>JABFER010000035.1:0-664400 GCA_013618295.1 Fusarium armeniacum
TTAGGAAAATCCTTAGCCTTAGGAAAATCCTTAGCCTTAGGAAAATCCTCACCCTTGTTCCTCGGGTGTGCCATCCAGAAGTCCAATTTCAGGAAGACAGAAGCATCGTGAAACGACCTGTTTTTTTGGCTATTTGCGTTTTGTCGTCGTCTTCCTTCTTAGGTTTGTTGGAGAATCTTAGATATCCGACTGTATCCTCTAGAGCCTGGTCCTCCTCATCTCCGTCTGACAGGTGCGCCTCGCGCAATGCTGCTGTCATCTTTCGATTCGCAGGCGCACTGACAGATTTGCAGATAGAGGTATGTATCTTGCCCCTATAGGTGTTGTAGGACACAATAGCTATTCCTCCGTTTCGGAGATCTCCCCGAATAGCTCAGCTGGAAGAGCGTTCGACTGTAATTGTTATAGGTGTTGTATGTGATGATGAGGTAAGGAGTGTGGAAGGGTAGGAGGTGCGTGGGTCCGTCCTGATTGATGTGGATCAAATCTGATGTGGGCCGGTCACATAATAGAAGGCTGTTCTTGCCTGAAGCATCAGGCCCCATGTATCTACTAGATAACATTCTGTATGAAAGCGTATTGCAAGGTAATAGACTTCAGTCTTCGACTTTAGAATAGCAACCGAAACCATCAGTATGAAACTAATTGACTTATATGTCTATAGGAAGATAATCCACGTTGGAAGCCTAATAGGTAAGTAGGCACTCCTTGGGATTGGGGGATGTGTTATGGGGAGACGAAATGCGGGGAGAGAGGTGAGCGTTGTTGATTGCCCGCGCTAAGCTCCCTAGGGTCCCTGCCTGGAACGCGGCTCTATGGGCCACCGTCAGGACCCAGTAGGATGAAGGTCACCCTCCTTGACGTCCTCCAAGAGGACCTCGGTGTGGTCGCACCTTAGCAGCCTCGTGCCGTTTGCAAGGCACGCTTCAAGGTGAGATGGATAGGTAAGCATTGTTGATTGAGCTGAGTTCTTCTCACGGAACCTAGCCTCGACGAGCCGTTAATCACTGTGAGACGACACCTTATATATAAAAAGTAGGAATGTAAGAAGCAGCCTGATTCTTCTATCTGCCTAGGTCGGAAGAACTTAGAGCATATGTAGTTGGCCCAGCTGGATTTCTAGAATGTTCCTCAGTTTGGCTGGTGCCTTATCCAAAGGCAAGTTGCGTCTAAGGAAACACACAACAAACGGCAAAGGTAGTAAACAATGCAACAATCTTGTTAACACTCCTCTGGATTTCAGCACTCTTACCCACTAAAAGCATAAAAGATACAATTGGTTTATGTCATTTAGATCGGATTTTAAGTTATTGTTTGTCTGTGGCCTAAAGCCTAGGCTAGCTTTTCCATAAACCACAAACAATGTATGTGCCTTAGATCCAGCAAAGGCTTCCAGTCATCTTGAGTATAGAGATCACTGTAAGAAGGAACTGTATAACCAAACATCATTTGAACGTGGCCATATTCGTCACTGTCGAAGTCGAACGATCTTCCAGTAACCTCAAGAGAAGATCTGACTATACCAATGCAGTCCAACTCCTCACAGTATGAGGCAATTTAGCCGAGAGAAGCATAAGGGACGAAATCAATAGGTCAGCTTATGATATTTAGGCCATACTTGAGGCTATTCATCATAATAAATACACGTCGAGATAACTAATTAAGTACAGGAAATCCGATAAACGCCCTTTATTTAGCCACTTAAGCAAAGTTGTCCGTTCGATCCACCCAGATATCCTCCAATTCTGCAAAGCTGTGGAAGTGCACAGCTCGATGCTGGTCGCTGTAGAATGGCAGTGGCGTATCCAGCTTGACATGGACCGGCTTCTTTTCCATACCAGCGAATGCATTGCCCATAAAACTGTAATTCCACTTGCCATCGTCAGGCACAAGGAAGAATCCTCTGAATCGTGGACTGAGCAGCAACTTCCGCTTCTCACCCATCGTTGTAGCGAAGCCCTGCGGCTGATCGCTCTGCGTATCCTTGTTCTCGGCTCCCCACTTGTAGCCATCTGGTGTAAGTCCCCACGCGGATAGAGATACACTGCCAGGTGTGAATGCGACCGAAACCGTCACAGTGTTGGTCTTGTCCCACTCGCTATGCGCATCCAGCAGCTTGGAGTGCTCGGTAACATCCACAGCGGACATGTAAGGCAACTCGCTACCAGAGACAGTGTGGATAACACCCAAAGGCTCCATGCCTTCGAGGAATTCGCTCTGGGGGAGTTGCTGTGGAAGTTGTACATTACGAAGTCCGCCAATCTGCGGGATCATAACGATACACTTGATCTCCTTGACCTGGTCGTTGTCGGGTGCTGAAGAACCGTACAAGTAGCCAGCGACCTGCACCCTGAGATCTGCAATGGTAATGAAGCGCTTCAGAATGTTGTTGGGCATGACATAGGTGATGTCATCAAGATCGTTGTCAACAGACGAGACGTAAATGTTCTTTGCTCGTGTGCGCAAGTTGGATGTAGCAATGGCTCGAGTACGCCACTCTGTCTTGGAAGCGAAGGTCTGCTGTTCGAATTGCGACGTGGTCGTCACAATAATCTCCTCTCCGTGTACGTTCTGAGTTTTGGTCGTGACAGCTGTCAACTGCGCCTGTTCCTGCTGCTGCTTCTCGATCTCGGCAGCCTGTTGTCGTTGCATGGAAGGTGCTGAAATCTCCATACCCAAGATGATGTCTCGCACTTCACTGGTTGTCAGACTCGAGACGTTGACATTGTTCTTCTTTCCATAGTCATTCAGAATGAGATCTCGAAGCTGCGTTTCAACCTTGATCCAGTCCTCATCTGACAGTGATGGCCAGATGTGGTGTTCGTGCGTGATGACTGTCTTGTCAGGACGGAGAACGAGCTTTGTCTTGTCCGGATTGACGTGGAGCGCACGCAGAATGAGGACAAGACGAGAAAAGGCAGTATAAGAAGAAATACTCTTCAGCCACTCATCGTACAAGTTGAACAGCACCATCTGGGGCTGTTTAGCACGCAGAATCATGTCACCAAGCTTCTCAACCTTCATAGCTGCCTGGAAAGGAAGCTGCAACTCGGATGCTCGGATGGAAATATTGGGAAAGTCAAGCAAGTGGACTTCGAGAGGATCAAGAAGACCCTTTCTCGTCACAATGAGTTGCTTAGGCTGTTCCTCCACTGGCAATGAGCGAATGAGGGCAGCGACTTCCTCGGCAGTCTTCCACTTGGCAAGTTGTCCAAGACGCTTCTGTCCAGCCCAAACACTGGTATGGATGATCTTGAGGAACAGCTGGCCAGTTCGCGGGTTGAAGATGAAGATAGCACCATTGATAGGCTTGGTTGTCAAGTTACCCTCGAATGTCTTGTGGATCGTGACACGGTAGACGTTGGTATCATCGATAAACAGCTGCGTCTGGTTGCTAAATAGTTCCGAGTAGTTCTGGGAGTTCAAGAACTCTTGGTTACTCTCAGAAGCATAAAGCTGCAGACCCTTTCGAATACGCTCACGGAGGACATACAGAGCAGGGTTGGCCTTCATGATCTTGGCCATTGCCTGTTGGACAAGAACCTTGAGACCAGGGAAGTACATGCCGTAAGCGGAGTAAAGGTTGTAGGCAAGATCAATGCCAACCATGAGACCAGTAGCCGAGGGGTAGATACTGGCACTATCCGTGGTATAATCAAGGTACTTGGCTCGCGTGTATCGTTCAATGTCATGAGAGTCGTAATCGCCATATCGGAGCTGGACGTCAATCCAAAATTTATTGGTTGTCGTTTGCTCAATCACGTCCTTGGTGTCGTACAGTAGGGAAGGTCGGGTAACATTCCACTTGTGGTTGGAGAAAAGAAGAATATCGGCGCAAGAACTGTTCATCTTGTAAGACTTTCGAGGATGAATTGTCTCCTTCTGAACAGTCTCAATGCCCAAGGATTCCAGTTCCTGGTCGAACACCTGACAGAGATCCATGACGACTGACTCGTGGATTTTCTGCCACAAATGGGCTCGGAAGATCTGGATCAAAGAAATTTTAAGAGTAGGAATCTTTCCGTGCAAGAAAATGCCTGTCAAATCAAGCTGGACTTGGAAACCGACATAGACGTTGGCTCTGTTGATGGTGGGTGACCACCACAGAGTAAAGCGACGGTTTGGAATTTGGTTCAAACCCGAACGTTGAGCATTTGTCAACTTTTTAAATTTCATCGATTCTTCGAAACCACTTGCCTTTTCCCAAAAGAGACCTTCCCATGATGGAAATCCTGTTGCTTTGAAGAGGGTGTGTTCAAGAATGGTCTCAACACCACCCAAAGCCTGGATAACATCGGTTCGGTACGCGTTCAGGTTCCACAATTTTCCGTCATGACGTTGACTAGTCCACCAGAAAGGATTGTTTTTCATTAATTGATAAATCTTGAATTCAGCTCGTGCTCGGAAACCCTTGTCGAAGCTCAGGGTGCTTCGGTCCTTTTGGAACAAGGTGTTGATTCGGGGAAGACCACGATCCCAGCTGTCCTCAAGATCCTCAAGAGTAAGACGGCGATTCTGTTGATTGGCTTCCAATCTCTTCTGAGAATATTCTGTCCAGACACGTTGGGAGTCGATAAACTCGGCCTCCCAAGGGATGATGTATCGGAAAATGTTCGGAATGAGCGTCTCCTCATCGTGGGTCATTCCTGCCCTGTAATGAGTGACACCAGTGTCGGTTTGCTTTGACCAGCGCTTGTCACTGGCAGGAATCAAAATATGAGAACCTGAAATCATACCAAGACCACCAAGTTCCTTGGGTGTATAAAAGACAGCAGGGGGGAAACGAGAAGGCATCTTGGAGTTCAGGCCAATCTTGACTCGAGTTTGAATCTTGGTTTCGCATTTGACAATAGTGTCAAGCAAATCGACTGTGGAAACAGCGGCTTCACGGTAGTATGTGAAGAGAGCGATCAACGCAGTGTTCCATTTGTTGGCAATCTTGGTGAAAGTGGTGGAACCCGACGACATAAGAATTTGTCGAATGCGGTTGTTGAATTTTTGAATGTCCTCCTCGGTAACTTGCAGGAAAGCGTGTGCTGTCCTTTCTTTGGTGGTGTTGTCCACAAGAGACCAGACGCTGTCCTTGACGGGGAACTCCTCATTCTGGTTTCGAATCTTGGGAAGAATGCGGACCTCGAAACCGCACATGGAAAACAACAAGTTCGGGTTGTCGCGACTGTAAACACTAACAAAGCTGTCATCCCAATCGATCGTTGTCACAGATCGAGGAAGACGGTTCTTCAAGTCCCAGAAGACAGCTCGTCCAAGGTTAACATCGTGACGCATCAAGCGCATACGAGAATCTCTGGGCCAGCATTTCTTGCTCTTGTACCCGATCACATTCTCAAAGTTGGGGTCGGGTTGCTCAGTGAGGAATCGTTGGATGAGATCTCTGGATTCTTCGGCAGTGAATCGAAGCATAATCCAGATCTTGTCAACGTAACGAGTGTAGAGTCGAATGGGATGGCTTGACTCAGTCTCACGGTCGCGGAACTGCAAGAAGTCGTTGGGGCTCTGAGGCGGACCGGCAATCTCACTGGCTCGCTGAGGTCCAAGTAGGAGAAGATCCAACACAAGACCGTAAAATTGGAACACGAATGCAGAGAACTGGAGGCCACGAATCATGCCATAACTGTTGACGTGGTTCATGTCCTTGTAGGTAAGCTGAACGTTGTTCTTAGCTGTGATGTAGTCCGCTAGGTTATGGTCCATGATCAATCTCAGGAGAGAGTTGAGAAGCGTAAGCTCCATCTTCTCGTACACCTTGGATAGCTCTGTCTCAATCATCACGTTGCACTCGCCGTTCTCAGTCTGCCAAACACCATCAAGGTTGTTGATACCTTGAGCCCACTTGTAGACAAGAAGGGGCGGGACCTCAGAATCTGAAGGTTTGATCCAGGCAGGGAAGAGATGTCGCTGATCTGCTTGATACCAAAGGTACTGGTCAAGGTAAGCGTCGGTGATTTTCTCCCTAGGTTCAATATCATAGACAGGGTTGATCGTGCTGTAGTTGTCGTTCATATCAATCCCGACTTCCTTGAAGGCTCGCTGAGTAAGGAGAGCGCGCTTTATACTCTCCAATGCAGTGCCAGGACTATCATATGCCTCTTCAATCAAACCCAGCTCTTCTCGCTGACTTTGGTTGAGGCGTCCCTTGACTGAATAAGCCTCCCGAAGACGCTCAAGGGCGAGAATGAGAATTTTGGTGTCATGCTTATACGAAACGCTAGGGAAAGGAATAGGTGAGAACTTGCGGGACTCAAGCCAGTGTACAGTAGTAGTATAGATGGCAACGGCTTCCTCCGAGGAGACATAAGGGCCATCCTTCATGTGGTTGTGCTGACGCTCCTGTTCGGCCTTGAGCCAAAGTCGTGTCAGACGACCAACATTCTTCTTCGCTATAGTCTTGTCGACGGTGGCTCCTCGTCGAATACGCTCACGATTGTAATGAGCGACCGAAACCCACCAATCCGCCTTGGACTTTACATATCGAAGAATGATGTTCTCGATAGGTGCAGGCAAGCCAGGAACCTTCCAGGGAATGTTGCTCTTCCAGCATCTCCATGCCTCGGAAAGATGCTGGAGAACAGTGTTGACCTTGTTCTGTTTGATACCCTCAGGCATCATATCCATAAGATCAGCCATAACCGAAGCTCGAAGTTCCAAATCGAAGTGGGACTCGACACGCTGTTTAGTAACAGTCTTTGCAACCCCCTTGCTGTGTCTACCTTCAAACTGGCGAGAAAGGAGGTTTCCAAGCCATCTCTCAAGCAAAGGAATAATACCTCGCATGAAGAAGAGCCAGACCCTCCAGGCAGGAGCCCAGAATCCGCAACCAGGACCCTTGCCAACAGGGCCAGAGTTAAAACGGTAGTAAATAAGATGCTTCAGATCCTTACAAGTTCGAATCTGATGCATCAGCTTGTACTTGTATCGGTACATACCCGTAAGTTGACCGACGTGGTTGAAGGCGTACAAAATACCATCTGCCAACTGAAAGGCATCAATATTACCCAATCTGTACTGCACCTGAGCATCAACGATGAGCTTGGTCAATCTCAAAATCTCTCGCATCAAGTGGAAAGCGTTTCCAAAACGGGACTTCTTGCGCTCCTTGGTTGTCAAGGTCTTGACAGGCTTCAAATTAAAGTTGTAATCCAGGTGAAGGTAAGTCAAGTTCTTACGGTGGATGAGAAGGTTGAGCATGTTGAAACCCTGGCGACAGACTTGCAGACCAGCCTCAACCCAGTCGATGGTAGTCTGTTGGAAGAATTTGGTCTGTTTGAGAGATCGCATCAAGTTCTGCTTGTTCTGTGCCTTGGGCTTCTTCTTGTGGAGCTCGTTGAGAACGAAGTTCTTAAGAAGCTTCTGGTATGAAACTCGGACCTTAACAGGAGGTCGATCGGAGGGAGGGTGCTCAAGGTACCACTGTTTCACGAGTGGCACATCTTGCGCTCTAACCATACGTCCGGATCGCCGGTCGAAGGGGTATGGTGCCCACCAGAGATCAACAGCGGATGATGTGTCCTCATTCTCAATATCCTCATCGGCAAGGAATGGCTCAACTCCAGCAGGAAGCTCGAAAGCGTCCTCTTCGGGCTCCTCAATGTTGCCGGCACCAAAAATTTCGTCCTCGTGAGAAACTTCGACGTTCTTTGGCGCAACGGTTCGCGAAGAAATGGGGTTGATACGGCGATCAAAATGGAATGTTGGCAAATCAGGATCGTCCGCGCGGTTGAAGACAACTTGAGGATGAGAGTGCCATGACAGGTGAACACTTCTCGGTAGCGAATTGTAGAGGTACGGGTACGCAACTCGGAACTCGGTTCGGATGGGGTTTCGGAAGATGATGCGATCGATAGCATTGAACTCGCCAAAATCCTCGTCGTTAGGGTCAATGTCCTTATACAGAGGCTCAAAGCGAGGCCCACCAGGAAGAGCGACATTTAGAGCCTTAGCTGATAATAAACTCTTGAGGTCGAAGAGATAAAAGTAGTTCTTGTCAACCACATCGGAGACAAGAGGCCGACTCAGACGGAATAGAGTCGCCATCTGAGGGAGCGTGAGGTTCCATGACTTATAACTCGGTCCATTCACATGTGGTGTGTCGAGGAGAGGTCTGTGGTCGTAGAACCATTCGTACACGGCTTCATCGTCATCTTCATCGAGTTCCATCTGGATCGGCTCGAGAGGCTCAACATCCTCCAAGTTCTCGGCCCACGACAGAGGAGGCTCTTCGTCATCAAAGGGAGGGAATCGCATGCGCTTGAATAGTCGTCTATCGGCCTTTTCCTTTCGCATGAATGTCCACATCATCGCCCATTGTGCGAAAAAGACAGGTTCGATAACTCGGGGGATCTCGTTGACAAGAGTCAGGCAACCGTTGACATGGTACAGCACCTTGACCTCCCGAGCCGACTCCCATGGCATAGGCATATTTTCGAGGAGTTTAAGCACCGCATGTGGCATAAATTTAAGGGCTCCGAGATAACTTCGCTTGTCGTTCGTATACTTCTTCTGCGAAACGTCGCCAATATCCTTGACGATCTTCCGGAGATGTTCAGGCGGCATGTCGGCTTTCTGTGTCTGTACGAAACCTCCCTTGCGCTTCTCACCGAAGCGATTGCGCTGTGACTTGATCCATTCTTTCTTCTTCTGCGCGAACTTGGCAACCTGAGGATCGGTAGGGGGTCGATATCCTGGTGGTGGCGGCGCCGGTGTTGAGGGAGGAGGAGGAAGCGATGAAGATGGAGGAGGAGGCGGCGGTGGTCCCCAGCCTGGGGGAGGTGGTGGTGGGAGCTGCGACATGTTGTTTTTTTGATGCGTTGGAGATGGAGAAAAAAATATCTTGAAGTCGCCGCTATTAAGGCTTCACGCCGTCGCGCGTGTTTGAGCGCGCTTCCAAATTTGGCGCGCTATGTATTAATTAGGTAAATAAAGTATCAATTCGTCTCGTCGCAGATTCCTGTTGCTAAATCGGTTGCTCGTCACGCAGATTTTGCGCTCGACGACCAGGGGTTGATGATAGTAGGGGGAGCTCTTGAGAAACCGCCTTCTCGTCGTCACGACAAATTCTGGGAAGACGCGCTAGTGGGTCCGGTCACGTGAGAATAGATGGAGAGTTAGCCTGATACGTTAGAGCTAGCCCGGCGTATGAATGAAATTACAAAGTAAGGCTTTGGTGTAGAGAACGCAGCTGTGAAAGGTATACCACTGACCTGTGGTATGCGGATGCTCAGGGCTATAAGAAAGGTATTTGAAACCTTCCTATATATTCAACCTTGAACCGAAGCCTTACCCCTACAACGTTTGATATTTCAACTACAAGATATATGCGGATCAATAACTCAATAAATCTGAACAACAAAGTCACCTCATAACAACTAGCTTTTTCAGCCAGAACACATGCGCCTCAGTTGACAGAGCAGCTAGGTACCCAGCTATCGTACGAGAAACATGATAGATAGTGAAATCAGTACATAATATATTAATTACCTAAACTTATCTAAGCTTTCATAACGTTGCTCACTTGTATTACATGCAGAAATACTCCGACCAGACGAGAGAAACTTATTGACTGGTTCTTGTAAGACGATTTTTCAAGAGGTGATGTTCGTAGCCGCACCTAGCGAGGTCCTCTGTATTAATCAAGAGTCTTGGAAGATTTGAAGGTTGGGAGCTCCGAGGGAAGTAGGTAGTCAGGTAGTCTAGGGTAACCATTCCAAGAAGCAATTCACGTTCATCCAATCAGAGATCATATAATTGAGATATCGACTTAGTCAGCCTAGAAGCTTCAATTCGTCCTCAAGGTCAACCATCATTCAAACCGACCATTACGACGGGCAATTCGTCACGCGAACCACTTCAGCAAGACATCAATCGCCGTCAATCAAAATGGCGCACCTCAGTAGGATGAGCTAAATGACAGAGTATCGAGTTCTGCTGACCATCGTTCCATAGACGTCAAGCCGGACCCGGCCTACCTCAAATATGCGGGTGCGTGACTTCTCCTCGATTTCGACATTGATCGCCCTTGACCCGATTCCATTCTAACAATATGAATAGCTATGATGAAGTCGCGCCATCACTACTTCCGATGGACGCCCCGAACCGCCAGGATCACCTTCATCTACGTTGGTGTGATCCCCGCCATCATGGGCTACATTGCCTACAAGACCGACGTAAGTCTGGCAACAGCAGCCGCGACGATCCTCAAAATGCTGACTTTCGAAGGGACTCTGGGACTTCAGGGCGAAGCGAAAGGGCGACCTCGTCTACGAGAAATAATTCGAACGAGAATCGGAGGTTTGGGATGTGTACATTTAAAGCGTCATACCTGGGATAGAGCCCATGGTAGAGATTCAATTAAAACGAGGTCAAACATGGACAAGCCATGGTCAGTCTGTGAGATTTATTTACGTCGAATGATAAATGGGTATAATCAGATGTGACGCCATCAAAATGAGCGCTGTATGTCTCCTACCACCTCCCTCTGCCGCTCGGTCTCCCACCAGAGGCATCCGGTAATCTTTCACCTCTTCTCCATTCGCCCATAGGAAAGTCTCCTCCAACCTCGTCTCTCCAGTCGCCTCGGCTTCCCTTAGAGCCTCCACGACCGAAACTGCCCTGTTTCCTTTCATGTGAACCCGAAGCCTGCTCCCTTCGCACACTTGAAACGGGTGCCACTGAACCATCTGGGAGCGGCGGCAGTATCGCGCAAGTGATATAATCACCAACTACGAACCGCGCACCGCTGAGCGTCTTGTGTTTGTCGTCAGGACCTTTTGTCGTTGCATCCATGGAGGTATCCCCCGACAGGCCTGGACTAGAGTCACCACCTACCACAACACTACCGAGGTCCTTGATTCCAAAACGAGGAGGTGAGTTTGGTACTGTGGTTGTGCTGCGAAGGTCAGGAAACACCAGCTGGAATACTAAACGACATCCCACTGAAGGTGACGGGAAGGCTGAAGGTTTGGTAGCGGCAAGATCTAATGCCAACTCTTGAAGAGTACAGTCTGACCATGTATACACGGAAATATGCGGAGGAAGACTCTGCGACTGAAATTCGTCTGCTCTAGTACAATGATATAATTATTACTTGTAAGAGTAATATCAGGAGAGTAGATATGAGTACCTGTGAAGAGCTCCAGTGCGGTAGAAGAGCTGTAACAAGAAGGGCGTTGTGTTTTCGCGCACCGATTTTGGCAAAGGAGAGGTCATTTTGAAGGCAATCTCAATTGGTATCATAGTATTAGTAAATCAAATAGTGTATTGAAACGAGATCTGCTGCTGGTTGTAAAGTCGCAGAAACGAGAGCGGCATTCGTGAAGGTTGGCTGTATATCCCGGTTAGCCGATATCGCTATATCCGTAAACGATCAATAAATCGAACTCCAGCAGTTGATGATAAGTCTTCAATCATCGACCAATCCAATCAACGTTGAATTCCAAGAAAATAATACGAACATAAACCGAGTTACCCAATCAACTTCTTTCTTCAAATTGGCACCAATATCTCAAGACAACATCGTTCATCTTCAACATGGATTTCGCGGCGCTGATGAACAAGGAGCTCTCGAAGAGCAAGAAGGGTGCCGCCGGAAACGACGAAAAGAAGTACCTGAAGCGCTCAGAAATCGAAGCGCAAAGAAAAGAAGCCTACCTCGCCGAACAAAAAGCCCTCGAGGCAGAGCGCCAAGCCAAGGCTGCCGCAAAACGTAAACGAGAAGAAGATGCGGCTGCCGAGAATGCCATACGCGAGGAGAAGCGTCGCAAACTCGCAGAGAATATGAGAAAGAGGCGCGAAGAGAAAGAAGCCGAGGAAGAGCGCGCTCGAAGGAAGCGACTTGGCTTACCAGAGCTGGTCAAGGCCAAGAGCGAAGATACGGAAGATGGTGTTCACGCGAGCGAGGACATTCCAGAAGAGGAACTGGTTGAGAAGCTGAGGGCCTTAGGCGAGCCAGTGGTCTTATTCGGGGAGAGTCATGCTGCGCGAGTGAGGCGATACCGCAGATTGACAACAGTGATTACCAAGGGCCCTATACCGACAACTTTGGAGCTTGTAGATGAGAAGGATATGAAGGTCGATAGCGAGCTTCCAAAAGACAAGGAGGGCAGGAAATGGCTGTTCCGACAACTAGCGAGCTATTTTACTATGGTTCTTACGGAATACGAGCGTGCTATGGAAGCGGAGAAGCGGGACACGACTGCTGGCAAGACAGCATACAATGCGATGGTGCAGACCCGAGAAAACATGAGGCCGGTATGTTCAAATGCAATATCTTCTACCAAAATATCAAAACTAACGTTTGTCCAGCTTTTCCGTAAATTTGAACAGGGGGAGCTTGACGATGATATCCTCAAGCCTGTTATAGAGATCGTGCAAGCTCTTCAGGAGCGCCGCTATGTGGATGCCAACGATGGATATCTGCGTTTGAGTATCGGCAATGCGGCGTGGCCCATTGGTGTTACTATGGTTGGTATTCACGAGCGTAGCGCTCGAGAGAAGCTGCACGATGGCGAAAAGGGTCATGTCATGGGTGACGAGGTTACGCGCAAATATCTGCAGAGCATCAAGCGCTGTCTCACATTCGCACAAGTTCGCTGGCCACCCACAGACTTGCGGCAGTTGATGGGTTGAGGCAAATTGGCGACGGAAGAAGGCAGCAAGTTGGAAGCGAAGTCGAGGTTAAACAATGATACCCCCTTTAAACATACACGAACCAAGGTGCATTTTGTAATTGTGTGAAGAGTGTTCCATTGAAAATAAACCACGTATCCCCCTGGACGCCTGATCTAATCTGCCACACAGTACTTCCACATCCTTGCGGATAGCTATAATCAGGAAACACCAACGCCTGGGCCATAATGCGATATGCCGTTCATTTGTTCGTAAGCATGTCGAGCCCGCACAGGTCTCAACTTTCTTCATGGCGAGGCCTGCCAAGCTACAAATCCACTTCAATCTTGCTTTGCTGGCCAGGCGCTCTGGCATCATCATACCACTGCTCATCGATTCCACGACCGGCTGCACCGGAATGTGGCTGTCTCTTACCAACGACCTCCAGACCAGCTGCAATAATGTTCATGCGGCGAAGCTTGTCCTTTGCCTCTTGCTCGTACTGGCGAGAAACATCAAGGGCTTGCTTCTGCATCTCAAGCCGAGGGTTGGGTTGAACGGCAATTAGCAACTATAGTGTATCAGTGCATGCAGCTAGACTAGAAGCAATGATACTCACTTTGTTCTTTGCATCTAGGTGGGCCTTGAGGGTTCCATCGCGGATCATGGTTACAAGTTCTGTTTCAACCGACTCCCCTTCTGATGCAAATGACTTATTCAAACTCTCAAGGGTAACGCACGAGAACGGTACGAAGTACTGAACAATGCACTTGTTTCGAATCTGTGAGTAAAGCGTGGAGATGTGGCGCTGCAGGTAAACGTCCAGCAAATAGTCGTTTCGGACGGATTCGAGAATGGCCAGACAGTTTGAGTATCTACCGTTCACAAATAGACTGATGGCCTTGCGGATATGTGACTCATTCTCTAGGAATGAACGGAAGGACTGGTTGTCCAAAACTCGAGTCTGAAGTTCGTTCCTTTCCATGGTTGCCAGAGCAAGCAACCCTCCGTACACCGCAATATCGTTTGGGCTGGCGATGTGGTTGTACTGCGCTGGGGATAGGGCGAAGTCAATCTGAAGGAAGTTGTTGGCTGCATCTTTGTAGTGCTTTAGTCCGAGGAGTGCGATTCCGGATACAAGTTTCGTGTAGGGCTGGTACATTCGTTCTTCGTCACCGCTCTGAACACCGACAATCTTTCCAAGGTTGTTGAGCACCATCGTCCAGTCGCGCCTAGCAATGTAGACATTTACCAGGTGTATGCCACAGTCGATAATGTGTTTAGTGGTTGTGACATCCTGTCGCATGCGGTTGTACGCTTCGGCTGCCGCTTCTAGGTTTCCCGTCCTCTCAAAATGTTGCCCTAAGTCTTCGTTGCCCATCTAAAGTCATGTCAGAACTTCAAAATGCCATGTCAAGGTATCCTAACGCACTCGAATGCTTTCTTTAATCAAGTTGTGGCGGTACTGCTTAAGTTGAGACTCGAGACGTGCGGTCTCGGCTTTGTTCTCACGTTCAACTCGATCGACCCATTCTGTTTCGAGTTGGGCCTCTGGCTCTTGAGGGGCCGCGACACGGATACAATTCCAGGCTTCGACGTATAATGATACATCTGAGCCCGTCTTTGCCTCAGCTATGGCGAGCTTGAGCGCATCGATGCATAGCGGCACTGATGACTTTCCGATTTGTATGAGACGGTCGATTCTCGTTCGGCCTAGACAAGTTTAGCGGTCATGCCGGTGTGGAATCGATAGTGGCGTAGCAACGGACCGGTGTAGTTCGAGATATAGAGGTCGAGGTCGAGCTTGGGTTGTTCTGACAAAGTTAGCATCGCTTTCTGAAGAGCGCGCTTGAACGAGGTTCACGACACTGACGACATTAGTTGAACATACCTTTGACAATGATGCCACCCGTGTTACTTTGCTGGCTAAAGAAGGCCAGGAGGGAGTTTGATTCGGACATTATGGGTGTGATAATCTGAGGAGCATCCAGTGTAGGTATAAAACAACTGGAGATGCAGAGAGCTGTAACTTGACGTGTGGTTTGGTGGATAAGTTGTCATGAGCAGCTACCTACTGCTAGGCTCCAACGGAGTGGGGTGGAGGTTAGAGGTGGGGGGAAATCGCAATGAGATCCCCAGAACCAGGTGTGGGGTCAATTACCCTACCCTATACACGTTCAGTGAGACGAGGTGCGTGTAGTTTAACTCTTGGGATGGGCCTGATTGCTGTTCTGAAAGTGTTACTTCTACCCGCATCAATTGTGGGCAGGGTTACACTCGAGCAAAAGAGAGTTTCCCATCATGACAGGTTTAACCTTGGGCCTGAGTCAGGTTCTTTGGAATAGCTTTCAATTTTGTTTCTTTAGTGTGATTTTGTTGATCCATTGTGAGTGTTTTACGTATTAAATTGATGGACCTTGGCACAGCTACAGATGCACCAGGAAATTTGGGAAGTTGATGACTGATTGCCAATGTACACAGATCGGCAATAAGACCAAGGCACCTGCATTGTGATAATTATCAGTCCTTTTTTTCTTTCTTCTCTATGTCGCTGTCGATCTGCGTTGTTCCTATGCCGCAATATGCTCAATCAGTCTCCACACAGATGGGGGTGATGGTATAAAAATTCGGGTTGTTTTAACCTTCAGTGTCATGCAGAGGAATTGCACCAGTTCCCAAGTTGCAATCATGCTTACTTAGAGTTTCAAGAGGCTCAAAATTAGACTGTCGGATACAACTGTGGAAAAGACTGTTCGATCTGGATCGATCGGAACAAAGTGAAAGAGGTTAAAACAAAGCTTTCGCGCCAAGACCAATGCCAAGACCTCATCACGGCACGGATTGGCAGCAGATGACTTTTGGTCTCTTCTGGCCCGACTCTATCGGCCGAGGGGACAAGAAAAGGCAACACTGAACCACAAGAATAACGGGCTTAGCTTGTACCTTGAGAACCTGGCACCTTTTCCACCAGTAAGCGATCAGCAGGCGTATAGGATAAGCCCGAAGACGCGAGAGGGCGCGCTGTCAGGTCGAGAACTACGATAGAATATTCTCGGAGGAAACCCGGACAAGAGCCGGAAATTTGGATTCATGTGGTAGTTAGTAGGTAGTACTTTGTTGTCATAAAGTAAGAATATGGTAAGATGAATGATGTCATATGCAACAGTATCTTCAGTAGTAGTGCTATCAAATTGGAAATATCGCCATAGTAGATGAGAATAGTTATCAGAAGATGGGAATGGAATGCAAGAACTGCACTTCAGGGTCGAAGGGCCCTTTTGATGAGAGAGAACGGTGGATGTGGCCATTAAGTGTGGCGCTCTGGGATCGCTTGTGCAGCGCGGTGGAAGCCACATCCGAAAGGTTCATCCATTCAGAAGTCACCAGCTTCCGTGATTTCCGGAGCCGATAAATGCGGTTGTTTCTAAATTCGGCTCGACATTGGAGATGCTTTGATTTAATTGATTTAATAGGTAGGCACCTAACTACAGTGGTAAGTTACCTACAGAGCAGGTACTCGTAGAACAGAGAAATGTCGGCTCTGAGGTAAGAGGTAAGAGGCAACCAACACGCCATACCATGATCATCCATCAACCTCAATTATCTGATACCACCCAATTAATTAACGAAGACCCTGCATCGCACCTCACCGACAATTTCCTCACCAAACCTCTGATTTATTGAGCTGCCATCATGTGTCAGCAGCAGCAGCAAAGGACACACTTGAGCCAGTGCATTTATTAGACTGTAGGATAAGGTATTGACAAAGTTGGGACCGTCTGCGGCCGTTGAGAATAGAGTTGCTAGTGATTTGCAGGGATCACCGCGAGACATGCAACGTTGTGATGTGTACTCTGTATTCAACAATGGATCGACATGACGCTTGATTGCGCTCTTTGTCCTCAATTGTTATCTGCCATTATCCCGAGACTCTTGAACTCTTGAAACGGCAGTTGTTGCCACAAGTCATATATCATCGCAGATAACACGGAAACAAGATCGTCCTCCACAAATCTCTGGTGTTGTGAGGCTTAGGTTCATCCTAGCGCAGCCATTCACAAGCCCAAGAAGCCTCCATCACCGTCAACAACCCATGCAACCAAGCCGTCAAGGTCAGGGTTGATGGATGTGGTTTAGCTGAGGACAAGGTTGGTCTAGAGCGTTTTGCGTTTTTGCGCTTTTGTTCATCGCCCTCCTCGTACTGATAGCGGGTGTTTGAAATTACCTCTGGGTACTTTTACTTGATGTTGCTGTTCACTGTGAAAGGGTGTCAAAATGACATTGTCATCATGCTTGCCAACAAAACTATTGCAGCACAGGACTCTCTCTCTTCCTCTTCCTTGTCCCGTCCAATCAATTGATGAATCAATCAATTGATCACGATCACTAGTAGATGAAAAAACGCTGGTCATCTTGAATCCGCCGGTGCAACAGCTTGGAGCTTGTTCACATAGCGGCGTTGAACGGCGGTTCTTCCAAGAGGGGGTGGTTCCTGAGACTGCGAGTTTATTTTGCGGCCGCGCGGCTTCCCATCCGTCCACTGGAAAGGCCCTGGCCAGTGGAGATGCCTTCTCTTTTTCTCGAGGTCGCTGTCCCGTCTTAGCCGTGGTTGTGCTTCAAATTGCGCACACGTTGGTACTGTAATAATATGCCATTCGTGTTCCTCTTCAAGGGAGGGGATACAGCGTCAAATTAGAAGCCCTGACATGGAACTCAGCCACTGATGCGTTACGAAAATTATAGGTAAGAGTAATTTAGTAATTTAGTAGTGTATGTAGGTTACCTGTAGTGTTGTTGTTGATTACTGGTCCTGACTCATTCAGGTAAATGATACATAGTACAAGGAAGTAGTTCTCTAAAATGGATATTTCGCATGCGACAGACTGAACATTGATGCGCGGTTTCTTGATCGGAGGAATAAAATAGAAATCAGGGATAATATTCGTACACAGACAGGCAATTATCTCGTGAAGACAAAGGTTCTTTTGTATGTACACAGCAAAGTGAGCAAATCAATACCTCTGGATCCATCTTTCCTCCCCTGCTGGTACGGTACGTCGAAGGCTTATCCCCCCCTGCGGTACCTCCCGTTTCCCTCTTGAGATGGAATGCACAGTGTGAGGTAATGGGAAATGTTGGTATGGATTCTGTTCTCAAGGGTCTCTCTCGGTTTGTTAATGAGTCTCAAGATACAGAGTACCGTCTTTATTGTCATGCAAACTACCGACTATGAACATATTCGCTCTAACACTGGAAATAACTCTCATGGCGTAAAGCAAATAAACATGCTGTTAGCTTTACGTTCTTATTCTATCTTGGCCAAACCCGTAACCTTGACCCAATTATTCCTTATAAAAGAAGCAGAATGTTCAAAGCCTCAAAGTGTATCTTGTATACCTCCAACGCCATTGCTAACAAGCTCTCCAATACTAAGCCTGCATATTAGCCATACGTGGTTATTGTCTCAATGGATCACCTGTTTCGGAAATAGTGTTCTGGCGACGTTGGCTTTGGCTTTAAATCGTGTCTCTCTACGGAGATGTAGAATGTAAGTTGGAGTGCAGTATCCTCCTCTCCGCTGCCCGTACCATATATACAGACGCAGTCGCCCGTTGGCGTTTAGTACTTGGCTTTCAGTCTTGGCTCAACATGTTTTTCGTCTTGGAATTGCTTGGCGCTTGAATTTCCCAGCCTTTTGTGTCTCATTTTCCCTTTGGCAACTCTTGATTGCTAGCCCTGAGTCTTGGACAAATCTTAGCATGCGCCGCCATCACTCTTTGAGATCTGGGCACACTTGGTGTGCTTGCGGTGGCCTCACTCACGCTTGTAGACACGTACGGACTACAGACTGCCGACATCCACATACATCATTCTCGTCCTTAACTTTGGTTCTTTTTTTGTCAACGCACTAATAAGTAGCGTGAAAAGAAGATACATACAAGACGGTGTCAGCAACACGGTGCTAACTGGCTTAGGTTTGACAACTTAATCGAAGCGCGCCCCAAAGCCTGGCTTGTCGGCCTGGGGCTGGCTGGCTGGTTAGGAGCTCGGGCAGGTCCTTTTGATGGCCCCGCCCGACTGGCTGCCCTTCTCTCCCCTCGTTCGCCCATCCCGTTTCGCTCGGTCGCTCGCTCGTAGGTTTCCAAGGTGCAGCAGGTTCTTGGTCTAGTCTGTAGGTGGTCTAGCTAGGAGGTACCTGGGGCTGTAGTGTTAGTCTCTACCAAATCGCCTGTGCCCGCCCGCTCTGCCGTTTCGGTCCCGTCGCGAAATCTGCTCTCACTCTCACTCTCACACTCTCTCAATCCTGCCCATCGGCCCCATCCCCCATGTCTGTATCCCATCCCTTTCCCTGTCTGCAACTTGGAACAGTTTAGCCTAGTCTCGTCGTCTACTCTGCACTAGTTCGGGTCCTGTACAAAACTGTACTGTACAGTCCGAAACGCTACCCTATTTACACTCCGGTACTTGATGCTACCTGGCGAGGTACTCTACAGCATTAGTAGAGAAGGGTACAACTCGTACAGTACTAATCGCTCAGTTTGCCCAATACCTGGGCGATTTCCCCGTCATCACCGTCTCATTTCAATTCTGGACTCTCCTCTGTTTCTATTCTTGACTCTGCCACATTCTCCGCGGCATTTTAAACTGACGTCTTTCGAACGCTGATGGCCTAGGCTTTGAGTCTTGGGGCGATTGGGATATGGGCTGCCACTGGCCTCGCTACTACTTACGCCTACCACCCTGCAACTCATTCATTCTGTAACCATTTCAACTTGACTGCCCGCTTCAACCTCCATTTCTGCCGCATAGCGGCGGCGGCAGCGACGACGACGACGATTCTCTTCTCCCCCCTTTCTGCTTTATTTTTTACTAGAACAATACCCGACTCCTAGATTTGACTGCATCGTGGCTGAAAAGCCTATCAACCGGTGAGTGAACGCCCATAGCATCATCCGCGAGTCGTTTGGTCGTTGTGCCTATGAACCCTCATCCCTCAATCGCGCTCACGCACTCACGATGCCGTTGCGCTGTGCCTCGGCTGGGAATTTGTATCGTTCGCGCGTTAAACTTTGGATGGGGCACTAAGCATCGCCAAGACGCACTGAAACTCTCGTCTTTCGTGCAGCGTTCCCTTGATATCGCCAATTTTTCCAAAAAAATAACCAAACTTATCGTTCATTGCTAATACAACCAAGCCCGACATGCCTCTCGACGCCGCCGCCAACGACGGCGGCCAATCTTCTCACGACTGGCACGATGACGCCCCGTCACCTTCGGCGAGCATCAAATCCGACATCGAATTAGATGATGATGGAAATGGACAACCTGGCGCGTCATCACAACCGATTCAAAAGCGACGACGAGTAACACGCGCCTGCGACGAATGCAGACGGAAAAAGATTAAATGCGACGGCAAACAACCATGCACGCACTGCTCTGTCTACAGCTATGGTACGCGGACCCTGATATATGGCTGCTTAATCGTCTGCTTTTGCCTTTCAAGTCATCCTCTTGGAATATCGCACGGTGACTAACCGTTCCCTTCAGAATGCACGTACGACAAGCCTTCAAATAGGAGAAGAAACCCGGCACCACAGTATATTGAGGCATTAGAAAGCCGACTACAACGCGCTGAATCTTTGCTCTCTAAATTTATGCCCGATGTCGACTTAGCCGATCCGAACCTCGATCCAGCCATTCAACAAGAATTTCGTAATCGCGAAAATGCTCGTTCTCAAGCATCCAAGATTCGACAGCCTCCGCCAAGCCACCCGTCAAGCCAATCCGATCCGAATGACGCCCATCTGACCTCCATGATTGATTCTGTTGGTCAACTCGATCTCGACGAAAAGGGAAGCTGGGATTTCCACGGTATCTCGTCTGGTGCGGTATTCCTGAAGCGCATGAAGGAGCATTTCCGAGGCATGCTTGGTCCAAGTTCAAAAGCTCCCTTCTTACCTCGTGCCGAACGACCGGCTGGCCTCGATTCACCCTCGCTCTCTTCCGTCGGAACACCATTCTCAGTCGCCCCTAGCTACCCCGAACTTCCACCAAAGGACGTCACCCGAAAGCTCTGTTATTATTCTCTCAGCTGTGCGACCTGTCTTGTTCGCATTGTTCATGTTCCCACATTTTACGAGCAAATGGACAAAATTTACGAACGCCCACTGGACAATCTTTCAAAGGAGGAAACGCAGTATCTGGGGCTCCTTTTCTCTGTCATGGCTCTGGGCTGCATGTATAACAACCTGGATGACACCGATCCGCGAAGTATGGCGTATCAAGATGCGACGGAAGAAGGACTCAAATACTATAACGCTGCGCGATCTGTTCTACAAGACATTACAGATTGTCGAGATCTCATATCTCTCCAGGCTCTATTGTTCATTATTCTTTTTCTCCAAGCTACTTCAAACCTCAGCAGCTGCTACTCCTTTGTTGGTATTGCCCTGCGCTCATCACTCCGGATAGGTCTTCATCGACACTTGCAACACGAAAAGATCGACCCAATCGAACAGGAAGTCCGGAAACGCGTGTTCTATGTAGTCCGACAGATGGACATCTATGTTTCGACATTACTTGGCTTTCCTCTCCTTCTTAATGTGGACGACATTGATCAACCATTTCCTTTAGAAGTTGACGACGAGTTCATCACCCATACCGGTATTCTGCGACCACCTCCAGGGTCGCCATCATTCTTCCAAGCATTCAATGCCCATTCAGAATTAATGGAAATTTTATCCAAAGTTACAAAATACGTCTACCCAACTAAGGGACTGGGCCAAAGCCTCACAAAGGACAACAAGCCTGCTTCTACCTATCTCATTAGCTATGGCCGCATCAAGGAAATCGAAGCTGAACTTCATTCTTGGTTTGAAAGGTTGCCCCAACACTGGCGTCCGAGCGGCGAGGGTCCCATCGAGACTGTCAGGTAAGTGCAATTAGTATAAGATCGGGGCAAGACTTTACTGACTCCGTGCTTAGAATCCGCCATTTGTTGAGATTTGCGTATGCGCATGTTCAACTTGTTCTGTACAGACCATTCTTGCATTATGTTTCTCCTCGCCTCAGTCAAGGGACCAAGGTTGACGAGCTTTCATATGCCTGCGCTGCGGCAGCAATCAGTGTCTCGCGCAACATCGTGCACATTGGACTCGAGATTCGTAAACAGAGAGTTCTTAGTGGACCGTACTGGTTCATGCTGTATACTGAATTCTTTGCTGTTCTTTCGCTTGTGTTTTATGCAACAGAAAACCCTGAGAAACCTGGATCCAGTGAGGTTCTCGCGGACGCTAGAGCCGGAAGGGATATGATCGCAGCGCTGTCGGAAAAGAGCATGTCAGCGGAACGAGTTACTGGTGCTCTCACGGTATGGTCTATTCACTTTTTAATGATTGGTAATCGATACTAACACGGCAAAAACAGGCGCTCTTCGATCAACTACCAGAGCAACTTGATGGCGGATCTATACGACAGGTGCCTTCAAAGAAGAGATCAGCCCCTGCGGGACGACCCTCCTCTGGCTCTTCACACCATGTTCCCATTCCTGCAAGCATGTCATCACTTGGAACCGCCGATTTCACACGTGCAAGCCAAGTCTCGACAAGTTCATACCCAACAACTATGTCACAAGGTACCATGGACATGCAAGGAGGAGGCATTACTTCCTTCCAGGACAACAGCTTCACTGCCAACTTTGGCGACTTCATGAGTCCGGATATGCAGCGTAGCACTCCGGAGTCGACAACCAGCACGGCAACAAGCGCTCAACGATTCTCTTACGGAGGACAGCCAGTGGGCATGCACAACCCTGTCAACAAACTTGATTCGCTCATGTTTCCTTCGGAAGACCCTTTTGCCTACCCTAACCAGCCCATGATGGAACTCGGGTTCCCCAGCAAGACAGATCCAACTACGAGTATAGGTGATCAAGGTCAGGACATGCAACTGTTTTTGACTGGAACGTTTGACGAAGTGGAAAGCCAGATCTTTGGGCAGCCTCCACCTTATATGATGCATCAGCAAGGTCAGGGAATGATGGGTGTATCGCCTCAGCCTATGTATGCCAACCCGGCGAACCTCATGGCAATGCAGCCCAACCAGCCGCCGGTGATGCAACAAAGAAGACCGGTTTCACAGACGCACGCTATCCATCAGGGTCATTCAATGGCGCACCGACGAGCGCACAGACAACAACACCAAGAAAGGCAAATACAACAAATGTTTACAGAACAGGGAATGCAGGCGGATTGGGGAGGCTTCTTTGGTTCAGGAAGAGGAGGATTCCAAGGAATGTAACGGTCGCTACATTTGATACCCATTTATGATACGGGAGGATGGAAAGTGCGCGAGGCGTCGGCTAGTGATTTTGATTTTGATTTCTTGGGAAGAGCGATTCTGATTTGGGATGGAGTGTTTGGATTCTCCTAAGGGTCCTGGGATACCTTGGTTTGAGGCTGATAGCAGGGATTGCTTACGTTCTTAGATATGGCCAACGCACATAGACGGTGGTAGGACTGGTGTACATACAGGCAACGATTGGATTGTCTTGGTGTTGCTAGGAGTTTGGCGGTGGAAGAAGCTGGTCGGGTAGTGTGGTAGTCCAGGGAGACCATTCCCATACTGCATTGTATCCAGTCTCAGTATAGATATAATGAACGAGAGACATGCCATGAGGCGACTTCAAACATCCTAAAGCGGCCAGTCAATTGTGTCGATAACATGTGATGTTGATGAACGACTATGAGTTGGGTGATGCTTCCCTAAAGCAGATGGATGAATCATTGAATAGGTAGGTAAGATGGAAAACATATCTGTACTTGGAAACTTAGAACGGTCGATGAAACTACTATTGATAAGTTGACTTGTCCCCAACAATTTTATCGACCAAACCGTCACTTTATCGATCTGGTCTGGTTGCGTCATGAAATGAATGGATTAGTACTGTTGGGCTTGTAAGGCGTTATCGCAGCGCTACGATACGCTGAGGTCAGCTTATTGATTACTGTAACCTTTGTGCTATCACATGGAAAACCGCCTTTCACAAAAGCAACGTTTATTTCCCAACTGCGCATCTCGAATCAGCTCTCTTTAGTATCTCGGCCTTTCTTTTTTTTCTCAAGCCCATTCGTTTTATCCATTATTCTACGAGTCGGAGTCGCTCATTTATAGTGTGCGCCGATGACACCGCCCAAGCCCATTTGCGGGGAGGAAAAGCCTCAAGCACGTGAAAGGACCTCGGTCAGCTACGAGTTTGTGCTTGAGGATGAGTTTGACGCGCTGTGAGTGGCACTTATACATACACCAGTAAGCTTTCAGCGAAATGCTCCAAGTTACTGACCAGAGTTGTGAGTCAGGTGTGTTGAGGTGAAGAGGAACGACGGTGACTCCAGCGGTAAAAGCAGTAGCGGCAACAAGTATCCTGGTATGTCGAGACAAAGATGAGACCCTATCCTGTGCGATCCGGCGAAACAATAGATTATTGACATTTGAAATAGCAAAACTTCATGCGCGCAAGGTTGTCAAGGAGCTTGGCGTTACCGATGGCCTCATCTATCTTCCTGGTGAGCCTACGCGGCTCTACGAGGACTCAGATCAATCGCCTCCTTTCAAACAACGGAGATAGTCTGTTACCCATCCTTTGTCACGAATATCCTGCTGACCAAGTTCTAGCTTCTACTATATGAGCGGCGCCAACTTTCCTGACTGTGTTCTTACTTATGATATCGCTACGGATCGTCTCATTCTCTGGATCCCCTACGCTGAGCCGCGTCAGGTCTTATACCATGGTCCAACTCCAGATGCCGCCGAGGCTATGCGAAAATATGATGTTGATGACGTGCGATACACTGCTCAACTACAAAAGTTTCTCCACAGCCAGCTCCGTCCTGAGAAGACTCTTTATGTCATCCATACGGACCAGGCTCCTAAGCTTCACGACCGGCCTCGAGGACAGACAAAGATCAACTGCTCCAAACTACGGCCTGCTATGGACCAAGCACGTGTAATCAAGACGGAGTACGAAGTTGCGCTTATCCGTCGTGCTGCACGCATTTCAGCCGCCGCTCATCGTGCTGTTGCTGAACGCCTTCTGACCATGCGCAATGAGCAGGATGTCGCAGCAGTTATTCTTGCAGCCTGTACTTCACGTGGTGCTCACGCTCAAGCGTACCCAATCATTGCTGGTGCAGGTGTCAACGCCTCCATATTGCACTACGAGTCCAATGACCAGCCACTTGAGGGCAACCAGCTCCTGGTTGTCGATGCTGGGTGTGAGTACCAATGTTATGCCAGTGACATTACTCGCACCCTTCCTATTAGCGGCTCTTTTTCAAAGCAAGCCTCCGCGATTTACTCCATCGTGCAGCGCATGCAGGAAGAGTGTATAGCACGTGTTAGACCTGGTACTGTTTACTACGAGCTTCAACTTCACGCCAGCGATGTGGCTCTTCAGGGCTTGCGCAAGCTGGGTCTTTTGCGAGGTAGCTTTGATGAGATTCAAAAGGCGGGTACTGTAGCAGCCTTCTTCCCCCACGGCCTAGGTCACCACCTTGGTCTCGAGGTCCACGATGTCACCGGCGATGAGCGCCTCCTAATGCGAGACAACTTTCACGTAGAGGGCGGGAAGCGTGAAATGGTGACTGCCGCCGCGTTGGTGGCTATGCACCGCCTGGCCTCAGCTTCGGGCCCTATTAAGCCTAGACAGGCTCTTCAGCCCAACATGATAGTTACAATTGAGCCAGGAATGTAAGTGTCTGACCACTTCCGGTTCACGGACTGCTACTAATCCGCACAAGCTACTTCTGTCGTCCTTTCATTGAGGGGTACTTCCTAAACAACTCGACACATGCAAAGTACATCAACCGAGAGCTCCTCGAGACATATTATCCCGTTGGCGGCGTACGTATTGAGGATGACATCCTTGTTACGCATGGTGGTTATGAGAACCTGAGCTCTGGCGCGCCCAAGGGAGACGAGATGCTTGACGTGATTAACGGTAATTTTGAGAAGATATAAGAATTTCCTGGTGTTGGAGCCTTTTACGAGGGCGATGGTTACAAGGACAAGGAATCTGGGAGGTCTAATTACATATAGATGGGCAAGAAGACTTCTCGTCTTTTTGAGGCGGTCTAATAATGCCGAATACTGGAATCGGCAATGAGAATGACTTATGGATATGCACAGAGGTTTAGTTTTTCGAATTATGACATAGTTTACTTCAAGTTTATCCTCATTTATTTTCGCAAACAAAAAGACTCTCCCGTATACCCACGGCTCATGCATCTTAGTTAATTTACAACGCACAGCAACACAATGCACCAATGCATGAATCATGGACCCTCACCACAATAAATGTGCAACCCCTGACCCAGTGATCATCCTCCTCTTGACTCTTACGTCTTATTTACAGGTACTTCTTGGGCATGGATGCTCGCCTTCTCTTATAGACGACGTAAGCAGCGACGAGAAGGCACTGAGTGCCAATGATGGAGAAGATGAGGAACTTATGACCGGGAGTCTTGCTCATGACAACCTCTGATAGGGTGCTGTGGTGGTCGGAGAGGGTGGTCTTAAATGTGCGCTCGGTAGACTGCAACTTGCGGGTGAGTTCCTTTCGGAGACCCTGGATGTCCTTCTCGAGCTCTGTAATACGTGTGTTGAGAGCGGTGATATCGTCAAGCTTTCGCATATCGGCACGGAGCTGTCCGATGAGTGAAGTCAAATCCTCATGGCGCTTCTCATCCTGCTGCTGGTGACGGGACGAGGTGCGCTGCAGAGATGAAAGTTGGTGGTTGGTGTTTTGAAGGCGGTTGTGCAGGTCCATGAACTGGGTCTTGGAGGTTTGGAAGATATCAGGGTCCTCGTCCGCGTACTCGCCATCGTTTCTGTTGTTATTGTTGGAGTTGGCCTTGGCGGGTTGCCCACGGGCCTGGTTTTGGTTTTGGTTTTGATTCTGGTTCTGATTCTGGTTCTGCTGCTTGGAAGGATCGTTACGAACAGCACCAGTGTCGCTGTTGTCAGCCATGACGACCATCTTGAAGACCTCGAAAGAGTCGGGGTTATCAGGGGTGGCAGCGGTGACACCAAACTGGTAGCCGGTAGGAATACTGATCTTATCAGACTCAAAGCAGAGATTACCGTCCAGCTCAACGCGGAAAGACTTGGCAGTTTGTCGAAGCTTGACCTGCGAGGGTCGACCGAGGTTGCGGTAGTTGTATGGGCAGTGGCCAAACGAGAGCTCATCGACGTTGTTCTGTCTAGAATAATCGGTGTTGCCGTCGTTCAAGAAAGCGCGAACCATACCGCTCGAACCGCCAGATGTGTCGATAACCAGGGCAAGACCGTCAAACTTGCCAACAGTGTAGATGCTTCCAGCACCGATCGTAGCAGGACCGTTGCGAACAAGCCAGATGTTGAGGTTACCACGGCCGCGATCGGGACCGTTGGCTCGGAAGTCGACGTCGGCGATCCATTGCGTACGGAGCAAAGGCTGCTGACCCCAGACGGCACCACGCTGGTTACCAGGAGCGAGAGGAGTGAGGATGATTCGGTTGGAGAGAACCTCGGGGGTGTTTGGGTTGCCCTGGACGGCGAAGTTGGGGATCTGTCCACGAGACTCGGCGGGACTTATCCTGTAGGTGGAATACGGATTAACAACGTTTCTCGAACAATGCTAATGCAGAAGTATAAAATGTAGAACAAACCTTCCGGCATGGCCAAAACTAAGCTCGCTGATGAGATATTGGGCCTGCGACAGGCTTGCTGCCAGCAGCGCAGCCAAAGAGAAAGAGACCTTCATGGCAGCTCTCTAATGGACGAATAAAGCGAACAAAAACAAGGATATGTCAAGGAATCAACCGCGGACAAGACTTGAAATAACACTCCTTTTCCTCCCAAAAAAACAAAAGAACGAGTCGTACAAAAAGGCTCGGGAAGTGGAAGATACGAGCCGAGTTGGTGGAGGCAAGGCTGAGGACACTTTGCACTACGTAGCCCCTGGAAAACAATGTGCAGCTCCGAAATAGGTAGAAGATGGTGTTCTATGAGCGGGGGGATGAAGGTATGTTGCCGGTTGACTAAATGGTAATTAGGCTTTTGGCGAGGCGCAGATAACGGATCAAATAGACACGAACAATTTTACTCAAAAAAGAAACAATGTCACCAGTAATCGGCCGTCAAGTCTAGAGAGTCAGGAGAGAGAAAAGAACGTCTCATGAGAGGACACAGAATGAATGGATGCGAACCATTCGGCTCAGCCTTGAAGGGGTTCTGTGGCGTAAGTCAACGATTAGCTTTAGAGCGACGTGGCTTGGGGGAGCTCAGTAGAGACCATGATTGGTGGATTCGAGCATTGGATCAAGCTGGAAGAATATAGTTCGGTCCGCGAATAGCTTGTAAGTTTTACATACAAAAGCCCCTTTTAAGATGCTTTAGCGATTGAACAATGCAATTCGCTTAATAAGGAGAAACGGTGCACAATTGATCATCAAATTGATGCTATTCACGGATGCACAAACTCTAGCTACCTAGTATGCAACAGCTGGGGGGTTACCTTAGTAGTACATAGGTAGTTACATGACCCCCGCAAGTTCCAGAGCTGTCAATCCCAGGGTATATCATTTTAGTGGGGACCTGCTCTCAACCTCCATTGTTTAGGTTAGGTCAGGTTCCCAAAAAGAACACGAGCCAATCTTCATCTCCTCATGACTTGTATCTAATAATCCCACGCAGTTTAAAAAAAAAGAAGGTCATGACATGAGGTGACTACAACACAACAGCTCAGCGACAACAAAACTCGTCACCGCGCATCATGAGTGAGCACTATCCGACACTTGCGCAGACTGCGCTTGTCGCTGCTGCATTCAAGATCCTCTTGTTCCCCGCATAGTGAGTCGCAATCTATCCATCTGTCTGTCGCGTCGCTAATCACCATCTGCAGCAAATCCACCGACTTTGAAGTTCATCGCAATTGGCTCGCCATCACGAACAGCCTTCCTCTGGAGAAGTGGTATGTCGAAAAGACTTCGGAATGGACCCTGGATTATCCGCCCTTCTTCGCATACTTCGAATGGATACTTTCCCACGTCGCTCGTCTCGTAGATCCCCTCATGGTCAAGGTCTACAACCTCGACTACGATAGCTGGCAGACCGTCTACTTCCAACGGGCTTCTGTCATCATTACCGAGCTTGTACTGGTCTGGGCGCTTCAAACCTTTATCGAAACTGCTCCTCTCAAGTCTCGCCGTGCTGCCCAGACCGCTGCCCTATCCATCATTCTCTCCCCAGGACTTCTCATCATCGACCATATCCACTTCCAGTACAATGGCTTCATGTACGGTATCCTCGTCATGTCTCTTGTTCTCGCGCGTGAAAAGAGTGAGCTACTGAGCAGCGGACTCATCTTTGCTGCTCTGCTCTGCTTCAAGCACATCTACTTGTACCTGGCCCCAGCCTATTTCGTCTATCTTCTGCGCGCATATTGCCTGTCTTCCAAGTCCATCTTTCGCATTCGATTTTTGAACTCGATCAAGCTGGGCTTGGGTATTGGAACGATCTTCGGAGCTGCCCTTGGTCCGTTTGCTGCTATGGGTCAGATCCCTCAACTTTTAAGCCGCTTGTTCCCCTTCTCCCGTGGACTTTGCCATGCTTACTGGGCGCCCAACGTCTGGGCTCTTTACTCCTTTGCCGATCGTATTCTTATCCACGGTATGTAGCGCTTCCACCGCACAAGAACTTATATCTAACCTCCATAGTGGCACCACGAATTGGATGGGCTGTCAATAAGAGCGCGCTGCAAAGTGTCACCCGTGGCTTGGTTGGAGACACGGCCTTCGCCGTACTGCCTGAGATCAGTCCGCGAACCTGCTTTGTTCTCACATTGTTTTTCCAGGTCGTGCCCCTCATCAAGCTCTTCTTCCAACCGACTTGGGAAACATTCATTGGAGCTGTCACCTTGTGTGGATACTCCTCTTTCTTGTTCGGCTGGCATGTACACGAGAAGGCTATTCTTCTCGTCATTATCCCATTCAGTCTCATCGCCCTTCGCGACAGGCGCCATCTCGGAGCCTTTCGGCCACTCGTCGTGGCCGGCTATGTGTCTCTCTTCCCTCTCCTTTTTACACCGGCTGAGTTCCCCATCAAGACAATCTACACTATTGTCTGGCTGGTGGTGTTCCTTTTGGCATTTGATCGCCTTGCCCCTGCCTCCAACAAGCCCAGAATCTTCCTCCTGGACCGCTTTAGCACTCTTTACATCGCTATAAGCATTCCGCTTATCTTGTACTGCTCTCTTCTACACCACCTCATTTTTGGAAAGGATTATGAGTTTATCCCGTTGATGTTTACAAGCTCGTACTCGGCAATAGGTGTGGTTGGAAGCTGGGTGGGATATATGGTTGTGTATTTCACTGCGTAAGCTAAAGCAGATATCAAGATACCCAAATAGATTTCCTATCTCTTGAGAATTGGACAAACTACATGACTTCTTTGAGACCTCGGGTGAGTTCATCAAGACGTAGTTTCATTTGAATGTAACTCTCTGGCGAGGCAAGGAAGTGAGTAAGAATTGAGTGGAATCACTGGTGTGTAAGGAGGGAGTCATGCCAATCACACAATCCTCTCAGAGTTGACTGTAGACTCCAAGGGTAGGCATGCATAGCGCTCGTCAGTTATGATAACTCGTGAGTTGGCCTGAAACCATGGGTATTTCGATTGTCTGTCATGATACTAATATAATCCTCGAATATGAATTGTCCAATTTACCTATTCGACAGCCCTGGAATTATGACTTTAGGTCATACTCGCCACTTGATCAACACTTTCATCCAATATCGAAGTATCTCCGGCTTCACAAGTGCCTAGCAGGTGGCGGTGGAATAAATTGGCTATCTGAAATGTGGAGCTCTCCAGGCCCCTGGAGGAGACTCCGGGTTTAGCTTGAGAGATGCACGGGTGGATAGTATTTATGCCAGTGTCAAAAACCGCAGTGAAGGATGTTTTTTGTAATCATGCATGATAACATGGTTATTCGACTCTATTGGCACCTGTTGCGGCAGCGGGTTGTACAGCAATGGCACACGGCTTAGACAAGCTGGTGGTGGAAACATGCAAAGTTCTATGTCATGATGCATTTGCAGAGCAATAGTTTGAAACATCAGATCACCTGTATTGATAATGCAATATCCCTGGAGACTATTGTATCGGTCAAATGCGTTGGTTTCTTTGTATAGTGCGTCGTGTTTGTATCAGAAGCTTACTTGGCGTCCCGAGATGACGGTATGCCGAATGTCCGGAGACTTTTCAAGATATAGCTATATCCAATGTAATTTCTCAAATACTCATTTACCAAGACGTCTCTGCCACTGATCAAGTTCAAAATTGTACAAGGATCAAAATGAGCCCAAGAACGTTGGCAAAAAGTCGACTTGTGCTCGTTTTATAGGCGGGCAAAGTTGAATGATGGATCTAAGGCCGTGAGGAGGAGGACCGGCGGGCCGCAGGGGTTGGCGGACCCCATGAGGAGCTAAGCTAAAAAAAAATCTGGGACATGGCATTTTTGATTGACGCGCTGGCTAGGATGACAGCAAAGCATTGAACAAGAAATAGATATACGATATTTTCGTGACAGGGTCTATATTCCTGTGTTTAGAGGAAAAGAGGAATAATATATTCTGCCCTGTCCCAGATGCTATTTGAATGCAAAATTCGAGACACCATCTACTTCAATGCCTCCCGTGAACCTGGGCCTGATGCACTAACAAACGCAAGGTACGGGATTGAAGTGGATGTTACTTGTACAAATGAGATACTGAATCATGGGCGGAACGCTAGTGACGACACAAGTATCTCTAAGCTCCCAGTGACTCCACCCACCATCCCCGGAACCCTGGCGAGCAGCCGTTAAACTCCCGTCGCGTCCAGTCCATGGAAGCCCGCTTCTTTTCCTTCCTTCCTTTCCTTCTTGGGTTCTTCTTTTTCTTCTTCCTACCTACATCATTCTCATTCTCACTCTCGTCACGCCCACTGCTTGCTTTACCCTCGCCGGGCCAAGCCAACTTATACAGCTTCTTTTTCGCGACTTATACCCTTGATCAGCCTCCGCCGTGTAAGTCGCCTCGATCCTGCTTAGGCCTGGGCTCCATCGCATCACTCTCGAGGAGAGGAGCCCACCCCCGATTTGTTTCCCACCTGCGCGCCCGCGTTTGCTCTTCTCGATCCGCCCACTCAACAAACGGCCCCAAATTTCACTTTAGCACGAACTCCTACTGTCGCGTTCTCCCACCACATTCTTGCTTCTGCATCTGCCTCAGCTGCTCATGCTACGATATACCGGCATACTGAACCAACATTCTTATTAGTGGGGGAAAGGCTACACCTTCAGCCTTGCAGGTGGTTTCTTTGACACTTCCAAATCGGCCACTTGCGCCTACGATATTAGACAATGGTACGCGCTCCCACTACTCACCTCCTCACGACTGCTCTTTTACTTACTTGGTACTTCAAGGTCCTCTTCAAACGCAAACCCGTCCGCTTCTTGCCGGCTGCGGAGATTGAGGATGAGAACGCCGAGGTATGACTGCGCGCAGGGAGCTCCAACGTTTTGCGCAAGCACTAAACAGCGATAGGTCTGGCATATACCTCAAACAGGAGAGGTTTTCACCTCCTACGATAGCTATCTTGACCGGTGAGTTCTATTCGCTAGCTTATCCCAGGTACACTTCGCTTATACTATTCTTAGCATGGATTTCTACAAACAGGTTAGCCACGATGCCTGTCTTCATGTCACAGTACTTCTTGCTCACCTAATTCATAGCGTCGTTTCAACGATCAAATCACAGGTCATTCTGGTTTGACCTTTTTCGAGGCGTTGAAGAGTGAGGTTTGTACCGCCAACCCAAATTTTAACGTTCTGGACTTACATGGCCGTTTAGCTTGCGGGTGGCAAAGAAGTTGAAGCTTCGTTTCCCGAGGCGCTGAAAGGTCCTATACTGCGTAAGGTGCAGTTTCAGACTGTTTCTCGCCTCGATAACCTCGTCGATCAAATCTACGACGAGTTCAAGCATGACTACTACCCTGGTGAAGAGGTCACAGTGACCATGAAGGGAGGTGATCGCGCTCACGGGTTGGTTCGCGATAAGACAACATTCGGCCCTCGCGCTCTTCCTGATGGAAGCCATTCTCTGCCCACAACCCGCTATCTTGTGGATCTCAAGGATTCAGAAGAGGAGACGATAGTCACGGATGAACACATCTGCCGAGATCGAGGTATCTTCACAAAGGCAATGCTCAGATCTTTTATCAAAAAGACAGTCACTCGTGATGCATGGAACGGCGCGCCATGGCTGGTCAAGCACGATTACGCAAGCCAGTATCACATTGATACTCGTGTGCCTCCTCATCTTCGATACGACACCAAGGTTATGGAGCGCAAACAATTACAAGCACAGAAGAGAGCGCACATTAACCATGAGACCAATGGTCACGACTTGACTTCGGCGCTTCAGTCCGGCCCAGTTCGTCTGCCAGAACTCAAACCAGCTCCCAAGAGCAAGGCGAAGCCGGGGCAGCATGGATCGGGATCGAAGGGACTCAAGTGGCCTCTTAACATGCCTGTTCATGGAGGCAACCCATTCAGCTCCCCTTCAGACTATGGCATCCAGACACCCGTTCAACGCGAGCCCACTCCGCCACCACCACCTCCCCCTCCTCCCAAGTACCCTATCGAAGATCTACAGCTTGAGCCTCGGGATGATCGAAAGCGCCCACCACTCAAATTCCTCTGCAGAAACCCTCCAGCCAAGGTCGAAAACGACGACGCAATCCAGGACGATTTCTCAGACAAAATCAACATGGAATCCATCGGACCATTACTTGAGACTTGGGACACACTTAATGTGTACTGCGAGGTTTTTAAGCTAGACTCTTTTACTTTCGACGATTACGTTGAGGCACTTTGTGTTGCTTCGGAGAAAGTGCCAATCCAGCTGATTGATGAGATTCATTGCTCGGTTTTGAAGATTTTGGTAGACTCAGAAGCCGATGGTGGTAAGGTGCGAATCAGCCTACCTGAAGTCGATGAAGAAGACAGTGAGGAGGAGGAGGACGAGGATGCCAGTGCATTGCCTACTCCGGAGCCTGAGGTCAAGCCAGGCAGACGAGCCACTCGTAGCAGTCTCGCTAAGGCCGAGGCAGAGAGACTGGCTGCTGAAGCTGCGGCGGCCGAGAAGGAGAGCGAGGAAGAGACCAAACATCGCGCCGAACAACTTTTGGAGGATTACGATTGGATCGAGCATCTTCGAAAGCGAAACTTCGCCAATGGAGGCTGGGAGCGGATCCTGGTGGGCCTTCTTCATCAGTTGTCAGAGAACGAACGACAGCACGATGTCTGTGAGGAGCTACTGCACCTGCTGGTACCAGCTGGTGTCGATGCCACACAGGAAACCGTCAAGCAGCAATATGCTCAGCTTGACGTTAATCAACGCGTCAAGATTCTGCAAATTATCTGCATGCTGACTACTGAGACTAAGGCTATGCGAGGCTATATGGAGGACTGCAGCGAAACCATGACCACGTACCGCAAGGAGAGAATCGAATGGCAGCGACAGCGCAAACAAGCGTAAGTGAGAAAGAAGACATCTGGCTGTTGATTCGTGCTAACAATATTTACAGCATTGAGGATCTGCGTCAACTCAACGAGCAGAAGAAGATCTTGCTGCCAGACAACATGCCTCCTTCGCCACCAAAGGAAGAGGACGGCGATGTGAAGATGGCCGAGCCTGATGACTCAATCATGTCTCGAGAAGCCGACGGGGAAGAGACTGAAGATGATCCAGCGACTCGAAAGCGCCGACGACCTCTCACAGCTAAGCAGCGCAAGCAAGAGGAAGAGCAAGCTCTCAAGAAGGAAAAGGAGAAGGCTGCCAAGATCGCCAAGGCCTCCAAACCCCCAGCACAGTCGAAGCAATTCACCAAGCTCTTGAAGGATATTCAGAAGAAAGAGGACATCATCAAGAAGTGCGAAGATGAAATTGCTGTAATCGAGAACGACCTGCGTGAGGCCGACTGTCCTCGAACTCGAGTGCTTGGAAAAGATCGCTTCTGGAACCGGTACTACTGGTTTGAAAGGAATGGCATGCCCTATGGTGGCCTTCCTGACAGCTCAACAGCCTCAGCGGATTATGCCAATGGCCTGATTTGGGTTCAAGGCCCTGACGAACTCGAACGAGAAGGTTACATCGACTTGCCTGCTGATCTTCAAGAAGAATACAAGGCAAAATTCAACATGACAGTGCCCGAACGGAAGGCTATGGAGGAGTCTAACACCAGCGTCTTCAACGCGCATCAATGGGGTTACATTTCGGAGCCTGAACATGTTGATGAGCTTATCAAGTGGCTGGATCCTCGTGGATTTAACGAACTCAAGCTTCGAAAAGAGCTTTTGGCCTTCAAGGAGAAGATTGCCAAGCACATGCAGAGTCGCAAGGCCTACCTCTCAGCCGAGGAAGAGAATGACAAGAAGGAGGAAACTCAGAAACGAATGAGTACACGTATTCGGGACAAGTCACCCGATACATCCAATTATCGCAGTCTCCAATGGGAGAACACGACTGCGCTTGAGGAGCTGGGACATTTGCACAGTGATCCTCCCCCACCACCACGATCTCGAAAGCAAACCCGAAAGCGTGAGGCTGTTAATGACACCCCAGCTCCAGCTCCAGCAGCTAAGACTCGGCGACGATGAACAGACATACGTGGTCACACTTGAGCAATATTCGACTCGCACCTAAGAAACACTGCTTGATGTTGGGGTCAATTACATAGCAAAGAGGCGTGCTGAAGTGAAGATACAAAAGAATATTGGTGGTTTTACAAAGAACTAGGTGGCAGTGCGTTGACGTGCTGTTTTTGGCATTATGCCAGGTTGGAGGAGTCTTGGAGAACACTTGGCGTTTGGTTCTCATGTATTTGCTTTGTTGAGAACGGATTACAAGGGGACAGGTTCATCATTGCATTGCATTGCACTGTACCACGTACATTATGGCGAACGGTAGCATCAGGGAGTAGCATAGACTAGGTTAGATAAGAGGCTAAAGTTTAGAGGCCTTTATTTGTATGAAATGAGATGAGATGAATCATAAAAAACATTACCAGTTAGGTTTTGCGCAAAGGTGATACGAGGCGGCTCGAGCTGAAATACTCGGTACATGTGATATATGATATGTGGATCTCAACTGATCTACATCGACCAGCCAACGATAATGGTCTGAGGCCGCAAGGATGCCATAATTCATCGGACAGTCTAGTTAGACCGACCACATTGGGAAGCTTGGCCGAGGCTACAAAAACGGACGTGACTATGTAAAGTACATATATAATTCGAGGCACCCAAACTTTGTTGAGCTGGTGTGTGTGCTTTGTTCCCTCCAGAATCGTCTCCCGTATCCTTGACAATTCCCACCATACATACATTTCACAATGGCTTCCAGCGAACTCCCCAATGTTAAGCTCTTTTGGTGCGTCTTCCATGATTTCATCTATGCTGTTAATCACTGTAACTAATTAAATAAACTAGGCTCGAAAAGTCTCGCTCTCAGCGTATCCTTTGGCTCCTCCAGGAGCTCAAGCTGCCTTATGAGCTCGAGATTTTCCACCGCAACAAGCAGACATTCCTTGCCCCTCCAGAACTCCAAAAGATTCATCCTCTGGGCAAGTCACCCGTAATCCAGCTCACACCCGCTGGTGCCGAGGCAGGCGCTGAGCCTATCACTTTGGCCGAGAGTGGCTTCATCACGCAGTATCTCACAGAGAATGTACCCGAGGGTAAGAGGCTGATGCCCTCGCGATGGAAGGAGGGTATGGAGGGCAAGATTGGAGGCGAGACTGAGATGTGGATGAGGTATCAGTATTACCTTCATTACTGTGAGGGTACTCTCATGCCTCCCCTGGTCATGGGTCTTGTCATTGGCAGTACGTTTGTCCCTTTTCTCAACCCATTTTCGTTTACTAATTTGTTTTTAAAGTGCTCAAGTCCCCAATGGTCCCGTTTTTCATCCGCCCCATCTCTACGATGCTGGCCAACCGAGTCATCTCATCATTCATTGCCCCCAACCTACAAGTTAACCTGAAGATGATTGAGGGTCATTTGGCCACGTCAGGAGGCGACTACATCTGCGGCACTTCGCTGACGTCGGCGGATATCCTGCTTAGCTTCCCGCTGATCGCAGCTGAGCCGGAGCTTGACAAGTTTGGCAGCTTTGAGGGAGAAGAGTCCTGGAAGACGGTGTTCCCCAAGGTGGCGGCGTACGTTGAGAGGATCAAGAACGAGGAAGGTTACAAGAAGAGTGTGGAGAAGATTATTGAGATTGATGGCAAGTTCAAGGCTTCTTTGTAATCATGAGATGAATTTTGTTACATGTATTTTTGGACTAATAATGATTCACTGATTGTGGGTTGCCAACATGCACAAACGAAACGTATTGAAGCAGGTGAGAATCATAAGCGTTGTGAAACATATCAATGAAATACAATATGCGAGATTGATACACACTGATGGATGTTGGTAGTAGTTAATACTTGTCTTTTATTATTATACTATGTCTTTTTACGTAGATTAGTAGTGTTCAAGACATATCGGGAATATCCACACCGAACTTTACCGAGGTGGGCTGCAACAGGCCATGTGTGATTGGCTGGACGCATATCTTGTCTTGACCACCTAAAAATAATCAAGCCTCAATCAAGAAGTTAATTGAGCAACAAATTGCATTGCAACTGCAATCAATCGCCCAAAGGCTTGAACATGTACGCATCCCGGACAGTCTGTTCAAGATGCTCATCTCAATTGCGATCGACTCCGGCTTCAACCTCGGCCTCGGCCAAGCGGCTTGGGCCTGGGGCTGCAGCCTCTTATTCCACTGCAGCTGAGACCAGGTCACCAGCATCCTCTGTTTCAAGATCAAACAACACAAGAAGGGATTCAAAATCACGACATCTCAGCCAAAGAAAAGGTGTCAATGCATTTAGAGAAAAGAAACAACCCGGTGAGGATTCAGCATTGGCCCTCTTCAAAGAGGTTGTGAGCCCCAAGGAGGTTGAAACCTCTACAGACACAACCTCTGTCAGTACGCCTCTGCCCATTCGGAATGAACTCGAAATTACTGCATTAATCAACAATGTCATGTCAAGTAAGATGCCTGTGGACAAAATGTACCGGGTTTTCCAGGATGAGATCTGGCCAAGCATCAAAGCACTTGGAGGCCACATCCCCAAACCCATTTACATGGTCACGCTTCAACTACTCGCCAAACAGCGCAACTACATGTTGGAGAGGGGCGATTACAAGAACAGTCTGGACATCGCAGAGAAATACAGCGCCCTCGGGACTTATGACCCCAGCATCAGGAACGACCTCATCCTGAGCATGTGTTGTAAGATCGTACAGGTAAAGAACAGCTCAAAGGAACGTTCTGAAATGAGGACCGAACTTCTCAACTTGTGGAAGCATGTTTCCCAACTCAAGCGGCCCAGCGAAGTCGGTAGGATGCTACAATTCGCGCTGCCTTCCGTGACAGAAGTCATGAAGGATACTGAGTACATCAAGAGTGATGGGTCGATGTCTCGGGGGGTACAAGCAACTCGTGCGTTGGCCGGTATATTCCTCCAATTTCCACCGCCACAAGCACAAGAAATCGTCCCTGCCCTCTTGGCTACTATGGCTATCGCATCCGATAAGAGACTCGCAGGTACTTCATACAAGTCAGCGCTGTCGCCTTTGTTCTTCCTTGTCAAATCTGTGCTATCAAAGTACAGCATGACGCGAGATGATGTCGAGGCGGCATTATCCAAGCCTTCTGCTGTCCCTCCTGCAAGGCTCGCAGAGCTGAAAAAATATGTTGCGAAGCAATGGCCGATAGCAGTCGGAATGGTCAGCGATGCCCGAAGGGCGACTGAATTTCACCACGATCCTGAGGCGCAGAGAAGCCTCGCGAACTTCCACAGACAGCTACGGACAGCATACAGAGGGCGCGATGCAGGCGCTGTCGGCTCAATCTGGTATGCAATGACAGCCAAACTGCAGGACAGTCCGTTATTTAAAGCTGAACTGGCCGAGGACCCCGACTTTCTCGACTTCTGGGTGTTTGTGTGGTGTGCGGTCCGTCGGCCAGCTCGAGTCCAGGAAACTATCAGCCTGATGAAGTCGCTCAAGCTTGAACCCACAATTAGAACGTACACAAGCATGATGCACGGATGGAAGATGTGCAAGGACATTGGCAAGATTGAAATGCTATGGGATCAGCTAGTAAAGTCCGGTACAAAGCTAGACAGCGTCATCTGGACTGAGCGTGTGTCGGCTCTTATTGAACTAGGGCAACATCAAAAGGGTCTCGAGGCACTCTCCGAACTGCTAGAGAACTGGCGTCAGGCGGTCAAGAAGGGAACTCAGGATCAGGCCGTGGAGCCCAACATCGAGACTGTCAATGCTGCCTTCAAGGGTTTGCTGCATACAGATCCCAAGGCGGCGCACGAGCTGCTAGGCTGGGCTGGAAAGCAGGGCCTTGACCCCAATACCCGTACATACAACATCCTCATCCGTGAGACCATCCGCATGGGTCATCATGAAGAGATCAACCAGCTTCTGCGATCCATGCAGACGCATGGCATTGAACCTGATTCTGCGACATTCACCATTCTTCTTGAGACCGTCATTGGTAGCATGCACGATGCCAGCGCCGAGGAACAAGTCACTGCCATAAAGTCTGTCTTCAGCGATATCGAGCAAGCTGGCCTCAAGCCCAATCTCGAGACTTACGGCAAGATGCTTTACGCTCTCGACGGTCTCCCCAATTGCTCTGACGATGTCGTTGTTGCACTGCAACAGCATATGCGCGGAAATGGTTTCGGTTCCCGTCTCACTCCACACATGATCACCATCCTCATTGAGCGTGCCCTTCGTCACAATCCTCCCGATATGAACAAGGTTCGCTCTCTACTCAAGGAGAATAACCTCACGACAGTCTCTAGCGGCGACCAAACACTCTGGGAGCGCGTTACAACTGCGCATGCCATCAGCGGCAATATCAAGGAAGCCATGGCCATCTTTGACGACCTTGCTGCCTCTGGGCGCCCTGTCACGTCACTGCCCTGCCTTACCGAGCTGATCCTGGCGCTCCTCGAGCATGGAGACAAAGAGACTGCCAAGAGGGTTGTGGATATCGTAGTTGAGTACAAGCTTAACAACAAGGACGACAAGGATGCGAACCACAGGTACTGGAGGCACCACTTTTGGTACATGGCTCAGCACAATGGTCTGGTGGATAGTCAGAAGCTGAGACAGTATTCTCGTGGGTAGATGAGCCTGAACGAACCTTTGAATGAAAGAAAATGTATCACCAGTGTTAGAGATTACTAGACTGTATCAGAGGTTTAATTCCTCGCTAAATAGATCATGTATTTACCATGCCTCAAGCATGTGTTTGTATATTCAAAAGATGCAGTATTGTTTATTCGTGATACATCCGTTATCACGTTACCCCTTGACGCCTTTCCAAAATGTCGCCGTTGTCCGTTGTGACGAATTCATATAACTCAAATTACGATTCATCCATTGGCTCTCCATCAGCAGAGATCTCCTCTGTCGTTGTCGACTTTTGTCCTAGCATTGAAGCAATCTGCTCCAACCCCTCGACATCGCCTCTCGTTATTTTGCGTCCTTCGCCTTGCCATTCGCCATCGCGCACCTCACCCTGCTCTCCAAGCTCCAGCCCCCTCGCCGTCTCGAGGTATTTCCGCGATGCGCCCTCAACATATTCCAGACGCTCGCGCCTCCAGGTGCGCGAACTACTACTAGCAACATGGTCGGCCGAGGTGTCTTCGTCCGCAGGGCCAAGATCAGGAAGCAATGTGCGCAGTGATGTTGACAGAGCACGAAGGGCTTGTAATTGAGAAAGAGTAAACTCTGTCGTCGTTGTAATAGGCTTATCGGTTCCGGCGTTTTGGAGGCTTGCTTTTTCGCGGAGAAATCCAAATGCCGAGCCATCTGGTGCCGGCTCTGGGGTAGTTTGTCCTTCCTCGGCCTTAACATCCGGCACAACGCCCAGCAAAGACCTTAGCTTTTCGAGAAGAGCATCATTGCGTGTCCGTTCGCTTTCCAGTGCTGTGTGTAGTCGCTGGCTGGCATGCAATCTCCTCCGTAGTGCAGTCACCGACTCCGCCGTTGGGCGATCCTGCCCTTCCAGCCCTGTAAAGTCCAGACCCTCGTAATGTGCCAAGAGCATGTAAGGCTGGTCATCGGGCTTCACTGTCAATATGTTCCGCATTGTGTACAGCTCGAATAAATCAAAGTTTTTGTCAATGGACGCGTTGAGCAGCGTCTCGAGCTGGTGTGTGCCATGTTCAATCTCTAGTTTAGCCGCTTCGTCGGGCGGTAATGCGGGAGAGCCATCTTTCGGCGCGTGTTTACTGGAGAAGCCGAGAGCTTGTGGTGGAATCGAGAGGAGGAGACGTTCGACTGAGTCGAGAGCGCGATCAGCGAGGACGTTGACTGTATTAACGATGTCGTCAAGGAGGGACTGTAAGGGAATGAATTAGTGACTGGTCATGTTAGTTTTTGGGAGAATTACATACGGCTGGAGGATATCCAAAATGCTCTGTTAGAAGCTCGTAGTCTGAGTTCTGTTGCGATGCCATGTTGGGACGCTGTATAGGAATAAGTGAGGTTGTAGTGGAAGGAAGTTGCAAGACGCGTCTAGTCGCGTAAATGGGAATTTGTTAATTAATATGTTTAGTGAGTAGGCAAGTCTACGAAATTGTTTCTCAAGTTATACAGCCCATGACAAAGAGTCAGGGCACAAGAAACCATTTCTATCCAACAGAAATCAAGGCCTCGTAGGATCCAAAAACCAAATCAATATGGTTCGGTTCCTAAGATGACTGTGCTACAATGTCATGAGAGTCATGTCGCCGCCTGAATCGCAAGGCGTCAGGACAATCCATCAACCATCAATCAATTTGACAGGTACAACCCCGCCAACTTGTGGCTTGACCCTGTCTGTCTTCAGTGGCTTGGCGGTGCGTCACTCCCTACCCATTTGATCTAGGCCCAACTTAAGTTGACCTCGAGCGACTTGTCTATTCCAACCTCATTCCTTCAATTCTAGGAACGAAAAAGCCCATATCCTTCTTTGCCCAGGCAATTCATCATGACGAGCAAATACAAGGATATTATGAAAAATGGGTGGCACCCTGAAAAGTCGGGTACTTCCCTTAGGGGCCAAGTTGTAAGAATCTCCTCTTCTTACCGACTATCAGAAGCTAATCTCGCCGCAGAAAGGTCTTGTTGGGAGAGGAAAGTCGGATGATGCCGACAGAGGTGAACACGTTTCTGTTCCCATATCACAGCTCAAGGACCCTGCGAGCTTTGCACCACCTCCCAAGCGTACGGGTACTGGCCTCATTCCAGCAGCACCCAGAAAGGATGCTGCCTCTCCATCCACCTATCAGGATCCTCACACGCCTGTTTCTCAAGAACATGGGTATACCGATCCTCAGGACCAAACAGAGGAGCCTCCAAAGCCTCGCGGTCCGTATCGTGTAAACACTACTGGCCTGTCGACAGATAACCTACCCAAGCCGCCCGGAAGAAGAGATGGCGCTGATGGACGTTCGCCACAGCCACCATCATATCAGTCAGCCATGACAGGCGTAGGAGGAGGAAGAGCACCACCTCCTAGTCTACCGCCACGTCTTCCCCCGAGGACCAACTCTGCGAGCACAGTGGGGAGCTCGCCCGCCGCTAGCCCTGCTCCTACAGGCAATGGACTCTTGAACCAAGGAGCAGTGAGCCGCCTGGGCGCAGCAGGTATCAATGTTCCTGGCTTTGGCATTGGTCGCTCCAGCCCTGCAACTGCTGCATCTCCGAGCCCACCTCCACCTCCACGCCCTGGCGTCGCTACACCTCCTCCTGCGCAGACTCCATCACAAATGAGCGAACTACAGAACCGATTCTCTAAGCTCGGTACATCGTCATCTAATGCCAATGCAGCAGCAGCACCCCCACCTCCCAGCGAAGGAACTACGTGGGCGCAGAAGCAAGCCGCCCTCAAGACTGCCTCGTCGTTCCAAAAGGATCCTTCGTCGGTCTCCTTTTCAGATGCCCGAGCAGCCGCCAGTACAGCCAACAACTTCCGTCAGCGCCATGGTGAACAAGTTGCCGCTGGAGCCAAGGCAGCAAATAATTTCAACCAAAAGTACGGTCTTATGGACAAGGCACAGAGCTCTTACTCTAAATTTCAAGGCAACCAAGCCCAAGACCAGAGTGGTGCCGCTGGAGTATCGTCCCCAGGCATGGCGAGTGCAGCTGGAAAGAAGAAGCCGCCTCCGCCTCCACCCAAAAAGAAGCCGGCTCTGGTGAGCGCGCCAGCTCCTCCCACTGATGATGAACCACCGCCGATTCCCATGGCAACGAGGCCCCAGTTTTGATTTACACAGTATAAGGAAACTAGCATTGCTGGGCGCTATCGGGTTTCGATTTACCAATTTTATCTTATAGCAATCGCATTTATCACTGCAAAAAGGCAGCAAAATTGCATGGATGGATGGAACTCATAACTTCTTTCTTTCTTTTTTATTTCGACTCTTCGCTACATCTCGAGGGATATACCAGCGTCGAGATCGAGGTTCGTGTGGCTCGTAATCTAAATAACTGCTCGCCTGCTTGTCATTGCAAACGGGACGGAACAGAACCAAAAACATCACCGTGGCATTATTGCCAGCTTAGACCTTCATCTCCTTGAGGCCGTGCTTCCAGAAGATGGTGTAAGGGGTAACACCATCCTCACGGTAGTTGAGGAGGACAACCCTGTAAATTTATTAGCAGTCCATAATCAACCAAGTCAAAGTTGAGAAAAGGGGAAATCATACATTCCATCGGGGTCCATAGACTCGCCGGTGTAGAACTCGAAGTCCTTGAAGTTGGGGATAACGGTCTCCTTGACGAATTTTGAGGCACCGGTCTCGAAAGCCTTGATCTCGTCGGCGGAGGCGCCCTGGTCAGTGAGCTTGGTCTTGATAGACTTCATGTAACCTAAACTAAAGTCAGCAACCTACTCAGTGATCGATCGTTTCGTGGAATCTTTCCATACCCTTAAGGTAGGTCAAGTAGCTCTTCTTGTCGAAGCTGGTGTTCTGGAGACGGAAGGAGCTGACAACGTTGTTGACCTTGACCTTTTGGTCATCGAGATCCTCAGCAGCCTCCTCAGCGGAAGCGTTGGCGCCAATGTCTAGAAGAAAATGTCAGCAAAAGTGACAAGGCTCGTTTGTTGACAGCGGTTATGCTGAACATTTGCTGTAACATACCAACTTCGACACCACCCTCCTCGATCATAGCGCAGTCGGCCTCGTAGACGATGCCACCAACCTCCTTGAGGTCGTAGGAGTCGGAGATGAGCTCGTCACCGTTGAGGATGTCCTGTAGTTACAGTCGTCAGTAAAAAGATCATGCGAATAATATCACAACCGAGCGCGGGGTAGAAAGATCAACAGAAGGCGGGGTACGGAAGATGGGAAACGCAATAGAGCAACTGGTTTGTTCTGGGATCGTACCTTGTAGATAAGCATGATGGCGATATGAGTCTGTTGGACCTTTGAAGATGGGGAGGATGGGATGGTGGAAAGGGAAAAGACTGGCAAAGAGGAGCGCAGCAGAGGGAGAAATAGAGCCTGATGATAATAAAAATCAAAGGCCCAGTGGCGGGGTAGTGGGGGCTTCAAAGAGATTAGCGGCACGCAAAGTGAAAAGGCATCTAGACGCCGTAAAATTTTTCCGCTACCGTAAACTCTCATCCAATCAAGCTTCCCAGGTGGATTCTCAAAAGCATCAACTTCATGTGAGCTTGTTGTTCAGACTTTCTGATAGAGAGTATAAGTGATAGAGTGGCTGACTCATGAACTCAACGTTTGTGTGTGAGCTTCCCATGTTGACTCAATATTTTGAGTATAGTTCAAGTTTGACATAATGAGACTCTTTGAGCGCATCCCCTGGCTAAGAGTAGTGAGCAAAAACTACTTAAGCTGACCGACCATCAAGTTGACTTCCGGCTAACAAATTATGGACGGAATTTACATACTACGAGATTGCAATGCAATGCAATAGGTCAGTCAGCCACGGTCCAATAGAATTACACGGCAGACGTAGAAGAGATCAGCAACTTAACCGTTGTGTCGTCCTGAATATCCAGCAACTGCCGCCTATTTTACATTTCCTGTCTAGAGCACATAGTTATTCTTTCAAGATCGAATTATTATGGATTTCCCGTGATTAAATATCCAAATCGGACCACGGTATCCGGAAGCCGCGGTGATTTTTGCACGCCTGTTCAAGTTATGATCTTCAACACCCGACAAGGTCAGCCAGGGGTCAAGTTTGCCCCGGATTTATACGCGAACTGAGCTTGCTTCATTTCATGCTCATGTTCAATTCAGGGAAAGCGAATCTAAACGACCACAGCTGGCATGATCTAAAGGCATGCCCCTGATCTAGTTAAGCACGCAGCTGGTACCATCTGAAGAAGCAATGCATGACCTGTTGGTGACGTTTCAGTGGCATGAGCCACAATAGGCTTTGCAAGGCTTTGGCCTATGCTCAAGGCATAAACAGCTCGGCGATGGTGCACCGACACGAATTGATAGGAAGACATGACATTCGTACGTTTTCTGAGTCCATTGAAGGCAATGACAGTCAGTTAGTGAACCCACTTTCCTAGCTGTGTACATTAGTAGGTAATTAATTATGTGCGGTGTTACGGACACTTCAATACATGTGATTAATTCAACTGTACAATGTAATTAGACTGTCAGCACAGTGACACGCGTGGGCTGATGCCGATGCCGCCACTCCACGGTGATACATAGAAAATGTCATGATCCATGATGCGACGTCGATAGACAGGGGAATTGGGAATTGGGGATTGTCTCTTTTCAGGAGTGCGAAGCCCGAAATCGCGCATCAAACGTCATGCGTTTGCCCGTCTGCAAAAGGAGATTGATTACTGTACTGTAGTCCCTTGGCACGGGCTCTATGGGACTTTTTGAGGGTCGCGTCCTTCTCCATCGCACAGTTGATTGTCTCCGAAGCTCCCGGGCAAAATGTACTGTATATCAGCATTTTTCGCTTGTACCTGAGGTGTGTTGCCACTTTAAAGGCCCCAGCGGCGCGAGCGATTGGACGAACGCGCCTTAATCTAATCTTCCCTCCTGCCCCCAGTCAGCCTACCAGCCCAAGCCCAGCTTAGTCCCGTCTTAATAACTTGATCTTGCCTTCCATCCAAAAGCTTGACACTCCCTTTTCCTCCAATTCCCTATATCCTCCAGCTCTAAAACCTGACCCTCATTTGTCCAAGAAAGACTCAACTGTTAAATAATTGGTTTTCTTATTTTATTTTTGTTGTTTACAATTGTGCGGCTTGCGCTCAACTTCCGACTCATTCGCTCCTTGTCAAACTCAACTAACTACCTCTAAATTTATACTCGCGACGCATCAAAAGTATAGCACATACTCTAATATCCAACCCCGTCATGGGCAACGACAGCTCCATCCTCGCCGACGGTTCGGCAATGGTCGCACCCGGCACCTCATTCAACCATACGCTCTTCGAAACAGCTCTACCGTCGCTGCCTGTCTTTAGCCTCGAGGTCCAGCCTGATTTGTTGTCCTGGGTCTCCGACTTTTGGCTCAATCTGCTACTCCCTGTCGTCGTCTACTGGGTATTGTCTCTCACATTCCACGCCATCGATGTGCTCGACTTGTTCCCTCAATATCGACTTCACACCCCCGAAGAAATCACAAAGCGCAACCACGTCTCCCGTTATGAAGTCGCCCGCGATGTTATTGTGCAGCAGATCATCCAGGTCGTCACCGGCGCACTCCTCGCCTTGTCGGAGCCTCCCGAGATGGTAGGCAAGGGCGAGTATGACGTTGCTATTTGGGCTACCCGCATTCGTATCGCCCAAAGGGCTCTGCCAACTCTCCTCGGTCTCGTCGGCCTCAATGCTACCGCTATCTCAAAGAGTCTTCTCGATTCCCATCCCCTGCTGGCCGGGGCTATTGCTGGTGGTTACTACCCTTCTCTCGTCAACGCGAATTCGGAGCCCGCCTTCGCGTCCTGGGAAATAACATTGGCCAAGATCATCTACAACTTCATGATACCCGCCATCCAATACTTTATCGGCGCCGCCATCATCGATACTTGGCAGTACTTTCTCCACCGATTGATGCACGTCAACAAGTGGTTGTATGGTAAGTTTCACGCGGGCAAAGCGTTGCTGGCTTCTACGGCGTCTTTGCTATCAAGTACGTTTCGCCATAACTAACTTTGGTTTGCAGCTCACTTCCACTCCCGTCACCACCGTCTTTACGTGCCTTACGCCTACGGTGCTCTCTACAACCACCCTGTTGAGGGATTCCTGCTCGATACTCTTGGTGCTGCCGTCGCATTCAAGGTTACTCGCATGACTCTTCGCCAGGGAATCCTGTTCTTCTCCATGTCCACAATCAAGACTGTCGACGACCACTGTGGCTACGCTTTTCCTTGGGACCCTCTTCAGGTCGTTACCAGCAACAACGCCGAATACCACGATATTCACCACCAACATTACGGAATCAAGACCAACTTTGCCCAGCCTTTCTTCACATTCTGGGACACTCTTCTCGACACAAAGTACAAAGGCTCAAGGACCAACAAGCCTAGCGAGAAGAAGGCCAAGCAAGAGGCCAAGGCCCAGTAAATTTGTCTAGGGCATTGACACATGAACAGTTTTGATTTCAGCATGAGGAGCACATGATACAAACCAATGAGAAAATAAAAACATTATTTGGTTGTTGGGGATCGCTGGCATGCGATCGGTTTGTCAACACTTTATTCAATGGGGCGCTTTTGCTACGGGTTGGATTGGTTGCGGGTATGACATCTTTTTCGGCATCGACATTTATTATCAAGGCTTGAAGCTCGCGGTAATATCTTTAATTCACGGCTTTAATGAGGCGCCCGATGGACCAACTCCTTGGGCATAATATATCCTTCTCACTTTCGTTATCATCAAACCGTCACTCCTGTTATATCATTGAGTCTCCGTCTGCCATAATCGAGGCAGAGCTGGTCATATGGCAGCTGGGGGTGGCCGTCAAGGAAACGGTGCTACTGGGTGGATGGATGTTTCTTACTCTGTTTGTTTTGCATCTGAATTTGTACCATACTGTTTGGAATGCGATGTACGGATCGTTTTAGCGGCATGGAAAACACATGCAGTTGTGAGATTGTCAACTTGAAGCTCATTCCTGTAGAAGCGAGAACAGGATAAAGTCGAAACAGAAAGGAATACACCAAGAGAATGAATTCGCACAAGTACATAATAACACGTCTCAGATTGGCCCTCGGGATAGCATTGTGAAGCATATCATCAACAGTCGTTCGCCTGAAACTGAGATGTGCAGTATGACGAGCGTTGTGTCTGTGTTGTATGTTTGATATGCTCGGTTCGCTCTTCTGAGTTAGAAGGGGCCTGAACGGAGTATGTCATAGCACGTCGTCAGTCTCAAGGAGGTCCGATGCTTTCAGACTTGAGTAGTTGTGCATGGTCGGCTGAAGCATGAGCCAAGCAAGATAAACATGGAGGCAGTAACTAAAGTACCGACAATTGCACTTCAATGTCATTGTCAGACATGGTTGAGTCAATGTCTGTGTATCTGTTCAGACTTTTGGCCGCAAACGTCAAAGAGACAGCGCAGCCAGTCTGCGGATTGAGCTTAGAGGTGCCATACTTGGGAATGAACGATACAAACACAATTAGGCAATCAAATATAGTAGACAATGAGATCTCGGGGAAACCTAGGTATCGTGAGGAAACACGGTTGCCGAAAAGATTGAAATCATGATCATGACAACTGATCCAGTCTCCTTACCCTGTAGTCTGAGTTCCGAAGTATTCTATGATACTTGCCTAGACTAGGTAGGTTACACTTTTTTTGCTAAAGTTTACTATAATGCTGATTCCTTTCTATGGAGTTTTTTGCTCGGATTCTCTACTAGTGGAAATACATTGCAGTTCTTAAGAAGAAAATCCTTGATGGAATAATCTTACTCTGTACGCTTCATTGGAATGTGTTTGTGAGTCTGCCCATCTACTAAGGTTGCTTACACTACTCCGTAACATCCCAAGTATTCCAATACCACATTAAATAGTCTATCCGATTTAATCCAATAAACCTACGCTTACTATAAATTGTTGGTTCTGTTAACAACAGAATGTATGACTATTCTACAATGACATGTAAAGATTGGTGCATTCGAGTTGACCTATAGGTACTATAACGAGTGGTCGAAACTTACATCTGTCCACACACTCTTCTTCTATTAACGACTCCACACTTTAGCAACCTAATTGTTTCTCGAGCGTGAAGAATTTATCGGCGTACGGATACTAGACTATGTGATCGTGTATCCTATATCGGAAGAAACTACAGGATTGAGAAGCGGTGAAACGCCGAAACAGAAACGCTTTGATCAAGAGTAGGTTCGATACGCGGGGGAATGACAGCCTCGAAATTGATTTCACGGGGCGTAGAGAAACATAACGTGATGTCTACCCACCAAGAAGACGTTGAATTAAATCTGTCGCGCCGTTTTCTGTTTCTAGGACTAAGAAAGCGCCGGCCCGACAGGTCCGGTTTGGTCTATGAAAGTGGCTCTCGGAGATGAAGATGTTCGCTGGTTGTATGTAGGGCGTTTGTTAAATAAATGTGTGTCTGTGTCACATTCCACAATGACAAGACGGGTAGGGAAAACATTGACTACCTGCTTGTCTCAGCCACAAGAACTATGCTATGTAATACAGGAGTTGTACAAACATAACCAGCAGAGTGGATAGGTAGGTAGGTAGTTCGTTCGGTAGTCTGCCTAGTGGGTAGCAGAAAAGTTGACCCTCGAAGTCTTAGGGTACAAAAATAAGTAGTCTAAGAAGTCTAGTCTAAGTAGCATAAACTGATCTACTAATTTCGTCTCTTATGCTTCCAGCGGCCAATTTTTTTGATACCCTGAGGTCTGCTTGCGGATGTTTCATATAGAAGATAACGGCACGGGGAAGAACAAGCGCGGGCTCCTTGATGTGCATTAGACATACCTGAGAAGACCGTTCGTTATCTTCCGCCTTGGCAGCCTGTCCGCATGGATTGCTAGAGTAAAATTCTTGATCATGATTTTTTTTTCTTTCTTTCTCGATGTTGATCGATGTATCCACATGAATACAGGGAGACAGGCTGGAGAGGGAGAAAACACACTATGGCATATTAATCCCCCACAACGATATGGGTCTGAGTTGACGCCGGGATGAGAAAAGCAAAGGACACAACACATGTGGCTTGGCAATGTCAAGTTCCTTGGAAAGGTTTCCGAGAGAAAAGAATATTGTGACGTGATTCACCACATAGAGAGGGAAAAGCAACGTCAACAAAGCGTTGGAAGGGGGATGATGATAATAATCATAGTGCAGAGCAAGGCAAGTATCGTATGTATCCGAGACAATAAAAGCAAAACAAGGTTGAAGGCTTGCATCGTTAGCAGTTGTGTAATTAATTATGCATGCCTTCTGCAGCTGCAGCTTAAAGTGCGTAGAAGGCGTCGAGAAGAAAACGTTTACGATTGGGCCTGCAGCTGTTGCCCACGGTGATGACCGACGACGTGGCTGTGATAGATACCAACCAGATAATTCAACTTGTTGATGCGTTAGTATGTATGCATGTATGTAGGTCTTCCATTTTCTCTTTCCTTTTCCGTACATCCGGGTCGGGTTTGGTCTGGTCAGGTCAGACCTATTATTATTATTATTGACTCTCCCTAGAACGACGCCGACATGGACCAAATTGCCCGCTGCTCCATACTTAGTGCATACTGTAAAGGCGGCGGCTCAGGCGGGTTTCAGTGGCTTCAACTAACAGGACCCTGAATTTTCATGTTATGTCAACCGGTGCTCGAGCTCTGCTTAAGAGTGGAAAGCTCGGACTGGAATGAGACCTGCCTCCTGAAAAGTCACAGGTGAGTGATATCTGGTTTGGACTTTGACAATCACTTGTTTTTAGTCTGCAATATTGTTTATTGACTCACATGGTTTGCTGCAACAGATTCAAGGTAAGCAGCCACTCTTCACTCTTCACTCTTCTCTTGCAGCCGAACTATTGATAAGTTGTTGCGTCTGACCAATCCTGACTACACCCGTCCCTCCCCTTTTGAGGATCCAAGACATAGCAATTAGCCAAGTGTTGGCAGTAATAAATCGCACAGCCATCCAAGCTGTCATGCCCACAAGATGCCCCATCTTTTATGACGCCCTTGGTAGCAGTACTAAGGAGTTCCACAGTCCCAGGATCCTGGCTGGGTTTGGTGAGAATCCCTGTCAATTGGCGATCCACAAGGTCTCAGGCTGAGCACTAGCACTCGTTCGAGTTTAGAAGATCATGTTCAGTTCGATGTTGCAAGCACTCGAGACGCCTACTCAGCCAATAGCATCTCACCAATGTTCGATATGCTAGGAACCCTTGTTATTGTGATGCCGACCAAAAAAGATCGCTCTTGTTCCCCTGAGGCCTTTGTCTTCATCTTTGTTCCTTTGTTGTCTGTAGCACAATCCTCACAATGCATGTCTTTGTTCTGCTTTGTCCTTTCTTAGAGAGCTCGCGGACCACAACAAAGACTATCATGTCGTGTCAGTCAGTAACTGCAGATCTTCGTACAGAGGCATGCATCTGTGCCATCCATTGGTGATCGTCAATAGTGGGAAGTAACCTCGAAGAAGCAGGCAATATCTGATAGCGCAAGCCCGATAGGCCAATCATCCCGGAAGCAGCATGTGTCCCCCCCCTTGTTGACGCCTTTTTGCAAGGTTTGTGAGCCTCTCAACCTCTCACGATCTCAGCTCAGCTGGTCCTACTGGAGGCCAATACCTTCATGCAACATTGGTCTGGGCTGGGCTGAGCTGAATTGTTATGAATCTCTTCCAATCGCAACAAGCGAGGTGATGGAGTTTCTTGTTTTACCTAGGTACCTAACCTTAATAGATTGGCGAGGCCCTTCACTCTATGTAGTAGTTGTATACTTACGTCAGGCTTAATTAATTCGAAGAGTGGAAGGAGCTTTCCTTCCCCATCGTTGCCAGACACCTGGGTCTTTCCTCCCGTTCTTTCCGCAATCTTGAATTCCAACGCCATTGATTATTCAGGCAAGGCAAGGCAAAGTGGGAAGGAACCTAGTCTCACATTTCCTTCCTTTTCCCAATCTTACCGGACTGAATTTGCATCTTCCATGTTTCTGCATCTGCATCTACTCTATTCCTCCCTTCTTCCCTCCCATTCATTCCTCATCTGAGACTGAGACGGCCAATAACGCAAACTAAACGAAACCAAACACAATTAGACCTGAGTCTACTTCTTTTTGTTAGTGGAACCCTCGTCTGCGCACGCGCGCCTTTGCACTCGCACTTACACTTGCAGCATCGATCACCTTGGGGCCACGACTTTGCTCGAGTGTCGCAGGCGAGAAGCAAGCAAACTCCGTTGCGAACAACAGCAAGCAAGCAACTGCACTAGCCGCCCTTGCTTCTCCGCCCACGCCTTTGTTGTATCTGCGTTGCGCTGCTTCGCCTTAGACGCCGAATATTCTCGTCTCGCTTCCGCGTCGCCTGGCATTCAACGCTCAATGCCCTGCGCTTAAGCGCTGTCCTTCTGTGCCGCATTCCGTACCTGAATTTGCCCCATCTCTCGGTACCCGTTGATATTCGTCAAAAAACCCCGTCGCAGCGCTTACCGTCCATCAAGTCTCAGTGCCCTCGCCAAATCATTGGCTGACAGCAAGTTCGCAGTAGTTTGGTAGTCTTACATCCAATCATCAACACCCAATCTCGAGTCCCTAACACCTTCTCGCGCCTGTCTGAACATGCGACGAACACCTCATGGTGTTTCATCGGCCTCCTATTGTTGTTTAATCTCGAGTTCTCAGAGTTCCCAGCACCAGAATCTTTAGGCGCTATCGTGGGCCTTTTTTGGCTGGTTTGCCGTATTAGTCCCAAGCTCATCGATAATCCCTACAGCGGGTTCTCCCATATTAACTGTGCTGAGGACCCGTCACCTGTTACTTATCATGGATCCATCAACAACTCTCTTTACTTTCTTGCTGTGAGTTCGGACCATTTTTTTGTTTCTTCTTTTTTTCCTCTTCTTAGATCATCTCCTTCTTTGTTTGCCTGTTTGCTCCCTCCCTTGCTTCGCTTCTCGCTGGTCGACCTCTGATCCACTGCTGCTGCCCGTTGATTCGGTCTAATCCCTTACAACCATTGTTCTTCTATTCCCTTGTTGAATCGTCTTCATCTCGATTGCGACAGCTTCAATCTCCGAGCATTCCCTTTGTGTTTCAATTATCGAACGTTACCATTCCACTCTGTACCCCGGATCGGCACTCGTTGCCTAGAAGTGTCTTATTTGCCGTGGTATGCTCCAATTGTCTTATTCCTCTCACGCCCTTGCATGAATATCGTCTGAATCTGGTTCCGTCCCCGACCAGCCCCCTAGTGTTCAAGACACGAGTATGGGAGGGAAAAACAAAGTCGCATGTTTTCTTTTGTTGTGAAGGCTGCGCGAAGTCTGAGCTGAAGTCAGCGTCGGATCTATCCCAGCCTCCCTCCAGCTGCACTGCTTGGTATGGATATACGTATGAATGAGACTGGAGAAATGGTTGGGCTCAGCTAGAAGGCTGCTGTATCTGCCGGGTATCAAACCCACAGGATCGATCCATGGGTTCCCTTGTCTCCCCACGATTGCCAGCTCCATCACTCATGTCCACCGAGTTGTTTCCTTACTATGTACCCCTTGGCCCCAGTGAGTGAGTGTGGCTGGCTGTGGTGCAATTTCCCAAATTTACCCTTCTTTTCTTTTACTTCCATTCCACTTCCATGCTTTTACACGATAGCTCTCAACGACGGCCGCTGACAAGCATCCCCAGTCAAACACACCCTTCAACTCAGTCCGTGCATCTTATTGGGTCGTGGGACAATTTTAGCCAATCTCACCCCATGCAACGAGACACCCGGCGGGGCCGTGACCAGTGGAGAGGTTGCTATTCTTTTCGTGACATTGTCTGTGACGACGTTTCCGTCTCGGCTTCTGCGACGTGCGCTGGCTCAGGCGTAGCTACAGGCGCTGGAACAAGCTCAAGCTCAGGTACCGCTTCGTATCCCGTCAAGAGGCACGGTGGTCTCAAAATGGGTCATACCTATTATTACTACGTATGTACTGTACCTTTTTCCATCTGTTTCGGTACACTATATTCTGCACTACATGGCTGAACAAAACCATCCTTCTCCCTTGCGTCAAACTAACGAATATTTCCTGCTTATACTTCCTTCCATTCGTTCATCTTTACTCTTTTGCCCAACCACCTAAACACATTTAATCAACCTCTTCACGCTCACTTGCTTTCAATTCTCCATCCACTCTTTTACATCATTTCTTAATCCAGTCATTCATTCATTCAGTCATTCATTCTAATCATGGGCTTTCAGTATGAGCTAGATGGCTCCGTCGAGACACACGACCCAGCCTTGCCTTCAACCACAGCCTGTCCATATCTTCCTGGCCAAACAGTCAATACTTTAATCGTTCCTGTCGAGCAGGCTCTCCGACAGCGAAGTGCTTCACTTACATCCATACATACTGCCGATCTAAAAACCATGAACCCCGAATCCAAATACACCACACCTCGACCCGCACCCTCGGTACCAGCCAACCACGTTCCTTATCGGGTTGGCTCATCTCCTTCACTACATCACAAGTCTTCTTCTAGGTCATTATCACCAGCCCCGGCGGCATGGAAGCGCTTTTTTGGTCGTAAGACGAATTCAGAGGGGGAGCGTGGCCGATCTCCAGTTCCCAATGACACACCCGAGGATACGGACTACCGTTGTACGACACCATCAGAGGGCACTCGCACAAGAGATATCTCACCTGAGTCTCTTCGGCGCTTCCTGTCTGACGATAGCCCTCGTCCCGGATCCAGCCTTAGCGAGAGGCCATCAATTAAGATTCCTGATGATATCGTGGAGGATAATGAAAACGATGATGACGACAACTTCGCATCCTCGGCGGTCTCTGATGGCCAGCCTTACGTTACTCATCTCTCGCCACCCCCTTTCAAGCGATCTCTTTCCTCCGAATCTGTCAGAACCGATATGCTTCACTCTAGCTCGCGTCCAATTTCTGCCAAATCGTCTAAGCAGAGCTTGTTGGAGATCGCCAGCGTGCCTGCATCGGCGGTGATACCTTCTCGTCCTAGGTTAGAGTCACTCCAACCACGAATCAACCCTGCAACAAGCTTCTTCCTGTCACCGGCTACTCCAAATTTTCCTGAGGAAGAGGGGATCAACTTCTTCGACCTCACTGATGACGAGGACGATGTTGTATCAAACAACAATAGTGAGATTCTTTCATTTCAGCCAGCACCCGGCATGCTTTCCACCACCGACTCTTTCGAGTGCTACAGCCTCCCAGAGTCGCAAGGGCATGGATCCAAGATTGCTGAGTCTCAATCACCTTATCCGAAAGTGAATTCTCCTACTCTGCTTCCCCGAGGCGATTCGAGCTTTGAGGTCAGCGGAAGTAACTTCCTTGGTGCTCCCATTGACACAGGACTCGATGACTTTGCAGCCGAGTTGGGATGGATGGCCGATATCATTGGCTCCAAGGTCAACTAGGCATCAACAACAAACTCGTTTCCCCTCACGATACTACACAGCAATCTTGACTAAGGACTACACACTCATCAAGCTTTATAATCTATGTCGTTTCCACAGCGTTTCCTTCCATTTATTGAGAATTTCAGTTCAACATTCGATGAACACAATCACAGCGGGGTTTGAATTTCGGCGTTGGAGATGAGAAAAAGGGGTTGGCGCAATCATTGGCGGACAGCTGAACAAGCTGACAAGTATACGGATCCCCTCGGGATAGTAATAAGGAATGAGTTAGGGCGAAAGGAAAACATAAAAAGGAAATATAAAGAGCGGGGGAAGGGACGGGGACATGGTTCACGAGACAGACGGACGATATGGCAGTTATTGCAACACGACTGGGAAATCAAGGTTCTCAGCAGTACGGTTTGCGGATTGGGTCATTTGCTTAGATTCTCGTCAAGTAAAATGGTTCAACTATCGCAAAACCTTGAATTCTAGATCAAATATCAAGGCAAAATGACAATTCACAATACTGTTCCAGTTCCGTCACATTATTATCGTCCATTTATCATTTGTTGTGAACGCGACAGTAACAATGCATTTCATGTCGAAGCCTGTTCTCTTCGACCTAGGTATCTGGTGTATTCCTACGTACTGGTACATGTTGTACTGACTGCTGTCATTATACCAACTCCCTCGAGCCCAATGACGTGCCTATCTAAGAGAAGCACTATTACTATGTGTACAAGAAAAAAAAGATACTTTTGGTGCCCAAATTGAATTCTATAACCCCTTTCAAGCCGGTACTTATGGATTGCTTTTCGTAGAGCTTGTCAGGGCTGGAGTAGGGATAGTTGCGGCCGCTGGGTTAGTGGCATTTGTAGATCCAACGACTGCCGGTGACGCCGTACTAGGTTGTGCAGCCTTGCCAGGCTCTAAATTTGGTGGTGTGGAGGACCCTTGTTCAATCCCAGTCGTCTTCTCACCAGGAGTTCGGATTTCCGATGTAACTTCAGGGGCCTTGATCTCAGGGCTTCTGCTCTGGGCATCAATAGCGGCATCTTTGTCTTTGACGTCCTCATTAGAGGCGGGTTCCTTTTCGGGCCCTTTCTTTTCAGGGTTCAAGAAACGTTCAGGGACGCCTCTCGCAGCATATGTCCCGCTGCCAACCCAAGCACCCAGAATACGACTCCACTGGTACTCTCCGCGGGTGAGGCGTTGAATCTCGCGATACGCGTAGGCGTTGTAGTAGTGGAGACCAGTGCGCGGATCACGATACCGAGCGGGATGGTTTGTGATGACGCAAAGAGGCGCAGGGGATGGTTCTGCGATAATCAGTAAAGGCCCAAAAGCAGGGTTTCATAGGAGGTGTGTAATCTTACTGGAAAGTCTGTTCATCTTGCGGCCAAAGATGATCTGGGTTTGGATGCTACGATCCTTGAGGGCGTTTTCGTCAAAGCTTTGAAACACTATGGCATTTCGGGCTCCGGTTGATGGTTGAGGCTGGGATTCGTCGGCTTGAGTTACTACGGAGTTGTCGAGAGTAGAGGATTTGGCTGGAAGATTGGAAGAGTTGAGAACTGGTTGAAGATTTGTCGTAGAAGATACTGGTGTAGCTGTTGTTGAAGGGGTTGCTCGAGAGTCAGAGATACCAGATGAAGCATTATTGGTAGGGGTGGTATTAGACAAAGTAGGCGGCATAGCACTTTGGGATGTATTTGGCGGTGCAAGGACATTAGATTTGGGGTTGCCGAAACCCATCATTGGAGGCACAGTTCCGTTACCGCCGATACATGGGGGCGGAGCAAGTATGGGGGCCGCAAGAACCCCAGATGGTTTGGGATCTGGCGGACGAGATAATCCTGATGTAGGAGCGGCAAAGGAGGTTGTAGACGTTGAGCCTGCTGGCGTAGGCGGAGGTGGAGACGGTGCGGCGAGGCCACTCGGAGGAGGGGTCGGTACTGATAGGACTTTTGAGGATGGAAGAGTTGGAGCGGCCAGACCATTGGGAGGTGTAGGTGGTGGGTGAGGCGGCGGAGGCATCGCCAAAGAAGGGTTGGCATCTTCAGTTTTGAGCATGACAGAAGGACTGCCATCTTTTGTTGTTGAAGATGAATCCTGAGGCTTCAAGATACAGTCATCGCCTTTCATCGGGGCAGGTGTTGTGGTTTCTTTTGGTTCTGACGCTACAGGCGATAAGGATGAAGCTGGTGCTGTGGGTTGAGTTTGCGCTGGCTGTTCCTTGGTATTTGAAGCAGTGTCACCAAGAGCAGTTGTGCCATTTTGGCCTTCCACTGTAGCCGTCTTTTCCACGTCCTTGCCCTTTGCCTTCTCGCCCCTCTTCCTCTTCTCCTTCGCAGGCTCCTCAATCACCATATGCCTTCCCATCCACTCCCCAATACCGCTCCAGAAAGTAATCACGGGTCCCTTCAGAGTTCTGTTGTGAAGAGCTGCCAATTTTGCTCGACGCTCCTCCTCTCGTTGCTTCTCGGCTTCTTCCCACCGATTTAGACTTTTGCTGTTTCGTTTCTCGACGATGGCTGCCTCTTGGAGCCTCTCTTCCTGCGTCATCGGTGGTTTCTTCATTGCCTCCAGCCTTGCTGCCTTCTTCTGCATCTGAGCCAACTGTTTTATCCGGCGCTCCTCTCTCTCAACCATTTGCTGATGGAGTTGCTCCTTTGATAGACGTGTCGTTTGACGGGACGAGGCTCGAGTCGGTAGGTCGGCGGCTGAAGGCAACCATGAAGTGCGCTCGGATTTCTTCTTCGGTCGCGGTGCCGGTCTCGTGGGCGCTGACGGCGTTCTGGTCGTGGGATCAATTCGAACTTTCTTGCGGAACTTGGCGGGGATGGCTTCTTGGGCCTTTCGCTTGCGTTGAGCAGCACGTCGCTCCTTTGCCTGCTTTTCCAACTCCTTCTCTCCCTCGAGATCATCGTCATTATTGCCATTATCGTCTTCGTCGTCTGAAGAGTCCATTTGCACATCAGATCCATTCTCATCAACTTCAGAGAATCCCTGATCGTTCTCGTCTTCGGCAAAAAGTAATTCAAGGTCGGAATCGGGCTCCTCGTTGGCAAGCATCGATTTCATTCGGTTGCCAGCAGTGGAGCGGCGCTCTCGAGTCGTGGCGAGCCATTCTACCGCGCCTTCGTTATTGACCGGACTATCGGCGACTTTGCTAGAACTTTTGTCCTTCTGGACTTCGGCGTCGCTGGGGGTGTCGCCGGGGGTGGGGGTGAAGTCGTCAAGGCTGGACACAGAAGACATAGGGGACAGTGGTCCCCATGAAGGGATGTGTTCCATCGCGAATAAACAATAATGCAGGCGACCCAAGTATATGAATATCACATGGTGTTTCCTAAACGATAACCAAAACGACGCCAATGAGTGCTGTACTGGGCCTCACGCCTGGTGGTTTGAAGATGTAAAGTGGACGCGTTTTAGGTGGGGATGAGTTGTTAGGATATTTTTTCAAGCTGCTGACATCACAAGAGACAGTGTAATATGATAGGTGCGTTCCAGTAGCACACGCTGCAGGACCACCTACGCCACGCTTTGCATTCAATTAAGAAAGATTAAAATGTTTAAAATCATCATTAATAGCTATATCTCATGTCTAACTTTGGAACTTCCTAAATTTGCATTCTTCAGATGTAGATCACGTATGCGCGACCTATTTAACTCCTAACCTAACGCCAGTTTGGTCAATGAACCAAGTACGAACTCCATCCTCATGGTTCTCATGAGTGTCATGCAGAATGTTTCAAGCAATCGCGACCACCACTCGGGGGGTATGTCTGTCTCTAAGTCAACGCGCAAGCAAACATCAAAACAAGAAAGACCGTTATCGAGATCCAGGCAAACTTATGCGTCACCTTTATTTGCAGTCGGGTTGCGCAGGCAACGCCGTAAGTTCTCAAGGCCGATTTGACGGGCATTCCTGCAAATCACCTTCTACATCTCATCTGTAGCGAACTCAAGGTCATCAATGGCCCATTCTTTGCATACTCCAAACCAGTTACGAGCAAGGCACCTCTGAGTCTCTGGCAAGGCCGTGCTCAAACTATCATCCGTTGTACCTGTAGGCGCAGCAGTAACAGGTACGTTGGTTACTTGGCCAGGCTCGGCAGTTGTCGTAGCCTCTACTTCGTCACGGCATCCCCAGAACCTGCCAGGAGTTTCGCAAGTTGTCGTGGATGAAGCCTCTGTGGTTGTAGTAGTGCTGCTCTCTGTCGTCGTCTTATCCTTGCAACCGAACCATCCAGGAGTCTTGCATGTAGACGTGGAAGATGATGCAGTCGATGTCGTTGTTGTGATAGGAGTGGTCTTGTCAAGACAACCCCACCAGCCAGGTGTCTCACAAGTTGATGTTCGGGTTCGAGTGCGCGTCGTACTGGTAGTCGAGGATGAAGATGTTGTGGTGGTTTCAGTCCCGTTGCTCTCATACATCTTCCACTGGGCACAATCGCGACACTCAGGAGTCCGTTTGCACTCGGGGACACCATCGTACTTCTTGATGACGTCGTCTATGACCGAGCGAATACGATGTGTACCAATACCAACTCTCCACCCTTTATCGGCAACAACGTCGTAAACGCACTCGTAACCAGCATGGCAAGCACTTTCCATAGCATAGCCACCATAAGTGCAGGAAGCCGTTGCACCATTGCATGTTCCGATATAAACAGGGTCCGCGGTGTGGCCAAAGTGGAACGTGCCCGTGTTCTCACGCATTTGAGGGTAGTCGGCGCTGGCGCCAGGAGGGACGGGCAGGCCTAGTCTGGAAGCCGGGAGAGCTTCTGGGACAGCCTCGAAGGTAACAACAGGCAAACCGTATGTCATACCCAGCATCGAAGTCACAGCACCACCGAGCGAATGACCCGTGAGCCAGACCTGAGCATCCGGATAAAGCTCTGTGACATTGGAGTATAGTTCGCGGGCAGCACCGTAATATCTGTTCTCCTCCCTCAGAGCCTGAACAACACATGTGTTGTTACAAGAATATGTACCGGTGGCACAGTCACAGACTTGATGCCAGGTCCACTGACCTTGCTGGGCGCAACAGCAACTGAAAAATAGGTTGTCGTTGACTTTGTCGTTAGTAGTGGTTCCATCTCCATCAAAGACGGCCGTCGTTGTGCCCTTCAGCCCAATAACAATAGTCGAGTTTGTGTCATCAACAAAGACATGGCCGCGGAGACCGTCAGACTCCCATCCAAAATCGGCGCTGCGATTCCATCGTTCTCCAACATCCTCCCAATCGGCATCAGTATCATGCTCGACGTATGCATTGGCAGTCATAATAGCCAGGGTGAGAATCGTGTTCTTGTCCTTGACATCAGGAGATGAAACTTGATCCATGGTCCATGCTGATGCATCAAGAACAGCTGCGTATCCTCTCTGTCGCGACTCGGCCACCATGGGGTCGACAACTGACGGCCTTCGATCAGCTAAACGTTGAATTGTCTCGGGGCGACTCTTGGCTTTCAATCGGAGAACGTCGTATTCGCCAAAATCATCTTCCGCAGCTAGATAAACCCTCGACTGGTCATGGATGACATCCCGCTTCCGATGAAGGCTAGGATGGAGATGGGTACCATGATGGTATATGTGACGGAGACTGAACGTATGCTCGGCAGGTTCAGGAACTTCAGGAGCTGACGGAAGGACTGGTCCGGGAGGTAATATAATGTCATCGTTGAACCGGCCACTGAAAACGCTGGATGCGGAAGATGGTGAAAAGGCGAGGAAGGATAACAATAGAGTAGCGGTTACGCGGGCAGTCGAGGCGCACCGGAATCCCGACAGACGGGAGCGACGATTTGTTGTCATGGCGGCATTAACTACCCCAGTAGCTATGGTGTGGTAAGGTATTCCTGCGTGGTAGTGATCAAAGGTGCTGTTGATATGAATGAAAAGAAAAGAAAAGATGATGAGATGGCGGACAGAGAGATGGACGAAGGCAACTGCTATCAAGCCTATGATGTTATGCACGCTATCGCTGGGTGGAGACCGGGGTGAAGGGTCACATGGAGGCGACGTAGGCCGTTGGGGAAGCCTATGTGGTGCACGGGGCCCTGGGGCTCCGATGAGTAGTTGATCAACAATTAGACTAACCTACCTATCCGTAAAGTGTATTCACATGATGTTTGGTTTCGTAAGAACAATTTATTCTTATCACGAAAAGACTTGAACGGAAACGATAAGATGTCATGACCTAATATCTAGTATATGTACTACCAGGCAGGTACTGCTTACAGTAGGTACTACCTACCTGCTGCTGGTGGATGCATGCTAGTCTAGGTACCTAGGTAGGTAGTCATTGTACTGTAACAGGCGGCATACGTCTCAGACCTCATGTATAATAATACTAACATCATAAAGATAGCAGTGATCCATAGTTCAAAGTGTTTTGCCTGATAACTCTAATGTCAGGTTAGAACTCTGTTTTATCTTTGCGACAAACACATTGGTTACCCAGGTACCTAATAAAGATACCTCTAGTGCCCGGATTTTATTTTGACCTCCCCGACTGGACCTGCATGACTTTTCTGCCTGCTTCCCCAGCAAAACCGGAGCTTTACAAGAGTGGGTCCCTTAAATGGCCTTTCCGCGTGAGGACGCGCCAGAGCGCGAACCCTTTGGCTGACTGTCTTCTCAAATTTCCAAATAAACGTCCTCTGTGTCGCAACTTTCCTTCGTTATCTCACCACAAAGCCGAAGACGGCATCTCCACCACTACCTCTACAACCAGTTTCTTCCAAGAAAGAACTCTCGCTCAGTCGTCGCAATGACTGCTATGTACGTCGTTATCCACAAGTTCCCCTTTCTCATTCGTCTTCCTCATTTCCAGCTTGACTTTTCTTGAGCTTTCTTTGGGTGAACTCGCAACCATTACCGCAGCAACCACTAACGGAATCATCAATTTGTAGTGAGAGCTTCGATAACATCTATTTGGATCTCTCCAAGGAGAGCGGCAAGTGCAGATTTGCCGAGACCGGTTTCGGATGGAAGCCTGTTGGCGGCGGCGATACCTTCACCCTCGATCACAACAACATCGCCTCTGCGCAATGGAGTCGCGCCGCCAAGGGCTACGAGATCAAGATTGTCCAGCGTTCAAAATCCGGTATCATCCAGCTCGACGGATTTCAGCAGGAAGACTACGATCGACTTGCCAAGGTGTTCAAGAACTGGTATAGCACAGTCCTTGAGAGCAAGGAGCATGCCCTGCGCGGCTGGAATTGGGGCAAGGCTGAATTTTCCAAATCCGAGCTCACCTTCAGCGTTCAAAACCGACCTGCTTTCGAGCTAGCATATTCAGAAATTGGCAACACCAACCTCGCTGGTCGAAATGAGGTCGCAGTAGAGATGGCTCTTCCTGAGTCGGGTGCCAATGCCCAACTTGGCGGTGCCCGGTCCAAGGGCTCCAAAGCTGCCGCCGGTCGGGATCAGCTTGTCGAGATGCGATTCTACATCCCCGGTGTGACGACTCGAAAAGAGGCTGAAGGAGAGGACGCTGGTAGTGATGCCGGTAACGACGAGCAAGAAAAGAATGCCGCGACTCTATTCTACGAAACTTTGATCGATAAGGCTGAGATTGGCGAGACGGCTGGCGATACTATTGCCACCTTCCTGGACGTCCTACATCTTACTCCCAGGTATGCCTCGAAAATATGTGACGATGCCATGTCCACGTCGCATTTCCGTCGTGTTTTGTACGTTTACTAATGGGTTTCAAACAGAGGTCGTTTCGATATCGATATGTACGAAGCCTCTTTCCGACTTCGAGGCAAAACATACGACTACAAGATTCAATACGAGGCCATCAAGAAGTTCATGGTACTTCCTAAGCCTGACGAGGTGCACTACATGCTTGTCATGGGTCTTGATCCACCTCTGCGCCAGGGCCAAACGAGATACCCTTTCGTTGTGATGCAATTCAAGAAAGACGAGGAGGTCACAATTGATCTGAACCTCAACGAGGACGAGCTCAAAAGCAAGTACCAAGACAAGCTTGAGCCTCACTACGAGGAACCTCTCCATCAAGTTGTGGCCAAAATCTTCCGTGGCCTGGGCAACAGGAAGATTTCATCTCCCGCCAAGGACTTTATCACGTACGTATCATGTGCTTTGTCGATTGATCCAATTACTGACCTGCATTTAGACATCGCAACCAATACGGCATCAAGTGCTCCATCAAGGCAAGCGAGGGATTCCTCTACTGCCTTGAAAAGGCCTTTATGTTTGTGCCCAAGCCCGCTACATATATCGCGTATGAGCAGACTCAATCGGTCACTTTCTCGCGTGTTAGTGGAGCTGTTTCGGCACTGTCGACATTCGACATCACAGTCCTTCTCAAGAACGGTGCCGGCTCATCTCAGTTCAGCAACATTAGTCGTGAGGATCTCAAGGCTCTTGAAAGCTTCTTCAAGCTCAAGGGCCTGCGGGTCAAGAACGAGATTGATGAGGATGCCAACCTCCTTGCTGCTGCCATGAACCAGCAGATGGACGATTCCGAGGACGAGGTGGCCGCCAAGGCTGACCGCGGCTCTGCGGATGAAGATGAAGAGAGTGTGGATGAAGATTTCCGCACTGACAGTGAAAGCGATGTTGCAGAGGAGTACGATAGTGCTCACGAGAGTGATGGCTCAGGCAGCGACGAAAGCAACGTCGATGATGACGAACAAGACGATGACGACGACGACGACGGGGAGGATGAAGAGGAGCGTCCTAAGAAGAAGAAGAAGACGGGCTGAACGCCCTATCTGCTCAAAGTGCCAGCGCGTTTTTAGCTGTCAACATGGGACAAAAACAGACTAATGGGAGCGGGACTGAGGAAAACTCGCGGTCTTTGGGGTAGAGATATCAACGGCGTTCAGGCTAGACAGACGATTAAGCTTCATTCTGGGTTCATGTAATGATAGTTTTACAAATATTAGCAACATTTTCGTATTGGCAGGCCCTTGACTTTCTTGCATGATTCATGGTGAACATGGGTTTACGGTGAGGGCTGGTCATGGCAACATAGCAATACAGGAAACAGAGCTTGGCAATATGCTTAACGCGTGAGTATGACAAGTTGGTGACAAATAAAAGCCTGTTGTGCAGGCTGTATGCATCGGATGCGTTGGATCGCTTTAGGCTGTATCCTGGGTTCCTGGGAACAACACTTTGATGCCCATCTTTCTCAGCCGCAAAGAGCGTCACCTACCTATCAAAGGCTTTCCCCCGTGTGGATTTTCAGCTTGCACAGAGCACCAACCTCATCATTATTGTGTGTTGGGCGGTTAATATACAGGGGTGCCAGGGACCAAGTCGACGGCAGACAACTACTAACTAATGTAGATTCTGCTAAAGAAAAAGAAACGTCAACTTGTCTATATATCCGGACGGCTCTTGTAGATCATTCTTCTGCACCTCTGCGCGTGTACCTAGTTATACATAGATACACATGCGTGCGCATCAAGGGTCTTGCTGTTTCTATAGGTGGAGACCAGTTGTTATTTGTTGGATACATATGCTCGGCTTGGCCCCGGCGATCAGGGGGGTCCCCAATCGGCGATGGCAGTTCAAGTATGTATATTCGAGAAAGCAGCTAGTTACTGCAAAGCCAAGTGTGCAGAATCGTGCAGGCTGGCCACAGGCCCGATGTCTGACTGAAGACGCCTCCTACAATCTATATTGCCTGTTCTGGTAAAGGTCATGAAATCCGATGTTGAGAGGGCTCATTGATTCGTACCTGGGTCAACAAAGTTGCATTTCACTCTTTTCACAGAAACGACGCCCTTGTCGTTTAAGGTTTGGACAAAGATCAGATCAGCCAGGGTGTAAGCGAAGTGCTGTGTTTGCCGAAGCCCAAAGTAACCGCGCGAAAAAGGAAGAGAGAAGAGGGGGGGAAGGAAAATCCTGTCAAGGTTGCTTCCGAGGTGCTTTGTTGTACATATTCCTAGGTTATGCAGGCATGGCAAACAACGTGGTATGTGACAGCTCATACAGACTCCGGTTCCGAGGTGGGTTTAAGGGTTGATATCATCCAGGTCAAAGCCAACTGTACATAAATGGTTCGCCCTTGCACGCACAGAAATTGCATTGACAGCCAACAAACCATTCGACCTGTAGCATCACCGGAGATTCTTCTGGTGTGGGTAGCACAACAAGATATTAAACTAGTATCGAAACCAGGCCTCATCCTACTTAACTTCATGATCTGATGGTTTGAGAGCTCATTACGGGAAACCCCTCGTCAGGAACGGAAACAAGCTTTGGCCCCAGTATCATACCGACTATTCGTACAAGCGTCCTATTGATTTGGTAGGTATGTGACAGTTTAATTGTAATCTGCAAGACATCATCTGCGAAGTGTAAGTGGTAGGGAGTTGCTTCTTGTCAAAATGTCTGTCTATAAATCCTCTGTTTCGTCAAGTCAACCCAACTTCAATCAGCCATTGTCTTAGTAGTACCTAGGTACTTCTACTCAGCTACTGCCTATATTGCTTCTTCTTGATCTTCGAAATAGATCCACAGTCTTATGCGCTTGCCGTGTAGTACTTACCCGACAAGATCGAGGTACGCGGCCTGCATTGCACCTTCCCAAATATTGTGTTCCCCGTACGGGGCAGAGGAGAACAGAGCAGAGCAGAGCAGAGTAGAGGAAGAGCAGGGTCGAGGATTGCCTTCCTGGGGACTTGGGCACCTACCTTATCTGTGTCCCGCCTAGGATGTGTCAAAAGGAAAGTGCGGCTCTCTAGGTTGCGGTAAAGACATCCTTCTGTTTCTAATTTCTTGCAACTGGCCAGGTAAGAGACAGATACCCCCACCCAGCTGCTTAAGTATTATTGCAATGGCTGAAAATGGTTGTCAATGGTTCTGCCTTCAACATTGAGCTGCCCTCCCTAGCATCCAATAGGGCTGTATATTAAGAGCTCTTCAATATCTCGATGTCCAAATACTTAACAAGCCACGAAAAGCCCGTTATGCAATCCCTACATGGGATCTCTGTCTCATAATCAGGAGAATCAGCTCCGAACAATGGCACGCCCCGTCGATTGAACAATGAAGTATTCATTGCCTCGTGCTTTTGGAAACTTTTGTTTCCTCCTTCGATGTCTCCGCTTTCTTTCGACTCACGGGCATGAGACGAGAACACCGACACAGCCGGCGTCAATGCTGGGTGCCTGTCGATGGAGTGTGACCACCAAAAAGAGGCAATGCCGGCCGAGACCAGTGACGTCGAACAAAAGAACAACACCAGACAATGAGGCTACCTTGAATGAGTACTGCCAAATTTTCGGTGCGCAAATGGTACTTAGTCGGGTTAATACATGGGCACGGCTCTTAGTCCACAAAAAACCGTTGTCTTCCAGCTTGACTCCCAACCCAACGCCGCCCCAATACCAGAATGACATATCAACTCAACGGCCAACAACCACATTCGGCTCTATCAGTCCCTAGTTCGCCTCGAAAGGTCTTAGCTTCAGTATCCAACGTGAATCCCTTTAGTCCAGGGTCCTCCTTTCTCAGTCATGGCTTACATTTTCGTTGGTTGGTGCAGGCTTGCGACCCCCCTCACCCCTTGTTATAGCCAGCCACCCCCCCCGCTCCTCGGTTGCGAACTTGGGATCAGACCACCACAATACAGACATACATACAGATTTAAGTGGTTTTCACGCGGGCTGACTTGAATCAGAGGCCGCGTGCCTGGTGGCTCTGCTCCTGTCAAAATGTCAGATCAAGCAACGGTTCCATCTAGTTACAGTTATCATCTCCGGACAGCTGGATCCGAAATAACCGGCTCGCAAGACAATGCCGTGTCAACAAAGGGCTCGTGATATTATCTGGTATCACTGTGGCGGTGCCTCTGCATCGTCATACTAACATCTTCTTTTCTTGTCTAAGTAGTCACGGGTGGTTTGTTCTCTGATGAGCCACCTGAGGGCCAGGATACGAGCAGAATTGGGATTTGCCCAGGATAACCAAAAGTTAACATTCATCCCCCTGGGGCTTGCCTGTCAGTAAGGGTTTGTGCAGTGGCATGAGTAGCATGAACCAAACGACCAAATTGGAAGGCTCGCAGCAACATGATGCAGTATCGCACCAGACAAGACTCAGGGCAACGCACTGCAGGGAGATTCTATACATCTCTATGCACCTTTCCGGGTTTGACATGTGAGCAATAGGGCTTGTTGTTAAGAAAATGACCAATAAAGGCTGGACAGGCAAAGCCTTGATGTGCCGATCACTTTACAAGCAAGAGCATGAATGCCACAAAGTACCTCTTACAGTCCCGGACCTAATCCCAGCCCCGGTCTCGGTGTTCTCCTCCCCCTCCAAGGGAGCCCACCTACCTCCCAGCCCAGTTCCAGCTCGAGTTTGCCAGAAGTTGTCCTCAGGTCCCCTTTTGGGGCGGTAAAGGCGGGGACGCTGGCCAATTCGATAGTCGAGTCATTCATTGCAATTACAATCAGGGCTTCGACTTGAACCCACACATGGCTCCTCCATCGTTCAGCATTGGCTTTTCCACGGCCACGGATACAAACCAGCCACATCCTCCTATTGGAAGCATAATAGTTCACGTGGGGAAGGTACAAGAGGCTTGTCTTGCTTTAACACAACAGTGTCAGTTTGCCCTATGCTGTTTTTATCAAGCCAACAATTAGCATATCCGATGCTGAGAGCAAATACGTGAGCACATCAGAGAGCAGTCATCAAGGGCCTTGAACCACAATTTGTCCAGGCCCCGGGATAACATTGGATGTCCCCGTGACTAGTCACTCGACTCTGATAGCCTAAGAGGGAAGTTACAGCAGACGGGAGAAGAGAAGAAAGGGGTCGACGATCGAGATACGCGGAGAGTCAAAGACCATTTTGAAGACTGGATAACCGATAGCGTGGTTGAGAAAGAAGCTGTGAGTAAGAATGTGACGAGCTGAACAAAGTCACCCAACCCAGTATGTGCCCAGGCATTAATAATGATTTGCAGCAGACATTAGGGAGCGGCAGTGAAGGGATCCTTGATTGCCATCAAGCAGTGAGAAGCAAGGCACGGTCACTCATTCGCTCGTCGAGTGAGAAGGCAGCAGGGGCCTCTGCAGACATTCGATCCGTCACTTGAGTTGATCGATTGTCTCGTGGTGCCGAGAAATCTCTTCGGTGGGGTGACATTTTATCTTGTGTTCGGCGGAAGCACGAGACTCCGGCAAAGAACGGCCCCTCCTTTAAGGGAACAGGTCCATCCATTGTCCAGACTTCCAACTGCCTGAGAATCGGCGCGGTGGCGCTAGAACTATCGAGCAAGCTCCGGTGACGTCGAAATCTGCGGCTTCCAATTGTCGTATAAGCACTTCGGGTCCTTTAAAATCATCAACCTTGGTGGTGAAGCGCGGTGCCGGCCGTGGGCCAAGGCTGAGTGGTTCAGGCAAAGCTCTTTATCAAGGCGTTCACAGATCGAAGCTCAGTCGCTCTGGAATCCGATATCACTCAAACCCTCATACCCAAATGACAATAGGTTGACGCCGAAACCAAAGTAGCACATCCCAACAATACCTACGACGCCGGACGTCCAACGCAAGAGCCGAACGAATACCCAAGAGACGACCAGCACCCCAGGTCCTGCTGCAGCCACCGATTCGAATCCTTACTATGGCAGGGGACCACACTGGAGACCAGTCATTCTATGACTTTCTCATAGAAGAGCCAGAGGTACGTTGATTGGTGATGGTTGTTGGAGTGGAAATGTTTTGCTACCCCCTCTTGCGATGTGAGCTCGTTGTGAAGTGGCAAGCATCGCTAGCTCGAGATTGCTCTGTCAGGGCCAATGCTCAGTGACATGGTACATTTGCTGCAAAGCAACTGAGACATGTCAACACCACATAGGGCATCAGGCCAGTGGCTGAATCTCGATCGCATTGGCGTCCATCTCTGTTCTGACTCGGGCTCGCCTAAAAAAAATGGCATGAGCAATTGCGCTACGGCCCATTGTCGCGACAGACCGTGGTACCACAGAAAGATATAGATTTCAGATGGAGCCAGTTTCTTCGCAAATATTTCTCTGGTGGAACGAGTGGCTAAGAGCAGCTGAAAGAATGGAAGATGGAGGCGCGAGCAAGAATGTGAATCTCGGTGTTGAAGAAGGGGATGATGAAGAGGAAATTGAGTTGAACTGAATTAAATCGATCGAGTCTAACGTTTGGCGTTTCCGTCGGAATAGATGATAGCGCCGGCGCCACCCGGCCAATTCCCACATCAACAGCCCATTTCGTCGCCGAATCGTACCAGTCGCAGCACGCCGCTGCGGCCAGAAACGACCGAAATCGAGACCCACCACCATGCGAACCACCCGACAGCTTTATCGGTACTCGGAATGCAACTGCCGGTGCCAGGGACAGAAACGGTATCTGAGTCATCACGTGCGCAGTCACGAGCTCACCTCAACCTCAACCTTGACCTCGACTTACACGCATCTTCTCACCCATCGCATCTGTCCCATGGCGCTCCCCATGAGCAAGAGCACTCCCGCGAAGTTCAAAGCCACCGAGCTCATTCGGCACAGAGTTCGGCGGGTTTGCCAGCCAATGGATTTGCAAGTCATCTCCCTCCTGCCTCATCAGGTCCCATGTCGTTGGATTGGAACATGTATCATGTCCCCCCAAATTTGCAGCTAAGCGCGAATCAGTTTAATTTCGAGGTTCCAGGTCATATCAATGTATCTGGACATCCCACACATCTGGAACATTCATCCGCAAATCCAAACTCGTTCAACTATGGACACAACATTGTTTCGCCGTCAAGCATACATCCAAACGCTGCCCATTTCGACGGAGATATCCCAAACCAATGGGATGACTCCCTGGGCCATGGCGCAAGTACTCCAAAAGTGCGGACCCCCTCGCATCATATCTCGAGCAATCCGTGGGCCGAGATAAACGAGCCCGCGGGCGACAACAACTTGACCCCTGTTTCCCGGCCACGAAAGCCCGTTCGAACAAGAAGGCAGAAGAAGGAGCCTCGAAAGCTCTCGGATGCTTCTCAAGGAGCAAGGAGCAGCAGTACGGGTGGAACCGCTCATTCTGTCTCTGACGCTGCCAGTCCAAGTTCTACGTCTCAACAGAGTCGTGCCAGTGTCGGCTCTAAATCCGTCTCAATGACTTCCGCAGCCTCGACAGCTTCAAGCCGGCAAAGCAAGCTTCGTAGTGCCTCTCGAACCTCTAAGAATAGTCGAGATAAACCAAACGATACACCTGAAGACCGTCGAACCCGAGCCTCGCATAATCTTGTTGAGAAACAATATCGAAACCGACTGAACGCCCAATTCGAATCGCTCCTGCATGCTCTACCCGAACAAATACGACACGGTGATAATGGAGGTGGTAACGGGAACGAGGACAACGAATCCGACCAGGCGAACGATCCTGACCGAAGAGTCAGTAAGGGCGAGGTGCTCGAAATGGCTCGTAGGCATATTCAAGCACTAGAACGTGAAAGAAACCAGTTGGAACTCGAGAATCTTGAGCTCCACGGGAGTATACGAAAGCTGAAGGAATCTGGGTCCGAGAGTATGAGTGCGTCCGGTCAGGAGAGTTCTGTCGAGTCCGACGGTATCAAGAAAGAGACAAAGGCAGGGGACGAAGATGAAAGTGGAAATCCATAGCTCGGAGCAGCATATTGGATAGGGAAGAGTCGGATAAAGAGCAAGTTTCAAATGACCTGGCTACTCATCAAATACGCTCTCGAATATGGGCTTCCATTCCTGTTCCAAAAAGTTGCTATTTGTATTCAACTTGATCCCTTCCATTGCTCTGGTCTGATCCCCTTTTGGTACAACTCCTTTGTTTTCAAATCTCAGTTTCACCTTGAAGATGAATCAATGATCCATCATGTCTTTTTCATACATCATCCGCAGCCAGTCCATTAACTTATGCGTCATATTTTGCTAGTGGCTCTTCATGCTCACAGCTACACAGGAGATGTTGAGACTACAAGTGACTCCATTTCGTATCATTACTTCTCTCATCTTCATTTGTTCTTGTTTACATACTCTTCTGCCTTTCCACTTAGATGTCCTATACTTGTACTTCCTCTACACTCCCACTCTTCACGACTTCCCCACTGGTGTCGTTCTCTTTTGCCAACTCATCTATACAAAAGCCTTAATACCAGAAAGAACATAGAGCTTGGGTCGAGACTACATGTATACCCTACTATACCTTGTCTTTTTATCAACACATCTGCTCTTACTTTGGTTTACTTCATGGTTTCATGGTGAGCCTTCATATTTCATGCATGGAGGTCGCCGTCTAGGATTCTACAGCGCACAATGGAGACAAGATGAGGGAATATGGAAGGTATTTAGGAAAGGAAGGGGTCAATAGATGATTGGTTACGACATTGACTATTGGTATCATCTTTGGGGGCATTCTTCATAGCCATCTGAATACAATAGAGATTTGATTGTGGTTTGAAATTCATGTTACATTATGGTGTGATAAGACACGTAAATGTTCCCTGCTGGGCCGATATCAGTGTCTAGCTATGCTTCGGACACAAAGGCACGAGCCAGACCTTGCGTTTCTTTCATATGAGTCGATGGCATCACGCATCGTATGTTCATATCCTCGGGTCGTGGCCCATGAATATTGTAGCATGATATGTCTCATGTCATCTAACAAGTATAGCGCACCATGATCATGACACATTGATAGTTAAACACGTAATAGTAATTGACATAAACAAAGTAGCCAAGCGAGTGGAAGATCTTGGAAGTTGATGGTGGGTTGATTTTGACATTTTTATGGTTATTTTACTATAAAAAGAGTACACACTATAGCAGATGTCTCACTTCTAGCGCCCTTTGCAGAGTTGTATAAATAGGCCATGGTGCCTTTTATTGTACAGGATAGCTTGCTTCTTTGTCGCTAGTTTTGTCTAAAGGTTCATAAATCCATCATCACTCATCATAACTGGACACCCTATCCAGTTTGTTGTTTCCCAATATAAACCAGGCTTTTTTTGGCAACTGGCCCAATTGTGTTTGGCCAACTCCCAGTTGCCATAGTGTTGTAAAAGAACGATAAAAGGAAGAAAGAAAACAAATAAAAAGAAAACACACCCAATGCCTTGTCTAGCTTTTTGAGTACCGCTCTAATGCCTTTGCAAAACCAAAAGTGCGCCTTGAATTGAGCTGAATGCTGAAGGCGGGAAAGTCAAGGCCTCAAAGCCAGACGCTGGGACCAAACCCCCAAGAAGATGGAATGCCGTCCGCGGCCAAGTTCAAATTTATACAAAAGAAATTCCGACCATGCGATGATTGACCAAAAAAGGTAAACGGGATGATGTTATGTATACAAGAGTGCGAAACCCACTCGCAGCGCGCCTGTGAAAGAAATATGTAGAAGGTGACGAGACAGTAAAGGAAATGGACCTCTGGGGTTGAGGTCAAAACGTGAAGAGATGCAGGTAGGAGAAAGTCTAGATACGATCGCCACTACCCTTGGTATATGTGCGAGGGAAAAGAGCATATTGGCCAACAGGAGGTGCCTGCGTGCTGAGACTTGTGGTCCTGGCACGAGGACGTCGGGTCTTGATGGCCTCGACCGACTTGTTGACAGGAACATCTTCCCTGACGATGGACTCGCTCGCATGGCTCTTGTGGTAGGGCTTCTTGCTGACGGGTACAGAAGGGAAGGGAGTAAGCTCAGGAACAGTGTCCTTCTCAATGGAAGCAGGAGGGGTAGTGTCTTCCTCATCGCTGTCATCATTGGACTTGATGATCAGAGATTCACGGACGCCATCGTTCTGTTCAACCCACTTGTTGAGCGATGTGCTGCTTGTGAGCCGGGTAAGGTTGGTCCAAGTGGAGTTGGTAGAAACATGGCGTTCGCCCGTAGAGTCGAAAAGGGAAGTGGAGTTAGTAGCAGTGGTAGAGGTGCTTGCACGTTGGTGAGACAATTGGAGAGACTTGTGGCTAGTGTTCTCGTAGATGTGGTCATGGTCGACAATACCATGGACCACTTCATCTTCGCCAAGGTAGCTCTGCTTCTCAGTCTCGTTGAGGAGCATTTGCTGATGGTAGTCGCCGGGAATAAGCAGTGAAGGCGACAAGGTAAAACCGTAAGATTCTCTGAAACTAGAGGCACGAGAGTCACTCCTAGTATGGTTGAGTTGAGGAGGACGACGACCCTTATCTCCACGGGGTAACGAAAAGTTGTTGGTCACTGCGACCCCCATACCGATGTTTGGGGAGGCAGTCTCGGGGGTGCTCTCGGGAGAAGCGTGACTAACAAGGCTTAGAGCCGGCATATCAAAACGGGATGCGGAAAGCATACCGGGAGACGACTCAGCTGTGCCGACTGACGGCAACTCCCTTAGCTCATCATCTCCAAACATGTCGAGCCGGAATCCAGGTGCTACCTCTCGTCCGGTGTCCATCGACGGCCTCTCCCATTCGTACTCGAAGTTGGCATCGGCCTCGTGCTCGTAACAGTAGTCGATGTCATCTTCCCAACTCTCCCTGATGGAGGGGATATGACCGACACTGCCCTTGTAGTGTCCAGCACTACGTTGGGCGGCAGCGTTCTCTGAGGCCTGATGCCCCCTCAGCAGAGGAACCGACTGACTAGCACGAAGAGACGACCTTGTACTGGTGTTGTTTTTCGGGGAGCGCATGGTCTCCTCCTCCTCAGGAACATCCGGCAACGGTGGTTCGTAGTTCGTGGTAGCGGGGAGTGGCCAGGCGGCATCGTCAGGGGTAGTGATGGCATGCGAGAAGCGATGATCGTCTACCGGCAGTGGTTCCTGGTCCAGTGCCGCGCCAAACCCTTGTGTTACTGCTGGAGGTCGTTCCATTGTGTCCTTAGGGCTGAAAGGTCGAGGGTGTCGGAAGCCGCCGCTCGTCAAAGGACGATCCCGGCCCGTCATCGCAAGAGTGTCACCATCTCTTGGCTGTCGGCTCGAGCTTCTCGGAGGCGGAATAGGAGCACCTAATGTAGGAGAGTGTAGCTCCTCAATTGGGGGAGATCTTGGGGGGCGAATTGGCCGAGGCGGGCTGGTACGAAGCTGCTCCTGAGATCTAGCCTGCTTGATATAACGTCTTGGAAGAGCAGAGGCTCTTGCACTACGAGGTGATACCTGAGGTTCAGGGATATGCTCCGTGGAAGCAGAGAAGTTGGGCATGCGCAGCTCCTGTGCGGGAGTACGCGAGGCCGAGTTGATCGCTTGGTCGCGGGGAGTGTGTGTCACATGTTGGAAGTTGAAGGGTCCAGAAATTTGAAGCTTCTTTTGGAGGGCAGCGTCGTCTCGCGAAGACTTCCGGCGAGCGAAGATAGTCGGCATGATGGAGTCTTTGAAAGTAGCCAAGGAAGTTTCACTGCCCACTTCAGTTGAGTAAAGTGAGCTTGCCGATGAGCTTTGAGCACTGCTCTCACGCCGGCGGCCCGACTTGCTTGACTTTGCACGACGATGGAATATGTTCTTGCCCAACACCTGGACACTATCGGGTCGGTCTCGGGAGGAACTTCCGCTAGTAGTTGTAGATCGTTGAGATGAGTGCCGAGTGATGCTCATGTTTTCGAAACCTTGCTCCCATCCGCGTTCAGTAGTCACAAATGTCGAGGATCCAGTGGATGCAGTGCGTTGACCGCGGTTGAGATGAGACGCATGTTTCATCTGCTTGCTCAACTGACGTATTCTTTCGGGAGATGGAGGGCCTTCAACAGCCGGTACCAAATACTCATCGAGATCGAGAGGAGATTGCGATGCTGGAGGAGATACATCGTAATAACTAGTCATATCGGCGCCAACATTGGCCTGCGGGCTCAGTTTTGCTTGAGTATCGCGCCTGGAACGGTCTGACTGGTATTCTGAATAGTAAGGCATATTTGCGGCCCACATGATGATTCAATGCCTCCGAAAGGAGGGCGACGTTGAAGTGTGCCCTGTATGTAAACAATGGCTGGCTAAGTTGACCTATTCCGTAATTTGTTGTTGATGTTATGTGTTGCTATGTCGAAGCCAATAAGGAATGAAGCAAGTGAGACGAAACCTAATGAGAGACAGATACAATGAGACAAGTATGTATATAAGGTTTCAAGCAAGTACCGAAACGAGGGGTGGGAAAGCTCAATGGGAAACAAGACGAGGCAGAATAGAAATAACGACACGGACGGATGCAAGACAATGTACATATAAGATTGACTGGGAGCGAGAGATTGATGCAATCTTGGGGCAAGGCAAGTTGTACCTTGCCCAAAGATTAGACGGGCCCTAGGAACTGGGGCTAAGGAAGACTAGGGCGGTGGTAAGGGGGGACCCTCGACAGGGCTCCGAGTGGGTTGATGTGGGTTGTCCCTGGCCCGTCTTGACGGACACAAGCCCCGGGAATCTGGGGGGGGTTTCCTTCGCTGCGAAGCCCTGTTGTGCTGTGCAAGGATGTTTCGATCAGGCAGAGTTGAGAGTGCTAGTACCGCAATGCGTACTGTGCAAGTCCTCCTTGCCGTAAACGTAACCGTAACCTCAGACGATACTCGGCTCGCTGTAGGGCGATATGAGGTCCGTGGTGGTGCGATTGGGACGTATTGATTATCGCGCTCAGGGACAACCAAGTGGGCGCGCCTTGTTTGACCATCAGCATTTGGTGACCGATATGTCAGGTTGAGACAACAAGAAAACCCTGATTCCACTCGAAATAGTGCGAAAAAGGGAGAAGACACACGAGAGGGTCGGTCCAGTCGAGTCATCGCGAGGTGAAGAGATTTTTCACTTGCAGAAGCAACGAAGAGTAAGCAAGGGAGACTCCATGCTTGATACTCATTCATGCTTTATTTACTACTGCAGTGGTTCGATAACATGCAGTAGTAGCAATGGGTACTATGTTTGCTTTCCAATAGCTTTTCACCAAGGACAAGACTGGAGTAAGAGGCGTCCGCAGTAGAGCAAGATAATAGGATAGCACGCACGCAGCTTTTCGTAGACTCTGGCAGGCTATTGAATGCAGGTGGGCCATAATGAACGCGCTTGAGTATAACAAGTCAAAACACAACGTTATGAACGCAAGAAGATAAATTACCAAAAAAAAACCCCGCCGATATGATCGACATGTGGGTTTCGTTTCAACGTCGTCCGCTCCAGCAGCTGTTTCTATTTTCAAGACTTGTTGGTAAAGTCTCATAATACAGGTCTGGTAGGGCCAGACTAAACATGTTGGCCGCACGTCCGTTTCTTGTTGACTCTGGTCTTTTTAGCAGCCGGTAGGAAACAGCTCCAGAAACATGCAGGAACAAAGCCGTAGCCACTCGATTTTACTTAGGCTCCTGAACGAACCCACATCGCAGGTTACGTACATATGTAACTTGCTCGTTGACGTGAGTAGTGACGACCAATTGCTCTATGAGTCAGTATCTCTGATTCTTGGTCTGGCTCGCTTGGTGACCAGAGCACAGCCAGAGCGTTTGGTCACTTAGTGCAGTGATTGGGAAATGTAATGAAAGTCTGAAATTACGCACTGAGTCCATAGGAAATGCCACGGGTGGGAGAAGAGAGTTCAATGAAGCTGCAAGGATCTTGGCAAACCAACCGTACCCCCCGTTGCACTTCCGTATAAATTATTTGGAGACTCGGGATGCAATCGCTTATGCTTCCCCAGTCGTGCTTCACTTCGGTAGCTTCTTCATGCCAATTCATGATGGGCCGTCTCCATCTTATGCCAGCTGCTTGGACGTCTGATGAATTTCGAGAGTGCCAAAACAGAGCTACGTGACCAGCTATCCGCGCACCGTTCGTCTCTGAGGAGCTTCACTGAACTGACTGAGTGCAACACATCGGAGGACGCGCTAGTCCAGGACCCTTTTTGCGGGTCATGGCAGTAGAGAAACGCGTCCGGCGTTGCATGCTCTGGAAGCCCACTAAACCTCCCATGGTTCGTTTTAGCGTCGGGGACGGCGAGGATGATACAAACCATTGCCAAGCCCAAGCCATGGCCACATCTGCAGATTGCTTCATCTTCTCCTGACCTCGTGCTGGCACATCATTCTGAGATCTAGCAGTAGTCTAATTAAAGACATAACTCAAGCGTGGCTATCACAATCGTCCCAGCAACGTGCTGTATGTCCTTGGTAAGGCAGCCGTTCGATGTCGTAGTGTGTTTTGAGGCCAACACTTTTGCAGATTTGAGGCTTGCCTGAGTGCCGATCAACTAGACTAGATAATTGATTCGGCCACCTGAACGTGAAGCTATCGAGATGGGAAATGCCTGGCTCGTCCTTCGAAGTATCGACCAAGGCTGAAACAAAATTTGATGGTGTCTCATGTTTATTCGTCCTTGGTTCAAAAACTGGTAGAACACGCATGGACTATTTCTCCATGTTAGGTATCTAAGGAGATGAGGTTTCAATGAAGACATTTCACTAGCCCCGAGAAAGCAGAAGTTCAGAAGAGGTCAGGAATAGCTTCAGAAGCTAAACCTTGTTTGGATGCGTTCTATATTGGCTCGGTTGTGGCACACAGACGGCGCAGTAACCAGCCTGAGCGTTGAGCTCGAGCTTCTATTTGGGCTTGTGCTCAAGAGGATGGACCAACGCGACTGACACAGCAACAGCGACAGCAAAAGCAACCCGTATAAGAAAGAAGCCTATACGCAATGGCTTCGGTGTGTTCAATCTGACCCGCTGTACTGGGACAGGCTCTCAGATGTGGGATGACGCGTGTGTGTAGTGGGCTTTGCAAGTACGCTCAATTCAGTCTCCCAAAACCAGGGCCGGAAGAGAACGATCGCCTCGTGGATGACGCGGAGGACAACCAGATGAGCGAATATGTGACTGAGGAAAAGCTTGATGTCGAAACAGACGCGGTATATCCCCTTCGGGATATTGCCGCGACCCTCCAATGGCAGACAAGGCACAGTTCCAGTCTAGCAGACCGGTCTAAGAGAGAGGGTCAACAACGGACCTGGCATTTGAAGAGTTGATTTGGAGGAGACGAAATTAGTTAATCAGCTCAATGTGATTTCAACCACTTCGTCGCTTGCTTATTTCTCGCACCTCCAGCTTGTAGAGGAGTAAAGTTTTCTGATAGTGTCCCCTGGTAGAGGCACAAGGCCCTGCATCGACGTGCAGTAGCGCCAGTACCGGGATTGGGATTCTTGCTCATTGGGGTTGGCGGTCAGGGGTTAGGGTACAGTTGAAATGCCGGTTCTACGATACCAGGAAAGTGGGAGCTCGTTGTGGCCGCGAAAGAAACGTGCGTGTAACAGAAGTCAGGTGGTGTTCCGGTTAAGGTCTCTCAGGTTATTGTTGCTTGAGTCGCGCACAAGTAAGGTGCCTCCAGTACAATATGGCATCGATATCCTATCCTGTCTGTGTCACGATGACTTGTTGATTTGGTCTGGTTCTGATGGATCCAGGAACGGGGATCTTGCCCCTGCGCCATGGCATAGTAGTCGGTACGAAGCTCCACCACCAGCTGCTGAACGAAGAGCTAGTTAAGAACAGCAGCAGCAGCAGCAATAACATTACCCTGGGCTAGGCGGATGCTTGCCGCCACTGACCCTGGTGGCTTGATGGCTGTTGGACGCTAAGGCTGGACTTGAGACAGATGGGAGGCTGCTAAGCAGAACGCCAGGTAGCGCCAGAAGCCGCTATGGAAGCTTCGATTTCTCCTCATTCGTACCATGGTTGCGATTTGGTTTCATGTTTTGCTAAAGTGGAAATGTGACCAGTTGTCAGACACATCAGGGGTCGCTATCAAAGTGTTTGTCGTAGGTAAACAGATTAGAATAGTACCTATGGATGTAGCAGGTGGAATCATGGATTAATCTATTGATGGAAGACGTCAAAAACGTGGTCATGTTGGTCTGTGTGCTCGTAAAACCCACTCGTTCCTTCCTTCTCCAGCTGACTGCTGATTTTCCAGCAGGCCTACCCTTGAGTCGTCGCCTGTAGGCACTCAAGGCACTGTATGCATGTAGGTAAGTGCCTCTAATGTTGACTGTTGACAGACAGAGAGGGGGGGAAAAAGCACATACTAGAACAAATGGTTCATCCCTGCAATAAAATTTCTGGCACCTTTAACCTTGGAATGTATTATTTTTATTTTTATTTTTTCCTTTCTGACCGTATCTTTGTGTGGCGGGCATCTCCTTGTTGGCGTCAATTACGTAGGTAGGTAGTAGGTAATGGACTCTTTTGGTCATCCCAATCTCAAAAGTCCCTCGATTTCAGCTAACAACCACCAGTCGAGAGGAAATGGAAATGGAAATGATGCAACCCAGTGCCCCAGACTGCCAGCCAGGCCGGGCCATGTCCTGTATTATCGACTGACGTCCATGATTTTAGTTGCTTGGGATTACAAGTTGACCTGCATTAGTTTATTGATGATCAGGGCAGACCAACGCCACTTACACAATAAGTTACTGTACACATATGCAACATCAATTTAGCCGATGACTGTCCGTCCGTTGAACCTAACAGCACACCTAATAACAGAAGGATTATAGGATCATCGAGTCAAATATCAAGTCGTTCCAGTGCCTTGCCTAGAAGAGTAGGTCGACCCAACCGTGGTTGGTTGAGATTGTCGAATTCGCTCACAGATGAACGGGAGCTTTACTGTTTTGGCCATCACTTACATTCGACCTGGTAAAGTACGGACCAGGGAACTGGGATTGATGATGAAGTACGGAGCATCTGGGTAGGTATCCAGGTATCTTATGAATCTGCAACGCGGGGGAGATTGCGTGAGTTCTTTTCTGCTGATCCCTTCTACCTACCCCAATTGGTTAATGCCCTCTCAGCATGTACGTATGTATACCTACCAACATAGTAGACTACCTGGTATCGAGTGTACATACCTATGGAGTGTGTTGGCGGCAGAGTAGTATTGAGGATTTAGTTGATGGTTCGTAAATTGGATATGCACTGATGGAGAGACATGCTTACGAAGGAACGCGTTCCTCAAGGTTTTCTAAATGATGCAATGTTGATACTGGCTAATACTACTTACTACCTGACACCGTAACTGCCCTTTGAACAAAAGTGCAACAAAGCACTCAGCACTTTATTTTGCTTTTGAAAAGCACAGATTTTAATTGCTATAATGACTAGAATAGGCAATGCTTGCTATCCAGGCAGGTAGGTTGGGAGGTACCTGCCTCTAACATACACACACATCTAGGCAGTTCCCATCCCTACAAGCTACCAGGTAGGTACATCTATCTACATGCTTAGTAAAGCAGCCAATCGGTGCACTCATACTTGTCAGGGACTACTGACTGGCCTCAAGCTCTGTCCCATCGACATACAGTACAATGGCACCCGATCCCTGCCTGGACGCGTGCCCAGTGGATTGCTTTTACGGCATCGCATCGCATCGAGAACTCCCCTGTTCTTACTCACTGCAGTAGGGCAGCCGGTCTGTCATACTAGAATGGAACCGCGAACCCAACGTTGCGGATCCCATGTCATCCTTCACAACGGTCACCCACAAACTTGGGCTCGGTTTCAAGCACAACACTTGTTCCCGAACCGTACCGCACACCAGCATAACACATCATCAGCCCGGTTAGATGCCTACGTACAACCTATCTACAGCTTGCAGGGCTGTCCCGTCCGTCCGCTGTTGTGCTGTGCCTCTTAGACTCGACTTCATCCTTTCTTTTCTTTCTTTTCCCGATATGTCAGCTACACACACACACGCACGCACACACATACATATACGGATATGCAACCACGGATTGTACGACACCGAATTTCATGCGTCCCCCTGACAGAACAGAACTGCAAAGTAAGTCGGTGTGACATTGGCATCCTAGTTTCCCATGCGCATATGCGTGTGAACTCTCGGGGTTTGCAGCAGTTGTAAGCAGGTAGGCTACATACATACATACAACTGCGCCTGTTACAACCTGTGTTGCACTGCCCAGAGCAAACCTACCTACTTACCTAGGCTAGTTAAAAGGCAGGGCAAAGGCGGCTCGTGAATATACTACCCTTCATGCCGAGGCTTCACCTTGACACACTACATATCATGGTCAATACGGTAGAGAGCATCCAGAGTAAGCGGATGTAGGGTGGGACAGCACGAAAGCCCCGCGAAGCAAAGGAACAAGCATTATCCTCAATCGGCAAACCTTGGCTCATAGTTACAACACACGTCCTGTTATACTGTACGGAACAGCATAGCCGATCTCTACTGCTCCTCCTCTCTTTGCGGGGACCGACCGATACAATGCTCAGGGTTGTTGAATGCAGAGTTTCCAGCGACCCAGAGTCTGGATGCGATGCTTTACCAACCAGTCAGAGCCGGAGCCGTGAATTCTCTTCGGATGTTGAGCCTCTCCAGACCCTTGCAGCCTAGGGCATTGCTGCCAATGCTGTGGGTTGTTACTTCTGTCCGTCGTCTCCTCGGCCCTCTGGGCCTTCCTTCCCGCCGCTAAACGGGCCTTGTCAGTTCTCTTGCTAGACCTCTAGCGCCGGGGAACCACTTCTCTTCTTCCGTTCCTGGGGGTTTTCGGCTTCATTTGTTTACGTCGGGGCGATTATGTTTGTCAGTACGATTGCCATTCGTTTCTGAACGCACTCGATGTAATATTGAGAATCCATCTCGCTCATCCTTCTGCAAGGTAGACTATCTTGGCAAGCGTTGGATTTGGCAAGATTCCTCCTGGGTCAAAGTCCGTCCACACGTCAAACTTTAGGTTCGCTGTTCCTGAACTCAAATTGTGCGCCGTCTCTCCCACCCAGGAAAAAAAAAGTCAAGGTCAGGGATCTGGCTTTCTTCCCTGGCCCTCGAAAGCCATGGATCTGGGCCTCAAAAACAGGCCGGCCTGACTGGCCATGTCGCATGGCATCAACGCTACCTACCTGTCGGTAAATGAACAGTCATTCTTCATGGTAGCCTATGCTTGTAAGTTGGCTCTCCTACCTTGATTAAAAACCTCAGACCACTGCATAGTCAAAGCTGCCGCCAGCCACACGTCTCAGAAGACTGTTGTTCTAGTTATCTATCATCAATCGATTTCAACAAGAAGAGCAGATCCGATGTTGCCGTTCAAACCCCATGGCTCACAAGCTCGCAACACTAGCTGCTGTTAGCATGGGTTCGGCGCTCCAGGGCAATGGCAACGACGGCAGATCCTACCCGTTTGAGGAGGAAATAGCCTCGGAGAATACAACGGCTTCCCTGCCAGCCTAAATGTGAAAGGGGGCTTTGCTTTCTCGTGGCTTGGACTTAACAATGATGGTTCCGACTTTTTATGCCACTCCCAGAGACACCATTCGTCAAGTGGCCACCTGTTTGTCATACGCAAAGTCACACAACCTATACTAAAGGCCACCCACCGGTTGGCTATACCTATACGTCAGTTGTGTATTGGTGATATGTTGCGGCAGTATGCATAGATTGTTTTAGTATTTCTTTTCTTTTTGGGCATAAAGCTCCGCTGCTATTTTCAACAAGCATGAAGCGAAGCTGAAGCAGGGTACAGATTCCGTTGTCTGGACTCTTATCACAAAGGATGGGCATCTGTCAATGCAACGCGGAAGCGAGTTCTACCTTTCCAGCCAATTACGGCACTTGTCACATCTTCATCACGATCGACAAAAACAACATCCGACTGTTTCGTTTCAGGACTAGCCCTCCAACAGTCAACACAGCCGACGCCAAAATTGTATTAAAAAAAAAAGAGAGTAACATAGCTCACGATTAGCAACAGGGCGAAAGACAAGGCCCGCTATCAATGGCAGCGAGGCTATCGAATCCCCTGTCCTATCCACGGATTTGTACACCGAGAGGAGTACAAAACAGTCACCGAGAGGAGTCCAGAGTAATCACCGAGTCCTGAACGTGAAGCAATACGATGCTGCTGAATATGTATATGTCGTGCTCAGAAAACGAGCTCATCTTAACCCCCTACTCTAAGACCTAAACGCCAACGCTCTAAGCCAGAATAATGAAATGACTCTGGTGTCAGCAAGAAGTGCAGTTTGCTAACCAACGCCGCGATGTAAACATACATGACTATTAGATGCTTGATGCATTATTAAACTTCCCGGTGCCCTCTCTAAAGATCTACATGATCGCGACTGGGGGTGGCTCCTCCCAAGGTCCCATCTTCTACGTCGCCTGCAAAATAGCTGTCATAGCGCTTCTTGCGCCTGACGCCAAAGAAGTCGCCTAATGTGTCGCTCACACTTCGCGATCTTCGACGCGTCTGATCGCCCTCCGCTGTGGACCCCTCATATTCCTCTACAGTGCTGGGGAGGTTTTCCACTGACGCTGGAACCGCCGAGCTCGTAGACAAAATGTTTGATTGGGCAGTGTTTTCGGCATCTGCGTTCTCACCGTCTTCGTTAAAGAACAGCCCGGCGCGAATGGTGGAACGTATACGGCGCATTGAGGATTGGCGCACACGAGGATCATCGGACGCCCGCAGAAAAGCATCCTTGACTACGGCTGTGACTGTCGAGGAGAGGGGAGAGGGGGAGATAAAAGTTCTGGATCGGTTCCCAGAACCACTGGGCTTTGTAGGGCTAGCAAGTGCGCGGGGAAGAAGCGATCCGTCACTTGCCATAGGCTCTCTCATTGGTGTCGTTGGGTGAGAAGCAAACGCTCCTGCAGACGTAGCACCTGGCGCTGCAACAATGGAATCAGTCGAGTAGGCCCTAGCGCCTCGTCCTGGTGGTGTTGAAGGCTCCCCGTAGTCGTTCCAAGGAAAACCAGAAGCCAGAGTCTCTTGACCTGGGGACCTTTGCGAACTCATAGCCTTGGCCGATGGAACGTTGTTTTCGTGCTGCGGTGTGACAGCTGCTACCAAGGCTCTGTGTGCGTCAGAGTGATTGAAATTCGACAGATGACTAGACCGCCGCGATTGCGACTTGGGAGTAGAAAACCCTTGGACATCTTGGTAATTTGACGCACCGTTGCCATCCTGGTCGGCAAGACCAATAGTATCCTCAAAATCGGCAGCTTCTGACAGAACTTCGTCCTCATCATGGCTCTGCTCACGTCCGCTAGTAATGAGAAAGACGCCAAAAAAGGTGAGCAAACAGCCTCCAACAAATTTGGCCGCCTGCTCAGCGTTTGTGCGTTCAAAATCACGATACAGGACGGCGCTGCCAATAATCACACAAAGCGTAAACATAACGAACTGGATCGGGATGACCTGTGTCGAGTCGAATCGCTGTAGAGCTCTGTTGACGTAACGAATTTGCATGATAGCTGTACCAAGGAGGATCGCGATGAGAACATATGTGACAGGAGTTGCAAAGGCACGCCATAGAGTAGACGACAGCATTGAAGATACACCCTTGGTTGCAAGAGCAGTGTAGCCACCTATACCCTGAAGTCAGTATTGCCCATACCATACACATGCTCACATCGTGCAACATACCGAATAAACCGACCAGTCCTAGGTCAATGAGAATTGTGTGCTTCCCATACCTAGGACTTGCCCACATGAGGCATAGAATTAGAAATATGGTCACTGACAGATAAATCTCAAAAGCCAAGGTGGTGATGGCATCCCACACGTCATGAGGGTTCAGTTTGGTCTCCTCTTGCTTTGCGCTCAAAACAACAGTAACTACACCACCCACTGCAATGACCACGCCCCAGAAGTCGCGATGACGGAACTTTTCGTGAAACATGGCTGGCGCAATGATACAGTTTGATATCAACGCAACAACACCAAGCGGAGAGACGATCGAGGCGGGAGCAAATCCGTATGCCAAAAAGTTGCCCATCTCTCCGAGCGTGATAAGGACTTGGCCAAGCCACCAGTAAGGAGATTTGAGATATGAAGATGATGTCTCGTCTTCATCTTGCTTACTGCCAGAGCTTCCGGACGCTCCCGAGTGGAAAGATCTAGTCAAAGGGTCTGTCTCACGACTCCCGTTGGCGTAATTCTGTTCATCTGTGCTTGCACCTGCACCATGGCCATTGTGATATCCAGCTCCATGACTATCTCCGCCAATGGTACCATATGATCCCCCGTGGTCTCCGTTTGGGTTATGTTTCACGGCTTCCTTGGCTCGCCTTCGATTCCTATTCCGTTGCTTATGCAGTCGAATGTGAGCATATCTTTGGACATTGAGCGCAAGAGCGATAAGGACGTTGCCCACAATGGCTGTGATGATACCAATAAGCGAAGACCATTCTTGTATTTTATCGCCGGGTTTTCTGGAATCGCCGCGATGAGAAGAATCGCTAGAGTTGTTTTGCGCCCAGGGATCGATCACCATCGATGGCCATGGCGGTTCGACGTCCGCATGCCGCATCGTAGGCAGAGAGCAGTGATAGAAGGGGTATCGTGGGTATTCAAGATGGTAAAAATATCGCAGTTGATGCGAAAAATTAGAGGTTTGCGGAAAGGCCGGAATGTCGGTCGCCGAATATGGACGATACGATAAGATGGCCGAGCTTGGATGGACAAAGCGTTATTGGCGTCGTGGTATCCGTAGAGGAAGCGATAGTATCATGGGGGCAGCGAATTGTCTTTACAAAGCTGTGTGGAATAGAACATGACCAGCCTTCGCGGACAGATAGAAAGGAGGAGGCAGAATCGTAATTATGATGATACTTAGGGACGAGTCTTCACGACTCGTAAGAATAATGTCTCAAAAAAGAGTTGTTGATGTAGGTAGAGTCAATGAGCAAGTGAGTGATGTAGTTTCGACGGCGGTTGGCACGGGCTTGGCAAGCTCCATTCTAAGGATGTCATCTCGCATCTCGACGCCCGAGGCAGAAAGACCCTGAGACCTAGACAGGCGGGTCACAAAAAATAGGCACTTGATGCAGATTAGACGAAAATATTAGCACACTCTTAGGCTATCTATCCACTAAAGCTGATATAGTATTTCTATCAGCCACTAGACCAGTATAGGTTTTTATGTGACGCACCTGCTAGACAGTACCCAATTTCTTCAGCCACAAGCCACTGGAGCCAACTAATAATGCTCAACGTCTTTGACTAAGCGACACAGCCAATGGGCTTTAGCTTGGATCAGCGCCACTTGTCTCTACAAGAGGCAACAGAAAACTGGTCTTTGGGTTTTTTTCTTTTTTTTCTTTTAACAAGGTTACAAGAAATAACAAACCTAAGAGTTCACTGCAACATGACTTAAACTGACTTGCTTATTTTATTCTTGCGTGTTTAGTAGTCAAGTTTCCTAATACATACCCTGAGGGCCGGCCACTTCAAGCCTGGCCCGATCCCCCGCCGCGACCCACCAGCCGCCCGCCGTCATAACCAAGATGGGAGTTACCATTCGATGTCACATGGCTTTTTCAATTCACGTTCTGGAATCACAACGAATGTCACATTAAAAACTTCTGGCACTTTCCTCATGATCGCCTGCCGCGTTTATCTATTTAATCAAAACTCAATCCACATTGACCTACGATAGTTGGTTCTGCAGCGGTGTCACCTCTTGAATGACCTGATGATACTTAAACCGGGTTGCGAACAGTACAGGATTCGCGTCTAACTTTATTCAGTCACGACTGCATACAATTCCGGATATCCACCATGTTGTCACCTCTGGATCTTGGCTTCGGTTGGCCATCTGAACAAGGCATGGCCGCTATCGCCTACTCCTCTTATTCACCACTGGCACTTCGTGATATGCCCCAGCCCAAACCAAACGATGCACCATCCGACATAGACCCCTCTATTTTCACATTCGAGGATGCATTTGAAGATCTCCTCACCGTGTCCCAAGGACAGCCGCTCCCAGACATCAAGTCTCGATATGAGCAACGAAAGCTTCTGCGTTCTATGTTTCCGAATGGTGAGCCGGGTTACTTCTGGCTACGCAGATTGAGATCGCAGGGGCTTTTGGAGGAATCCACACCCGCCCGGTTAATGAAGTCTGTTGCTGAAAAGAACTGGGATCGATTCCACCAAGAGCTTGATCGCAGCGCTCAAGCAGTATGGCGAGCTGCATTAGGCCAAGACGACGGTGAGGACTCATTTAGCGCCCACGAACAACAGCACAACGAGAATAAGCGAGACGTTGCATTAAGCAGCGAGCGAAACAGAGAAAGGATCCGCTCCAACCCAGATGATCCAACTCATCACGATGTCGAGCTACTCCGCGATGAACTGCATGAGGGTCGAATTACACGACGAGAGCCTGAACACTTTGACGACCTATTCTCTGCCATTCAGTCATCCTTCGCTACCGGTCAGTCAGCGTGGGATTCTTTTGTAAAGTTGCTTAACGAAGAACCCGCTCCTCCCTTGAACCAAGAGCGAAAACAGCTGCAGAAGCCTGCAAGCGATGAGAAACAAATTGTTACCAAGGATGAATATGTGGATCGGTTTGGCTACCTACATACCAAGACACTGGTCAAGACCTTGGATGAGAATGGCAACGAGGTTGGAAGTCATAGCCACTATACGGTCCGACCAGCTTCAAAGGACAACGAGAATGGCCAGATCGAAGGAAAAAACAAGGAAAACCAACAATCAGGCTTCAATGTTAATGGGAGCCTTGAGACCAAGAAAAGTTGGTTTTGGAAATAAGATATGGATAGGTTATCAGGTGACGATTCGTTCTCAGCTCAACGATGTATAATTTGTAAGATGTAATATTAGGATGGAAAAAAAATTGATTAACGCTTAGCCCGGTCTCAAGAATAGCATCTCTGAACACAAACAATGCCAATCTTTGCGACATCCCGAATATGGAATGTTGATGGTAAACACTTTTAAGTAGGTATCAAAATGCTAACACTTATTTTCCACCTCGACTCATAGCCTTCTTCTTGCGCATAACTCTTGTTCGAGCAATCAACCTGTGCTTCATCTCAGCGTCTGTCTCAGGTTTTCGGCCGCCGTCTTCCTCAGGCTGCTTCCTGGGCGCATCCCTTCCAGGCTTTCCAAACTTGCCAGGCTTTCCATCCCTTCCAGGTCTTCCGTCCCTTCCAGGCTTTCCAGCCCTGTCGCCCCTATCGTCTCTGCGTCCATGTTTCTTGTTATCCTTCGTATGCTGAGCAAGGGTCTTCATCTGAGCCTCGGTCTTGGCACCCTTGTTATGCTCCGGGTTCAGTTGTCGAGATCTCTCCTCGTTGGCACGTCGTCGCTGAATAACCTGTGCGTTCTCAATGGCGAACTCAACGACTAGCCTCTGCTTCTTGCCCACTTCGTTCTCGAGCTGGAGACCGTTGAGATATCGAAGTCCCATCAACGCCCAATGGTGCGAAGTGTATTCGATGAAACCATAGCCACGACTCTTGCCACCATCCTTCTCCTGCATCTTCTGTCCTTGTCCACTCTCGAACACAATCTTTGCCTGACGGATGATACCTTTGCCTTTGGCCTTGCGTTCGTGCTCTTTCTCCTTGGCATCCTTTCCGTCTCGGGCGTTCTCCTCCTTTGAAAGGGGCTGTCGAAGTCCAGCCTTGACATCCCTGGCGAATCCAACAACAGCCTTTCGCGCAAGCTCCTTGAGATCCTTTGAATCCATGTTGCGGGGGATGTTACGCAGGGCCAGTCGAGTCAAACTCAAGTGAAGACTGGGGTTGCCCTGTACAAGCTTCTTACGTTGAGCAGCACTAGCTTGTCGCATACGATGCTCTGGCTCTGTAAGGAGGTTGAAGAGAGGCGAGCTCTTGTCGATAGCACCCTCGCTCAATAGGAAAAGCTTACGCTTATCCTTTTCGTTGCGCTTGGCGAGAGAGTTTTCGGCAAGGTTGGTGGCCTCTTGCTTGTTGACTGCCTGTGTAACTGAGAGAAGTCGGCCGTCGAGAGTGTACTTTCCATCCGGATCGGCACTCTCATCTTGGAGGATTGAGGTCTTGGCGGCGGCAGCAGGTGCTTGAATGCGTGGGGCACCCTTGATGCAGCTTTTGGCTTCATCGGCGTCAACGAAGCAGACGAAACCGGTACCAGCTGGCTTTTCAGTAACCTTGTCCATAACCACTCGAGCGTAACGAATCTTGCCAAAGTGACCAAAGAAGCCCTTGAGCTGTTCGTCTGTGGTTGTGAATGGTAGGTTGCGAACAAAGACAGTAGAAGAGTTGTCCGTCATCAGCTTTTTAGGTTGCAGAGCCTCGACTTCCTTTTCGAGCTCGTCGTCATTTTCATCATCCTCGTCGTCGTCCTCCTCATCATCATCCTCATCTTCGAGATTCTCCATGTGATTCTTGAAGAAGTTTTTCAGATCGGCGTCCAATTGGTCGTCTCGGTTGACCTCAGCGCCACCCTCTACATCGTCACCCTTGTCATCCTCGTCGTCCTCGTCATCACTCCCTTCTGAGGATGTTTGATCATCATCATCTTCTTCAATTTGTTGTTTCTTGTTTCCCTTCTTCTGCTTCTTATCTTCCTCCTCTGGCTGCTGCTGCTGCTTATCCCAGGTGTCCTTGTCAACAGCCCAATCGACTGCCAGAGTCCTGCCGTCAATCTCTTTGCCATTGATAGCCTCCAATGCGCGCTCTGCGTTCGGCCTTCCCCTGAGAGTAACAAATCCGAAACCCTTGAGCTTACCCTTTGATTGGGGCAGATCGGCAAACTTGACCTTTCCGAAGCTTCGGAAGAGGTGCTCTAGCTGTTCTGGTTTCTTGATACTCCAAGGCAGATTTCGAATAATGAGTTTGTTGGGTCTCTGGATCTCCTCCTTGCGAACCTTGTGAGCAGGCAGTTCGCCAGTCGTGTTGTTTCTTTGTCTTGGCTCGGCAACATCGATACGGATGCGACGACCGTTCCAATCTTGTTTATCCAGAGCTTTCTTGGCCTCCACAGCGTCTTCAGCGTCGGCCAGGGTCACGAAACCGTAGCCTCTCGATTCCTTGGTCTTTTGGTCAACAACAACAGTGGCGTGCTTGACTGGGTAATGTTGAGAGAAGAAATCGGTAAGGCTCTCGCTCGTGGCACCGGGGGGGAGCGAACGAACGAAGAGCGATCGACGGTCCTCAGTTCGAGCTCTCTTTTTGGACTTGACGTCGCCATTGTCACGGTCTTCGAAGGAAGCGGGGTCGATATCCTCAGTAGCGTGAGGCCGCTTTCGATCGTTACTTGTTGCGCCCATCTTGTCGTGCAAATGTGCGAAAATTGAAAATGCTCAGTAGTAGAGTAGATGGCTACTGTAGGTACTTTTGCGACCAAAGGAAAAAAAAAATTGGATAAGGAAAGACTGCTTATCGATTAGTTCTTATCAGGGTGTCTCAGTAGAGACTAGCATACCTAGAATCCGACTTCTCGTGTACAAGAAATCAAATCGAATATATAAAATCTGTTTTAATTTTATTCTATGATAGGATGATCTACCATGGGCTATACCGGGTTCTTTCGTGTTTTAGATGTTTCGATAGACCTTTTTGTAATCGCCATACGTTGTAGGTACATACAGACCTTGAAGTCCTGGATGGTCACTGGCTTGGAGTACCTAAGGTGGGTCTGTGTTTGTTCTCTCTCAACGCTACATCAGCCCCTCAGTCCCTCAAGTGAACTAAGCCGTAAAGGGAATATTTTGTAAACAAACAATGCGAACCTCGTCTGGTCTTTATCAACACTGCTTCCTTTACGAGTCAATGGACTAAAACAACACAACAAAATGCCAGCACGAACTACCGCCCGTTCAACAAGAACTTCGGTCGCGAGGTCCTCAGTGGCTTCTCGAGCCTCATCAGTGCCCGAAGTAGTAGATACCCCCGATAATGCGTTAAGAACCAAAGTCTGTGCTATCTTCCGTGATGCACAGAGAACGACAGCCACACACCGAAAGCTCGTCGTAAACCTGCGAAAGATCCAAGAGTCGTGCGCTTACGAACCTACAAACCCCGACCAGTCCCAAGTTGATGAGTTTGACGAAGATGCATTCAACCGCGAATTCATACGCTGCGTTGGAAAAATAATGCCCGTCAAGAAATCGGAGAGTGTTGGAGAGAAGTCGATCCGGTTCACGGGCTTGTTCTTGCAGCACGCGAGTGCGAAGGACAATGAGCTACTGGGCGAGATCGACGAAGATGCGAGCGTCATGCCGGAAACTCCCAGCACCCGTCTGACTGCGCAACTTCTCGAGGCAATTCTCCCTCTCCTGACCGCCAAAGACAAAGTGGTCCGCTTCAGATCAACCCAGCTCATCTCACACATCATCAACTCACTCGATGCGATAGATGACGATCTCTTTCAAAAACTTCGTCATGGACTGCTCAAGAGGATTCGCGACAAGGAGGCCATGGTCCGCTCTCAAGCGGTGCTGGGTCTTGGCCGCCTTGCAGGAAACCAGACTGAGGGCTGCACCAACTCGGATGATAGCGACGACGACGATACTGGGCTACTCGAAAAGCTTCTAGAAGTTCTCCAACACGACCCGAACGCTGATGTGCGAAGATCGCTTCTTGTCAATCTCCCCATTCTACCAGAAACGCTGTCAGTCCTGCTCGAACGTGCACGAGATCAGGATGCAGCGACTCGAAGGGCTGTTTATTCACGACTACTCCCTGCTCTGGGCGATTTCCGTCACTTATCCGTTAAGATGCGTGAGAAGCTTCTACGATGGGGTATTCGCGACAGAGATGAGAATGTCCGAAAAGCCGCAAGCCGTCTGTTCCGTGAGCGTTGGATTGAGGATTGCGCAGGCGCATCACCCCAAGAAGATGGAACGGCTGCGGAGCCAGCACCTCCCAACTTTGACGGCCTTTGCGAGCTGTTGGAGCGAATTGACGTGGTCAACACAGGAGTCGAGAATGGCGTTGCTTTGGAAGCGATGAAAGGTTTCTGGGAAGGACGCCCTGATTACCGCGAAACAGTTGAGTTCGACGATAACTTTTGGGAAACCCTGTCTGCCGAATCTGTCTTCATGGCAAGGAGCTTCAACGAATTTTGTCGCTTAGAGGGCGATGGCAAGTACCTGAATCTACTGGAGGAAAAGCTGCCCGAGGTTACCAAGCTCGCATTCTTTTTGGAACGGTATCTTCACGTCCTGGTTGCTGCTGTTAAGAGAGTAGCGGAAGCAGACGAGGATGATGAGGAAGAAGACACAGTGGAGCAGGAGTTTATCGTTGAGCAAATGCTTCAAATCGCACTGACTCTCGATTACTCTGACGAGGTTGGGCGACGCAAGATGTTCACCTTGCTCCGACAGGCCATTTCAATTCCTGATTTGCCAGATGAAGTTACGAAGCTCGCTGTCGAGGTGCTCCAGGGCATTTGTTCCCCAGATGCTGCTGGCGAGAGAGAGTTCATCAGTATTGTTCTCGAATCTGTCGCTGACGTTCACGACACCATTGTGGATGACCCTCCGCCAGATGATGCCGAAGATAGCTTCCACTCTGCTCGATCAGAGGTCAGTGGCCCAAGCACGCCGACTAAAAGCAAGCGAGGAGGCAGCCCTGAAATCAGCGAAGAAGAAGCGCAGGAAAAGGCTGTCAGAGAGATTGTTGTTAACATGAAGTGCCTGCATATTGTGCAGTGTATGCTTACCCATGTCTCGAGCAATCTTCAAGATAACACTGACTTGGTTGCAATGCTCAACAATCTCGTCGTACCAGCAGTCCGAAGTCATGAAGCGCCTGTGCGTGAGCGGGGTCTCGTGTGTCTCGGTCTCTGTGCTCTTTTGGATCGCTCACTTGCCGACGAGAACCTGAGCCTGTTTATGCACTTTTTCAGCAAGGGTCATACAGCGCTTCAGATCACCGCCCTGCATATCCTAACAGATATCCTGAATGTACATGGTGCTCAGCTTCTGTCTTCTACGCCTGGACTACTCAAAGTTTACGTCAAGGCAGTCAAGGGTGGTAACAAAGCACCTGAAGTCCAAGCAGCCGCCACCGTTGCCGCTTCAAAACTTTTGCTTGGGCGCATTGTCAGCGAAGAAGAGGCGTGCCAAGACTTGCTCAAGTCACTCGTGGTAGCCTACTTTGACCCTTCATCTTCGCACAACCAGACTGTTCGCCAAGCTCTCAACTACTTCTTGCCTGTCTTCTGTTTCTCTCGAATGGAGAACCAGCAGCTCATGCAATCTATTGCCCTCGACGCGATTCACGCCCTCTTTAATGTCCGTGAAAGCCTAGAGGACGACGATGTGGATGTCGACGAGGACATGGTCAGCATGACTACGATAGGAGCTTGCTTAGTAGACTGGACCGATCCTCGAAAGTGTTACAGCCCTACAGACCTGCTAGATACTGACAAGAAGGTTGTGAACGGTGATGTCCATCTGGACTTTGCTCTGGACATCTTAGAAAAGTTGCAGGGTAATACCGCAAGTAAGTAAAAAAAAAAAGCAATTGACCGAGAAAACTAAATACTAACGAATTATTAGGAGAGGAAAAGAAGATTATCGCCTCGCTTCTCGGAAAGCTTCATGTTTCACCTGGATCAAGCAAGGAGAAGCTCCGTGAGGCTTACCAAGAGGTCAGCATTGCCGTTGAAGAAGGCCTACTGTCTGATGCTACCAGCCGCAATCAGCTGTACAAGATTCACGTCAGTCTAGGCAAGATCGTCAATACTCTTGATGAACAACAACAGCCGACCTACCGACGTACCAGCAGAAGTACGTCGATACTCACAGACCGACAGTCAACTGAAGGGGATACCTCCATCGCAGATGAGCCAAGTATCAAGGAGGAAGACGAAGACACCGATGGTACGGTGGTTCCCAAGGAAGATAGAGAGTCGCTCGTCGACAGTCTCTTGTCCGACGGTGATGACGTGGAGATGACGGATGTTTGAGAAAACAAACACTTGATGAAGTAACGAACCTGGGATTTGGATGAATTGATCATGCATGAGATGAGGCGGATACCTGGAGGTTTAGAACCTGGTTAGATTTTTGGGGTAGGGCGATGTGTTTGATTTCTATTGTTTGTAATTGTATTCTCACTGGCACCTTGTCAGAGTCGATGAGCTTTTGTTTGGATCTATATCTCAAATATTCATACATGAAGATACCCATCATTTGTGTTTCATTCGCATTAGTTGCGTGATCCTAGCCAGAAAAGCAAACCCCCATAGCCGATATTGATCAGTAAATGTTGACCCAAGCTCCAGGCCATACAGTAAAGATACTTAGGTGAGAAGACCGTCCAGATAAAAAGATGCGTTCTCAGTGAAGTGCAAGCTGCCATGACCAAGGCGACTGTCGCAGAGACAAATAAGGTCTGCAAGGCGATGTATTGCCAGAATGCATTGCGCTGGCCCTCATAATACTTGCGGAGTAGTAAGAGATTAGCAGCAGAAGTCCAGAAGATAGGCCCGGCCCAGTTGCTGACAAGAGTGAGAAACCCGACAGCAAAGAAGTTGAAACCGCTAATGCCGTTGTATGCGCTTGAAAGGTCGACAGAGCTGATGGCATTAGAGCCGCCAAAGGCGAAGAAAGTTGTGTACTGGAGAAGTATGGCGGTAATGGTGATTCCGGTCACGGAGAGATCAGTAGCTTGGAATGCATGAAAGAGAATGTCAGAAAAGAGAAAGAGGGGAATGTTTGTAGCACGAGATTGGGTCATGCCAAAAATCGTGTAGAGATGGTGGAAGAGGTATGCTGTCGTGGAGTCAGATACTGTTAAAAGACTAGAAGTAGTGGGCAGTGAGCTGTTACCTGACTGCATTTGCCCGTTCCGACCACCAGTGAAGGAGCGGTAGATGCCATATCCAAACAGGATACCAAGAAGGATGAAAGCGGTTCTAGCTCTCCAAAGCAGCGACTGCCCCACGAACAAATCGTTCAAGCTTTTGGCGAAGCCAACAACAAGCTCGGGTGCATCTTCGCTGGTGAAGTCGAGTTTGAAGCTGTAAGCAGACATGAGCAGAACTGAAGTGATGCTTGTGCTGGCCAGAGAAGGGAGACTCTTCAGACGAGCGAGTAGCCGGAATGACAAGATCATGTATCCTAAAGTGATAGTACTCCATAGAAGTTGGGGGTGCGTGACGATAAAGCTTTTGACAATGTCTGGACCTCCTGCGAATTTCTGGCCGGTTTGATTCCAACCTCGAGTAATTCTTAACGCTGCGAGGGCAACGAATACCCAAGCAACTTCTTCCAGACTGTTTCTTCTGTCATCCAGTTAGTGCCTTGAAGGGGTTTCAACTCTGTGATTAACAAGTACATACCTTCGAACATGAAGCACGCCCTGGATCACAAGCCAGATGCTCGAGGACCAATACCAAAAGTGCTGTTCCTCCTCGACATAACTACTGGCGTACATCATGGCACCATACGCTAGTGTCAAGAGGCTGAAAGGAAGAATCTGTCCATCACGGTGAGCCCCGAGACTCACGACCACTATCGCACTTGCGACAGCGGCAATGGCAGCAATTGCTTGGCCGATGTACAGCTTGGACATATCATAATTGGAGGCCATGCTACTCATCAAATCCTGTGCCCGTCGAAGCCATTCGGACATTTCATCAAGCCATTTCTGTTCCAAAGTGTCACCGGCTGCGAGGACGTGGGCCTCTTTGTTGATCTTCCGCCATTGGCAAGCCAGCTCGTTGATCTCTGTCTGTTCCATAGCACATGGATCAACGCTGCTACTTGAATCGAAGAGCTCACTTCCAAACGCAGCGGTGACAATGTTGAGAATTTGTCGAGCGTTTCGGACTAGGATCTGAATTTGATCACTGGTCTTGTGCCAGAAGGGAAGGAAGTCTGGAATGAAAGCTCCCAAATTGTTTTTGGACACTGGGAAGCCGAGCAAAGCAGCAATAGTCGGTGCCAGATCGGATTGCTCAACCATAGAGTAAAAGTCAAACTCATCCTTGGGCTGGGCTGGCGCTGGGAGTTTCGAGGAGATTGACTTGAGTTTTGGGGACATGAAAACCAGAGCGGGCGATGTTTCGCCAGGTGAAGAGGCACCGTGGTTTCCAGCATCATTCATGCCGTGATCGCCACATAGGACGAGCAGCGTTGAGTCGAGATGAGGCTTGGTCTTCATAGCTTCAAAGAGAGTCTGGACAACACTATCCATCTCCTCTTGTTTGGGAACCATGTTAGGACTTTAATCATGTTAGCTCACGAACAACAAAGGCCACTTCAGGGCGAACGGACCTTTTGGGTCCAGCCTTGTGTCCGATATGATCTAGACCAAGGTAGTGAAGGACCATGAGTCCCCAGTCGTTGTTCTCCAGCTCAGGAGCAATGTTTCTGGTGACATTGTTGTCCACTTCAGTAAAGTCCTTTGCAGGATGTTAGTGGTAATCTTTGTAAGTGGCATATGACCAACATACCGCTACAAAGAAACTTGTAGTTCCATCTTCACGATCAAAGGTGTTTGGAAATAATTTCAACCAAGTGTCATCTCCGTACATGAGGAGCTTGCCCATTTCGTTAGCCTTAATCTGAGCTAGCCAAGTGTCCTGGGAAGCCAGAGTTGATGAAGTATCCCCTTCGTCGAAGTTTAAGATCAGATCAACAAAAGAGGGAATGGAGCCAGTTGTCATGGACTTGATTCTCGGCATAGTGACAGTGGGTGATCGCGCATTGGCTGTAAACGGCATTGCGCTGCCATCTCGGATGAGGCTGGGATCTAGTGAGTTGTACGAACAATCTGAGAAAAGATGGCTATGTTTACATACCTCTGCACATAACTAAATCCCGAGGTGTCCGAATATACAAAGTCGCTATCACAAAGAGTCAATTGAGTGTTGACAGTGAAACATGGGGGTCATCAAAATTGTACCTTCTCAGAGCATCAACAACCATAAATATTAAACGATCGAACGGCGCATGGGGAGGCGATCCAAAGTCAAGAGACTCAAACTCAGCCAGACCTGGTAGAAATGGTTTATATGGAAAGAAGCCTAATGCGAATACAACAATTGAGGCAGGGATTAGAAGGTTGGCTGCGACCAGCAGGAGTGTCCGCAGTAGCGAGCCATTATGAGAGGGTACCATTATAGGAAATAATTAAAGGAGTGACTAAGACGGGTACGAAAAGTGAAATGGTTATGGAGAATAAAAACTGTCAAGATTGCGCCATCTGTGACAATAAAATGTGTCAGCCGCAGAAGGGATGAATAGATGGACGTGTCTAGATGAGATGAGATGAGGGCGCGGTATCCATGTTAAAGTAAGTAGGGTAGCCTTGCCAAGACAAACTACAAAGGTGGTATTCTACGATTGGTCCAAAGCATATTGATGAGCCACACAAGGCTGAGAATTGAAGGATAGAAATTTCGGGTATTACAGATTCATTGAGATTGACTTTAAGATTTTGCTGCTAAACGCCGATACAGTGAAAAGAGAAACAGAACCTGGTAAACGAAATGATCCATTTTAAGAACTCTTCTTCTTGCCCTTTCCCTTTGATCGACTGCCATAAGACTTGAAGACAATCTTGGAAGATTGTTGCTTGCGCTTGTCGGGGCGCTTCTTCTCAATACGTCCACTTGAAGGCTTCTTGACAGAGTCCACATCCATTGCTGAACAACATGTTAGTACCTAGATATGATTAAAAAAAAAACTCCATTTCAATTAAACTCACTGGTCTCGTCTTGTTGAGCATCCTCGTTGGATTCGTTGGCCTCCTCTTCCTGAGCTGGTTAAAAATGTTAGCAAAAGTTTTGTCAAGGTCATCCAAGCTCACTCACTGTTCATGTTCACATCTGAAGACTCGGGCTTGGGCTGCTTGGCCACCTCAAGAAGTTTGGCAGAGAGGCGCTCATTTCTGGCAGCCTCAGCAGGTCCAAAAACATTCTTGACAAGGCGCCTGTTGTTGGCCTTTCTGGTGCTTGCTCGTGCGCTCTTGGCCATTTTGTCGATATGGTTGAATTCAAGATGGTAGAGAAAAAAGTCGTTATCAGTCTTTGCTGCTAAGAAAAAAAGTTGGGACGGTCTAGGTAGCTCTGGGTCGGGCCAGAGGGGCACTACAGACTGAAGGTTGTGGCGCGCTGTGGCTGAAGCACGGTCCCTGAGATGGATCTGAGCTAGAAAACCCCCCTGCGCTGCCAGCCAACACCGCCTTCCGTTTACGGGACAACTGCACAACCAGTCAAACATGACATAGCGTGAGTGAGAAGGCGACAACAGCGACAAACTTAAAAGCACGCGTGGTGGTTTGTTAATTCGAGTATTTTCTCGTTCTCAGGCCAAGGTGCGACTCTAGGCTATTTCTTGTGCACTTTGCGCCTACGCTATTCCACTTTTGTGACACAGCTTATCTCTTGCCTCCTGTTCTTCACTGAATCAACACTCGCTCGCTCACGGTACCTCTTTCCGATACAGGCTGTAACAGCCTGCGCAGCTGCCTTGGATGCGGTTGCCAACTGCGACCACCACAATCACTTTTCAGGCTCCGAATCGGCAGGAGCTCTTTCCCATTCATCTACGTCTACTCCTCCTCGATACCGATATCGATACCGATACTCATACCGATCGATAAACGGCACGTGGTGACCCTCGAAATGGCTTCCTCAGGTCTAGGCTCGGTTTCGCACTCAGCCTCTTCACAAGGTGGCGGAACTTTGCGACAAGAAGCCAGCGCGCTCGCACGACAGGTTAATCGCCTGCTGAATCGCCAGCTTTCGTCTGTATGCCAGGTCAACGGCGTTAAGAGCACTGGAATCAAGGCGGATCTGCAGGGTCGCATTCATAATCGTAAGTTGGGATCAATTTACACACAATTCCGGTCTCCTTAGATGCTTTACCGAGCAAGCGCTACACCCACACGCTCGCGCACTTCGACTCTGAATCACAACCTCAAACTTCTCGAAACCGCAACTAATCATGGCCTATTTGCCACGCTATTTAGTCATCCAAGAGGCCGTCAACGCCAACGATCCTGTTCGCCTTCAGCAAATTCGCCAGAGCGTACACAATTCTATCTCGAATTCGTATACTGCTATCCCAAATCCTCGACCGGCCCTTGCACACTCGCATAGTCATGCTCCCTCTGCGCCATTCGGCTTGCCCAGCATGTCATTCCCCAATCCCCACGGCAGCCTGTCTAATGGTCAGCGCTTTGGCGGGTCGCAAGCAGTGACACTCAACTTCAAGTCGAGCCCATTTTACCAGATTGAGGCGCATGTCGGTGAGGTGCAGGTTTGTGACGGTAAGCCATGTGCATTATTTTATTGATGGTTCATATACTGACCTTGTCAAGTCATGTCGCAGCACCGTAACACGGTGACCTACCCCATCAAACTCGAAGACCATCCTTATCTACAGAAGTGTGTCGACGATCCTTCGTACCGAGTGATGATCTTTTGCGCCGGAGAGTGCCTAGGGACGCAAGAAGTCGCGTTCCCCCATCAGTCAGAGCTCAAGGTTAATGGTGGTGAGATTAAGGCCAATTTGCGCGGCTTGAAGAACAAACCTGGCTCTACTAGACCGGTTGACATCACCAAAGCGCTCAGGCTTCGTCCAAAATATACCAACAACGTTGATTTTACATATGCGTTGACATCCAAGGCAGGTCCCAGTCAAGTCAGGATTTCCCGTCAATCCTGGCACAGTTTTCCTACATTTTCAGTCTAACAATGTGCAGAAATTCTATCTCGCGGTCAACATCTGCAAGATCACTTCCGTTGAAGAGCTTGCAAGTCGCATAGCTAACGGCAAGAGAATATCGATCGAATCTGTGAAGCAAGAACGTGAGTACTAGCAACTCGATGGTTTGGAACTGCTCTGACAGACAAGTCAAGTCAATGCGAAAGCACAGGATCCCGATGTCGTGGCAACCTCACAAGTTCTATCTCTCAAATGCCCGTTGTCGTATATGCGCTTAGTGCTTCCCTGTCGCGGCCTGACTTGCACACATCTACAATGCTTTGATGCTACATCATATCTTCAGCTGCAGGAACAGGGTCCGCAATGGCAGTGCCCGATCTGCTATAAGTCTGCAACTTTTGATCAGCTGGCGGTTGACGGGTAAGTTGTTCGCTTGCAGCTGGTACATAATGTTTTACTGACCACAGAAAACAGCTATGTGAAGGACATCCTTGCAAAGACATTTAAAGGCCAAGAAACTGTGACAATCGAGCCCAACGGCGACTGGCATACCAAGAGTTCTGAAGACAGCAGTCAGGGACAGACGAATGGCAACTCTTCACATCAAGGCACTTACGAAGATGATGACGACGACGACCTGGTGATATCAGAGGTTAACCCCATCGGTCATCGTCGCATGGAAACACCCAAGAACGGCACCCCGAGTGTCAATACACCTGGAACCGCAGGCCGGGATAGTTCATCTGCTGGTCCTAGAGGGATAGCATCTACCAGCGCCAAACGACCGGCAGCCGCTATTATCGACCTGACACTCTCGGACGATGATGATGAACCAGCTCCGCCCCCTAAGAGGCAGAATACTTCAACTAATGGTTTCTCGGAATCCAACGGTCTATCTGGTTCCTCTCCAGTCTCCCCTGACGGTCTTGGGTATCTGTAGGATGATGCCCGACCCAAAGGAAGGAAAAGAAACAAGGGGCGCAGGCGCAAGACTTCTTAGAGTTTATTACAGCAGTTAATCGTCTCTGAGGGCAGTCTATTTAGCTGCTTGGCTAGCAGTTCCGGTGTTGGTTGGTGATTTTTACTTCAGCATGATCTGATCTGGCGTTGGAGGAGACGGAAAAAGATTCCCATGTCACCAAAGGACGAGGTGACTAATTATACCGGCATATCTGTTACGTTTGTTTTCGCGAGGTGTAAGGGAGTAATCATATGAAGGGGGGTTGAATCGTTAACGACTGAATCCCATTTTTGCAAATCGCTGGGGACCGAGGGATAGGCTTCAGCTTTTTCCAAAGGGCAGCAAATGGAAATGCATTATATTCCGTCGTCTACGAGTTGCCTAGAAACTGCGATGTAAACTAACCTAGTCAAAGTTGCGCTTGGTCGAACGGTCTGCTTTGCCTACACGAATAGTATCGTCACGAAGGGGTAAACGAAACACCCTACCGGATACACGCAACTATATTTACAGTAACAGATTTCCCGTGCCATTAGTACGTGGAGGTTCAAAACGCATAAATCATTTTTCATTCATGTTGAATAGGCTTGACGAAGTATCATCACAAGCATGCTTTCTATCTCGTTCTCAAACCTAATTTCTAGCCCCCATTTTAACCTATATTCCTATCCCATCATAAAAACCATATTGACTCCATAAATCGCACATTTTCTTGTTTCAATCACGCTCCAATATCCTTTCGCTTGCTGGGCACCGCAGTCTCGGCCTTCCATGAGTCGACGTTGTGAATGAGGCAAGCCTCACCTTGGTCACGTCGAGTGAGACGACCGATGCGGTACACCTTCTCGCCGCCATCAGTGAGGGTCTGGGCAACGGCGTCGGCCTTTGCGGCATCGACAGCGATGACCATACCAACACCGGAGTTGAAGGTGCGGCACATCTCGAGAGGCTCGACGTTGCCAGCCTCACGAAGCCACTTGAAGACAGGGGGGATCTCCCATGAGCCGAACTCGATCTCAGCAGCGAGGGATTCGGGAATCATGCGAGGAACGTTCTCGACGAGACCACCGCCAGTGATATGGGCAAGACCCTTGATCTCGGAAAGGATGGGGAGAAGAGCCTTGACGTAGATTCGGGTAGGGGTGAGAAGAGACTCGCCAACAGTGGTGGACTGGTCCCAAGGAGCGGCGTCAGTGTAGCTGAGGCCAGCGTGAGAGACGATACGGCGAGCGAGAGAGAAACCGTTGGAGTGAACACCAGCGGAACCAAGACCAAGGAGAACATCATCCTGGCCCATGTCGTCCTTTCGGGGGAGCTTGGCCTCAGCTGTAACAGTGCCAACAGCGCAGCCAGCAGCATCATAATCGTCCTTCTGGTACATGCCTGGCATCTCGGCAGTTTCGCCACCAACAAGAGCACAGCCGGCTTGACGGCATCCATCAGCAACACCCTGGACGAAATCAGCAGCGGTGGAGAGATCCAGCTTGCTGCAGCCGTAGTAGTCGAGGAACATAACAGGAGTAGCACCCTGAACGACGAGATCATTGACGTTCATAGCAACCAGATCAATACCAACAGTGTCGTGCTTCTTCATGGCCTGAGCAATCATGAGCTTGGTACCGACACCATCGATGGCGCCGACGATGATAGGGGCTTGAGGGTAGCCAGCCTGAGAAAGGTCAACCTCGCCACCGAAACCACCAATCTCGGCATCAGCGCCAGGTCGCTTGGTGCTGGCGACGGCCTTCTTGATCTTCTCGACAAAATCGTTACCAGCCTGAATATCGACACCAGCCTGGGCATATGTCATAGAAGCCTGCTGAGCAGAACGGAACGCCCGGTGGGCAATATCCTTTCGGTAGAAAGCATCCTCGAACTCAATGGCCTTGTTGTCAAGAGCAGCGTAGGCAGCATCAACAGCAGCTCGAAGAGAGTCGCCAACAGCGTTGATAGCGATGACACGGCCACCGGAGGTCTTGAGACCGGTGCTGTCAAGTGTGGTGCCAGCGTGGAAGATGTTGCAACCAGGAGGAGGGGTCTGAACAGTCATGGCCTTGCCCTTGGGGTAAGAACCGGGGTAACCACCAGAAGCAAGAACAACAGTAGCGCTGAACTTGTTCTCAATAGTCAGCTTGCAGTTGTCAAGGTATCCGTTGGCACAAGCAAGCATGATCTCAGCCAAATCGGTATCGGCAGAGAGAAGAGGAAGAACGGTCTGTGTCTCGGGGTCGCCGAATCGGACGTTGTACTCGAGGACCTTGGGGCCCTTGCTGGTGATCATAAGACCAGTGAAAAGAACACCGCGGAAAGGCTGCTGCTCTCGTCGCATGCCGGAGATAGTGGGCTCGAGAATCTCGCGGTCGATAAGCTCGGTAAGCTCCTTAGTAGCGATGTTTGTAGGCGCATAGCAGCCCATGCCACCAGTGTTGGGGCCCTGGTCTCCGTCAAAGATGCGTTTGTGGTCCTGAGCGAGAGGCAGAGATCGGATGGCGTAGCCATCGCAGAAGGTGAGGACACTGAGCTCATCACCAATCAGAAGCTCCTCAATAACAACCTCATCACCAGCATCGCCAAACTCCTTGTCAACCATAATCTGCTTCAGGGCAGCCTTGGCCTCCTCCTTGGTCTCGGGAAGAATAACACCCTTTCCAGCGGCAAGACCAGTGGCCTTGATAACGACGTCGTGGTCGACGCTGTCGACGTAGGCACAGGCCTTGTTGTAGTCGGAGAAGTTCTCGTAAGCGGCAGTGGGAACGTTGTACTTCTTCATGAAATCCTTGGAGTAGGTCTTGCTACCCTCAAGGCGCGCAGCCTCCTTCGAGGGGCCGAAGCAGGGGATGCCTGCTTTTCGGAACCATCCCTCAACACCGTCAACGAGAGGAGCCTCGGGACCGGGGACGACCAGGTTAACACCATTTTCTTGGGAGAACTTGATCAGTCCAGCGAAATCCTCGGCCTTGACTGAAGTGACGTTGGATGTCTTGGGGCACCCAGCAGTACCTCCGTTACCGGGGACAGCAAAGATCTGCTCGACTCGAGATGACTGGCTAAGCTTCCAGGCCAGAGCGTGCTCACGGCCACCGTTGCCGATGAGCAAAATTCGAAGGTCGGCCATAGTTGATCGCGAAAAATATGCGAGGAGGGAAAAAACAAATAGTACGAATGCGATTCCGAGAATCGGCGAGGGTATCGGTCCCAGTAAAACTCTCTACCGAGTTTTTTTGAGGTTCTGCTTCTAGACGAAAACTGTCAGAATTTTGCAATGAAACGTGCGCACACTTTTTTACTTACTTCAATTGGTTCACCCGTGAGAGGAACCAGCTCTATTAAGAGGCAGAATGTTGGTGGTGAACTAACTAAAGTTTACCTACAACCAAACTTTTTTTCGACTTTTCCTTTCCTGCCCCGCGCTGCTCCTAAACAAGCCCCGCGTTTGGAGGGGCCAAAGGGGATCCATCCAGCCTTATCAGTGTCGTCTTATCAGAACGTGCCTTTGATGACTCAGCACTCCTATAGCTCAATCCGGGGAGCAGCGAGCTTAAGCATCACGTAGTCTACATCCCTTGAGGCTCGACGACACCAACATTACACGTTAGCACATACAGTCGAAGCTCTGCGCATTCTTCCACTAGAGTCCAAATACAACTCTCTTATATGTTCGCTCGCTGAAAACCACATCCATACCCCGACCGAACTGCCCGTCATGTCTTTTGAACCTGTCATGCCTCCGTTCAACTCGAGCGATCCATCCGCCAACTTCCTCAGCTCCTCCTGTTTAGACTTTCTCCTCATTGAGCTTGTGCCATTGGCTTATCGAGTCACTCACGACCGAGACTCAATCGCCTCAGAACAAAATAGCACAACTGCAGATGCTGCATCGACCAGCCATGCGGTCAGCTCCAGCGCCGCTGGAATAATGGCTGGCGCTGCGACAAGAAAGGATGAAGAGGAGGATCTCGATGCGGTACATTATCGCCTAGAGATGTTGGGCTACCGAGTTGGTCAGGGTCTAGTAGAGAGGTGTGTACCCGTTCTCGAGATCTTTGCGCCATGATGGCTTACACAAAATAGGTTCTCAAGGGACCGACCGCGGTTCAATGACACTCTGGACGTCATCAAGTTCCTTTGCAAAGATCTATGGACGCTCGTCTTTGGCAAGAACATCGACAATCTCAAGACAAATCACAGGGTAAGAGTTACGATATGGACGTTACACGGAGCATGACACTAACGCATGACCAGGGAGTATACGTGTTAACCGACAACGTCTTCCGGCCCTTTTCACGCATGAGCACAGAAGCTGGTGGCCAAGCAATTGTCCGTGCTCAACCGGTATGCTACAAAATATCCCACTTTTCTCACATATACATCCTGTTGTGCTGACTATATGCGTTTCAGTTCCTGTGGTTTCCATGCGGCATCGTAAGGGGAGCTTTAGCTGCTCTTGGAATCAACACAAGTGTACAGGCCGAGATCAACGAGTTGCCGGGAGCTGTGTTTCAAATTAAAACCATACCAAATAAGCCCTAGGAGAGCTGTCTGCTTAGCTATAATATCATGATACCCTTTTTTTCACTTCGGGGCACAAACACGCCAACTTCCGACTATCGAGCGTCGTTGAACATATAAGATTTGAATATCGCCGTGGCCTATATCAGCCCTTGACCAAAACTCCAACCATACCTACAACAGTTCCTCAGATCCAATACCGCAACCATAAAAACATCTATCGTAAATGATCGCCCGGAAAATTTCACAGCCTGCGCAAAGTCACACTATCAGCAATCATGTTCATGACTCAAATTACTATGTCTATTGCCATAGCTATGGGCATCCTGGAGTGTCCTTGCCTCCTTTGAGAAGCCTCTTACTGGGTATTAAAAGATATCAAATAGGGGGTATTCACTTTTGAGGGGGGTTGTGGACAAAGCTGACACCCTTGCTGATGTTGCCCTTGAGACCCTCGGTGGCCTTGGCTAGCAGAGCCTTCTCCTTCTCGGTAATACCCTCGAAGGGGTTGGTGGCCTTCTCAGCACCGTTGGGCTATGTAATGTCAGCAAATTTTGGGCATCCAAAAACGAAGGATGGATGACTTACGCCAAGCTCAATGGGAACGGAGAAGAAGTCGCATCCAGTTTCCTTAGCGATGGCCTCACCTCCAGGGACACCAGGAAGGTAGACGTAGCTAGGCTCAACAAGGCCCTTCTCGCCCTTGACGGCACGGAGAACCTTCTCGGCGAATCTGTACAATATCAATTACTGTTCAAGATATCTCAAGACATAAAGGCAACCTACCGGAAACCGGCATAGGCCATGGAAAGGGTGGCGGAACCAGCACCATCCTTGGCCTTGACAACCTCGTCACCGCCGAACTGAACGCGGTTTACGAGAGCATCGTACTTGTCGTCGGGGATCTGAACTGAAGGCGAGGCCTTGCTGAAGAGGGGGACGATGGTCTCGCCAGAGTGACCACCAATGACAGGGATGGTCAGGTCCTGGGGGTTAGCGTTGCCAGTGATCTCAGCAACGAAGGTCTCGGCACGGACGATGTCGAGAGTGGTGACACCGAAGAGACGCTGGGGGTTGAAGACGCCCTTGGACTTGAGGACCTCGGCAGAAATGGGAACTGTCGAGTTGACTGGGTTGGAAATGACGAGGATGAAAGCCTTGGGGGCGACCTCAGCAGCGACCTCGATGAGACCCTTGACAATGCCAGCATTGATATTGAAGAGATCATCACGGGTCATTCCAGGCTTGCCTGTGCGGGGGAAGTGGTCAGTCGAGTTTAAAACTGGGGGAGGGGTTCCGGGGTCGGACACGCGGGGTCCAACGCCGGATGTCCGGGGTAAGAGCTTCACGTACGGGGAATGCCAGCGGGAATGACAATAATGTCAGCGTCCTTAAAAGCAGCCTTGGCGCCGTTGTCGGCGGGAAGGTAGCCAGTGGTCTTCTGTAGAGGGTGTGAGCAAATAGTGCGCCTCGGTGAAAAGGAACTATGCGTGATCGACTGGGGAAAGTCTGGGGTCGACTTACGGCGCGAGAGGAGATGTGAGAGAGATCGGTAGCGACACCGGGAGTGTTGACGACATCGTACAGGGCGAGCTCGTCAATGTGAGGAGAGGTCTTGAGGAGGAGAGAGAGGGGCTGCAATCGATCAACGTTAGCTTGCGCAATCGTTAGTTTCAGGAGGATAAGAGTTACATACCTGGCCAATGCCACCAGAGGCGCCAGCAACAACTAGAAAACACGTTAGTCTCGGCGCTCCAAGACAACGGAGTGCGCAAACAGGATGATATCAAGGTGAAGCGAAGCGGGGTGAGTGAGACGGTGTTTGTACGTACCAGCCTTGACCATCTTGACTGAATGTGTAAGTGGATATATAGTTTAGAGAGAGAAGGAAGTTGGCTCGAACAAGACGAGACAAGAAGTGCGAGTTGAGGAGGAAGAGATGGTTAAGATGTAAGAGTGAGAAGAACAAGAAGTAAATCCAGAGGAGGGAGGAGGGTTCAAATATGTAGGGGTCGTAGGTAGAAAGAAAAGTCTAGGTCGAGCTCGAGGATGCGGAGGGTAACCTTAGTACGGTCGGAGGAAGGTACATGGCAACCACCAGAGCGATACCTGGGTCACCATAAAGGTACCCTCTTGAAACGGGCGTCAGGTCTCTCACTAGATCCCTTACAAAGGATGTTTTCTATTACTGGTAGAATTATGCAATTCATCCCATGTCACTATCCGACTTGACCGGGAAATCTACTGTAGTGAATAGAGCTGGGGTAGCCGAATTTACATGTCCGGAATCATCACAAGTCACTACTAAGGTATACAGAGATCCATCTTTCACGGAAGCATGTGCGACGGGCGGGTTATGTTGAGCGGGGAGGGGAAAGTAACACAACAGCTTTGAGAGCTCTAGTGGGGGGCTCATTGCGCTTACAAGGGTCGATGGCTATCATCAACACATTCAAGAGAGGGGCATCATCCACAAACCAGAATCCACTGCCCATTGCCAGACCTATTGAACAGACGAACAGAAGGACGGGGTCATCATCATCTCGCCTCTCTTTGGTTCTAATATCACGAGTTTGTATTTCGAATAATTACGTTATTACTATATCCCCTCAATACCGTCCATCCGCCTTGCACAGGTATGTAGGTAATTGATGATACTCATGATATCCACCATCATGGATTTCATCTCCATTCACCCTTGGACTCCTCCCCCTCTCGTCCGCCAATTATGATTAGTTGGGTTAGTTGGCATTGACGATCCACGCCAGTTGTGACAGACCTGACGGGACACTTTCCGTGAGGCTTTGCGCAAGCGCCTTTGACTGCTCCTGAGCACATAGTCAATTCAAACAGGTACCTAGAATAGACATGACCACTTAGAACGATGTCGATGTAATTCCCTCTTGTCCGTTGAAGTACTCACTGTGAAACCGAATCTGGTTCGCTTCTGGAACTCGAACATAACCCCGCAGTCCGTGGAGAAAAGGCACACAGATTTTGGTACCCAGTAACGTTTGTTGTTCATCAGGGACTAAAGCTTCCATCACAGTAGGCGCCCCAACCCCGAGGTGAGAGCGAAACGGTACTCCGACCCAACTCCGACAAGCACTACACCAGATTCAAACCCAATTATAGTCCTATCAAAGTCTAAGCGAATTAATGGCCATAAACATATATATGTTGGTCATTCTATTCTGTAAACCCCACGTTGTTCAGTTTCTCTTTGAAGCGTTTTTGTCTCTATCTCTTTCCAGCAACCAACTGTTTCCTTAACAAGTGACCAGCTGTTATTCGCCAAAAAGACTGCCAGATGCTCACGAAAGCCACAAAGACGAATATACAGCTAGGATGGCTGATCCCTCCTCAATTGCCTAAAATGGAAATATCGCATTGCATCTCTGCAGCCTTTGTGGTGAACGACTGATTCACTTATACCCACTACCAGTCACTACACATACCTACTCACTCAGTCACTGTAAACCTGACATGGCACCAAATAACTTTCGATTTTTCCCGATACACTGTCATTTTAGTGCATGCGTTTTCCAATATACTTCATACTAGATCGTGGCCGGACACTGGTTGTCCAGAGCTTTCTGACTTCCGTCTGGTTAGTGCTCGATCTGGAGATCGATCTGCGTCCAAGTCTACAAACAACTTCCGAGTTGCGGCTACATGAGGACCAAGATATCCCGATGTCTGGTATTTTCGATTTACTCATTCATTATATTGCTCCGGACTCATCCGGGAATGTGACGTCTTCATTTTCATTCATGAGCTTCCTCGGCGACCTGATACTTGGCATGATCCTCGGTATCCCGTGGTACCGAAGTCATGACCCGATATCTGCCGTACCGCACTTGTATATCCACGTAATATCGTGAACATGAATGCAACAACATAAATCAACACAAACTTGTCTGATTGGTCTTGCAATTTCCAGGTATGATTTTTCTACGTCACTAGGCACATACTCATTCCCAGTAAACTCTTGCAAGTCAATAATGGCGCTGGTGGGAAGACAATCACATATATGAACCTTTTGACACAATTCGTTTGAGTTGTCAACGATATCGCTGACGGAATATTCATTCATTTTGAGCTCAATAACTCCAGCCGTGAATGACCCAGAGACCTCGGTTCATGTGCTATGCCCATTCTGATGATCCCTTTTCTCATCAGGTGTGAGCTATGCAGCCTACCTCCCTAGCTTCATCCTATAGCCTTATTCACAACCACTCTTTCTATGTTTGCATCGTAAAGCTTAGTTCTCCTCAGAGGCGGCAGCGGCCTTCTTGGCCTTGTTGCCACGGAGCTTCTGCTCAGGCTCGGGCTTGACGGGCTTGTGGGACTTCTTGATGGCGGAGGCACGCTCGACAGCAGCGGCGCGGAGGTCAGCGCGGTAAGAGTTCTTAGCGACCTGGTTGGCAACGGCCTGGTAAGTCCTGGAGAGGGGAAGACCATGGTCAGCTGGGTTCACCTGTGTGTCGAACAAGACACAATAATATCATGTGCGGTCAAATACTCACTTGCGGTTGCTCTTGGAGCCGCTGTAGGTAGTCTTGGTGATGTTCTCGGCGGGCTTGTTGGGCTGAGCCTTCTTGGTGGTGACAACAACGGCACCCTTCTCACCAGCAGCGATACCGACGGCCTGTTGATTAATTATTTAGCTTTCGTTCACGGAATCGTCATGATTCTATCGCAATCGTCGTGGTCGTACCTTGTCGTTGACGAAGCCGGCGTGCTATAAAGCGAGTTAGCCTACATGTTTGATCTTTCATGGTTGTTGACCCTTTGAATATTGAATTGCTTCACCAGGGATCATCAACATTGAACATAGAATCATACCTTTCGGGAGCTCTTGTTGGTCAGGTTGAGGGGGTCGCGGGAGAACTGAACACCACCGTTCTTCTTGCTCTTGGCGGAGTAGCAGTTGTTGTTACCTGGGCAGTCGCAAAAAAGCGTTTCAGCAATTGATCATCGAGTGAATATTATCAGGTCCAGGCCCAGGCGCATATCAGAGTCGTTGGGCCGGCCAGAAACAAGTCAAATCAAAAATTCGGAGGAAACTCACGGACGATCTCCCAGATCAGGTCCGAGGAAATGTTGGAGAGCTCCTGGGCGGTAGACATTGTGATTGAGGATTTGGCGTGAAAATTGACCGGGGAGAATGAAGCTTGAGGTTGTCGTCGTCGAAATATCCAGTTTCAATTCCAAAGACTGTTCACCAAAGCCGCCTTTGCGTCGAGAATTGTGCGCGAGCAATGTGGGGCTCTCGGCTAGCTTGCCAATTAGGGAGGGCTTAGCCATCAAATCCGACTGGGTTCGAGGGGTAAGAAATCGTCGTAGGAGACATAATTAGAGAGACTATCAGCGCTATACTTCACCAGTACCCTGAACCATCTATTTTTTGTATCCGAGCCACCTTTCTGTCAATCGGGAAGCGGGTATAATAGCGGGCTGATACAGTAGGTTCCCTTCTACTATGTAACATGAGAGTCAGAGGCGAATGATCCCTGATGTCATGTCATTTGAATCAGTTCTATAAGTCAAGCAACTATTAACTACAGTACTCTATCACCTATCAACTAATCATCCCCATCAAGGTTCATTGTGAAAGGAAAAGAAGAGTCTATACAGATTTAACCTCATTAAAATTATTCCCCCTCATTCATCCGCGTCTTCATGTGCCTGAGCCGGGCTGTGCCAAGCAAAAACGCGTGGCTTAATTGATTGGAACAGGAGAGAGGGAGCCAGAGTTTGAGTTAGCACCTAATAAGGTAAGTACAGTATAGAGTCACGTCAGTCAGCAGTTGCGAGTGCCCCCAATCTTCATCTTCATTCCTGAGACAAAGGGAGCAAGCTTGCACTTGTTCAAATCCGGATCTTGCAGAGGGCGGAAATCCTCAACCCAACGTATTAAACTCTGAACTCGAACAGGAACAGAGCATAGAGGCGTCTACCATGCCAACTTTGGCGCTTCATCTTTGAAATCTTTCGCCCTGCCTGGCTATTCCTCTCATTTGTGATCGCGATTATTATTGCCCAGTCTCTTTTTATCTTTTCATCACTGCGCCTCGATTTCGACTCGATCGTTACATACCATACCAACGAACGCACGCCATTCCTCTTAATACCTCTCGTCCGCCTGCCCACTATGTCGTACCTTCTTTACTCCGTCTGCTTCTTCACAATCGTCTTCGCCACGATTCTCTTCTTCACCCGCGCCCACTGGATCCCTCACGTCCAACATATGCGACCCAGACTCCCCGGCGCCGACTACATCTACTCGCGACTTCCCAACAGCTTCGCCGGCGATATCGAGGCTGGTTTGACCAGTAGCAACTTTAATTTGTCAGAAAACGTCGAGTCTGGCGATTCGCGCGCCGGCCTCGACGATGCAGCCAAGTCCGAGGTTCTGGCCATCATGAAGAAAAGGAGAATGAATTTCGATCAGGCGAGGAAGGTCTATATGGAGAACCGATTCAAGGCCAACGGCATCGGCGCTGACGGCCTTCCGAGAGATCCGAAGTTTGTGAGCTTCTCTTAAGAGTCGCATGGATGCATGGACGAAGTCGACGTTGTATTAAGCGCACCACGACGATATCCGATTATTACTCGATTCTCATTTATCACTCTACGAATCCCGATGCTGTAAGCATCAATCGAAACCCATACACAATACTTGTCTAGACTGGAAACAGTTCGACTTGCGAAATCACTTTACATTGGCACACCAGTTGCAATTTCCTATACCACTCGGCTATACGGTTTCTTTGGTTTGGTTTGCTTTGCTAGACTTTTTTTTTTCTCTTTGTTTCGTCGGGTAGCGTTTGCCGGATTGATTTTATAAAGAATTTCTCATATTACTATCAACGGCCTATAGTCACTTTGACTTTTGAGGCAAGGAGTTTGGGCCGGATGCGGAAGATTTATTATTTACTGCGGTAGACTCCATCTCCCCAGTCAGCTCCTGTACTTTTTCTTTTTTTCTAGTTTCAGGTTATTCAAATGTATTTGATGGACTTATTCCAAATCATCACCTTATCCGCCAGACACCGTAAGTGAATGCAGACCATCATTTAAGAGGTCATAATTTATGTACAAGAATCAACATGTTGCCATCCAAGTGGGAGGGCAACGTGCATGGATTTCCGGCAGTTTCAGACACCAGTGTCCGCCTGTCAACGGTCTAGTCGAACTCTGAAGTCTTGACTCCATCCGGTGTGCTATGATTAGCAAGCAAAACCATAATAGCCACCCCAGGGATTATTGTGTCTTTTTCATACAGGGCGCGCTGTTGGTGTAAGTGCGATTGTCACTACCTTCAATCTCTTCAATAAGCTCGTCCACCTTTTCGATCTCTTTCTTCCAACAACCTTCGGACATTTTCATATCTCGCTCAAACATCCACTGCTCAGGCATGCGGTAGGTACCGCCCATACGGTCGAAAGCAGTGAAAAACTGGCCATAATTGACCTCGAAGCGAGAGTGATGAAGTGAGTGGCATGCAGCACCGTTGACGACAGGGTTGTTGGTGAGATACTCGCCGTCGTGGATCATGACAGACCAGAGGTTGACAAACACAAAGAGTGCAACATAAGCCATTTTTTGAAGTGGAAAGATGAAAGGGAAGATGTGGTAGGGCAAGGATTGAGTGAAGCCATCAAGAGGGTGGAAAGCGTGGCTGGCAAAGGGAGTAGGCATAATCCACTTGTGGTGAAGCTTATGCAGATACTTGTAGACCAAACGGTGGTGAAGCCAGCGATGAGCCCAGTAGATGCAGAAGTCGGTAAAGAGAAGGAATAACGGGAACTGCAGGAAGTCGTACCACAGGCCGGGTCCGTCTTCGGTAGTGTCGTACAGTTTGCCGAAGCCTCGAACTTCGAGAAGGAAGAAAGGTGCTGTGATGATGGCCATGACTGGCATGGCCTTGTTGGCGGCGATGATCTCTAAGCGGACCTGGTTCTTGATGAATCGGGGGTGTTCAAAGGTACGCTTATCAAAGATGAATATGTACGACAGTGTTGCGACAATGAAATAGACAAGAAGGCCAAAAATCCTGTTCAGACTTGTTAGTTCACAAAGTCGAAATAGTGAGCATCGATCGACACGTACCAAGTGATGAGATACAGGGTAAGAGCTTGGCGAAGAGGGTTATCGCGATCCCATGAGCTCATGTACGCTTGGTCTGGTGGCTCCAATGTAATGAACTGTGTGGCCGGCTTGTAACTCCATGTCGAGAAGGCCTTGGCTGATGTGTCGGTTGTGTTGGACGGTGATGGGAAGTCATAGGGAGCTGGGCGCTTTGGGTAGAAGTAGGCATATGCGTGATCGGCAATGAAGGTATCGACTACCTCTAGAACGACGTCCATGATGGGCAACCGAGTTTGTTGTGGTGAGACGGCAGAGTTATAAATAAATGAAGGAGGGCTGACTTGGTATAGTACAAGAATTGGTGTAAGTGAGGATCAAAGACACAATCACAACTTAAGAGACAAACAAGCACATAACTGTGAAACCCCAACGAGACTTTAGATACAATAACTAAATTCTTACTTACAAGCGGACCTCGTCTTGTTTATCAATAAATCCCATCATGGGAAGGAAATCATATAGTCTGATAGTACAAGGGGTCGTCGGCGGCTTGCGAGACGGGGCGGGTGTTTCTTTCAGGGATGTATCGCGCAGTGGAGTTCCGAAAAGGGCCCAGAGAGCTCGACTGGGCCAATAAGAGGCGCCGGACGGGGAGAGCTTCTGAGCCCATCTTATGATGAAGACGTACGATAGAACGACAAACAGCAAGCAGGGGCCTTGCCATTGAAATGAGCCGCTCTTTTATGAGAAGTGGTCTTTACTATTTACAAGCCAAGAAGTTTACTATACTCTATGAACACGAATACTTTTTGTATTAGTACTAAGTTTTGTTTTGGTATGACTTAGTGAAGGTGATATCCAAGTATTACAGTGTCAGTCATATTTACAAGATAACCACATTGACATATTGGCATTGGAGGTCAATCATGATGGCCCGAGAAAAGACATCACCATTCACTTATCGATCCATTCGATATTGAGATACGGAAACGAATACGCTGGGGAAACCCTGAGGACTGTTAGAGTGTACGCAGGTACTGGCCTGACACCTTCTGATAGGGCCCTTATTAGAGTTGATGTACGGGCTAAGCACGGGAATGTGAGCCATGGTCTCGGGTATAAGGGGGAATACTTCGCTGAACTGATCGTGGATCACACTCGATGACTCTTCTTATTAAACGTACATCGCCTCAGATATACACCTCTCAACAAACGTGAACAATATTTTCAGTCTTTCTAAAAATCTAATACATAACAAAGCGATATACTCGGCAAACAGTCATTCATCCGATGCAACGGTCTAGTTTCAATCTAGCCTTGATCATGCTTGTTAAGAGTATGTGGCGGTTGTTTTGAAAGATAGGATTCGTGAACCTTGGGTGCAGTGATACCATTGTACTGTAGAACATTGGGCTCTGCACGCGGGCAAACAAACCCAAACCTGAATCGAGCACATCATGATGTGGCTGGTTACCCCAGGTACAGTTTATTATGTATAACGTCAAGGACACGATGAAATCTCCCAAATCAAATTTCCATATAACAGAGTTTGTTGTCGGCGGTACGCGGCTGACTTGGTATCTTGAGTTGCAACGACAGTTTCTGCGATTTTACCGAGTCATGAAATCTAGTCTACCTCTTGGTCACTGATCACCTCAGTGCAGGCAGTACAGCACTCTACGGCATCAGAGCATCATCACTTGGCATCAGCGATACCACTCATGACGTTCCATCAACGCGATCCACTCGCAACTCTTTGTATATGACAATCACAACCTTTAACTTGTTTTGGCGAGATGATAAGGCATGTGGCACCAGTCAGTGTTCGTTAAATGTCACACGGATGTCGCACAAAACTGGTCAAATCCGACGAGACTTGTCACTTTGGTGGTGGCGCGGCTCTGTTTTCCATTGCTCTTGTCTCTGCAAGTCAACGTAGCACCAACGGCCCCAATTGGTTCGGAGGAGCCTCTCTGAGCTAGAGGGACAACAGCATGTGGTGGGAAAGGGTTGTTGCGAACTCTAGAGGAGCTAAACTTAAAACTCACATGGTTCTCCAGTGTGCGGTTTTAGTACAAGTACAGGGTACGTTCTGACAGGCAGTTGAGTTCTTTCGTCAGATATAATAGATTCCAGCGTGCAAATCGACCGCATATTAATTACATATGACATCAATTTATAACTGAACCAAGATAGATTACTTCTGCTCTACGTCGATGAGTTCATTTCGGGTCCACTGAACGATAGAAACTCTCAATATGATTTGCAACGATCATGGAAAATTTCGCCTGCTTGAAGACTATCTATATCCACATGTTAAACACTATAATCACATTCTGTCTTTGAGTTCTAGGGGCGTATCATGGTGATTATGGCAAGGCTGGTAAAACCAAAAAAAAAAAAAAAAGGTTCATGTAAAGAGTAGCTCAAGCCATTGCAACTGAAGGTTATGGCAGGAGAAAAGGGAAGCCAGAGAAAAAGAAACGAAAAGGGAAAAAAGGGGGGCGTGCAAAGGAAGACAGGAAACTACCTATCGGCACAACCAACCATCTCACCACCCCCTCAAAGACCCAAGATCAGAGAGAGCGAGAAAGGGTGTGCAGGTGGGGTATTAGGTGTAACTGTAACTGTGCTGAATTGGTACGAACTGAACTGAACTGCAGCGTGTGAAGGTAGGTGGTCATCTTAAGCCACAGCCCAGGGCAGGGCAGCCGCCGCCATCGCCGGACTTCCACGCCCATTAGGTAGGGGTCCACTTTTCAAACCCCTGATGAGAGATGGGTTTCGAGGCTGATAGACCCAGTGCGTCTGTGCGCTTAGAGTTGTCGGTACGTACCTGCTCACTATCTCCACTTAAATGGATCGCAAACCCCACTCCCCCCGGGCCGTGCTGCGTGAAGAGCTGCAACCTACTGGAACCCATGCTTTCCTTTAGCACTGCACTTACCAACCCGTTTCCTCCTCGGCCGGGCCTCTCTTTTTTTCTTCTCTTTTCCTCTTCCCATCAAAATATCATCACGACTAATTTGTATCTGCTACGATCGTCAACACAACGATCGTCCCCGCTGGCCATATCGTCGCAAGCATTCCCTACGACGTCTTATACGTATACCGGTCTTTACCCGTAAAAGGGCTGTTAATTACACGCTTCCATTTTAACGCTTAGCTGTCGCGTCTGCTTCTCGTTTAGCTGTCATTGTCATCAGCTTGCCTTGGCACCCAGCCTCGCGCTGTCACCGACTTGACCGGCACGCGCCAACGTCTCGACCGCACCGAACGCACCAGGCATCGATTGCGATCGCGATATTTCCATCAACCTCCCTCATCGTCTCAACGAGTCCTATCTTGAACTCCCCGTCGCCGAGACCCGCCTTGCGCAATGTCGATGTATCCGCATCGCGCCATGGGGGGCGGTCCCCAGGCCAATTCTACCCGCCTGAACGAATTGCTCGAACAGATTCGAGTTGAATTCGAGAGTCAAATGCGCACCGCAGAAAACTACGAGCATCAGAGTAGGTCCATTATTTTTACTTTGGCGTGTATAGCGCGTTATTTCCTTCGCTCCAGCTAACACATGTGTATCTTTAGTCGCCGCGCAAGTTAGTGAAATGCAAATGGTCCGCGAGAAGGTTTACCAGATGGAGCAGACTCATCTGGGTCTTAAGCAGAAGTGAGTGTTCTTTTGTTATTATTGGCGATAATGGACGCCCATTAATCTCTTCATCTACAGATACGAAGACGAGATCACTGCCCTGCGACACCAGCTCGATGCTGCCAGAAAGGGAATTCAGGGCGGCATGCCCGGGCCTCCCCAGCACGCTGCTCCTTCTCAGCCTCCCTCTATCGCCCCCGGCAATGGTCTTTTCAGTGGTATCATGGCTGGCGGCAGTCAGGGAGGTCTTGCACCTCCACAGCAAGGTCAGCAGCAAAGCCAGCAAGGTCAACCTCAGGGCGCGCAACAGCCGCAGCAATCCCAGCAGGGTCATGCTCCCCCTCAAGAACAACCATTGGGACCTCAACACCAGATGAGCCAAGGACCTCCTGGTCTTCCTGTCCCCCCTCACCCCAGTGCGCAGCAGGCTCCCTACTCTCAAAACTACCCTCCTGGCCCTGTCCCCAACGGAATGGGACCCCAGCCACAGAGCACTGCTTCCCCCGGTCCTGGTAGGAGGGGCATCGGTCGCCCTCCTGGTGCTGGCGGCCCTGCAACTCCTCAGATCAACACACCTGCGCCTTACCCTGGAACTGCGGCATCGCCTCAGGTCAGCCACCCGACTCCCGACCATGCTCGAATGGCCGGTCCTCATGCGTCCGCAGTTGGTAACGCCCTTGGTGACCTCGAAGTTGATAACGTGGCTCCCCACAACAAGAAGACCGGAAATGATTGGTACGCCATCTTCAACCCTCAGGTGCAACGCGTTCTTGACGTTGACCTTGTCCACTCCCTCAACCACGAAAGCGTTGTTTGCTGTGTGAGGTTCAGTCATGACGGCAAATATGTCGCAACTGGTTGTAACCGATCCGCTCAGATCTTCGATGTTCAGACTGGAGAAAAGGTTTGCGTGCTCGAGGATCACAACGCCTCCGATATGAGCGCCGATCTTTACATTCGCAGTGTTTGCTTCAGTCCCGACGGTCGCTACCTGGCCACCGGTGCCGAAGATAAGTTGATTCGAGTAAGTGCATGAGCAAATCTTTGAGTGAACATGACGCTAACATTGTGCAGGTCTGGGATATTCAGACTAGGACGATCAGGAACCATTTCTCGGGTCACGAGCAAGACATTTATTCGCTAGACTTCGCACGTGATGGACGCACCATTGCTTCGGGCAGTGGTGACAGGACTGTCCGTCTGTGGGATATCGAGCAAGGCACGAACACTCTCACGCTGACCATTGAGGATGGTGTGACAACCGTTGCCATTTCTCCTGATACCCAATTTGTCGCTGCCGGCTCCCTCGACAAGAGCGTGAGAGTTTGGGATCTACACTCAGGTTTCCTTGTTGAGCGTCTCGAGGGTCCCGACGGCCACAAGGACAGTGTTTACTCAGTTGCCTTCTCCCCCAGCGGCAAGGATCTTGTTTCCGGCAGTCTCGATAGGACGATCAAGATGTGGGAACTTAGCGCTCCTCGTCAAGGCAACAATCCTGGTCCCAAGGGGGGCAAATGTGTCAAGACATTTGAGGGTCATAGGGACTTCGTCCTGTCGGTGGCTCTTACCCCTGATACCAACTGGGTGCTCTCAGGCTCTAAGGACCGCGGCGTGCAGTTCTGGGACCCCCGCACTGGCACTACGCAACTTATGCTCCAAGGACATAAGAACTCGGTCATCTCTGTTGCGCCAAGTCCCCAAGGTCGATTCTTCGCCACCGGTTCTGGTGACATGAAGGCCCGTATCTGGTCCTACCGCCCTTACTCTTGACTAAATAAGGAACCGGCACAGTGGGTTGCTTTTTAGATGCTACAAATTGAGAATGATAGTACTTGAGAAAACAGGCACGTTTGGGGGGAGTAACTGATTGGAAAGATGTTCTGGAAGCTTTCTTTACCGAATGGTGACCAGCCATAGTGAGTGACCAATATTGTTTCTTGGGTACCGGACATAGCAGGGTCGCTCCGTTGGCGCACCCTTACAGCTCGAACGACGGTCTTGCAAAGAGGCGCATAAGGATGGGAAGAATTCAGATGGCATATCTGTTCGTGCATTGAGCAGGAGATATGCCGGTGCATCGTTAGCACACTTATTTTTAACATTTGGTTGTTGCGCAATGTGTTATTATGAAACCAATAATGAAAATCACCGATTCCCCAATGATCTCGTTCGGCTGACTGCTGTTGTGATTCCATACATAGTACATGTCTTGACATGAAGCGATCTTATAATGAGCCAAAAAGGCTGGAAAGTGCGTCGCCGCCTTTCTTCTTTTTCTTTTTTGGTTTGTCTTTGGTGTCATCTTTTGATGAGCGCTTCAATGCATCTGTAGGTAATGTCTTTGGTTTACGTTCCTTCAACTGTATGTCCTGAGAGGGCGTGTCTGATTTCGGTATTGATCTGGCCTTCTTCTTCTGTGACAAAAGAAGCTCCTCACGTGAAATGGCGACGCCCATATCCGTTTCAGCATCGGGTGCCTCGACTGCTGTTGACTGCACTATCGATTTGAGCGGGCCGGGTATGTCTGATACTGAGCTTGTTACATTTGCAATATCAGTTGATGGTAATGTATGGTCGTGCTCGGATGGGACGAGGAGGGACAATAAAGTGTTGGTGCGAGCGAGGACCGACAGGAGGAGTAGGCCCAGAGGCGCATATTGATTATCGGCTGCTAGTTGGGAGAAAGTACTGCGCGTAAGAATAATGCGTGATTAGCCATGATTACGAAACACGAATGCTTGCAAGGGAAAGATATTGACTTACATAAAAGCATCAGGGACGAGATGGCGCATCATCCATTTTGCGCGGACGAGAGCAGGGTGGGTGTTGGGTTTCGCATTGTCGCTGATAGACTTTGTCTTTTTCTTTGGGCGCGCGACAACAAGATCTTGAGCAAGGTTGCGGACAGCGCGGCGCAGAAGGGAAAAGGAAGACCACCAGTGCGTGGAAGAATGTTGGTTCTTGTGACGATGGGCGAAGCCGTCGAGGATGGGGAGGAGAGGAGCGAGGGATTCGCTTGTGGAGGTTAATAGAGCGGTATCGGGGGAAGTTGTCATGATGGAGGATGCGCGATCATTACTATTGGTAATAAAAGATTTTAACAAGAGAGAAGGGGAGATTGTATAAGTCCGGGATTCGGCCGAGACAGGGAGAAAGATAGTACCTAGTGGTGGTTGAGGCTGGAAAGTGACGTTTCTGAAGCTGCAGGTGATGATAAAGCTACTACTAAGGTAGAGCCTACGACTAAAGTTTTACAGCGGCTACGATAAGATAAGGATACACACCCTCTGGATCTATCTAGCGTACATTAGTAGCCTGACAAGTATTGAAAACTCTTTTATTATGCTTGAATAGGGAGCATAAGAGGCTTGCATTTTTTACTCATTCTTCTTGATAATATCTCATGCACCGTTAGGTTATAGGCTGAATCTGTCGTGGAATCACAACCATTCATTCGTGGGTAAGGTATACATAGGTACACAGAGACATACCTGGTTGGAGGAAGCCGCATGCATGTCTGAGGTGCAGTTGCATCAGTTTATCCTTGGCTGTGACATCAGAATACCAGTCATGATGTTTTCCTCAGTGCCAATGTTTTTTTTCCCTTTCTCTTTCTAATTCCCTTGACTACCATACTTTGTAATGACCAACAAGAGTGTCGATAATTACGCCCGCACAGCAACCCCCTCTGAAACCAATTGCAGTCAGATTTCCTGTTAGATTGGTCTCGTGAGCCCCTACCTAGATCCGAATAAGTCTCATTCTCCACTGTCTACTTACCATCGTTCCCCATAACCCCCCTTCGAAGCTGCACAAACATTTGAATTGAATTACAGGTGGGGTTCAGTGTGACGAGGCAATGTCTAGAACTGCACTGAAGCGGGTACAACCGCCTGTTACTATCTAGGTGAGTTACCCCGACTCTGGGCAGTCTGGGCAGTTTTCATCATGGGATGGTGGAGGATGCTCAGTGAGACTGTTTTGTCCTTTGTCTTTGTCTTTGTCCTACAATGATTTGGAGTCGGGTGTTTTGACGTTTGGGTTCTCAACTCGACTACTGATTGGACTTGGACTTGTGCATTTCATCCAACCTATCAAAAAGCACTTGTTCCTTCGGCAGTTCACTTAATCCCAAAGTCATCCCCTCCTCTCTCTCTCTCCCCCAAAATGCATGCAACAATAACAGACTACATGAGACTAGGCACTCTTAGTTTACTGGGGTCTTGGAGGATCTCTTTAATCATTGCCTACTCCATGTTTAGTCAAACGTCTTATCATGACTACTACAGTACTACTAATTCTTGTATCAGCAATCCCTGTGGGTTCGACCTGATCCTTGTTTGACCCTTTCAATCCAGTTACAGGTCCGAGATCAAGATCAAGATCAGAAGCTGAAGCCCATAATCCGCGAAGGAGGAGTAAATTACCATCGGCTATCGTGCGCACAGGGATCCCATGGTTGCGATAAGCTCAATCTTGTCTGCCCGGTACGCGCGCCCACTTTCTGTCACTCAGTGAGTGAGTGGACTACTGGTTAGTTAGCTGGTCAGGTATAACATACTTATCCAAGTTGAGCCTCGTGCCATATGACCTTGGGCCGAGTCTGCCCTCTCTCTATCTGTTTCTCTTATCCGACTTGCTGTACTCTCCTCCTCTTCCTCCTTTGCAAATTGAATAGTTTGTTCCTCGAGGGGTTTGGTGATACCTCGATTTTTGCCGAGTCTACAAACCCTGTCTCCTATTGCATTGCATCGCATCGTTGACCTTGTTTGCGACCTTCCAACCTTCCAGCTTTTTCTGCTGCCTTCGCCACCCCATCCCAGCCCAGCCAAAACTGCCCTGCTCAGCAGACCAAGACAAGGTGGGAACAATTGAGATAACGCAAAATCTTGTATTTTACTTCAGTACGGATAACGAAACGACACGACGATACAATCAAATCTCATCAAAACCAAACGTGAAGTTGGCGAAGATACAGAATTACAATGTCTGCGGCGCGGAATCCTACGACCTGGGATGACTACGATGGAGGTGGTTCCCCCGGTGAAAGCGTGACCGAGAGTATGCTTGAGCGCGAACAAGCTCTTGTCGACGACGACGACAACAACAACGATGGGAGCAACCAAGGAGGCTTCAGGAGGCGAAGACGGTATGTTTCCAAAGAAACAAAATACAAAATACAAAACAGTACTTACAACTAACTCTTGCAGATCCTCCATCACCCACCAATTGGCTGCCATCGCCGACATTGGCGGAGTCAACAGCTTCCGATCCTTTGCCAGAAGTTGGCAGCGAGCCGCAGGATTCCACGAAGTTATTCCTCGCCGACCGAGTTTTGTCCTTGCGCCCGAGGGAGAAGCACAAGATCTTGAGTACAGCCGCAGTCATGTTCAGGGGTCGCAACCGCAGTCAGGACTTTTGCGCCAACACCTAGAAGCATCGTCTTCCCAGGCCAACGGCGAATCCAGCTCGGCCATTGAGTCGTCTCCAAGGCCGATGAGGATGTCCCGTCGCGACGACGAGACGAAGCCGCTGCTCGATGTCGAGGGGGGCGATTCGTCAATCGTTGGTTCGCCCCGATCAAGCATCTTTGCTGTTCCACCTCACCTTGCGGCTCCCGACATCGTTGGAAGCTATGGCTCGTTTCGCGACTCTTCGCCTTTTGGGACCATGGACAGAAGTACGCGCCATCGTATCTCCTTTAGCGAGGGAAGTGGGTGGGGTGTAGCCGACGAGGATGAAGTAGAAGGTGAAGACGCGGCCCATGGTGAGCACCAGCCTATTCTTGTCAAGGAGGTCAAGCAGGGCAATAAGGTTGTTCTCGCTGTCGAGGGTCAGAGCACCCTTCCTCAGTCCGTCTTCAACTCCATCAACGCTCTTATTGGTGTAGGCCTGCTCAGTCTCCCGCTGGCCTTCCAGATGACCGGCTGGATCACAGGTCTGTTTCTTCTCACCTTTACAGCTGCTGTCACGTCGTACACAGGCAAGCTGTTGGCCAAGTGCATGAACTTTGATCCTAGTCTCATCACATATTCCGACCTGGCGTACGTCTCATTTGGTACCCGTGCTCGAGTCATCGTCTCTGCGCTCTTCAGTCTTGAATTGATAGCAGCCTGTGTCGCTTTGGTAATTCTCTTTGCCGACTCTCTGAGCCTTCTGCTCCCAGGTCTTGCTACCGTGAATACCTGGAAGGTTGTAGCCTCTGGCTTGGTGTTGGTGCTCAATGCGCTGCCCTTGCGCCTGTTGAGTTATACCAGCGTCATTGGTATTTTTTCCACCTTCTGCAGTAAGTGCATCAGCCCAGAATTATCCTTCCATTTACTTACATAATTCAGTTGTTGTCATTGTTATTATTGACGGAATCTACAAACCGAATTATCCTGGTTCGCTACGAGAACCGGCGACGACTTATCTCCTTCCTGAGAACTGGCTGGCTGTACCCCTTGCATATGGTCTCCTTGCCAGTCCTTGGGGTGCTCACTCCGTGTTTCCATCGGTATGGTACATGTTGCTATATTTGAGGCCCTGAGCTAACACAATGCAGATTTACCGTGACATGCGTCACCCGTACAAATGGGGCAAGGCTGTCAACATCACATTCTCCTTTTCTGTAAGTATCCAAGTTGTATATCCAAGTCGATAGCTCACCTAACCTGTTCAGTACCTGGTCGATACCTGCCTGGCCGTAATCGGTCTGCTCATGTTCGGTGATGGTATCAAAGATGCCATCACCTCCAACATTCTCAAGTCCAAGGGCTACCCTGATGCTTTGAAGATCATCATGTGCATCTTCATTGCCATCATCCCCTTGACCAAGATTCCTCTCAACGCCCGCCCTATCATCACGACCTTGGACGTTATCTGTGGTGTGCACGAACAGCACCACCACCACCATGAAACACCTCACAGTCAACCTACTCGATCATCTGTCCTTATCACCAAGGCGGTCCGAATGCTTGTCCGAGTATTTGTGGTTGTTCTTCTGCTGTTCATCTCCATCGTCTTCCCAGCCTTCGACTCTGTGTGTGCGTTCCTCGGCGCTGCGCTCTGCACCCTCATTTCCATCATCTTGCCTATCTCCTTCTACCTGAAGCTGTACTGGCAGGATGTCACTTTCCGAGAAAAGGCCGTCTCGGCCGTACTCCTCATTGTGTTTTCCATCTTGGGTACACTTGGAACCATTTGGACATTCTTGCCTAAGCATCTTATTGGCGCTGATTAGATTGTGTGTTTCTGAATTGTTTTGATCGTTGAAGCATCTATTGGAGTTGCTGAGCATTTGTGTGCTATACTGGCCGAGCTTGATGTGCTTGATTTACGAAAATGGAGATAGGACGACGAATAATATGTTGTATGTGAGCCGTTTTGTGGCTCATTCTGTTTGGATTCATTGTGTTTCTACCTCACTGCTTGCATTGATCTCTGACTTACTAATGAAATCTTCGTAGAGCGTTTCGTCGCTCTTTCAAAATGAACTTTCGTCGGGAAGTACCCGTTGTATAATCACAGCGATTGATTTGTTTGGATCTACTAAAGCATAACTTCCAACATAAAACAAGACCATGTAAATGACCACTTTACGCCGAATAGCAATTCCCCTTAGACACTGTTTTCAACACCAGCAATGAATAATATATATTTAATGAGCGTAGTCATGACTATCTAGACGTCTTAAAATCCGAGGCGCCTCCTGATTGTTACCACGTCTATCATCCCCAAGCTGCTTTGCTTTCATAAAGACCGAAAAGAGAGTAAAAAAGAGCTCTTGGGTATCATCAGAAACCAGTCGGGAAAAGAAGATGATTTGTCGTGATACAAGCCGCACATCCCAATGTACATCCATCCGTTCACCACTAGAATCCCCCTTTGATATAAACATTTCCACAATCGTGACCCAACTCCCGTGCAAGGCAAAAGAGTCCGAAAGTGCAGATAAAAATCACATAGATGACTCCGAGGTACCCCATAGCTGAACCAGAAAAAGAAACTGACCCGATCAAAAGTCCTTCCGAATATGTCTTCGATCCTCTGATAACGCCAAAGTTCAGAGACAATGCCGCTGTACTTCCCTAAACATGGAAAACCGTGTCGCCAAATATCACGTTCCGTTGATGCCGTCTGTAGACTGCCGGCAGTCGAAAAAGATACGCAGAAGAGGAGCAAGGAAAACGCCGAAGTAGGAAGCACTTAAAGACGCCAAATCTTAGGAGAACAAACGTTGGTTCGCGCCTGAAGGGGAGGGACTGCCCAAGTCCAGTTTGAGGATACGACGAAGATCGTTCTCCATGGCCTGAAGGTTGTTTGAATGGCTATTGTAAGGAGCCTGTGCATTTGGAATGTTCCTAGCACGGTCGTATTGGTGAGCAGGAGGGGGTGGTGCGAATCCGTTAGGGACAGATTGGGAAACGTTCGTGCCGTTTCCACTGAAAAGAAATTTCTTGAGAGCCTCGGTGGGATCTTCAGGCTCGGGGTTGGCCTTTTGTTGGTGAGCAGATAGATCAGCGGGCGATCGCGCAGAATTGGTTCGAGCAGCCCGAATACGTTCCTGATAAGGTGTCGAGAATGCCGGTCCCACAGGTCGGCCTGGAGTCCCGTCGAATTCTCCACTGTCGATACCTACGGACTGGAAACGGGCTTGGCTGCGAGCCGTCTGAGGAAGGGTTGCCGGCTGTGGGACACTGCCAGGTCCAAAAGGAGACTGCATAGAGGGCGATTCATTGACAGGTCCCGAAGTAAGGAAGCTGTTGGTGCTTCCACTACGCTGGCGTTCCTTTTCCTGACGATGGGCACGGAACATGAAATCGAGAGGAGATTCCTGAACGCCCGACGAGGTCTGCCGCAAAGGAGTTGGCGCCTCGGTATCAGTCGGAGGAGAAGGCTCCTGAATAATATCTCGTGGTGTCCTGGTGACACTAGGAGACTCAGTCGCCGGTCGAGAGACAAAGCTGGGAAGAGGCAAGGCAGATGGCGCCGGAGAGGCATGGAAAGTGGCGCCAGCGTAAGCAGAGATGGACTTCATAGCTGAAGATTGATTCGGAGGTGTGACACGTCCAGGGCGAGCAGAGTCGGGGGAATGGGGACCATTTTTGCCGCGCTGTTTGTTGTTGTTGTTATTGTTGTAACTGCTGTTACGGGTTCGCTGTTTTGAGTTGGTATGGCTCATGGGAGAATCGGTGCCAGCTCCCTTCTGAGGAGTGCGTGGGGCACGATCATGTCGTGCGGGATCAATAGTGGCAACATCATTTTCGGAGGCATAAGCTTTCTGAGCAGTGGGACGACCGTTTCGGCCATTCCGACGTCGGGCAGGAGTCGTTGTAGGTTGAGAAGGTGTTTCGCTCATTTCGTCTGTAATATCACAAAAGTGAAAGAAGATAAGAAGGCGGCAAAGTAGATGAAGTGAGACAGAATGAGACGACAAGACAAGACAAGACGAGCGGGCGGGCGGTCGGGCTTGCTGTGTTGTTTCGTTTTGTTTGGTTGACGAATTGGGTTTGCGATTGTTGATACGATTGCGACAAGGCGGATTATGTTTCTGGCGGATTATACGAGAGAGAAGATGAGATCGAAGCGGGAATGGCGATTGAGTATAAAGCAACTATTCTTGTAATGAGAGAGTTGGCTATTCTGACCATGACTGTACTAGACCTAGATTGTAGGAGAAAGTGTGATTCAAGGACTGAGTAATGAATGAGGGGAACGGAAACAGAGAGGAGAAGACAAGTAGGGGAGGCTTTAGGTTAATAACTAACAAGCACAGGGCAGATCCGAAACAAGATACTACCTACTGTCCGCCACTGCAGCGCAGCGCAGCGCAGTGCAATACAACGGACGGGAGGCAATGACGCGGGCGGAGCTAGCCTTAGGCTTGTCCAAGTGTACAAAGCGGAGTCTTTGAGCGCCCAAAGCGGCTCTAGACGACGCCTGGGCATTGATGTTTCACTGCCTGTTGTGCAGCCTTGTTTTTCGGGTGGGCAGTGCTGCAATGATTTTCTTCTTTTTGTCTTTTTTTGTCAAGTAAAGTTGAGGGTAATATTTAACGATAGTTCCATACCCAGCGGGTAGACAGGTGGGTTAAAACGGATTACATGTCAGATACCGATAATAACTTAGTGATATGGGTGAATGGAATGGATGGAATGGAAGCGTTTTGCCCATGATTGACCCCGCCATTCCGCTTCGCTGTAACGAATGCCCGGCGGGCTGTATTACAGGGTCGGATGCTTCTATCCAATCCCGTCCATAGGTAGTAGCTGCCTGCTACCAGAGGTCAATAGATTCAGGTCCAGCCTTCCCGTTCAACTCTTGAGCTGCATCATCATCATTGTTTGATAGGAAACGAAGTTACCGGTAAGTTTATGTACCTCAGGTTTACTTTTTCGGCAAATTTGTCTGCACCATCAAGGTTCACTTTCTTTTCTCTGCGCGCCTTCTATGCCGACAGAATCTTTGCAGCTGACGGTCACTACTAGCATTCACATCATAGACCCATAACCATTCGTACGTCTTTCCACTCCCGCTCTCATCTGTCGACCGCAACGCGACGACTGCGATACTGCACAACCGAAGCTGACCGTTGTATCTAGCGAGCGAGCATCTTTTCTTATCCGACGAACCGATTCCATATAATACCAACATCAAACCTCGATTTCGACTACTATAGCTACCCACCATGGCCGATGTTGAGATGAGCGATGCGCCTGTTGCCAAAAAGGCTGAGGGTTCCAACACCAAGAGTGTTGAGGGCAAGAAGAAGTTTGAGGTTAAGAAGGTACAGATCTCCTGGAGGTGACCATCCTGGACATTTTCTGACTGGAAATCAATAGTGGAACGCAGTAGCTCTTTGGGCCTGGGACATCGTTGTTGACAACTGCGCCATCTGCCGTAATCACATTATGGACCTGTGTACGTTTACTGGGAATCCTCACGGCATCATCACAAGAGGCTGACAAATCCATCAGGTATCGAATGTCAGGCAAACCAAGCATCCGCTACGAGTGAAGAATGCACCGTGGCCTGGGGTATCTGCAACGTAAGACGACTGACTGCATCATCTTGTTTTCACGTATTTAGACTAACGGGTATCTAGCATGCATTCCACTTCCATTGCATTTCGCGATGGTTGAAGGCCCGATCTGTTTGTCCCTTGGACAACAGGGACTGGGAGTTCCAGAAGTACGGACGATAGATGATATGCGAGCGGCGTCTCCGGGGTTTATGTCTTATGAAGAAAGGAACAAAATATCTGTATAAAAGGGACCGTCGAGGTGCTGCATTCGGCAGTCATTGGTAGTTGTACTCGAGTTGAAAGCATCAGAAACAGCCGGGCCATACAATCTATTGATTCCCCTTGCTTGCAAGATCGTACGCGTAACCTGCCGGCAACCACTTGACAGGATGTTTGTTGTAGAATGGCCAAGCTGGCACCACGACGAGGAAGGTCAGGGCCGTACCTCCTAACCCTAGGTATACGGCAAGCTTGATGTCTTGGAGGATGTAACCGACAACGAATGAGATCAGCTAGTTTGCAATTAGCCAGACAATTCGAGAGGGGGGTAGATGATATCATCCGGCGCGATGGACGTACACCAGATACGATAAGAAGAGCTGTAGCGAGGATCTCGACGAGCTTCTGGCCTTCAAAGTCCTATAGTGGAGCTTCAGTCAGACGTTAATCAGGTAAATCAAGGAGGAGGATCATGTACAATTTGTCCATCGACAATGTCTCTGATCTGGTCAAGAGCTTGGTCAGCCATCTTGAATGATATTCGCGTGGTTGTGGTTGTAATGTAGCTGTAGATGTTGTTCGGGTGCAATGCCGTTGGTCGCTAATAGGTACGGTACAGTAGTGTAGTCCGGTAGATGTACAGTCGGAACAGGTCTCGACACCTGGCTGTTTTGGAGGCTCCAAGACTATGCCGCTTTCGGCAAACAAGCTTTGGTAGGTCACTTCAAACGAGTAACAGCTCAGCCAGCCAGCCAGCCAGCCAGCCCAATGTTTGACTTTGGTGTCGGATGAATAATGAGAACAAAATGATACCGCAATGATCGGATCATGGCATAGCATTATTACGAACTCGACGTTCAACTTCCTGTCTACTAATCCCTAACACTACCAAGTCAAATCCAAGAAACCTGTCTTCAGGAAAAGAACAACGTTGGCAAGGCTATCATATGGATCAATGCGCATGGAATGACGGGATCGCATTGGACGAATCAGTCATTCCATAATTCATATTTATGAAAGTCAAATTAGAGTAGTTCCTGCCCGGCTGCTAACACCCAACCCAAGGATAAGGATGGGCAGCCAAAGAAGAACCGGATGGTGAGCACGGGCAAGGAACCAGGGATACCGGATATTGATACAAAACCAAGGCCAAGCATTTCCCTGCAGGACAAGTGCGTAAGTCACGGAAAACAAAGTGGCGGCCTCCATCAGTCAAATTATAGTAATACTGACCGGGTTGTCTGTCAGTAGGTACAGTAGTACAGAGTATCTATTTTTGCTTGTGATAGCCGACACACCAGGCCAAGACAAATTTTTTCTCTTAGCCCTTCCCACTTCTAAGACTACTTATTAGTTCCTCAACTCCTCTTTAATCAACTTAACCCTGACATCTAGGTCTATCGTCGTCGCTACTGACAACCCAACCTACAAACCTCCTTTTCATGTACCCCGTGCACAGCGAACCGGGTCTTTCAGTCAACTAAAACCTCGAGAAAATTTCTCGTCTGGTTTAGCCGTGCCAGTATCGAAATTGGCCTAGACTAGAATAGACCTTGTTCTATCCCCTCATACGACAGGTCCTGTCCTGGCTATCGTCACCCTGCCTTTATTATTCCCTGTTCATGCCCAAACGAATTCTCGCTATTTACCGCAAATAACTCGAATTGACTCCTTAAGTCTATTCCAATCCTGTTTATATCGAAAACTTACTCTTACCAACTCCCAAAGGGCTTCAGCTTCGACTGCCCTGTAAATCGAACCACGCTTTCGAGCACTTGCGCCTCTAACGCCACTCACTTTCGGCGTCGCGCCGTTATTCTATACCAGTCTTCAAGTTGGCTCAATTCGCCTTTTTCAACGTTCTCCCTTCGCTTTTCGGTCCCGGCTTCTGGGTCTACAGCGGAGTGAACAAGAAGCCCCCGTAACTGGCTCTCGAATCGCACTGCCCGCCCCCTTCTGCTAGTCAACATCGTCCCTTCAAACAACAAACCAGCTTGCCACTGGCGACCACCGCCGAGCAGAGCTCAATTTTGAACAAAACATCAACTCGGCGCGCCTATGCCGCGCCGGGTGCGACGTCAATAACCGACTGTATCAGACGGCGCCAGTAATTGGAATAACATCAAGCTATGGGACTATAAACCGAGTCGCAATTCATTCTCCGATCCCCCTTCGACAGAATCACATCCATCTGTTATACACGGCCACTGTTCGAACCAGAATCCTCAAAGACTAGCCATCGACCGATTTAAAATGTCTGACCACGAAGACTCCAGCTCCATCCCCCAGTCTGGGTACGACACTCCTGTCCCAGAACTCGACGACCACCGCCACCAGTCGGTCTCGACCAGGGTTGAGCGCCCCCGTCGCGGCACCTTTGACAGTCTCTATGGTGCTCGTCAGCTCGAGCCTGAGCCTGCCTCTCCTCCTGCGATTCGGGTTCGTGATTTTGAGGAAGCTATTATCGATGAGGAAACCGGCGATGCTTCTCCAACCGCGCGCCGCAGTCGCCGACCTACTGTGGACTCGACAGACCGTTCAATCTCGCCTCCCAACTCGGTCAAGGCGTTCGCTCAGGCTCGTCGCCGAGAGCGAGACCTCTCGTTCTCCGAGCCCAACAAGCCTGACATTGAGGATGTCGCCAGCCGGGCTATGTCCATCTCCAGCAAGCGCAGCCACCGAAGCAAGCCTCATACCATTGTCGACAATGATGCCGTCAGCTTTGCAACTAACAAGACCGCCGAGGAAGATGTTTGCTTCCCAGTCAAAGAGAGCTACCACAAGGACCACTTGTACATCGATTTTGACTATCTTGAGAACTTCGTCAATGAGCAGGCTGCTGAACGTGCGGCAGAGCGAGCAGCGGAACGTAATGCTGCCACTGCCGCTGCTGCCGCAAACAAAAGCTTCGAGGACATGCGAGCTCAGCAGAATGAGTCGCGTCTGCAACGAATGGTGACTGTTGATGGTGATATCCTGGAGCCTGTCTCGGACGATTCTTTGACTCGTGAAAAGACAAACCAGACCGCTGGGTCCCACAATGAGGATTTGGCCGCTGAAAAGCAGCCTGCCCCTGTCGACCCCAACCGGTTCAGTTTCTTCTCTTCGGCATGGGAGTCGACTATCCACGCTGCGGATTTTGGCGATCTTGTGCTCCCTGGTGAAGATATCCGTGGCCTCTTCGAGCTGCCTGATGAGGAAGAAGACGGTGTTTGGTGGCTGAACGTCAATGCGGCCACTAAGGAAGAAGTGCAGAGCATTTGCAAGGCTTTCGGTATTCACCCTCTCACAATTGAGGATATTATCACCCAGGAAGCTCGCGAGAAGATTGAGCTTTTCCCGTCGTACTACTTTGCCTGTTTCCGATCCTTCTCCGTTGTCGAAGATGACGGCATTGAGTACGAACCCTTCAATACATATGTCATTGTATTCAGGGAGGGTACCCTCAGCTTCAGTTTTGAGCCCAACTCTCACGCAGCTCAAGTTCGCAAGCGAATCACTGCTCTGAAAGATTACGTCTCACTTAGCAGTGACTGGATCTGCTATGCTTTAATGTAAGTATCGACTCACAAACGTGTTGATTGCCCCTTCTAACTGTCTATAGTGACGACATTGTCGATTCCTTTGGCCCTGTCATTCGCCAACTTGAACTTGAAGCAGACGCTATCGAGGATGAAGTGTTTGTGATGCGCGAAGATGACTCCAACTCCTTCCTCCGTCGTATTGGTCGAATCCGCAGGAACTGTCTGGCTCTTTATCGCTTACTCGGTGGCAAGGCGGATGTTCTCCGCGGTTTCACCAAGCGATGCAATGAGAACTACAAGGTCACTCCACGCATGGACATCGGCATGTACTTGGGTGACATCCAAGATCACGTTGTGACAATGGCCACCAATCTGGGTCACTTCGAAAAGATTCTGTCTCGGGCGCACAGCAACTACCTCGCTACAGTGTCCATTAAAAGTATCGAGCAGGGAACGCACACCAACGAAGTTCTTAGCAAGATCACAATGTTGGCCTCGGTCCTTGTTCCCCTCAACTTGGTCAGCGGCGTGTTCGGAATGAACGTGCCAGTTCCGTTCATGAATGCTGCCTCGAACAACCTTGCACCTTTCTTCAGCATAATTGGATTCATGATCTTCATATGTTGCGTATTTATAGCATTGGCACGCTGGAAGCGTTACATCTAGTGGCCAATCTTGCACATTGGTTCCATGGAATCGTTTCTGTATTTTTTGTCAGTCTCTACCTATTAGTTACTTTCACTTCATAGATTCGGCGGAAATGAGCATTGTATCAAGTCATGTATAGAGGTAAAACAGGCGCATAGTGGCATACAGCGGTGGTGGTACTATTATCTCTCTTTTAGCAGTATACTTGGCAGTTAGATTATGTTCATAGAGGCATTTTGGAGTTTGCGTGTCTTGAGGCGTGGTAATGTCTGCTTTTATGTGTCTATCAAGTCTTTTATCTAGGTACACGGAACACGTTATTTCAAATCCAAATATTATTAGTACGCACAATTGATTTCTTTGATGAGTTATGCTTGCGAGTGCCTATGAGTGAAGGAATCAGACGGAGTGAGTTGAACCTGTAAAAGGCTGAGAGGTGGGGCTGTCCAGCCGACCGGCAACGACCGATTATTGGCCAGCTGCTGAACGATTGAGCATCATCAAAAATCTTGAACTCAAGACAGCATCTACAACTCAATCACCAGCAAAACCGATCTTATCCTCTCTTCCGAAGTCCCAGCATCCCATACACAACCGCCAATATGAGCGCACAACAACTCAGCATTGACAACGCCGACCTTGAGAAGCTCAACGACAAGGACCGCACCGAGCTTCGCCAGTTTCTCGCCAACGAGCAACAGCGTTCTCAGATTCAAGCCCGTATGTCGACTACCTTGATCCGTATATAACAAAAGGGCACGAAAGCTGACCACTGGTCTTTTTTACCGCTATAGAAACCCACAGCTTGACACAGATGTGCTGGACCAAGTGCGTTCCCGGTACCATCAAGAACTCCAAGCTCGACAAGTCCGAGGAAACATGTTTGGCCAACTGCGTCGAGCGATTTCTTGACGTCAACTACCTCACGATGAAGCACCTTAACGGCATGCGCAACTAAGAGAATATTTTCAGCAAGCGGTCTTGAGGGGTTATTACAGATCATGTATGATGAAATTGGTGTATAATTAGACAGGACTTGGATCAGTATATGGAAAAGTTCAGACCATGTCCAGGACTGGTTCAACTCTGCTGATTGCAGAGTTTGACGATCACGATGTGTACAACAGAAAGAATAAAAATGTCTCGACTTCTCAGTGCCAATTTTTCAAGGAATTACTACAATGATTAAAGTGTACCAATGCCTTAGCAAGATCCATGAGACGGTTCAGATGGACAGATGGACCAAAGGTCATCTTATCCTGACAAATGTGAGGGAATCTCAACACAGTAGTATACAGTCAATAGCATTCATTCGCATAGCCAAGGCGTCACTGGGACAAATAATAGATAGTACTCGACGAATAGGCACAGACAGTGTGCTGGGCGGTTTTAAATTCATGATCATTTGCACTCTAAACGAGAAGCACTTTTTACGCCTTTTCCCATGTCCGTGTCTTGCATTTTCAGCAGACAATAAACCAGCCCAATGACACGCCAGAAATCCACAAGCCAAGTGATGTTTTTAAACGAGAGAGAGCTTGTTGGCAGCGATGTCGAGAGCGTCAACATCGGGAGTAAGGCGAGCGTAGGCCTTCTTGCTGCCGTCAGGTCGGATCAGGGTGTTGATCTTGAGGCAGTCAATGTCGTAAAGCTTCTTGAGGGCAAGCTTGATTTGAGCTGGTTGAGTGTTAGCTTTTTTGTGTGCGAAATGATTACCAAGTTATCATTTGCTTACCCTTGTTGGCCTTGACATCGACGATGAAGACGAGGGTGTTGTTCTCCTCCATCTTCTTCATGGCGCTCTCAGTGTTGAGAGGGTGGATGACAACCTTGTGCTCATCGAGGCGAGGCTGGTGGGGGATAGATCGACGAGGGTACTTGGGAGCACGGCTGGTGATCAGGGTCTTGGGGCGGTGGAAGGAGGTGCTGTAGCGAGCCTTGACCTTCTTGTGGGAGTTGGTCTGCGGATATTGTTAGTGAATGTCATGGCGAGAAGGTTGAGTATTGTTAAAACTTACGCCCTTGAGAGCGGCCTTGGCAGCCTGAGCGGCCTTGTTGCCTCCTGTAGTCAAAAAAGCATCAGCAATCGCCCTTGTACAGAACTCGCAAAATCTGCTGCTGCATGATGCTGTAGGGGTAAAGCTCTGAGAGTAAAGGTTGAGAAGGGTACAATGATAGCGAAGGCGCGGGTCGGAATTTCTTGATTGTAGCGAAGCAAGATGGTATCGACACCCGAATGCGATCAAAGCAAATTGAGTTTTGAAGCAGACGAGATGTAGCGATACTGAAGGCATTAATTTATCGAAGCAAGATTATGGTCGAATCGAGCCGAGTCGGTCATGCCGTCGTTGTTTCTTGATCGAATTTCGCTGTTGAGAATATTCCGCCCGTGCCATTTCTTTCATTTTCCCATTCCTCTTCCTTTTGTCCCTCTTCGCGTGTTCAGATCATGTCGTACCTTTCTTTCCCTTGGTATCCTTGGCGGCCATTGTGTCGGTTGTCGTGGGCACAAAGTTGTCGGTGGTGCTGGTTGTCGTCGGAGTGTTCGAAGAAAAGATCAGAAAGGAAAAAAAAGAGTTTCGAGTTTTTGAAATCTTGTGAATTTTAGGGCTAGAAAAATAGTGGAGTCTGGCGGGGAGTGAAGGTCAAGTTTGATTGGTGGATTGCTCTTTGAGTAGGAAAAGTGAGGTTGAGCGACAACAACTGCATGGCATGTACCTTCAATTTATCGCAATTGATTGATTAATTGATTTATATCGATGACTGAAATGACTATACGAGGTCTTTAGGATATACTTGTCCTGAGTTCCGGACAACATCTGGTGTTGGGCGAAAACGGCAAGTCTAAATATACAACACCCTATCTTTTACCGAGACTAACATGAAATTTCAGATTATTTCGCTTCAAAGGGTTCAAACATCAATACACAACACTCAGCCCAACATCAAAATGGTTTCAAAGAAGCAGACAAGGGTAAAGAGCCTTTCAAGTGGCCGTCCACCGACGGTGAAATCCTCACGGTCCATGTCCCGGAAAGCCAGCAGAACTCTCATCAACACACATCACCAACTGGAGAAGCAACGGCGACAGGCTGCAGCCAAAGGTGATACGTCTACTGAGGCTCGCATTGCCTCTGAGATTGCCAAGCTAGGCGGGCTTGATCACTATCAAAAGGCTAGTCTTCAAGGACAAAGCCTCGACAGAGGAGGTGACACATCAAAGGTGCTCCTGGAATGGCTCCCCGTGGCAGATCTCAAGAAACGCGCTCAACCATTACATATGCTCGAGGTTGGGTCTTTGAGTACTCGAAATGCATGCTCTACAAGTGGTATCTTTGCCATGAAGCACATCGATCTCAACAGTCAGGAGCCAGGAATCACCAAGCAGGATTTCATGGAGCGACCCTTACCCAAGGATGATTCCGAGGTTTTCGACATCATCTCACTGAGTCTAGTTCTCAACTTCGTCCCTGAAGCCGAGGGGCGTGGCCAGATGCTGCTTCGGACGCTCTCGTTCCTTCGACCTGCATCTGATCCCCCAACCGGCTCAGATGAGCTGTTCCCCTGCCTTTTTGTGGTTCTTCCTCGCAGCTGCGTGGACAACTCACGATATTTCACAGAGGCTCGACTCGACGAACTGATGACAATGCTTGGCTACGTGTGCACCAAAACCAAGATGACGCAGAAACTAGCATACTCTCTATGGAAGAGGACTGCAACTGCCCCTGCTAAGCGGCCAGACTTTACCAAGAAGGAAGTTAACCCAGGACGGACACGGAACAACTTTGTTATGACACTCAAGGCCTCGACGAGTCATTCGAAATGAAGTGCTGAGGGGAAGCCCGACGAAGCGTGGGGCCTCAAGGAGCTGCATATACGCAAATATCCAACCAACAGTCAGCACATCGAAACATATGGCGTTTTACATACACCTTTGTCGAGCACACGATAGTGAGTTGGCATTACGAGTGTATGATGTTGATAACGAATATCGTATCGGCACGGTCTTGGCGAATACACACTGTACTGTGCAGCAATAGATCGACTATCTGCAACTCTCAACGTCGCACGACTGATAAGGGGGCGGGTAGTACTCATGCAGTTTGTGGACACCAGATCACCAATGGATAAGATCAGCTGGCCGTTTTTGGTCTCGGATTTGAGGAACTAGAAATCCCTAGCGAGCTACTACTCTTGCTTTCTCCGCACGAAACTGCCACGCTATTCGACGACTATCACATCCCCACCCTCTCAAGGACCTTTGCATGCAGCCGTCTATCATACTCCCAATGAAGCCATTTCTGAGTGCTTGAACTCGGTAATTGCGACTTTGGATAGAGGTTCATTTGGCGGCAAGGGCGCGTTGCCAGGACGAACAACGGGTACGCTGCGCATACCCGCTCCTACAGCAGCCTTGACTTCGTTGATGTTATCGCTTAGGAAAAGCCATCTGTCGAGGTCCTTGTGCTCCGGGTGATGAGAGATGATCTTGCTGTAGCTATCGACCTCGGTCTTTGGGCCCGCATTGGTGGTGTCGAAATAATCGGCGATAAGAGGTGTCATATCTGGCTTCTCAGAGTTTGTGTGCGAGAAGAGCAACTTCTGCGCAGGGACTGAGCCGGAAGAATAGATGATGATCTTCTTTCCGCTCTTGATGGCCTCGTTGAAGAAAGTCTCGACATCCGGGAAGAGAGGAGCCACGATGTTACCCGACTCGTAACCTTGCAGCCAGAGATATCCCTGGAGTGACTTGAGGTAGGCTATCTTGACATCGCGCTTCACGAGATCGCGGACGTGAGCTTCAAAGTCAGAAGGCGAGTTGCGGTACTCTTCAGGGAAGGCATCACGGTACTTTGCAAACTCTGGGCTGTCCCACTCTTGTTCCAAGACTTTGGGAAGTGCTTCGAGTGCATACGGGAACTGGGTACGGCGAACAGACCTTGGTCAGCAGGCTGCACTGTTGTTGACGTTGGGCACACTATCGCGAATCGGGGCAAAGTCGGTGAAGGGGTCAAAGAGGCTGGGGTTGAGGTGCTGGGTTCAAAGAAAAAATATTCAGCTGCACACGCCCAAAGACATCAGAAACTTGGCGTGACCTGGTTCGGCAGCTTGGACGCCGAGAAGTGGATGTCCAAGGCCGGCATCTGGACCGAAGAGGTTCGGGATGAGAGGCTGGGACGAAATTTGGTGGGATCCATACGGAGCTCCGGGCCCCGGAGCGGTAGAGAGGGGCCGACGGAGGTGGTACGTGTGTTAAGCAGTGGAAGTGAACGGAAGATGGAAGACGGAAGACGGGACGGTTGCCAGGTGAGACGGGACATGCAGGAAGAAAATTGCACAACTCACTAGGACATCCTTGACGAAGGAGATGGGACAAACGGTTCCTTCTGTATGATTTGTTATTATGACTATTCTGTATGTGTAGATACCCAAGCAAAACATCAAATACATGACCAATATGTCCCATATTAAGGCGGTAACATGATCCAAGAAAGTCCTTGCAACCAACAAACCACGCAGTCACCAAAGGAAACTGTGGAACTAGCTTAATCTTACCAATATCAAACACCAGGACATCAAAGTCGTTGAGGTTGAGCGTCATCGTGAACTATGAGTTGTTTTTCGACAGGAAGCGGTCAAGCCTGATATCGACACGTCTCGTGAGAAGTTCCTTGAAAGGGAGAGATGAAACAAGTGAGCTGGACAAGATCCTAAATTCGATCTGGTATCCCTGCCACGATCTTTGAAGGGTAACGGTGTCGAGGGAGAGGGAGGGAAGGGTAGAAAAAAAAAGAGTTTTCGACAATCGGAATCGGCGGTGGCCAGCTGAAGGTCCTGTCCTTCCCTGTTCCTGGATTCTAAAGAGCGGGCCGCTACCTAGCTTGGCGCTTTTACCAGTGAGATAGACTTTCTTTTTTCCTTGGAGGTTCGAGATCCTTGAGGTTTGATAGTATCCAGCCCCCGTTTTCTAAGCTTATGCAGCAAGCAACTTGGGTCGAGCAAAGGCTGTAACAGCAGATCGAATCTAAACGACTTTGGGACCGGGGATTTTTTGCAAGATGGAGGGTTGGTGGTCCATGTGAACAATAGCGAGAAAGGCGGTCAAGAGGGTAAAGGTTGGTTTAAGTGGTGAACTGACCAATAACGTATCAGTCTTTTTTTTTTACTACAGGGTAGGAGATATAGCAAAGGTGGAATTGAATGGAAAGACTTGGCTTTCTCTGCGCAAGACAAGGGTCAACGGTCAGATCCGAGATGGATTTGATCTTTCTTGTATGGTGGATCTCTAATTAGAAACCTGTTGGAAGTGACAAGTGGCAGTTTTGGGGGTTGGCTTGACAGTCACGAGCTGTATGAGCTGGAGGACAAGTCACCCAAACAAGTTCACATTGAAGGAATAGTAGAGCACGGGAATGACACAGGCTGCAGTAGGTACAATGTAGCTCCGAGGCAAAGCAGGGCAAAAGCTGCAGCTTGATAGCAGTATCCAATTCCTCTGCTGTTGCCGAGCTGAGAAGTGGTCAGTTCATGCAGCTTCCAGAAACGTAGGCAGCGCCAAAGGCAACACCCCTGACAACAGCTGCATACTATTCCTATTCAAAGACAGCAGAGGAAAAGACAACAGCTGTGTGTGTTCCACAGGACCCTTTCATCGGACTGGGTGGAGTCTTTTCATGAGCTTGGCCTCGTGGTAGATGGAGACAGAACTATACACACTGCACATATTGCATGTACTTGTCATTAGGCGGCCCCTCCTGCCGCTGCACATGTCACTTTGTCGCCCAGCCATTCTGAGATGAAAGAAGGGTCCTTGCCTGGTCCGTCCCATCACCTGTTTTTTTAGGTGATGGGTCACAATCTAGCTTCACCCCATGACTTGAAGCTACCCTGGACATGGTTTCTTTTCTGCAACTCTCGATCGACAATCCTGTAAATCAGGCCACGACTGAGATCGTCTTTGTCTGCCTTCCCCTCCTCGATACGATACTTCCCCTGGGATGAGATCTACGCATGAATCATGGTGTGTACGATACGGTATATGTCGCAATGTTAGTATCAACACAGCACAGCACAGTACAGGTTTTGTAAGAGAAAGTAAATATTATGTTTCTGATATGGTGACGAATCAGCGCCGAAAGCGACGTGATGTGAGACAATCCAGCCGAGTCCGGTCCAAAACAGACTGTACCTAATAACATAGAGTCATGTACAGTATAAACCTAGAGTTAACTAATTCAACGCGCGGTTGTGCAAATTCGATATCATCATCGTGTCTCGTTTCAACGCAATCTCTCGTATTGTCTCCGTAGCTCGCTCAGGTCTGTCGATTGAGTCACAGTAATGGCCACAGTCAGAGTCACAGTCGCAATGGAAAACTCCTTGAATGCGGATGTCAATGTTTTAGTCAGTCTCCATATTTGTTCGCAATAAGTTCTCCATAATAAAGGCAGCAGACTGTAAACATCACGACTCACGAGGCCGCCGGGGATGGACCCGCCCCGACTGTCGGGGGACGGACGGTCGGACGGCACTTGTCGGCATGACACGGAGTTTGAAGGTCGGAGGTAATAATCGTGAAATTATAGCGAAGTGAGTAATCTTGCAGGAATTCCATACCGAGATTCGTAATCCTATATTGTTGTCAGCTATGTACCAATGTCCCCGCCCAAATGGATCCGAGATGCCGTCATTTCACATCTCAAGATTGTTCTTTGTTGTCTTTTTCCCCAAAAGGGTTGCAATGCTGTACAGTACATACAGTGTATAAACAAACAGGACAGATCACCAAAGACAATCCTCAGGGTACGGATACTGTAGGCAATTAATTACTGTAGTCAACAGTCGCAACCGCGCACAGATCCACTGCTTGCGTGCTATACCTGTGAAGAGATGCACAGACTTGTGCATGGCTCAGCGACACGGACCCTTGGAAACTCCATCCAGTCATGTTTGATGGCTGCCGACTGGTTCGTTACACCCATGATAAACCAGCCTTGGAGTACTGTACTTTAGTTAGCACAGGTGGCATAACAAAGGTAGCATCAGCATAGCCTGCTCTGGCTTTGAATCCGAGTCTGACGCACGCCCCTTTTCTATTTACGGTTTCCAGTACCAACACAGTAAGATCTCCTTGGGCAATCTTGTCCAACCCTTGAATTATGGTTGGAACCTTCTGGCGCTTATTGTAAAGTAAACACACTGTACCGCATCGCTCAGGTAAACAGTTGGTTACTTCAGCCGCCTGGCTTTGGATGCGCATTACAGTGCAGTACCGTAATATGTTTATCTGGTTCCTGAGACGAAAGGGTCCTCGTAACGCTGGGGTATACCCACTGGAATGCATGATTCAGGAGTGCATGACCAGTAACCACGCCGGACTAATTCACTGATAACCTTGATAACTCTCAATAGTTGCAAGGGTGAGGAGCGTCAAGGTGTCAGGAGTGTGATCGACGACGAATGACGGCAAAAAGCTGGAGACCTTGGACTGATACTGTAGATAGTCATTGGTAACAAGGGTCCTTCACCATCGAAGGAATAATTGGAATTGGACAGGCTTCCAGTCCAGGAACAGGACCAGGAGAAACGTGGCAGGAGATCCAATCACTGGCCGTGGATAATATCGTCGAGGCTAATAGCGTAGCGGTACCTATCGCCCCAATTCCCTCACAGTAATGTTGGCTGAGAACCGTCTCTGGACTCGAGACTTGTGGCGTCAGCTAGCTGTCAAAAGGCTCGAATTGCGATGCGACGGACCAAAACTGTAAACCGAGATGGCGGCGAGTGGAATCTCGAGAAAGACCCTGGGTTCGCATTCGGAATAGCGAGATAGGCTGGTTCTTGGTCCACGAGACAGATTGAGAAAGACATCAGAAGCTGGGTTTCCCAGTTTGATTCTGTTGGGGAAAGAGGACCCTCTCGTCTGGTCTGTTTCGTCTTGATTCTGCCTCTGCGCTGCCTTTCTGACGCTGCCGAGCCAAGCAAGTAAAATCTGGGGATGGCAGCCATGCGGCCACTGGTGCCACGCGCACTATACGCACTATGTGCAATGCTACGCTAGGTTTCTGCAGCCAGTGAACAAGTCATCCATTCATGCCTCGAGTCCCTACACCATCTTGGTCACGCCCAGCGGTAGCTTGGATGGTTGTCTGTTGGGATCTTCATCAAGCAGTACTCACAAGGCATGTCCTTGCAGTACCAGCCTTCCAGCTACGATATACCTCACAAGATGGTATCGGGCGGTGAAGCCGCTATCAGCACTGCGCCCACGAAGGCCCAGAAGCGCAAATCCCATTCTCAGGATCCGTATCTAAGTCTGTCTCGTCTCTTGAGGACAAATGTGAATGTCAACATGAGCGTACTGTGCAGCGCAGGGGGCGCACACCGTATGATCACGCTGACCAACATGTCATTTCCCGCCGACCATCACAGAGGAAGAAGTGTCCTCTGTAGTGACCATAACTAAGGAAAACCAGTCGAGTTGAAGGAGTCGGGAGCGGGACGCCGGCAGAAACTACTGGAACCACCACCAAGATTCGGCGCTGAGGCCCCGTACTCGTCCGTATGACTGATGCTCAAAGCCTGAAGCCCGGCACCGGCCCCTTGATGACTCCCCGATGAAAGTACATGCTCTCCACTCTCAGTGCGCGTGAGGTCTTGTTAACACTGAGCTAGACAGCGCAATATCCCTGATAGCACAGTGCTTAGGCCAGGTTTGGCCCTTGGGCAAAATCGTCATGCCAGTAGCGATTCCGTCATATCGGGAGGTTGTATTCGATGGATAACTTTGATAACTTGGAATAACGTTTCCGTTTATGCCAGTTGTGCAAGCATTGTGCAATTATACTGTAGTATTTCACTGTACTCTGTAGAGCATACAGTGTTCTGATAACGCGTCCTCATTAATTTCTCCGTCCGTGTCGTCATGTTTTGATTGTCTGTCTGTCTGGTGTCGCAATGCTTCCTGACTCTGAGACGACCAGGTATCAGCATCACCAATCCCGGGCCATCAATGTTTCTGATCGCTGCAGCTGTTTGATTGACTTTCTTCATGCCGCCATTCCCTCCCTGGCCCGTCGTGGCATCGTCCCATGGTAGCGCCATTCCTCTTTGCGTCGCGCTCATTAGCAGGGAGAAACAGGAGCGTTGTGTGGCCGAGACAGTGTGTGTCGTCGCGCACTGTACCTGCCTCTTGCCAATGTTGTCGTAGTGCTATGCGCATGTGCATTACTTGGCTTGCCTCCCCTGTCGTGTTGTTCCCTTCGTGCCTGCCTTTGGGCCCCAGTATTTGCTACCCTGGCTCGTCCGGTACAAACAACAACGCAGCAGGTAAGGCACGACAGCATGTCCCATCGTTTCCCTAGTCCCTGGGGGAAGGTGGGGCCTGCAACAACGGAAGGCAACCTCATCTCAAGACACTCCCCCCGTTCGTTCTAGACCCTGTTCCTACTCGCTGTTGCACCTGCCTTGGTCTCGCCTGGGTGTGCCAAACAGGATGAACACTCACGCTTCTCACTAATCCAACCTATCCCATGGCCATCCATCCCTCTCCACTTGGTTCCATCACCGCCATTCCCTCTAAGCTCACTCTCACTCTCTCTTCTCTTGTCTTCTTTCCCCTGCTTTCTTATCATCGTCTCTCCACCCTCTCTTTCCCTTCATTTGTACGCTTTCCGCATCTTCAAAGGCCTTCTTCTTTCTCGAGCTTGCCACTCTTCCTTCACTATTCTCATCTCTATCTCCTCTGTCTACTCATATCTAATCCAATCCCATCTCATCTCATCACACCTCTTCTGCGTTCTTAACACCGAACGATTCCGCCTCGCCACCTCATCCGAACCAACCAAGCAAGCAAACGCTTATCGCTGTGATCAAACGACAACCAACCAAACAGTCAACCACCATCGATCACATTGCTTGAGCTATACATCCATCCAGAGAAGAATAAGAAGAAGCGTCTTTGACTTTTGTTGTTTGCCGCTGCATTTGTCCCTGTTCGCCTAGATCGCGTATTACATCGCTCCGTTATCGCATACATCGGTTACGAGCCTCGGCCATCAACAAAAGCGCTTGTTACAGTCGGACACGTCGCATAGAACATTCGTCTTGTACTGCCTTGAGTCGAAGGAGATTTCCTCGTTAATTTGCGATCACTTTTCGGCCCTCAACTCTACAACCCGGCCTATCTGGCCCGCGTGACTCAATACTCCGGCCGAGCGTTAGGAACTCCGTCCCGGGCGAGCTCCGCTCCCCTATCCCCCGGTGCCAGTTTCACTGGTCCGACACGTCGACTCTTCGGCATCGTCGAATCCGGATACTCTACTTATACGCCCTCACTTGGCCTTGACCAAACTCTCTGCTCGACTTCGTCCCAAGTCGGCTCACTTCAACTTATTGTTCAAGTCACATTCTTTTTCAAGTTACAAAAAAACGTACACATGTTATTATAACGAATTTCATTTTTCTTGTCCTTCACCTTCGGCCACCTAGGTCTTCGCAACCCATCATCACGACCATTCGATAATCATTTCTTTTGTCTGTCAACCTATCGAATACCCTCCAATGAGCCTCTGAATACCAACGAACAACCATCAACAACAATAACAACCAATCGACCTTTCCACTCTGCTTTACCATCACGACACTGTACATTGCTCATATACTGCGAAGCATTCATATTTCATTGCATTAGCTCGAGCGTTTTCAAGAGCTTCAATATCCTACTCCGGCCTTCCTATTTTACCGGTTATTGACAAATTTCAAAAAATCGTTTGTTCGACAACTCCTCTTTTGTTTATTTTCTATTCTTTTTGAGTACTTTTTATTCCCCCCTTTTTTCACAATGGAGTGCCTCAAGGAAAAGTTCGTCGGCGGTGCCATTCTCAACGGACGTTATCAGACAATCTCCCCTCTTAACCATGGATCTTTTGGTATGGTCTTCAAGGCCCAGGATCTCAGAACAAACGAGCCTGTTGCCATTAAGTGCCTTACCAAGAAGAGCGCTTGCCCTGACGGTAACTGGGACTTCGCTGTCGACGAGAAGTCGGAAGAGCAGGCCCTGCACAGTCGCCTCGGAGCGCACGAGAACATAGTTAACCTGGTTGACTCTTTCGAGACTGAATCTCACATTTACCTCGTCCTCGAGTTCTGTGGTCAGGGTGATCTCTACGAAGCAATCCGAAAGGGTCATGGTCCTCTTGAGACAGAACATGTTCGTCAATTCATGCTTGAACTTATTGATGCCGTCGATTACATGCACTCTAAGGGAGTCTACCATCGTGATATCAAGCCTGAGAACATTTTCCTTACTCATGACGGTGCCATGAAGCTTGGTGATTTTGGTCTGGCAACTACAGAGAAGTGGTCGTATGAGATGACCGTTGGCAGTGACCGTTATATGGCCCCTGAACAATTCGATTCGGCCGGCGCCGGTTACTCGCCTGCTGAGGCTGATATCTGGGCCATTGGAATCTGCCTGCTTAACATCCTCTTCTCTCGCAACCCTTTCACCACCCCCACTGAGGCCGACCCCCTTTTCCTCGATTACTCTCGCGACAAGCAGTCTCTTTTCGACGTCTTCCCTTCCATGTCTCAAGATACGTATGAGGTCCTCGTGCAGTGCATGAACCTCGACCCCAGACGGCGATCACTGGAAGGCGCTCGTGAGGCTCTGCTTCGAGTTGTCACTTTCACCACCGATGACGAGGATGATGATGAGTACTGCGGCGCCGAGTCTCCCAACGTGGCCACTGCCAACCGCGAGCCTCTCCGCACCCCATCAATCCAGTCCCCTGCCGTCGACACTGGCGCTTTCCCCTGGGCCAAGGCTCTTCATGGCACCACTCATCTTGGACGACAGCTTAGCGTCATTCCCGACGACGAGAGCTACACCGAGGAGCTTTTCCCCAAGTCCGAGGCGACCAACACCGACTGGTGCTCAGCCAATATGCAGACTCCCATGTCGTCTCTCTACGACTCTCACTTGGGTGCTTCCATGAAGTCACTTGCCATCAAGCCCACCGCTCGATTCAACCGGGCCTCGGCTACTGCTGGCTCTCTCCCTATCAACATGGCCAAGCCTATGCCTGCTATGTCTATGGTGTTTGGTCGACGACAGGAAGCTGTGTCTAAGAGCTGGAGCGACATGTGGGACGAAGATGAGGAAGAGGAGGAAATGGAACAGCAGCGACAAATGCTACAGGAGCTTAATGCTAGGACTTGGAGCCAGGAGAGTAAGGAGGAGAAGAAGGAAGTCGAGAAGGTCGACATGGTTGAGCCTGAAGCTCAGCCCGCGTCTCATGCTCATGACATCAAGGGTGATGTCGATGATGATCTGGTTGCTGATGGCTTCTTCTTCCAAGAAGCTCCCGCACCCAAGACTCAGCACATCACTATTGCCCCCCATTACTCCCATTCTCCCCCGTCCAAGGAGCGAAGCTCCAAGGATAAATGGGCGGCACTGGGTGAGCGACGCCGGGCTCAAGCTGCTACTTTTGATTCTATTAAGTCGGTGGAACTTTCTAAGCCCCGACGACACAATTTTGGTTTTGGATACAACAAATCTTATGAAGCGGGCGTTTGGGATCATTCTAATTATCATAACAAATTTGGGGCCGCTAAAGAACGGTCTAGTATTAAGGAGTGCCCTTGGAATAAGGGAAGAGATTGGAACTGGCGTCGGGATAGACGCACCGATCTCGGCGACGTTGAGTGGGTTGGAGGTTGGTAAATGGGATTGAGTCTCTACAACCTTCAAATGTAGTTGGGCCGTCTTGAGTCCCTGGGGCGATACTCGAAGATATTTCGTGCGTTGCTTGGATTATGACGAGAGCCCTACTCGCTTTCTGTGTATAGGATATTTTAGAAACAATTCAAATACCAGAAGTACCTACTCAAATATCTTTTCAACTAATGCCTCTGTGACTTATTTCATGACTCTTGCTGTAGATATCTGCTCTGAACTTGACGTCAATGTCTTAGGCCCGATGTGTTGTCGTTCTGATAATGATTGAACACGATAGGATTTATCTGTGCGGATTCCATTCTTTGTTTATTTGTCTGAAGTCAACTTGGCCCTCGTAGAAAGTATACTTCTTTTTACTTATCTGTATTATAAGCATAAAGGTAACATTACCTATTTATATATATAGATTTAAATATATAAGAGCAGACTGTGAATGCAGTAAGTAGGATGTATTTCAACTTTGTATCTCTACAATCTCTACTAAATAAAACGAATAGTCATTTTACTGGTAAAGTATGCCCTCTTTAAACAGTATTGGTTGGCATTCCCTATACGGAAGCTGAGAAGAGAGACTAATAGAAACCTTTGAATAAGAGGTCAGAGTAGCACATAAATAATAGGAAGAGAGGGAGGAGGAGGAAGGGGAAGAAGTAGGCATCCGGCTAGGCAGAAGGCTTTGCTGCTGCCGCTTAGGAAAAAGCATTGAGTCTTAATTTTGCAGCAAACAAGGCGATCCAGTATATAGCACTAAAGAAGAATCACAACACTTATGATAGAATTACTGAAGGAGTGACTGCGAATCATTCCATGTTTGGAGGAAAATAAACAAGAGGCTGCGGTTGTGATTCACAGGCACACCGATGCTGGCACTTCCTACTCATCGGCACCACAGCATTCATACGAGCATCGTTTTCTCCTCATCTCCTCTTGAATTCACCTCACTGCAAGCTTCACCATTTCAAATCATTCATCACTACCGCTCGCCGCGATGCTATCCATCACGCCCGCCAGATACAAGAAATTTCCATCACTGACTAACCCTGTGTTATCCAAAACATCCGAAAATCAGCAAATTCTGCGCAATCTCAAAGAGATATACGACAATCACTCCAAGGATTGGGATGAAGGCACCAGATACACCATCATAGATTACGTTCTCAATGGTGACTATGAAGTCACGGAGCGCATCGCTCGCTGCCCCCACAAACACAAGTTCCTACAGCGAAACATGACGTTCGCCATCTGGATCGTGCTCAGAGCGACTTATGGCTTCGATAGACTTGTCAGACTCCAGCACAGATTTGCTGAACAGTTTCCTGGTACGGATCCTGCATCTTTTGTTAGCCCGGTTCTGGCGAAGAAGACTAAAGGCGGCCGTCGAGAGGGGGCAGAAGACGAACAGGACGACGTGAGTCTGCTACGCAATTGTTAATACTTATTCTAACATCAATAGGATCCTCTTCCTCCTCGTCGCGTGCCAAGTATTTTTGGGCCAGTAGACGTTTCCAAGTTTACCTATCAACACCAGCAAAGCGACTCGCAAAAGCGAAAGAGACTTGACGTCGCCAACTACCAACCATGGAAGATTCCCAACAAAACGGTCAAACGCGAGCCAGATAACGCAACCTTCTCGACTGCTCTTCGCCCGCCGGCCTTTCCTCAAGTCTACCTCTTGCCTACGGAAGAGAGTCGCAACACGGCTTCTGTCAACAACATCCTCCTACCATCGATCGAAAGTCCAAATGGATCGAGCAATTCTGAACAGGATAATTCCCTGGATCAACAAGATAAAGAGAATCACATCCCTTCACTTCGACCATCTTTCCAAAGTCCCGTACAGATCTCTCAACCTGCTCAATCTATTGAGTCGAGGAACATTGGCACAAACTCATTCCCTTCTTCTTCGCAAATCACACCTCTCACCGAGCAATGCCGGAACTTTGAAGCTAGAATTAGCGAATTGCAAACAGATGTCGAAGAATTGAAAAAGGAGCGACAAGAAGAGCGCCAGAGCTTCATTGAGACAATTGCATCTATCCGAGACGAGATTCGAGCTGACATGGACCGCAGTCGAGATTCGACTATCTCGGACAAAACCACAAAAGTCAACATCGCATTGACTGAATACAACAATGCCGTCTGCTCTTTGCGTGCGTCCCTCAGTACCCTAGCAGCAGAGCTGGATGAGAAATCTAAGCAAGACCAGCCCTCGCTTGACTTGAAGAACACCGTCGATGATATGAGGAAGTCTATGCAGGCTATGGAAACGTACTTCGAGGCACGACAACAAGAGTTCAGGGGCCAGGTTAAGGCCATAGACGAAACAGCGAATCGGTCTTAGGGGTCCAGTGCCTCTACGCGACATGGCTGAGAAAATGAAGAGTGATGATAGGTGTGGGTTGGTTGTTGAAGTGTCTGCATTGTTTGGTGTCGACACTTATTACGCAAGATATCCAGGGTTTCTCTACAAATGCCACTCATGCCGAAACTCGAGTATATAGGACTCCGGCCAAAGCGCAATGCAGACATCATTCGGGGCTATCCACATATGTTTTATGTCTCTGGGCATCAGAAGAGAGTATTCATTGCACTGGGACGGAAGTTCTTCATCTTCTCTTAGATTTCTAAAAGCAATCTGCCTTCTCCCTTGTATCTTCAGTTATAAGCATAGCGTGCGCGCCTACTCAGTATGCTCTAAATGTAACTTGTAGTTACTAATTACTTTCAAGTTCAATCATCGATGACATTGCAAGGGACACATCGAAAATAGTGTAAGTCTGCAACGTTGCAAGTTCAACCTATTTAAAGCATGCTGGTATCAAGCTAAATATAGTAAACAGAACAATCTCGTATATACGCAACCTTTAGTGTAGATACTGATTAACTGAGACTAAATAACAGCTGGGTTCTCAAATACGAGCAACGGAACATTCCCTCCCCACGCATCCAGAGCCTCTCCTTTACTCAACGGACAGCTTCCCCATAAACCCCAACTCAAAACCCAAAGAATCCAAGCCTGAACACCACGGTAGCTTACTCCTAGCGCTCGGACAAGTCCGTTGAAGATCTCGATAATCGCCCCGTAGCACGATGTCATTCTGAGCCTCTACCCTTACTTAGAAGTTTAATGGGTTAACCAAGAATGGACACTCTTTTCCAAGTTCTGATGCATGGAAGAATCTAGTGGATATCCTATTTGGGGTATGTATGACAGACATGACGTTAGAGTCGAAGGAAAAAAAAAAACAGATGTTACCCACTTGCCTTGTATGGAAGGGACTTGTTGCTCGGTGCATTGTTGCCGGAGCTTACTGGCCGGGGCGACTCGTCTCGTCTTGACCTTCTTGTTCAGTTTCTCTCATTCTCCAAATTCTTCACAAATTTACTAAAACACCATCACGAATGAATCACGCCGTTATCGGCCAGCCCCAAGAGCTCTTATTTTTGCTTGACTCACTTCCACTATACTAAATTAGCACTGTACACATTATCGTCAAAGCGTGACCGAGCGACCATCCAAATCTGGCAATTCCTTATCTCTCTCTTGCTCTCTCTCCCCAGAAAGGCAACTTATCTTTGTCCAAACCCCAGAAACCCCAGATTTTCTTGTCTCGGTACAACTTTCCCTCAGAGATAAGACTAGTGATGCTTCTCGAAATCTGGGCAGCTCTGCAATTGGGCTGTCCTTATCTCTCGAACGTTGAAACCCTCCCCCCTTGATTATCCGTACATTTATATATACATGTCTTGCATATATAGCTTATTTGAACCTACTTGACCAGTTCTGGTATATCAAGAGCAATGAATGCATTGCTGGACAAGGTCACATGTTCGGATTTCTACTCCGTGTGCCGTCAAGACAACACACCACTCATTACTCAAAGCCAAGAGAGTACAGTTCGATATGGCCATTATCCGATTAGAACCTTGATCCAATCATGTTCTGGTTCAAATGGCTGTAGATAGCCGGCCATAAGACGGGGAGAAATACATTGTATGAGATAGATCTTAGGGCCATCTCAGTTAGATGGAGGTTTTATGTTACCGATGAATGCTATTTTCACCAAAAATTAGACTACAATAGGGCTATGAACTAATAATCTTAGACTTGATCATAGCTTTATGATACCAAGTACTCTTATCTCGTTCAACAGATCTCGTGTGGGTTTACACACAATGTTATTCCCGTCAAGATGGATGGTGGCATGAGACCGCATATAAATTTACATGCTAATCTCATATGATCGCAACTGCAAAACACATTGCTCTAGCATAGAAGTGGTAAACCTTTCATCTTCTCATATTATCTCATCGGCTACAATTAACAGACATCAAAAAGTGTCATTATGACAGATCCCTTTCACCATGGGACGTTTCTATCAAGTGCCCCAAGAAACAGTCGATTTCTGCTCGGGCGTGGCCGAACAGGGCCGCAGACTTACAGCCGTGGAGCGGGTCGAAAGAACTTAGGCATGGCGCACAGCCATCCAGAAAGGTCACCGTCGGCACAGCAAACCCTGGGTGTCGGCCCAGACACAGTAAGCACTGTATTAGGTAAAGAGCTCCAGAAAATTCGTCAAAAGTCTTGGCTCAGTTTCTGGTAAAGAAGGCCAAGTGAGAACATCTGCCTTCAAAACAATAGTTCCGTAGGCTTACACCTACTCGGAGCTTGTTCCGTATATGAGATATCAATGACGGATGCTGTCCCGAACTCTCTGTCCTGTGCCTCTCAGTGAGGCCGAGCTTAGACCATGGTGGGAAAACAGAAAATTTGGTAATGGACGACGATCGATCTTGGGATGGTCCATACAATTTGAGCCTCATCGATTAATGTGCGTCGATCGCTGGTCGTTGCAGCTTTCGAATGCATCCGTGCTGAAGCCAAGCTCAAGCTCAAGCTCAAGTTTGCCAGACAATTTTCTGGAAGCCCAATAGCCCAATCCCTTATTGCAATTGCTGCCAGATGGGTCTTGCTAGGATTGTTATTATTACATGTTGCAACTCGATCAGCCCAGACCGCTTCGAATATTGGTTTCAGGAGTCGTGACGCTTGCTCGGAAACTCCTTACATTCTCGCCTGTCGGATTGAGTCGCTTGACATCGGAGCGTGGGATAAAGTAGGCGGCCCGCGAGATTGTCGTGAAGTGGAACGTTGACTCTGTCGAGGGAGCTCAGAGAATCCACTCAAAGTCTCAACTCGTCTTGTGATGCTTAAAAGGCCCCATCGCAAGGAGGATCCCATGGTATAATTATAGCGTATAGTAAATTTGCACCTGTTCCGATGCGGCTCAAAACTGGTCCGCGCTTCTACTGTGCCGCCATGAAAGGAAAATTTTCCTAGAGGGGTGTAGTTAACAATATGCTTGTGCGCGATCCGATCAAGACGCTGGTGTTCAGCTCCCAACTGAACTCAAGGGTCGCCAAGATTGGTCTAAAGAGACGATCTCGAATAACTTTTGATCCTGCAAGAACTACAAACAATGGTGTAAGTAATGACGACTTCCAGACGTTCAGCACATGTCTGAACCACAGCTATCAAAGACAAAGACAAAGACGGCTTCAAATTCTGGAAGCCGACACGTAGAAGCACGTTGGGCTAGGGAGATTCGTGATCGCACGTTCTGGTGACGCCCTGCGTGCCAAGTGTATAGGTCGACAGGGCTGAGTTGAAAGGGCACAAGGGCTTCCAAGTGCAAGTTTAACAAGTTGACTTACTGGTCAAGGGCCCCTCCAATCTTTTAGGTAATAGAAGAAGCACCGTGCGGTTAGAGTTTGATGCATGATCTTCAGGAACCAGCGATGCGTTATAATGCTGCACTCTGACCTTGGAAACCATGTCCCTTGGCGGCAAAGGAAGTATTCCTTAGTCAAGAGCCTCATGATGCGATGCGGCTCTCCTTTTTCGGTCTCGACCAAGAAACTTTGACGGTGTGCACAGTGATACTTGCTGATTCAAAAAGAACGTGGCATGCCGAGACTCGTGTGGACGAATAGACACAGATCTGCTGCGTAAATGACCGCTAAGAATGGCAATCCGAATATTCAATGCTCCACTCTGAACTACACGAGCTGACGACGAGAGGGTTGAAAACTGACACCACGAGTATGTATGTACCGGCCAATGCTTCGATTTTGAAGGCGGGGAGGCTTCTGGCGCTTCCTCGGAATGGAAGCAGCCGCGGCTTGGGAGTAAATGGGTACCGTTTCTGATGCCGTGTATCAAAGTTTATGGAATTAGGGGACTGTCTGGCATCGTAGCAATATCATAGGACGCCTTGGCTATTGAGGCTCGCCGTGAGAACTGCCGTGTTGATGTTTGGTTTCATGTAACGAGCCAATATTTAGTCATCTCGATCGATGGGTCATGTAGACGCAATCGTTTGACGCAAAAGTCGTCGTAATATGTTGAGTTTAATGCTTCTGTCGTAAGTTTGACATTGAAACAGCTCGCCACGAGTCGTCGTTGTATCATCGACAACTATAGCCACGTGTGTTGCCCAAGGCCAGTGATATTGATGCTGATACAGTTTTGGCGTTGTTAGCTTCGGTCAGTTATTTCCCCTTACATAGTATACATACAGTCTCGCCCAGAAGGGCAGATTCTACCCTATGGAAACGTAAAAGATGAACCCTTGTCGATGGGTCATGGACTGAAGTGACTTTCACGATGTCGTAAAAAACGGTTTAGTTGGGGGGGCGTGTGGTGTTGTTCCGGAGAGGTACCTACTTAATAAAGGATGATGCTGGTAGAGATGTTAGCATTTCCGTTTCTGATTCTTGGTGCTTTGTCCATCTCCAATTAAAAAGCCTGGTTCTTTTGTTCAGATCGAAAACTCTGAAGTCTGAATCAAGAAACAAAAGCCCAAGTTGGGCTAGTGCCAGTGGTCAGTTCTTTCCCTCAGAGATTTTCCCAGGATCTTTTATGGATGGTCTTTCATCTTTCATGACACCGTCAAACCTGGAACTTCTTGGAAGGTGAACGGAAGGCACTTGCTCATCCACATTGAGGTACGTACCGCCCGCGCTCCTGCCCTTAATTGGACGGCTTATAGCCGCGGCTACCTTCCACCTTAATATACGGTCAATCAGACAGTACAAAAAAAATCTTCATCTTGTGGAGACGATTCTCCACTGTGTCACTACCGTCTCTTTGCAGGAGGAAAGGGCCAACAGGACATGGTCCACACCGTGTGCATTGGATATTCATGATAGTATTGTAGAACTGGAACATGGCAGACCAAAACTAAGCCCAGAGTAACGTCCGAGACGTAAATTTTTGATCAAAGGCAATCGCATAACCGTTTTTTACTCCATAGGCGGTCTTATTGTGGATCATGTCTGAAGAAATCCTTCTCCAAATCCTTCTCTTTTGTCTAGTATTGACTTTGTTTAGTGGGACCGGCATCGGACGTGAGAATCACCACACTTAAACCTGTGACTTACACGATGCACAGAATCGAGCCTAGTGACATTCATGGGCAATAATTGGCGTCGTTGACACCATGATGGCCCATGGATCATGCAAATTTGAGTGCAAATCTTGGCTTTACCCCAATCTATCCATCTCCAATTCTATTGCCCCGTGCAAAGTCCATGTCCGAGTTCAACAGCCACACGATCTGTATTTGATCAGATAAGTCCTGGATTGCGTTATTGTCACTGTATCCTTGGTCGTGTTACAATTGTAAACTACCAGTCATAACAGAAAGTCAAATCATAAACCAACTAACTATCCCATCTGTACAGCACTACCTCGTACGTTGGTTCGCCCATAGACGCTCGCCTCCGTCGGCCGAGACGAGGAGCTAGCCCTGTACAAGTTCCTTGACCAATTATGTTGCCTGTTTGCCCATTCTGGGCAATACAACTCAGATCCCTCATGGCGTGTTTTCTTTTCGGCACCTGACTTTACAGAGCTCTGACAGAGCCTTCAAGCGCATACACCGCCTATAAACAACGAAAGCTTTACAGGATAGGTTGTTTACAGTTTCATCCAAAGTGACAAACCATCTAGTTGATCTACCCGGATGAGACAGACAACCCGCGCATACCTGCTCAATGGTAAAGCTGCGTTTCATTGACGCTTAGTAGATCTTCCATCCCCCTTTCCCATCGGCATTTTTGACCCAATTGGGGTAACAAATAGCGAAATTTCAACTACCTACCTACAGTTGCATCGCCTAGAGGATCCATTTAGTGCGTGGTTGGTGCTGTAACCGGTGAACTTACAGGACCCTGGACCGCTAAAGACCCTCCGTCATCACTAGGTGCTCCTTTGGCCTTGTTTGTCTACTGCACGTGGCCGCCATTTCCACTGCTAAAGTGTCGTTCTCAAATGTCCGGACAATTACACCATCACAAGCTTCACAGCCAACACCTCGATTGACTTTAAGCACTGGCATTGATTAACAAACATATTGCTTGTTCGAGATGAAGCATGTATCTGACGAGATACATGCATGTCAAGCCAAGACTGACTCCCAATGGTTGGAGACCCTTTTCCACGTCATGTGCCGATGTATCGAATCATAATATACTGGGCCGATGCGATGCTGTGTCTTCTCGATCATTTCCGTCAAACAAAAGCTAACACAAGCACTAACTAGTCACTGAGATCAAAGGGTCCCCCCTTGAACAACCCTGTGGCTTGCCGGGCCGGCCTTCGGTCTACTGGGCCGATGCTTTCACTCAGAGTTCTGCTACGTAGCAGAGGCTAGCTAGTGTGCATCTAGAAGAAAAGATGCGCCCTCGGAAGTATCGCCCGTGTGATTTTCAGAGCATTGCCGAGTCAGATCAGGAGGGGGGTTTATGCATGGCCAAAAAAGAAACAATCTGGGTTGCTGCATCAAGTTGCACTCATGATCGAACCAGCTAGTATAGTCTACTGCACAACAAGACGGGCAAACCTGCTTCCCAGGATTCAATTCAGGAGCTCTCCAGAACCGACTCTCTTTCCTAAGCAACCGCCGGCCATAGCCGGGCAGCGTCGGTTCGTGGCTATGGTGAAAAATCGTCCCCTTTGACCTGGGCTATTCCACGTACGGGTACTGAACCTGGTTCTACGATCCACGATCGCAGTGCGCAAGATCCAACGTGCCTTCTGTTGACCCACAAGGTACTGTACTACGGTACACTGTGCGCTCTGTCCCTGGCGGGACATCAGATCAGAAACGTTGGATCGTGCCAAGTGAGCATTGGCTCATGGTGTACCGTTTGTAGAACCTAGTATTGACCAACCGCAACACCGTGTTACACCCATACGGACTGTGCCAGGGTCTGGTATGGACTGTGCTGATCTCACCTGGGTCCGGCTACAGAAGTCCGTCCACCTTGTTGGTCTCACGCCCTTCGGCGGTCTCCAGGCCTAAGACCTAGGTAACCACAGCCCACACGCCTAAAGGGGTTACAGGGCTTCCAGGGCGCGAGCAGAACTGGAAGAGTCAGGCAGGAGCCGTCTGTCAGTGCATATCCACAAAGGCGCCACTTAACAAGCTCGCCATAGCAGGGCATCTTTGGCTATGACACATCGTTTCCCCAAGGAACGGAGCATGAGTCGAAGAGCCTTGAGTCCAGATATTTAGTCTTGGTGATGCCCTCGATCTTTCCACTTGAAAGGACTCTCCAGATCTTCCCCATATCCATCTTGGCTTGTTATATTCCCCAGACTTACTTACACCATCTATTCAGGGTCGACAACATCTAGTCCCCAAACAGACTTTGACTTATAAAAAAGTTACCTGCCTACCACTTACACACAAACGAAGCAACGGCTACAACAACGACCAACGATTCGATTGAGTTTCTAGAAGACACTTCAGACCAATTGATATCCCAATCGCTCTTCAAAAGATTTCCAAGGAAAACGAAAAGCAAACAGCTACTTGCCTACCTGCAACTGACTGACTACCTGCACCCAAACTTTTGCCCACCTTTTACGGAACAGGTTTGAGTCGACTTCAGCACCATCGGTCGTCATTACCGGCTTTTCATTCACGCCCTTGGTTAAAAGTCAGAAGACCTTGTTGTCCCTGGCCATCTCCCGCCCCAGCACACCATCTACGGGATTCGAAGATTATTCCCGGCATTACATCACACTGAAAGAGTTTTTGCGAAAACTCGTTCACGCCGTGTGCTATTTTAGCCGCCAACCCCCACCACCTAAATCCGTATAAGACAGCGTCTTACAGAAAGATCGCTCATGACCGCAGCCATGCCCCACCGCGTGGCTAACTTCATTCGCACCTCATCTGGCAACATTGCTCAGATCAAGAAGGTTGCTCGATCACGAACAAGCAGTCCATACACTTCAGACGGCGAGGACCGACCTCAAATCCACGCTGTCAAGATGGCTGAACTCGCTGATGCCGTCAAGAAGCACCACCGCATTTCTCTGCCTTTCGGCAAGTCCCACAAGGATCACCCATCAGACGTTTCCATCGACTGGAGCATCGAGAGCCCTCCAGTAGTTTTCCACGGCAACACCGAGGAGAGCACTGGTGCCCTCATCACTGGGCAGATGTTTTTGGATGTCAAGGACGAGATCGTCGAGGTTGGAAGCTTTGCTGCTTCCCTCAAGCTTCACGTCTACCAGAAGAGACCCTACCAGAGCCACTGCACAGACTGCCAGAACCAGTACACTGAGCTTAAGAGCTGGCAGTTCCTGGCGCAACCTACTACTCTCCGAAAAGGTCGTCACGCATTCCCTTTCTCTATCCTCCTCGATGGCCATCTTCCCGCTACCATGGATACTCCCGTGGTCGCTATCTCTTATGAGTTCAAGGCCGACGCCTACGTGACAAAGAGCGTTCACTCAGCCAGCGGCTCTGTTACACCAATCCGATTCGAGCGAAGTGTCCCTGTGAAGCGATCTCTTCCCGAAAACGAAATTCCTCACCACTCTGTTCGCGTCTTCCCTCCCACCAACATCAAGGCCAGCGCCCACTACAACAATGTCATCCACCCTACCGGTACCAACAATGTCAGCCTTCGACTTGACGGCCTCATGAGCCGCAACGAGAAGGCCAAGACCATTGACTTCTGGCGACTCAAGAAGGTTACCTGGAGACTTGAGGAGACTATCAAGTCTATGGCCCCTGCTTGCGAACGCCATGCCCCCGCTTCAACTCAAGATGCCGAGAAGAAGACCCTTCCTCGCCAGGAGGTTCGCGTTCTGGGCGAGAAGCACCTCCACGATGGCTGGAAGTCTGACTTTACCGGCACTGATGGCAAGGTCGAAATGGAATTTGATTACTTTGCCAACCAGTACAAGTCTCATACCAAGGAGCTCAAGTTCGCCTGCGATACCAAGTCTCTGGAAGGTGTTGAGGTGACCCACTCACTGCTCATTGAGCTTGTTGTCTCCCGGGAATACGCCCCTGAGGGCAAGCCTCAACTGGCTACCCAAACTGGCACCGGCCGCATCTTGCGTATGCACTATGGTGTTGTCATGACTGCCCACGCTGGTATGGGTGTCAGCTGGGACAACGAGGCTCCTCCCGTCTACCAAGACGTGCCTCCCAGCCCTCCTGCCTACCCTGCCATCGAATCTCCCATTCAGTACGATAGCTTGGAGCACATCGATGCCCATCGACTCAGCAGCCTCTCCAACTCCCCTCTTGTCCTCTCAGAAGACGAAGGCCAATAATACCGCCTAGTCAACTGAATCGCGTTGATTTTTTTGCTTAATGTTTAATTTTCTTTGTCATCAACTGCATGAGACACGCGGCGATCCGATTTGCATAAAAGAAGATACCCCAGAAGCGTTGAAAGGAAGACTCGGTTGCTTCCACACACATTACATTTTATCAAGAGAAGGGAATACAGCACATATGGGAAATGACTTTTGGATTTGGAGTTTGGAGTACAAAAAGTTACAATGAATTGAATATGAAGGGGACAAAAAAGCCCATGTGTTGTACAGCTATGAAAGCTTCTGTATCTAGTCACGAATGAATCCGGGCCGCTTAAGAAGCAAGCCCAAGACGACGTCTAATAATGAACTATTTCAACTCTTGAACTCGAACATTTTTACGTGAACCTTTGCTCAAGCTCGCAAAACCTGGTATGTCGACGTATCTTTAGACTCAACATGACGACGTAGTCTGCCAGTCCAAATCTTAGGAAGCTCTAGTCCGTAAACGTCGATAACACCCTTCATTCCATGTTGTCAAAGCAAATTTCCAAGTCGAGAGAGGTTAATTGTGAGTCAAATGCAGCCAAGAATGAGGCGTCCGGAGTCAGATAACCGACGCCCTTATGATAACGACTCGAACGCAACCTCTGAGTTCGATAAGAAGGCCCGGAGTAGTTGAGGGCAGGGGCCAGGGTAGATCGAGTCATGATAGGTTAATAATACAAAGTATTTGTGCTTGGAAGCATGCAGTCTGCGCAACGAGCACGTACATCGGTCCACACAGCCTTTACTAACAGCTTCAGCATGTGATTGCGAGATGCATAAAGGAAACACGGGACAGAGAGGTATGCGGCCACGGGTGACGCTTGAAACATCACGCGATGGAGGTGATACAAGACGATGATTTCCTATTATGGGGAAGCATTGACACGACTCTCGGAATTCAACATCCGGCTGTTGATCATGTACCAACCGTTTGAAGACGCTGTCAAACAAGGCAGGCATTAGGGTAAACGGTGGTGACTTGATACTACGGATAAACTTCCGGTCTGAGATTCCCCATTGCATGGCTGTAGCTACTTTTAGATAGTATGTGTATTGTCTAGATGTTTAGAAAACAGTCTATACTTGGTCTAATCCACTTGGACAAATGGCTCGGTTGAAAGGAGAGGGGTGTGTGTTTTTGGTGACTCGGCGTGGTATGGATTGAAGAGACAGTAGTCTCGTGACCGGCGCATTGAGAACGGGGAAAGCGGTTTCTGGAGTGTAACAAGTTTTCGCTATTGCCGGGGTAGAAGAAAAGGGGAATATGGATATCTGGGTTGTTCCACGAATCGAGTCATGCTGAGCATGTGCTGTTGTAAGGTCTTGACCGACATTTTGTTGACCTATCCTGTCCGCCCGGGCTTGGGAGAGAAGCTGCAAGTTTTCTGAGAGACATAATCTCGAGTCGAGTGTGATTGTGCAAGACAAGTAGGTAGCAATAGCCAGGCGGTTTAAAGAATGTTTACCCAACTGCCTACCAAACTAGCAGACAATAAAATAAGTACCTGGAAATGCCAAGAACTTGATAAGAATGTCTCAAGATAAGTTACCCCAGATTTGAAAGTTGGTGTTTACTTGATCTGGAGTGTGGATACTCGAATAGCTTGATTTGATTGATGGGTCAGACCTGGTATCATGATGATTACTATCCAGACTATCAGGCACAAGATAAGAGTCAGTTAGTTTCTGGGCAGTACTTGCTGACAGCATAGGAATAAAACACTTGTGGTCTTGATGTTATCATGATTTGTATATCTATCTACCTGTTAGTCAGTTTGTTTGCTTGTCTGTTGATGAGCCCTGTTCCTGTAGAAACAGCACCGAAATGTCATTGCTTTCTCGTACAATAAAAGTCACACGACTGATAGAGTTTTTTTTAGTTAGTTCAATGTTTCACTCCCGTCAACTCCCGTGGACAAGGAATTGAAACCGGGACAGACTAAAACTACCTAAAACTTGATGCATTGAATGTGCTATGCTATCTAAGTGTGTCGGATTCGGAACATGTCCGAATTTGTGCCTGAGGCTAGACTACCTGGTAGGTAACTTAACTTAGTATTAGTTCACGATATCCACTTCCCTTGAACCGAGACAAGCTATGAGAGGTATGAGTAACAATTAGCTCCTGCTTACCCCGGATTTCGGCCTCTCCATGTTACTCATATAACCTCGGATTATTCCACCCATTTTCATTTTCTTGACCTGGTTTTCAATACTTACTCACTCACTCAATCAACCACCTAAATTGAATTGATTAATCTACTACCTACCTACTCTCACCTATATCCATCGACTACCTATACATATATACCAATATACACCCACTGTAAAACCTACCGGAATGGCCTATTCTCAAAAACCTCTAATGGACACACAAAAAACCTTTACCGAAAGAAGAAGACGATAATAGACAGAACACGACCACACCAAAAAGCAAAACAAAACAAACAAAATGGCCACTTGTAGTCTCAATTCGCTACGGCGACCTTCCCTGACCCTAATGTCGGAAGCAAAAAAGAGATCCTTTCGTTTCAATCCCATCATGTCCCCAAAAACTGCATCTCGCAGCTTGGCCACCGTCACCGCTCAAACGACACAAACTTCTCATCCTCCTCCACCGTCCATGATGATGGATGATCACAACACTAGACTCATCAATATGGGATACAACTACAACCACATCGAACATGTCGAGAACTTAGAGCAGTACTGCCACGGAGGCTTCCATCCCGTTACCCTGGGCGAGACTATAAATGACCGCTATCTCATCCTCAATAAGCTGGGCCATGGTGGTTACTCTACCGTGTGGCTCTCGTGGGACATCTTGAAACAGAAGTATGCCGCCCTGAAGATTGTACTGGCAGACTTTGGAGAGGATTCAACAGAAGTAGATGTTCTTCAGCAACTAGAGGCCAAAGCTGGCAAGAAACACCCCGGAAGATCTTACATTCGCCATATCACAGACAACTTCCACTTTGATGGACCCAATGGGAGGCATACATGCTTGGTTAACGATCCGGCTATGATGTCTTTGAGACTTGCAAAGGATGCTTCTTTCTCAAAACTCTTCCAGCCACGGACGGCCCGAGCCATCGCTGCCCAGGTCGTCCAATCGGTGGCCTATCTTCACCAAGGCGGCGTTGTGCACGGTGACCTACATCTTGACAACATCCTGCTGCAGCTTCCTGAACGAATCAGATGTCTATCCCCGGATCAACTCCACGAGAGGCACAGCCACCCCACAACAGTGCCTGTGACAAGGCTTGATGGTCTTCCTCTCGATGAAAATGCGCCACGAAATGCTGTGCTGCCAGTCTGGTTGGGCCAGAAGAGTGAGGATGTCGCTCTGGCGGATGCAAAGATCCTCCTTGGCGACTTTGGCGAATCGTTCCTCCCTAGCCAAGAGAAGCGACAATACTCCAACGCACCCATCCGCTACCGAGCTCCTGAAACCCAATTCCCAGATGTCTGCCCATCCCTGTCCTTCAGTTCCGACATCTGGAGTCTAGGCTGTCTCCTCTGGAACGTCGTTGGCCAGCGTCCCCTCTTCGACGCCTGGACGCTTTCCGAAGATGACATACTGCAGGATCAAATCGATCTTCTCGGCGAAATCCCAGAAGAGTGGTCCGCATACAGCTCCAAGCGCTCAGAGTACTGGATAGAAGATGTCTCGGCAGAAGATTCCGAAACACCGATGCAATCCAATGGTAGTACATGGGAATCCCGCTTTGAGCGCTGTGTCCAACAAGGACGCAAGGAAAGCGGCATGAAGCCCATGTCCAAGGACGAAAGGGATGCCTTTATCGATATGATGAAAACAATGATTACGTTCCGTCCCGAAGAAAGAGTCTCAGCCAAGGAGCTTTTGGAGTCAAAGTGGATGAAGCAGTGGGCTTTGCCGGAGCTGAGGAAGCTTGCGGCTTCATGATTGATGTTTCTTGTTTTTCACAAACGGGATTGGCACTTTTGAATTAGCGAGTTTGGACAAAAAGCGATTTTCTATAGTTTTACGGTAATCAAAATTTAGTCAACAACAATTTATGGCATACATGCTTGCATTCATTGTTACCCACAAACTACATCGGATGTGCAAATACCTCTAGAGCTTCTTACAATTCCGATAGGTCATGTCTGCCATTCTGTTTAGAATTTGTCAGGTTTGTTGGTGTTTTCGTCATGCAGTACGGGGAAACATACAGAAGCAGAGGCAAGCATGAGATCACATGGTTGTGTGCCAGTCCCAAACAGACAAACTCACATCACATTCTACGACGGTTGCTTAACATTACCAACAAAGAGGAAACCATAAATTATGTCAGTCAGGCTTCTCCTGTACAGATTTTCGACTATAAAGAGACCAGAATATCCCGGACATTCTGTTACTCTGTCATCAATCACCTCGCCTTTTTCAAACTCCCTTTTTTCTCTATATATGATTTTATACTATATCTTGAGAGAAGTAAGCGCAGTAATCAAGAAGTTGCCGATCATGTTCGGGAGAACAATCGAAGAGTTTGAATAGTTTTAGACCAAGCCCAGAAGTAAGTCCTAACTGTAACTGTATCATAGACATGACGAGCTTGATCATCATGTGATGATGAGACTGTTACTAAATGGCTTCTATTATATTGCGCAGCTACTAACATGCTACAGCTTCGCTGTTGCCCTTTTGGCCCACCTTGCCTATGTCACAGCTACTCTTCGTGTTGAAGACATTCCAGCAAACCGGGAAGAGATCCTCCAATGATTGGACGAAGATGACTGAAGATTCGGCATTTGTTTATATTCCGCATACCTGAAGAAGCACTCGGAGTCAGAGGGATCATTACTGCTCTTCAATTTCTCCCTGGTAACAGAAGGTGCTACTACCGACCTTAATCTGGAGAGCCTGACATGTTGGCGTGAATGACCAATTCTGGATCTTTGAAGAACTAATGGACTGTAAGTTGATAGAGCAGGGGAACCTGATCTTTGCTAACGTCGTGGTAGCTATATTGGAGAAGGATACCAACCGAGAAACGAAGAAACAGCTTCCCTTTATACTTATCGCTATATGTCTCTTGGTTACGCCTCCAACGAAGAGGGGAGCAAAGCCCTAAAAAGGACAAGGCAACCAAGAGCGAACTCTTGGGTACAAAATGGATTGTCGGGCAAAGACGAGATTGCGCTTTAAACCAAATCTTGAACCACGATCATACCAATCATGGTACTGAAACAATCTTGGTAGTTCTCTTCAACCCATTCAGTCCCATCATGTTGAACACCAAAACGCCATCAGCGTTGAATGAGCTCACTGCCGACGAGCTTACACAATTGTGTCCATCTCTTCGAAGATTAGTGCGCTCATAGGAGCTACTAGGTAAATGGAGTCTAGAATTGGCTGTATGAGCCAAAGATTCACTGTGGTTGCAGGGGCAGTAGCTAGAATGCTATCAAAAGGGTAACGAGGGTTTCCCCTGAAAGGAATTGTTCAAACGGGAAGCAAAGAACTATCCAACAATGCTTTGCCATTGCGATATTGGTCTCTGCAGCTGTGGTCGCATTCGCCTGTCACCATCCCCATCACTGACGCTATGTCATCGACAAGCATGCACAGGATCGTGTCAGGAGTTTCTCAAAGCTACGCTCCCCTATAATCGAAAGGTCAACGCTGATGTCCTACACACGCCCATTGACGAACAACGTAAGCATGATGGCAAAGTTTGTCCTAGTGGACCGGGAAATGGTCAAAACAAGTTAAACATTAGGACGCTGGACAGAGCTGAACTCCAACTGACCCAGCTGAACAACCACTCCTGATGTCACAAGCCAAATCCTCAATACAACCGGCGAGTCGAATAGGACCCGGGAGCGTCTGGATGTACTACCTCCACAGCCACGAGCTATATAGACGAACAAAGCCATGGAACCGTCACAGTGTCTTTCAGGGCGGTACTCGTTCTTAAGGAGGATCGTCGCTATTATATCTATCTATAAGATTCTTCTCTACTGGATATTGCTCGCAATCGCACAGCGCTGGATCTGAAAACTTACATGATGGCTACGATATTGTCATTCACGAGGTCTGGATCTACGGCCCACCTCAAGAATATTATTAGAAGATAAAGAGACATAAAGCGGCCTCTCGCTCTTCGGACTGGGTCATTAGCGACGGCTAGTAGCACCGACATTTCCGACAATACCTCAGAATTTGTCCCATGTTAAGTCCCTAGGGTACGAGCCTGGCAGGAACGCGGCCGAATCAACTCCGGTGCAAGTCATCGCCATATCTTTGACAAAATGAGCAAGCATATACAATCTACCAGGACAAGCTCTCCAATGGTGGACTGGCTTCGCATCAGATCACCAGCCGAAACCGAAAATATAAGGGGATTGAAATAATCCTATACGCAAGACACCATAGGCCTGCATATGCTATACTTATGGACCAACAACAACCATGGTTCTATTCATCAGCATCAAGAACCTATGTTATCGGATAGAGGGGTGTGGTAAGACGAAGTGACCACTACTCATGTTGCCAGAAACCCGGACATAGGTATTGTACAGAAATCAGCGGCAAACTCAGCCTACCAGGTAAGTCATCCTGGTCAGTACAATTGTCTTGACTAAGCTGACGGAAGTACTGCAGATCACCGTGACCGACACAGATGAAGTACGATATCTCGACGAACCTGATTCCCTCAGCACACTTTTCTACAGATCCAACCTCTTTCTCTCCTGGAGTACAGACAATCAAGTCAACAAGCACCATGCTCCGAGATCCATGCTATGATGCACCATAAAACCAACAGAGACCAGAGATCACTCGGTATAGCAGCCTGGGATTATTCTGGACTATAAGGGCCCTAGCTGTCTCAGACCTATTTAGAACTAGGAGAACCCCTCGCGAAATATTTGTATATAGAACCGGACGAGATGTATCGTAGTATCTCAGCCGAAATCTCAGACATTAGTCAACTCTGCGATAAAGACGAACGAGCACCGAAAGTCTGTAAAGGAAAATGCCCTGAAACGCAACGACCTAAAAACAGTTCAAAGAAGAAAGCTGGTCATTGTGTCTAGATTAGAAAGAATTTGGATTAGACAGTCTTCTTACAGGCAAAATCTACTCCCATAGTCTAGTCCCACTTCATACCATCGTCATCGTACCTAAACAATCTCAGAATCGCTGAAGCAACCAGTTCTCCATCATGTTCCAAATCCGCCGTCTCAGCCGCCCGATCGGCATGTTCAAGATCCTGGATTCCACCGCTGTCGACTCGCATCTGAATCTGTCTCTTAACCATGTCCTCGTCAAAAGCCAGGTGCGCTTGTGTAGTGAATAGTCTGTTGGGGATGTACAGACCCTGGATGGGAGTGTGGTCGCTCTTGCCCCAGACGTGAATGTCTGTGTCGGGTGGAAGAAGACCCTTGGAAGATTCGATGGTCGGGGCCTCGAGGACTTGGTCTTGGTGCATTTGGTGAAGGTAGACTTTGTCGTCATGGGTTCGGAAAAGACGCTTGCCAACAGGTGTGAGGGTAATAGCGTTGTGGCCAAGCTCCCAGTCGTTCGTGGGTGAAGGGCCAACCTTTCCGCCTAGAAGGCGTGTAAGGACCTGGTGGCCGAAGCAGACACCAGTGAAGTGAAAGTCGGGGCGCTTTGTCCATATTTCTGAATAAATTAATAAATATTGAGTTTAAGAGAATTCAACTGATAGTAATAGTACTTACGCTTCAAGAGATCGAGCAACTCGTGGATCCAAGGGTTGTCACCGTGAGCGTCATACATGCTCCCTGTAATAAGTAGACCGTCGTAATCATCAAACTCCTCAACCTTTGGCATACGACCGCCCTCCTCCGTAACGACAAAAACCTGCTCGGTTTCGACGCCAAGAGGAGGATGGTGCTTCTTGCCTGCACAAGAGAAATGGTGATGTAGGATCTCGCCAAAGGAGCCGCGCTCAGTTTGGGTGTTTGGATGGGGAGTATCGGTCTCGAGAACAAAGACCTTGACGACGTGAGAGTCGACTGTTGGCTTGTAGTGTTGACTCATGCTGCTTGCTGTGGTGTAGAATCTCTTTGGTGTTGAAGGTGAAGGAAGGAACAGATATGGTTGACGGCGAGGTGTAGTAGTAGTGGTGGTGGTATAAGTTCTGGAAAGAGTAGATGGAATGGTAGTTGCAGTGGGAAATGGAAGCTGCCAGGCAACGATTGATCTATTTAAACGGCAAGAGGAAATACAGGTTCTGAACATGTTTTTACAGTATTTGAATGTGTAAAATGTATTCCTAACTATGGCTGCGTATGCAGGATCTTTACTGGATCTTGGCGAAATGTTTTTATGGTAGTTTTTTCCATCTTTGACGTCAGCGAAGTCTCTTGTTGAAGGCGAACTGGAGTAAAGTATCCGTACAAAAGTTGAAAAGCCAAGACCGTGATGACGGCAGCGGGTCATGGAATTATTAGTGGGTTTTGAGTTTCTCTTACGAAAGGAAACATGTTTATACCGGTAACCGTTTCTTGGTGTTCCTGTAAATCAGGGGATCAGTTTATTACAAGGATGCTTTGTTCCAATAAGAATGAGATGCATTTACCAATCGAGAGGACAGGATGGGATGATTGATACCATAAGAGGGAGGAAGGGGGGGGGGGGGGAAACCCACACCACCCTAAAAAAGAAGCATACATACAACCATATCTACCTACTAAGGTACCTAATATGTGCTTACAACTTGCTAACCTCTTCAGATCCCCAGTAAAATGTACTAATCTCAACTCCAACATACTCATCACTATACTTCATCGTCTCCTCTCCATCTCCAGCCGCACCCGCACACACGAGCAATGGCATAAAGTGCTCCCCTCCCCTTGGAGGATGCATCATGTCAGCATACGGAAACGACCTCCATCCCTTGAGCGCCTTCCACCTCTCCTCCTTTTCCTTCTTCATCGTCGCGTCCGATAGCACGCTGCTCCACTGATCAGACAGAACCCGGAATTGCTTCTGTTGCTCGGGCCCTGAACCGCCGAGCATCATCATGGCGCGGATGTTGTGAAAGCTCGCAAAGCCTGACCCAACGACGGCAATGTTTTTGGCTCGCAGTTTACCCAGCGCTGCGCCCATACGGAGATGCTCGTCTGGGTCTTCAGATTCAAGAACTGAAACTTGGATCACGGGGATGTCGGCTTTGGGGTTGACGAGCAGTAGCGGGACGAAGACGCCATGGTCCCACCCCCGCTTGTCATCCAGCTCAGGCGTCAAACCCTCTGCCTTGAGCGCATCGGCAATCTCATGTGCAATCTCCGGATGACCTGGCGCGGGGTACTTGAGAGCATAAGACTCTTTGGGGAAACCGTAGTAGTCGTAGAGGAGTTCGTGAGATGCACCTGATGAGATGGTAGGTCTGGCGGTAGACCAGTGGGCTGTGACTAGGATGATGGCTCGGGGTTGATCTGGTGTACCAAGCTTGAGGATCTTGGGTACGCGATTCTTGAGGGAGTAGACGATATCTTTGTGTTTAGGATCGCCCAAGATAGGCATCGGACCTGATCATGTTATGTTAGCCATCATCATCATGTTTGAAGTAATGTAGTGTTGCCAACTTACCACCACCGTGAGACAGGGCAACTACAGGAGCGACCTTTGACATTGTGGCTGTATGTAATTGAGAAAATAATGATTTGAATGGTATTTTTGAAATAGTTCTCGATGCTGTGCCAGTATATCTTAACATGAGCTTTTTGCCTTGTTGACTCTTTCTTGACCTCAGCTCTCTCTCTCTCTCTCTCTCTCTCTCTCTCATATATCATGGCGGGGCCTGGGAAGCTATTTATCCTCCACAGTCATGATAAGATACATACGGGACCATCATGGCTTGTGGAGCTATTTCCGCTTCCCGCTGTCAACTTCCGACTCTGAGCCGAAAATCATTGCATTGCATTGCGTTATAAGTTGGGGTCATTCAGCGAATAGAACCATACTTGGTCATTACCCGCGCGCGACGCTCCACTTGTTCTCCCGCACTCCAATTTGTAATCCGAACTTCGGCTCTCCCATTCCGAACAAAATCTGAGTTGTCATGATAATCAATCTCGCGCGCGGTAGATACTAGACAATGATAATTATCCAGGCATATAAATGACCCCAACCTAATACACAGGATACGCCCTAGATACTAGAAATATACGTATACCTATGGCTAGATAAACACAGACACCTGGTCCCTTCCATGACCAACTGCCTTGAGCCGCGATCCAATCTCAAGAGGACTTCCCTCTGTTACCATAAAATGTCCAGAGTCCTTTGTCGCCTTTTCGTCCGCCCCGAGGATCTTGTAGATGTTTGTACTAACAAGATCAATTGCATCCTTCTCCTTCAATCGCCCACCTCCGTTCTTGTAAGCTGTTCCAGCTGCGAAACCAAGGTCACGTAGCTCCCAGTCCTCATGGAGTCCGATTGCCACTGTCACGCCAGCATCGAGCAGTGCATCAACGACTGTGCCGTTAGTCAGCGGTGCACCTGTAAGTACACGACGTGAGTCCCAGCTATCACCAATCGCCTGCAAAGGCAACAGGATAACACCAACGCCCGCCTCTCCAAGCTCCTTAGCCACCATGTGAGACTCGGCACCGCCGATGATGGCCACATTCAGGCGCTGATCCGCTTCCGCCGCGTTGGAAGTCTCCAGCAGACCTTCAATCTCAGACTTGATTCGAAGAGCCGTCGCGATTCCGTCTGCGCTGTTGATTGTGAGGGCCAGGACTCGCTCGCCACTTACCACCTTCTTCAGGTAGGCTTCTTCTGAGAATGGATTGACAACAGGCTGGGTGGACGTCGCAGCCGCGAGCAACTTGTTTCTCAGTCCACCAAAAGCAGCCGAGTAGCTAGTTGTGCCCCTGACGTTGATATCGAGAGTGTAGTGAACTGCCAGATCGGGAGCAAAGACAGCCCCTTCTTCGATACTGGTCAATGCTGAAGTCGAAAAGCCAACGCTGGTACCGAAGTGAGTTGCGCCGCCCGTGAATGCGGGTGCTGAAATGGCCCTGGTAACACCATATCGTGCTGCAACGTGCAGCTTCTTGGAATCAAGTGCAAGTCCGTCAATAGCCCTAGAGAAAACAAGCGGGTTGGGTCCATTGTTGGTTACACTCTCGGCTTCAATCTCGCTAAGACCCAAGGTACCGCCCACAGCTGTGAAAGCTCGAGTTAAGTAACCGTTCTCGAGTGCAATGGTTCTTGCGCCGGCCGCAGTTGCAGCATCGAATTCGTAGTCACAGTTGCCAACACAAGAGATCTTACCCTTGGTGACAACCACATTGACAGGCCGACCTTGAGACTCATAAATCTTGTCGTTTTCGAGAAGCACCTTTTTGACACCAGTGAAAAGCACGTTATCAAGCTTGCTTGGCTCCTCGATAATCTTAGCAGGCTCGGAGATGGCCACTGTAGCTTCTTGTTGCTTAGAAAGCTCGACAGGGCTTTCAAACTGAGCGGTTCCGTCGATCCAGACTTGAACAGGAGCAGCGCCAACACTGAGAGGGTCACTGTCCCAGACAACAACATCGGCATCGAAGCCAGGCTTGACCTTTCCTAGTCGCTTGCCCATACCAAGTAACTCAGCGGGCGCGGATGTCACACTGGCCATGGCAACGTGGTATGGGAGACCATAATGATGTCCCTTGGCTGCTTCGAAGAGAACGTGCTGCGCGTTGATGACGGGGTTGTCACTGACGTACACGACTGTGAGGTTGTTTTCATTGAGGATCTTTCCAGCGTACTCGGAACCGATGTATGCTTCAGTCTTATAAAACATGTTATCCGCGAAGAGAGCAGACGCAGGAGCGCGTCCGCCCCAAGTCCTTTTCAGAATCTAGAGTGACTGTCAGTACAAGAAAAGAAGTTTGGTGTAAAAGACTGACCTCTGGGACTAGATATGTTTGATGAGCATGATGGAAAGCCCGAACTGCGAACTTGAACTCATTGGTGTGGTCAACCATAGCCTCCAGGTCAGGTATAGTATAGCAATGCGTGTTGATATGAACCTGGCCACGGAGAGCAGCGGTCAGAGACTCCCAAGCAATCTCGCCAGGAAGATACTCCTCCAGAGACTCGACACCTTGGGACTCAGCCTTGGCACACCAGTCATCTTGCTTTTGAATCAGATCTCTGGCCTGCTCAAAAGCATGACGGAATTCGTAACTTTCGCCCATACGGCTAAAAGGTCTTCTTCCAACACGGCCATGAACATTCTTGGCATTCTCGCCGCACGCCATTTTCATGTACCGCCAATTACGATCGGGGTCGGCTAGCAAGTCTTGAGCACTGATTTCTTTGCGACCGTCAGGTTTGCCGACGGCATGCTTGATGAGGTAGGCTTCTCCGCCGATATTGTTACCGGAGCCTGGTAGGATGAGTGAAGTCGTAACACCACCCGATTTGATGACCTCGATTTGGGGGTCCAAAGGAAGAAGCGAATCGATAGCTCGGGCCCACGGCGTGATGTTGTCTGACATCTCATTGCCATCAGAGTTACCTTGGAGAGAAGGCAGCGGGTACACGCCAGCATGACTGTGTGTATCAACAATACCGCTCGTCAATCGACGCCCATGGGCCTCGTAGACAACAGTTTTGTCAGGCAGAGAAGCAGTCTTGATGTCCTTCTCAACGCGCTGAATTAGACCCTTGTCGAGAAAAACATCACCCTGCACCCACTCCCAGCCCTTTCCAGAACGTGCATCCTCTTGACTGGTTCCGTCAACAGGCTCTCCAATCCAGATGGTAGCGTTCTTGATCAGAGTCGGCTTTCCGCCATCGATATAACGGGCATTCTTGTCTCGTCCAAGACCGGCTGGGTCCTCAGGCTTGACACGGAACTTCTTGCACGTCTGCAGGTCCTCATTTAATTTCTCAATAGATAAAGTGGTACCCTTTCGTGGTGAAATTTGTCGCCATTGGGCAAAGACGATAAATCCAAGGCATGCCAAAGCAAAGAGTCTGATGGCGCGCGAACGACGCAACGCTCGCCTGCTCCGCCGTTGCTGTTGCTGTTGCTGTTGGCCGATAGGCGCTGGCAGCGAAATGGAGCTATAAGGCGGAAGTTGAGCCTTCTCGTCCATTGTCGCTTCTTTGGTTGAAGCTTCGCAGTGTTCAATTTCTAATAAATATTTTTGGAGAACAGATGTAAGAGAAAAGAGGAGGTGAGCTTTTCGGAATGACGATCACCAGCTCCCTCGTTGATAAGAGCTCCTGGATGTCTCGGATATTCATGGCACCCGCCGTCAGGTACAAGTGACGGAAGCTATCTAGCTTGACTTACAGTGATTGGTCTCCACTATGGCGAGCTATCTATGGCGGGGAACGCAGTGGCTGCGGGGGGCTCGTAGCTATTGCACCTGCTATAAATGGGCGAGCAGAGCGTCTATCAGTGGAACTTTTGTATTGAGCTTGGTTTGCAGTCAGATAACAAGCGGTGATCTGCTACTGTTCAACATGCCTACTCACCCAAGTAGTTAGAGTGAGAGACCCTGAAGTGTTTCTGATTTACCCGCACTCGAGGAAACAGCATGGGATTGAGAGATGTCGGTAATATGTTGGACATTATGTCTACCTATAGCTAAGGCTACTTGCTTATGGTTCAGCTAAGCTAAAGCATTGATAGAGCTGTAGACGCGTAGGTAGGCGAGATAGCAGTGCTGTACGGTAACAACGGCAATGCCAAAACGGAAGCAGGCAATAATGAGATGTTTCTAGTTGCTCCATGTAGCCTGCTAGGTCCTGGTAAGCTTGGGCGTACTGTTCACAGTCATAGTCCCAAGGTTGGAGTTTTAACATATACCGTCACAGTCACTTTCAATCAAGTTCCCTTGCTCGACTAAATGCAAGAAGCACGTCAAGCGATCACTTTAAACTAAAGTTGGGAAAAGTCGATAGCCGGGTCCGTTCGCCCTCGGTTGTTGTTTTCTCGATCGTGATCCGACCTCGTGGCTGAATGGGTTCGCTTCAGGGTATAGCTAGCAAGCATGTCGTTGTTAGAATAGTCCCACTTGAAACCATCCCTCCCAGTTCTGTTCCCTGTCAAGATGGAAAACAAAAAGACAGGGTGATTAATTGTTTATTGTTTACGAATGTTTGTGGCGTTATAGAGTTAGTTGGTTAAGCTTTTCATAGAACAAAGTGGTTTATGAGCCCGGGACCAACATTCGTGTATGTCTATGATTGCTTGTTATTTATATATATATCTACAGACAGACCTGGGTTTGGCTTTCCGAGATCGAGACCGTTGAGTATCCACTTGTAAATGGTAAGCGCCGGACAAGGTTGTGGAAGGCTGAGTTTCTGTTGCTGGGTTATCCATCATGACAAATCTTACGTGTAACAGTAACTAGACTTGGCAAGTGGAAAACTGTTGGTTTTTATTCTGTTCTGTTGCCTAAGGATTGTAAAAGAGATATTAATGACTCTGGTTGAGTCGAGTCAGAAGGTAATTGCTTTGTGATATAATAAAAAACAATTATCCACTTACTAAAGATATGCAAGAAATCCATACCTTATTACTCTCCATCCGTCTCCCAGTCAGCCAGTCACTGAAACAATGCGGGTGTGGTGGTACCTGGCAAAGACATAAATGTCCGAGATGGATTCCATCGTTGCTGTGCCAACATGACGACGTAATTTGTTTGGGTCAGCCAGCTAAGCTTCCCCCACCAAATTTATGTACATGCCCATACCTGCCCGTGTACCCGCACTTGCCTTGCCAGATCAAAGCTCCGCTCACTCCGTACCTGACTTGGTTGACTTTGTTGTACGACAACGTCTCACAAAAAAGGAGATAAACCGAACATCTAACATTCATTCATTGTTGCATTGTATCCTCCTTTGGAACGTTATTATTTCTGTTTGTTTCTCAACCTCGCGACTTTTGTCTTAAACTCGTGAGCGGTGACACTAAACCTACACCGACCATTGACTTTGCATACAGCAACGCCTCGTTGATATCAAAGTTCCAACTACCACCTAAACGAGACGCCATCAACATCGATTTTACCTCGACGTTCGCAGCTGCTCAGTACGCAATCCGGATCTTTCTCAGCGGCAGTGGCAGTGGCCGTAGAGATACAAGGTATCCTTCGCTTTGTGACTGCATACTCTGCCATACCATAGTTCAGCCAGGCTCGTGTTGTCGCAAGCAACTACCCGTGTCCGCATTCCAACCTCTCACACACAATGGACCCGAATATGTCGCGCCCACCGGACTACAGCCTCCCGCCTTACGATGACGAGGAACTTCACACGCCTACCGGTTACAGTCCTGCTGCCGTGAGACTGTTAACATCAGAGGAACACTACGACCCTCATCCTCACACGTATGTACCACCCTCATCCCCCAGCCAGAATCCTATTCCGATTCAGACGCCTCCTACACGCCCTATGTCTTCAAATTCCTCTTCTGCCTGTCCTTCACCCTCAAAGTCAACACCTTCTCCTCTCAACCCTCCAGTAGAGTTCCCTCCTCCATTGTTTGCTTCACAAACAGAGCTCGACATGTCTTCAGAAGCAGGAGAACGGGCCTTCAGGCCTGAACCCAGTCAGCAAGATAACACTCAAGCAAACATTCACAATCAACAAGAACAACCCTCGCCCAACCCTCCTTCATATTCACGCTCCATTGCCGAATCCCAATCTCTGCTACCTAACAGGCCAGTTGATGGCGGCCCAGCTGCAAAGTTGCAGAATAGGAACAGAGGTAGCATCCACGTCGCCTTCGCAGATCTACCTACGGATCTACCAGAGATTCCCGAGGGGATTAGCGAGAGACGTAGGGTCCACAAAGAACACCAACACCTTGGCTTGGAGACAAATCCGACTGTCCCTCCTCGTCCAGTCAGTCGCTTAAAGAATACAAACTCACATGACCAAATTCCCAGTATCCGAAGTCCTCGAAACCTCAACTACCAACCTAGTGTCCGCTCATCAAGATCCGGCTCTATCTTCGACGATGCCCCGTCGTTGGGTCCCCCAGGGGGAGGCTCTTACATGTCCTATGATACGCGCGACTATGGCTCTCCTCAGCGACCATGGACGCCCTCGTCTCGTATGTCTGACTTCACCAGATCTGATCTCTCTAGACCGCCCCCAAACAACGACATGTATGAGCCTTCAGATTTGAATGGAAGCCCCAGACCTGGAACACCCTCATCGAGATACGGCGGCAGTCCACGACGACCTCTTCCTCCTGCACCTCTTTTTCACAGCTCGAGACAAGCTGTTCCACCATTTGCGGATGATGCGACTGTTTCTATTCCCTTACACGATCCTATGGACGACGACGTTTTCGGCCCTGAGTCCGACTTAAGCGACGCCCGACCTCATCCAGTCGACCGTAGCTCTTACATGTCTGCGGAGTCCCAAGACACACTAAATGAAGGCGATCCCGATGACTACGACAAGTTCGAGCACTATGGTCCTGCTCCAGCCGGCGCTCAGGAAAGAAGAGGTGTTCGTGCTCCTCAAATGGCAAGGAAAGAGGTTCAGCTCATCAACGGTGAACTGGTGCTTGAGTGTAAGATCCCGACTATTCTGTACAGTTTCTTGCCTCGCCGCGGCGAAATCGAGTTCACTCATATGCGTTATACCGCCGTCACATGTGACCCTGATGACTTTGTTGAAAGAGGCTACACACTACGACAAACCTTTGGCAAGACAGTCAGAGAGACGGAACTCTTTATCTGTGTCACCATGTATAACGAAGATGAGATCGGCTTCACTCGAACCATGCACGCCGTTATGAAGAACATTTCACACTTTTGTTCCCGCACGCGCTCCCGTACCTGGGGTGAGAATGGATGGCAGAAGATTGTCGTCTGTATTGTTTCAGACGGTCGTGAGAAGATTCACCCTCGCACTCTGGATGCTCTCGCTGCTATGGGTGTCTACCAGCACGGTATTGCAAAGAACTTTGTCAACAACCGTGCTGTGCAGGCCCACGTTTACGAATACACAACTCAGGTCTCTCTCGACTCCGATCTCAAGTTCAAGGGTGCCGAGAAGGGCATTGTTCCCTGCCAGATGATTTTCTGTCTCAAGGAAAAGAATCAGCGTAAGCTCAACTCGCATCGTTGGTTCTTCAACGCATTTGGCCAGGCTCTCAATCCCAACGTCTGCATCTTGCTAGATGTTGGTACCCGCCCAAGTGGTACATCCCTATACCATCTGTGGAAGGCTTTTGATACCGACTCCAACGTCGCTGGTGCTTGTGGAGAAATCAAGGCTATGAAGGGCAAATTCGGCCGTAACCTGCTCAACCCCCTCGTTGCATCTCAGAACTTTGAGTACAAAATGTCCAATATTCTTGACAAGCCCCTCGAGTCTGTCTTTGGCTATATTACTGTCTTGCCTGGTGCTCTGAGTGCCTACCGATACCACGCGCTTCAGAATGATGAGACCGGCCATGGTCCTCTCAGTCAATACTTCAAGGGTGAAACTCTTCATGGACAGCATGCTGATGTCTTCACTGCCAACATGTATCTCGCTGAAGATCGTATCCTCTGTTGGGAGTTGGTTGCCAAACGCAATGAAAGATGGGTTCTCAAGTACGTCAAGGGATGTACTGGTGAAACCGATGTGCCTGGTAAGAAACCCCATATAAACCAACCTCAATTTCTTAGCTAACTCAAGTCAGATACTGTTCCCGAGTTCATTTCCCAGCGACGTCGATGGCTCAACGGTGCTTTCTTTGCTGCTGTTTACTCCCTTGTCCACTTCAAGCAGATTTGGTTCACAGATCATACTTTCGCTCGCAAGATCCTCTTGCATATGGAGTTCCTGTACCAATTCATTCAGCTCATGTTCACCTTCTTCTCTCTGGCCAACTTCTACCTCACTTTCTACTTCGTCGCCGGCGGTTTAACAGATCCCAAGATCGATCCCTTTGGGCACAATATTGCTACTGTCATCTTTCACATCCTGCGGTACTCTTGTGTGCTCCTCATATCAACGCAGTTCATTCTCTCGCTTGGTAATCGACCCCAGGGTTCGAGGAAGCTGTACCTTGCCAGTATGATTATCTACAGTATCATCATGATGTACACGACATTTGCAACATTTTACATCATCATTCGCCAACTCACATCCAAAGACGATGACATAAAGATGGGCGACAACGTCTTTACCAATATGATTGTATCCATCTTATCGACAATCGGCATGTACTTCATCATGTCAATCATGTATCTGGATCCATGGCATATGATCACATCTTCGGCGCAGTACTTCATCCTTCTTCCCAGCTACATTTGCACCCTGCAAGTCTACGCCTTCTGCAACACTCACGATGTTACCTGGGGTACCAAGGGTGACAACGTCATGAAGACTGATCTTGGTGGTGCTGTGGGTAAGGGTGAGACTGTCGAGCTGGAAATGCCCAGCGAACAGCTCGATATCGACAGTGGATACGATGAGGCTCTGCGTAACCTCCGTGATCGTCTCGAAGTCCCTGAGTCTCCCCCAAGCGATTCTCAGCTGCAGGAAGATTACTACAAGAGTGTCCGAACCTACCTGGTCCTCACATGGATGATCGGCAACGGTATTCTTGGCATGGCTGTGTCTGAAATCTACAGTGCCAGAGGCATCGGTGACAACTACTATCTGCGCTTCCTTCTCTGGTCTGTCGCCGCACTCGCAGTTTTCCGTGCTGTCGGATCTACCACATTTGCCATCCTTAATGTGATCAATATGATTATCGAAGGCCGGGTGCGTTTGACTCTCAAGGCCCCTCGATGGTTGGGCGGCGTGAAGGAGAGAGTCAGCGACAAAATGAGCAGCGTGTCAAGCAACCTACGCAGTTGATATTCCTATCATGTTTGACTACTTGCGTTGTGTTTTCTTATTATGCATTGAGGAAAATGGGCATCTGTATTGGCGTAGTTTGGCGTATTGACACTTTACCTGCATGGAAGACGCCGAACCAGTCCCAATTGTTTTGGTTGGGAGTACAGCGACATAGCAGATGAGTTTTTGAGAAAAGGGATATGATACCGGATACGATTGTCAAGAAAACGAATGTTTGGAATGTAAGGCTCCGTTTAATGGATATGAAAGGAACTGTCTTCTGGAAATGAGACTTATGTAAATAGTAGGAGGAATGTGTATACCCATTGTTGAAATACGATCGATATTAGAATAATCACAAGTCTTCAAAGACAAAGCACGGTTTTATGTTTACCACATTTTGATAAATATAAAGTTGAGATAATAGTTCTATGAAATTTGACATTCTAAATGTTTTTACGCAAAGGCTGATTGAGTCAATGCGAGTATTTCTACATGGAATAAAATGCGTTCCTATCAGTTGCGCCGGCCAAGTTAATACAACATCAAGCTATGCAAAATAAAAACAAAAAGCAACAAAGCAATGATATCAGTGTTCATCCCAACATTGAATCTTCATTCTTCTTTTTTTCCGTTCCAGTTCCATGCTATAACCATAATTTTCGTCGAGTCCTTTTTTACTTCATGTCATGATTTATTCGTCATCCTCTTCTTCATCGGCAACCTGGATTTGATAGTTAGCTTTCATGTTTCACATGTGACGGGAGACAATTTTCAAGTTGACTTACGTTGTCGTGGAAGTTCTGGCCGTCGGTGGTGGCAACAATGACACCAGAGCGGACGCAGAAGTCACCGAAGCGCTCGCCTTCGTTTCGCTCGAGAGCGTATCGTTTAAGGAGAGGCTTCATGATGTCAAGAATCTCATCCTCCTTGATGCTCTGGCGATATAGCTTGTTGAGGCGCTGGCCATGGTAACCACCACCCAGGTACATGTTGTAAGCACCGTACGCCTTACCGACGAAAGCAACCTCGGCCAACCAAGGACGAGCACAACCGTTGGGGCAACCAGTCATACGCATGACGATAGAGTCCTGGCGGAGACCGTTCTCCTCGAGGCAGCCCTCGAGCTTGGAAATAAGGACAGGCAGGTATCGCTCGGACTCAGCCATGGCAAGACCACAAGTAGGGAAAGCGACACAAGCAGATGAGCTGAGACGGAGGGCAGAGAACTGGACGTTATCGAGCTTGTACTTCTTCATTAGCTCCTTGACATCGGCGAGATCCTCGTCAGCGACGTTGCTGAGGATGAGATGCTGGTTACCAGTGAGACGGAACTCGGACTCGCCCTTCAGGGACTTGGCAATCTCACGCAGACCAGTCTTCATCTGGAACTCAGGGGTATCCTCGATACGACCGTTCTCGATGAAGAAGGTGAAGTGGTTGAGACCGTTCTCATCCTTCTGCCAGCCAAAGGTATCGACGTTGCTCTTGAACTCGAAGGGCCGCTCGTTCTCGAACTTCTTGCCCCAGAGCTCCTCAACCTTGCTGCGGAAGACGGGCACGGTCATGTCGTCAATGGTGTACTTGAGACGGGCGTGCTTTCGGTTCTTGCGATCACCGTGGTCACGCTGGACGAGCATGATCTTCTCACAAACAATGTGAACATCCTCAGTCTTACAGAAGCCGAACATGCGACCAGTCTGGGGGTATGTCTTCTTGTTGTTGTGAGTAGCACCCATACCACCACCAGCAAGGACGTTGAAACCAGCAAGTTTGCCATCCTCACCCTTGATGGCGATCAGACCAATATCGTGAGCATACACATCAGTGTCGTTGTGAGGAGGAATGGCGATGGTGATCTTGAACTTTCGGGGCAGGTAAGTAGGACCGTAGAGAGGCTCGAAGTCCTGGATGGCGTCACCAGCAACTTGAGTCTTCTTGTTGTCGTCATCAGTCAACCAGATCTCGTGGTAGGCACTGGTCGAAGGCAGGAGATGATCGCTGATAAGCTGGGAGCAAGCGAAAACCTCACGGTGGTACTTGGACTGAGTAGGGAGCGAACTGCACATGACGTTACGGTTCACGTCACCACAAGCAGCAATGGTGGTCATGAGAGCGCGGTTAATAGCCTGCATAGCGGGCTTGAGCTTGCTCTTCACAACACCGTGGAACTGGAAGGTCTGTCGGGTGGTGAGCTTCATGGTCTCGTTACCGAGCTCGTTGGCAATGTCGTCCATCTGGACCCACTGCTGAGGAGTCGAGATACCGCCGGGCAGACGGCATCGAATCATGAAAGAGTAAGCGGGCTCGAGACCCTGAGCCTTTCGCTCATCTCGAATATCACGATCGTCCTGCATATATGTTCCGTGGAACTTGGTGAGCTGCTGGTCGGCGGCCGAGATAGCGAGAGTAGTGGGATCGTTAAGACCCTCGACAATAGTACCTCGGAGGTAGTTGGAGGCCAGCTTAATGTCTTCGTTGGTGATTGGCGGGGGCTCATCAGGGAGGCCGTCGACCTTATCCACACCAAGAGCGGCCCAAAGCTTAGGCTCCCACTCCTTGTAGCCGGTCTGGAAACTGTCGGGATCCTGGTCGTCACCGAGTCCGATATCGATCAGGTGCTTACCGCCGAGGTTGGTCAGAACACGGTCAAGATCCTTGGCAGGCTTGTTGTAGTAAATCTTGTCCTCCTTGCGAGGCCAGTAGTGACTGTCACCAAGACCGAAAATGGAGTAGTTGACGGCAGCGAGGTCAAGATCGGTGTTGTCCTTGATAGCATCCCAGAAAGGCAGACCGTTTTGAGGGAACTCACCCTGACCAGCAGTGGAAGTGATGAAGACGATGTTCTCCTCAGTGGGAAGATCCTCCAGAGGGTAGTCCTCCATGGCCAGGACAGTGGTCTTGAGGCCACGAGCACGACCACGGCTAGCCAATCGCTTGGCCAAAGTGGTAGAGTTGCCGTTATCGGAGGCATATAGAATGGTCAGAGGAGCACCTAGAAGACCCTCAAGGAGCTGGTTGTAAGCATCCTTGGCCTTCCTCTTCTGCTGAGCTCGAACCTCGCTTCCAAAGTCCTTGACAAGAGCGGCAGCGAACTTGGGCTCCTTGGCAGCCAGCTGAGTGAGCTGGTTGTCGCGAGCGAGGAACTTCTTGAGCTCCTGCTTGATAAGCTCGGAGTCAAGAGAGAAGTTGGGCTCGCCCTTCTTCTCGTTCTCGGGGTTCCATCGGTACAGAGGCCAGTATCCGGTGTCAACAGCCTTCTTGGTCTCCTGGAGAACAGTGAGAGGGGAGTCAGTCTCACCGAAGTAGGGAAGGTAGGCGAGAACGACAGAGGGACCCTCAAACTTGTCAGCCTCAAGAAGAGCCTGGAGAACCTGAGTGTAGGAGCTATAGACGGCGGTAGAAGCAACATAGACGTTGCCGAAGTTCATGGCATACAGACCAATGTCCTTCTTGCGGCGGTTGGCATCAGCAGCAGCCCGCTCTGAGTAGGGAGTAGAGTCGATAATGAGCATGTTCACATTCTCGCCGGAGGCAAGGACGTGGTGAACACCAGAGTTACCCAGGTCGTAAGACCAGGCATCAGAACCAGTCAACCAAAGAGACTCCTTTCGGAAAAGACCCTTGGCAGAAAGGAGCTGAGCGGCCAGAGGAGAACCGTCAGTCTCAAGTCTAGCGATGACGTCGTCGGCAATCTCAGTCGACTTGGAAGCATCATCTGCGTTCATAGCCCATCGTGCCAACCAGCTCTTGGGGGCATCAGTGGTGAAGCTACCGTTGGTAGCAGCATCCTTGACCTGAGAAACAAATTGGCCACGACGTTGCTTGCGAGCCAAAAGAGAACCGAATCCGAACTCGGGGCTGGCAGAGACAGTGGGTGAGAGACCAGTAGTAGAAGACTTAATAGCGTTGGCAACATAAGCTCGCTGGCCAAAAAGCTGATCAAGAATCTTGGTGTAGGCAGTCTCAAGCTGGGGAGCCTGGAGATCGTAGCCAGTAGGCTCCTTCCAAGCCTCCTTCTTTCCGACCTCAAGGTTCTGGATGGGCTTCTCGGCAGTAAGGTTCTGGAGAACACCACGCAGGGCCTGGACAACAACCTCGGGGGCGATGTAACCAAGCTGGTGGCCAACAATAGCCTCAATGCCACCAGGACCACTCTTCACAGAAGTCAAGACATCAATGAGAAGGGGACCCCACTTAGTAGTCTTGCGGTGGATCTGCTCCAATACAGCGATGCGCTTGACTGATCGAGGAATGGCCTCGACAAGTCTAGAACCGAGCCAAGGTCGGTAGAGGCGAGGTGTAAGGATGGCAGTGTTGGCAAAGATCTCCTGTGAGTTGGCCTCGTCAATTGCTTGAGCGAAAGCACCGGCATCAGAGCCAAAGATGAAAAGGCAGTTCTCAGCGTCAGGGGGACCTGAGTACTCGAAAGCGCTGTACTCTCGGCCAACAGATGTCTTGAGCTGAGCCCAGATACGTCCAGCAGACTTGTAGATGTCCTCAGAAGTGACCTGAGGAGGAGCAGACTCGACTGTTGTGGCGACCGATGAGGGCGCAACAGGAGTGCTGGACTCGCTGTCCTGGCTGGACTTGACTGAAGTTCCGGCTGAGGGGGCCTTGGAGGCGTTGGCACTGGGAGGCACAGTAAGATTGCCGCTGGCAGCAGCACCACTTGTAGCCGGTGTGTCGTGGTCCGAAGAGACGGCGATGTGGCCGTCATCAGCGTAGATTCCAGTCTGTGAAGAGGGCGCGGAGCCAGCCTGGTATCGGCGGACACTCTCGATATCGAGAACGTCGCGGACGACTGAAGCGTCCTCGACACCAATGGGCTTATCCTTTGCTGATGTGGAGGGAGCAAAGAAGTGAACAACACCCTTGCCAGTTCGGATGGCAAGAGCGTGAGCAGTCAAAGCCAAATCCTGTGCCTCCTGAAGGGTTTCGGACTGGACAAATGTGAATCCCGAGTTACGGATGGCGGTGATGACAGAGTAATCGGGGAATGTCCGAGGCTGAAGAGAGACGTGAAGGACAACTGGGTAGTTGGCCAACTTGTATAGGTGTGACACGGAGGGTAGGAGAATGGTGGATGTGGTTGTGACTGAGACGAGCTTGCCGGCTCGGGTAGGAGTGTACACTGATAGAAGAGGATCGGTGTTGTGTCTAACGGGAATGATCTGGAAACATGGTTAGTTCTGTTCGTTCTGTTGTTCAACCACCCAATTGCTCTGCCGGTTAATCCGTCCATAGCTATTCATTGCTTCCATATACCGTTGCCTTTGTTGGCTGGCTTAAACATGGCACCAGTTCACACAAAACCCTCAGAGGAGGCCGGAGATTTTTCGGAGAGCGTTTGGGAGGGGCAAATAGCCGTAAAGCAGACTCACCTCAGGAACTGTATCAGCGCTCTGAGCGACCAAGCTGCTGTCCTTGCGACCTGCGTATCGGTTCAGGTGAGAGGAGAACTCGGAATCGGTGCCAATAGCAGGCTGGACGGAGACAATGACATCGCTGGAGAGGTAGGCAATTCGAGCCACTAGGAGTAAAGCATTAGCGATCTGATGGTGTTGCGCAAAAGTCAATTCAATAATGTTTGAGATTCCTATTCATTCTGATCTGTAGTCTCGCCGTTGCGCCGGTCGAGGCCGATCTCTTTGCAGAATGACAGGTTATATCTCCGACTCATGCAGCATCCCGGTACTGCATCTGGTAAATCCAACAAGGGAAGAAGAAACTCACCAGCCTCCTCAGGAGTCTTGACCTGGTGCTGTGTAGCAGCGTCCATTGTGTCCCTTTCCTTCTTCGTCTTTATCTCGTGGGGGTATTATGCTGAAGCTTGGACTGTTCTATAGTGAACAGAGCAGACAAGCTGCTTGGGTTGAGGAGGGGAGGATGTATAAGAGAGATGAAGAGAAAGGAAAGAAATCTCAATGACAGGACTCGCTCAAAGCGGGATCCGGGGTCTTGAGTAGTTTTCTTCCTTTTCTAAAGGATATGATGGATATCAGAAAAAAAGGTTTCTTCCCTCTTGCTCTCAACGTCCAAAAGGAAAGGAAAGAAGTTTGTAAACTGGAGCGAGCAGAGACGAGACACGCCCTTCCTTTTGCCTTTAGTCTCTTGAAAGACGCCCCTCGTCTGGTCTGGTGTCCGGTCCCTCGGCTTGGGCTTTGCTCATTCGCACGTCTTATTTTTCTCTTCCCACTCGCCGATTTTTTCCCCGCGCCATTATTAGGTAGCTAGCAGAAAAAAAGGCAGCAAATTCCATCCAAATGCAGCGCAAATGACCACCAGATTGGCTTGTATGAATCCTCGCCCTCGATTGCGTGATCGATTAGCGGGATGCTATGCCCCGGACGGCGGGGCTCATGCTCACTATCTCGTCTTGTCGACAGTTTTGGGGTGTTACCTCAGGGTCGCGCCTTCCGCTGGAACAGGGGCCTGTGCACTACTCCGCGACCACCGATAACGAATGAGGAACTCTGTATTTGCTTCATTATGTTCTCCAATTGGCTTGTTAGTCCTTAGGTAACACTCTCAACCAATAAACTTCACCCCGCGAACACCGGCATTGGACAAGAGATATGTACAGGGATACGCATCGAGAAGGACCCACCCCGAGTTCCTGCTGAGGAATACTGTTGGGCCACCGACGGTCCGCGCAAGAATCGCCAAAATGATGAGAGATATTGGCGTTGCAACTGTTCAAGAACTGCATGACCTCTTCATCCAATACAGCTTACAATTAGCAAGGATGCTTCCGACTACCGGCCGGTGTCCGTATATTTCTCCCAATGGAATTGGACCCTGAAGCTACTAGTCTACGATTTTACCATTTCGACATTTCCATCCAGAAGAGTACAATTGGTAATCTGCTTAATAGTACCCCATTTCACGATCATCCGGGTGGTCCATCGAAAAGATAAGACTCACCTCAAAGCACAGACAAAGAGAACCAGTGCTCGGAAGGTCCCCTGTCGCCTCCTCCGTAGGCGGGAGTGTCCGAGGACGGAGGCTACGAGGCTAATTATCGATGTTGAACACACAGGATTGAGGCTTATTGATTGATTAACTGGTTGGCTATCATTGGCCTTCAGAAAGAATAGATCTTGTCATACCACGGTAGAGATGAGAGCTTTCACAATTCCTCAAGACAAACATTGTCAAGATCGATGCTATTATTCAGTTCCAATATGTACTGTTATTAACTACCGTTGTGTGGCAGGTATTATCATTATGCCAATTTCCTATCCTAAATGATGCCCCAATTCATGACCCAAATCCTGAGTAAACAAGACAACAATTCATGCGTTTGGAACGATCCACGATAGCCCAATATGCAACGGCATGGCATGATGCCATCATGTGTTGTCGCATCTTTGCACTCAGGCCGGGATCGTCCCATCACGCAATTTCGCTTTCCAACTTATTGTCGGCTCATCCGCTCACACCGTCCGCAGCCGCCTTTCAGAAGCTCCACAGCATGCCGCGTTTTCGCCGCACATGCCGCATTTCCTCCGCGCCGGCCGAGACGTCGGTCTTGTGTCCGGCATGGACTTTGTACTAGTTCCCATGAGGATTTCCGCATATCAACTTTCCCCGTAACAAAACTCCTTCTATCGTATATTGGTCCCTTTATCATGAAAATGAATCGCAGAGCATCAACCACTGGTGGTGACTTGCACCACAAAAATGTAAAGAGGCAGCAACCGGCTTAGCCGCCAGTGTCCATGTTCCAGGTATCCGTGTATATCTTAAGGTTCGTTCAACAGTCTGCGGCAGATCCCACGTGTCAAACGACTTTCTAGACCTCGCCTGAGAGTGTACCCGCGCCAGCTGGCTTATTGGATCCTCCCAGGCTGGGGGCCCATTCGTCAGACTCTCGGGTGTCCAGCCAGTAAGCCCGGCCACAAGAAACCATCAAACGACCAAGGCGTCCCCGGCGGCCCTCACCGTCAGGGAGATCCTCAGCGAAGGGACCCTCCTGGTCATCAACGCCGGGGCCCTCCAAGATCATCAGCTGCATGTACTTCTGCAAAACCTGCTTCGCATACGCCATGACGACGAAGCTGAAATACACGCGGATCAACGTTGCGCCAACAATCAGCAACATGCTCGCAGCCGTTTCCTGGGGAACGACCTTTCCATGAATGGCAGCCTCCTTTCGCAGGCCTTGCATACCCTCAGCCACAAAGTTTGGCAGATCCGTCTTCTTGGATTCGATTGTCTCGTTAAGCTGAGTAGAGAAGTACCAGTCTAGGCCGAAAGCTGCGGTGTAGGCTGCATTGATAACGGTATCGATGATGTAAAGCCATGCGAGGGCCAGGCACTCAAAGGGGCTTTGTCGTCGGACATGAGGAGTAAGAATCGCAAGTCCTACCAGAACCGCGATGGAGTAAACGTATGTTGAGAGTTGAAGTAGAGATAGCTGATATCCAGTAAGGATGGCGAGGAGTCCGTAAACACCAGTAATCTTGTTGAAGACGAGGGCCAGCGAAATGAGCTCTGTACCGGTCTGGAGGCTGGTGATACCAAAGAGGCTCTACAAACGGTTTCTGTTAGCATTTGATGATCATCTTCTCATCCGCGTAATACGACATCGAGTCCAAGTCGCGTGCTCCTTACCTTGGGCCGGGGTAGCCGGAGGGATCGAGTAAACCGAGACATGACGGCGCTTGATTGACAAGAAATATATTTCGTTCCTGAGCCTTGGAGATTCGGTATGTGTTGCCCTTTGTGAGTTGATACGGAGGCTCAAAAAGAAAGAAAGGCGCAGGAGAAGGACGAGTATAGGCACGAAATGATGCAACCAGGGGTCTGTATCCAAGACTTTGCGCCCGAGACTGCCGGTGTAATCTTAAATCACGTGGTCATGTCGAGAAAAGTCATGCTGAGTTCGAGCTTGTCAGCCAATCATAATGCTTATTCATGCTTGCTTCATCTTGGAGCTCTGGCCATTGACAGCAACCATCACGTCACTCAATGCAACCCCAAGATGCGCCTCCAAGTCGGCTCCAAATCAATGATGGCTCTGGTTGCGCCTGTGCATGCATATTCTTAGATGGCATATGCTCCCACCTGCAAAGAAAACCTGCAGGGTGTGTTGACGCTCTCCGAAACCCGTTTCGTTGGTCCGCTAATAGTGATAAATTGTCGCACTTGATTCGCGGAATATGACAAGAGCCATCTTTCTGAGTTGAATTGGCTGAAAGCAGGCACTTAACTCGCATGTGATTACTTGATGCCTGCTTATTCGTGTCGTGACAGATACCCTGACTTTACATTTTACCGCGCTTTTTTCCAACCTTATTTACGACCTGACCTTGGCGAAAGGATCCGTTCGTTTTTCTCATGAAGTGGCTTACACATCTCTCCACCAGGAAGCCGACGGTTTTGGTTGAGATCGTTTCCTTTCTTCCTACATCTTCCCCCAGAAACTACAGCACTATAAGACGAGTATCCCCAGTCCCTACATCATCGGGTTTCTGTTCTCACCATTCTCTCTTTGGTATCCGGAACGTCTTGACCAAACTACCCTACACTACATCTTCAACTATCCCCACCACACCTCATCATTTGCATCGCGGGGTCCTGCACATCCCACCAACCCACATACACAGCTGCAAACAAAGCCAAGGTCTCAGCCTCAGTACCAGGTGCAGTTCAAGAGCAATGTCTTCATCAGCAAACCTAGTCGAGTCGGCCAAGAAGTTGGCCGCCTACCAGGCAGTCAATGATCACCTCGATGCCTCTTACAAGTTTGTCGGAATTGGCTCTGGTAGCACCGTCGTCTACGTTGTGGACGCTATTGTCAGCAAGGGACCCGAATTCTACAGTGGAATGACATTTATTCCTACTGGAAGTCAGTCAAAAGGTCTTATCCGTGCTGCTGGTTTGAATCTTGTAAACTTGGATGAGAGGCCCATGGTCAATGGGCTTCCTGTTCCTCTCGACGTTGCTTTTGACGGCGCCGACGAGGTAGACGAGGACCTCAATCTTATCAAGGGCGGTGGTGCTTGTTTGTTCCAGGAGAAATTGGTTGCAATTGCTGCCAAAAAGTTTATCGCTGTAGCTGGTATGCACCAATTATTATTGTTTATGTTAAATTTAGAACAAATTACTGACGCACAGCAGATTACCGAAAGCAATCTCCCAGACTGTGTACCACATGGAAGACCATTCCTATTGAGGTTCTCCCACTGTCCGCACCTGACGTTCTGGTCCGCCTTCGAGCCATGGGTTCCCCCAAACCCGTCATCCGTTCAGGTCTCCCTGCCAAAGCTGGCGAATGTGTAACAGACAACGGCATGTGGCTTATTGACGCCCCGTTCTCTCCCTTGCTTCTTCCCAAAGACATCAACTCCGAGACCGAGGGTCGTGGAAAAGATGGTGCCTGGGAGGTTAATGCCCTTGCCGAGGAACTGGTTCGAACACCTGGTATCGTTGAGATTGGTTTGTTCACTGGCTTCAATGGCAATGAGGCTGTTAAACTGGGCAAGGAGTCCCAAGCGCAGAAGCCCATTGCGGCTTATTTCGGTCTCGCCAATGGCGAGGTGCAGGTACAAAATGCCGCTTAAAAGAACACCAAGAGAATGTCTGCCTCACATGAAACACCATTTCTTTTTTGGGATACGTACCGTGTTTGGCCAACAAAAAACGAATACACTGTCACCAAGGCGTTTGGATCGCCATATATCTGGGCATCTTGGAATGTCACCCCTGATTTATATCGAGCAATAGTATTAGAAGCGAAATGATTGACCAGCCTCAAAGCCAGTCGAACCAAGGCATTAAAGTGTCTTATATAACGATCGTAGGCTCGTAGTCCTGGTTGTATTATACAAGCTCCCGCACTAAAATCCGCACGCTATGCTTGATATCCTGTCTCATGCGCGACGTAGCAAGGGTTCTTTCGCGATTTGAGGATGGCTTGCGTTTTCCCAGATACTCCTGTACTCCAGTTCTGATTCGGCGCAGTGGTATTTAGCACGCGCATCCCTCTTGTGATTGCTGCGTGTTGTTCGTCTTGACATCGATCACTAAGACAATGTGTTAGTTGCATCCAAGCAGTCGCAAATGGCGCACTTACTCTGGTTTGAAGCTTGCGCGGCAGCGTCGCTTCCCTCCATACCAGGCAGGGCCTGTGCTATCCTCTTGAATAGGTTCTTCACGTTGTGGCCCAGCTTTGCGCTTGTCTCGACAAACATCAAGTTGTTCTTCTTGGCCTCTTCCTCACCCTGCTGTGTAGTAACTTCTCGCTTTTCGTTCAAATCCGTCTTGTTGCCAACCAACACAATAATAACATCGTTACCTCGTTCGGCTCGTACATCATCAATCCACTTCTTGGTGTTTTGGAACGACTTGGCGTCTGTGCAGGAGACCATTGTTAGCACGACTCATGCATAGCCACGATTGGAGGCGAGGGGGTTGATAGGTGGTGGTGGGGTCAGCCTGGGGACACATACTAGAGATATCATAGACAACAACGGCCACGCTTGAATCGCGGATATAGGATGGAATAAGACTTCGGAATCGTTCTTGTCCAGCGGTATCCCATAGCTGCAGTCGCACCGTTCGGTCCTCGAGGTACATGGTCTAAGTGCACCGCATGTTAGTCTTGCGCCTAGGCTCGGCTATGACGGTGCTGACCTTGGAGAGGAAATCAATGCCAATCGTCGCTTGGTACATGTTGTCGAAAGAGTCGTACATGAATCGTGTGATCAAAGAGGTTTTGCCAACTGTTGGGATCGTTGTTAGTGATGCTGGAACGGAAAGGTCCGTGATCGGTCATGGACATACCGCTCTGCTCTCCTAGAAACACCAGCCTGTATAAGCCATTAGTAAGTTATATACGGCTATGGTTCTTGGTATACATACTTGAATTTCTTCAAGGGGTTGTTGTATGAGCCGCCAGCCTGCGCCATGTTTGCGGTTGTGTGGTCTTGTTCGGTGTCTCTTGCAGTGACGGTGTATGTGACAGCTGTCAAAGCTAAGAGATATAGGTTGTCGGAAGGAATACGATCTTGTTGTTACGTCTTGGTCTTGGTGATGCAAAGGAAGATCAAAGAATGGTACAACCTTGAGAGTGGCAACTTGATTGATTGTATAGGGACAAAGGCTAATTACCAGTTGGAATCTGGAGAAAGGAGCGTCTAGATCCTAGATTCGGCAGGAGCGTATGAGATGGAGGCCACCCTGAACAAGTTCAAGGAAGGTGCACGTGCTGATAAGAATATGTCTCCGTTTACTGAACGGTGTCCCCAACAAGTCAAGCGTAACTTACACGGTCTCCGTATTTTCGGTGGACATAGCGAGTCGAGACTTTCCACCGGCTCCACTAAAAAATTAAGAAATCGGTCCCCCACCACTTCTATCGACAAGCAGCATTTTCGTTCTTCCTTATTGACAATACAAGATATCCTTTCTGGGAAAGGAATCGCAAAAATGCCTGTATTGGAATCAAAGAACGCCGGTAACGGCGCTGCGCCAAAGCAGCACAACCAGCCTTCGCGAAAGGGAAAGAAGGCATGGAGAAAGAACGTTGATGTTACCGACGTGCAGCAGGGTCTCGAAGAATTGAACAAGGAGATCATTCAAGGGTAAGATATTATTTTGTCGCGCTCACAACCCTTAGCTAACAAGCAAATAGTGGTGTCGTCAAGGAGCGACCGTCGGAACAACTCTTCACCCTCGACATCAAGGGCGATGCTGGTCTTGAGAAGAAGTTCAACAAGCACATCAAGAAGGGCCTCAAGGCCGACGAAATCATCAATGCCCGGTCGCCAGTTCCCGCTGTCTCTATGCGCAAGAGGCCAGGTGACAAGACCACAAACGGAATTCTCCCCACGAAGCGCCAGCGAACTGATTGGGTGTCCCACAAGGAGCTTTCTCGACTAAAGCGAGTTGCCGACGGCCAGCACGAGAACACTGTTCAAGTACAGGATGCTACCTACGATATCTGGGATATGCCTGCGGCGCCTAAGGAGAAGGAGGTCGACAACTTTTTGGAAGAGCAGCCCAAGCCCAAGGTACCAAAGTCAATGAAGAAGGAGCCCCTATCCCTACTTGAGAGCGGAAAGCAGATACCTGCTGTTCTCAAGCCTACTGGAGGATACAGTTACAACCCCATGTTCACCGACTACGAGGAGCGCTTAGCAGAGGAGAGCGAAAAGGCCCTCGAGGCCGAGCGCCAGCGCCTGGCGGAAGAGGAACGGGAGAGAGTGAAGCAAGAGGCTGCCGCCCGATCAGCCGCCGAGGCAGAGGCCGCCGAGGCTCGTGCCAACCTTTCAGAATGGGAGGAGGATTCCGAGTGGGAAGGTTTCCAGAGTGGTGCCGAGGACAGCAAGCCATCTGTTAAGCGCCCGCAAAGAAAGACACAGGCCCAGCGCAATCGCATTGCGCGTCGCAAGGAGGAAGAGCGTCTTGCAAAGGAAAAGGCTGCTATCAAGGCTCAGCGACGCCAAGCGCAGCGCATCAAGGAAATTGCCGAGGAGATTGAAGAAAAGGATCGAAACAAGGCCCTCGCTGCGTTGAATGAAGAACCAGCCGACCCTATTGACGAGCTTCGTCAGGAGAAGTTGCGGCGCAAGCAGCTCGGCAAGTACAAGCTTCCCGAGCGAGACCTTGAGTTGGTTCTTCCGGACGAGCTGCAGGATTCGCTGCGACGATTGAAACCCGAAGGTAACCTCCTCCGAGACAGGTACCGAAGTATGTTGGTGCGCGGAAAGGTCGAGAGCAGGAGACATATTCCATTCCACAAGCAGGCGAAGGGCAAGTACACGGAGAAGTGGACATACAAGGACTTCAAGATATAATAGACGATAGACCGGCGTCCAGAGGATTTAGCGAGAAAAATAATATTGCGACTTTTGCTACAATTCTTCAACTTGAACCATTATGAAACACGGACATCTCTATAGACTAAATACAGATGTATGGTTCTGCATACATCGCAAGTCTACGTCTAGCAACATTTTTTTCGCAGCTCTCCAAATGTCTCCTTACTAAGCTCCAACGCCACGAAATCTGAAAGGAAAGGATATTAGGTCATAAAGAAATTCGTTTAGAAACTCATGAGATCTGTCTTGTGTTAGTCATCATTCGCAAAAATTGACAAGAGTACGAACCTCGTCCGAAGAGACCTCGCTTAGTCCAATCCATAGCCATCAACAGTCGTGTTCGTAGACTCACGCTCTGCGCAAAGTAGACAGAGCGCCAAGCATAGACGGCCCAAAGACCACCAGCTATGCTTCGACCTTCGCCCAAATCGAAAATAGCAGAGTTGCCAACATATGCGAGACTGCCAAGATGCTTGTACTCGAACGCCTTGTAAACAGCCGCGTCAACATCACCATCGCGGATGTCGTTGGCGTCCAGACCTTCGTGCAGGCGCGATATACGGTTGAACTTTCGAGCCAGGTACTGTCCCTGTTGATGAGCACGTTGGGCGGTCGCGGGCAAGGATGTGAGCTTGTTATCGACGTCGCGGAGAAGTTGGGTCAACTCATCAAAGTCGAGGGTGCCGGACTTGTCCTTGTCGAATTCCTTGAACAGCTTGTCCACTCGCTTAAGGTGGCCGATAGCCTGGGGGAATCGCTTCTTCACTTCATCAGCGACACTGCGCCAGTCAGCGAAGCTGAGCTGCAAAGTCTCAGGATCCTTGCCTCGCTTCCAGGCTAAAGAACGAAGGAAAGTGACGACGTGGTCGGCGACATTGTTCTGGACAGTGGAACAATCGCCGATGGCGTACACATCACCCATGGGTGAGCCGTTGAGACGGAGGTGAGTATCAGTCTCCAGAGCGTGTCGGTTTGTCTGACTCTTGCGCAACTTGGCAGCCAGGGTTTGGCAGAATTGAGTCTGCGAAACACCCGTAGACCAAAGGCAGAAGCCAATAGGGAGCTCCTTTGTGATTGTTTCACCACCCTCTTGCTTTTGTGTGAAGATGATCTTGTCGGGCAGAACCTCCTTGACACGAGAGTTTGTCTGGACATCGACCTGATCACGGGCAAAACGGTCCTCGGCATACCGAGACACAGTCTCATCGTAAGTGTTGAGGATATGGCTGCGGCTCTGAATGAGATGGACAGAAATCTCGTTTCGTAGAAGGCGAGGGAAGTGTCGTGTTAGATCCTCGTTAAGAAGATCGAAAAGCTCTGCAGCAAACTCAACACCTGTAGGACCACCACCACTGACACAGAAAGAGAGCAGACGCTTACGTTCCTCATCGGAACATGTAGGCAGGTTAGCTAACTCGAAGTTCTGAATGACTTGGTTTCGAATCTTGCGCGCGTCGTTGATATCCTTAAGGAAGAAAGCATTTTCTAGACCCTTGACACCGTGGGGGTTGGTTGTTGAACCAACAGCAATGACAAGCTTATCGTAGGGAACATAGAATCTAATGTCTTTTCCGCTTGCATCGACTTGCGAAACCTCGACCATCTTGTGGGAAAAGTCTACATCTTCAGCTTTGGCACGGATGAAGTGACCGTTGACGCGGCTTAGAATTCTTCGGATGGGCTCAACAAGCGATCGCAACTCGAGAGTGCCAACTGTCGCAGAGGGAAGCATGGGGGTGAAGAGGAAGTAGTTAGTTGGTGAGATGACGGTAACATGGTAATCGTCTGGGTTCAATTCTTTGAGGAGCGCAACACCGCCCCATCCACCACCGAGAATAACCAGTCTAGGCTTGTCCTTGAGACGACGGTGCTCTTCTGTATCATCGTCGTCGATGTATACTTCGGCAATTGGTAGGTTCTTTTCACCTCCGCTGCGAGGTTGTAGGGCAATCTTTGAAACGTCGATATCGCTCTGGTTAGGATGTTCGAAGTATGTAGACGCATCATAGATAAAAAAGCCCACGACACCAGCGCCGATAACAGATATAGAGATTCCGACCCAAGCTGCTGCGCGATAACAGAAGTTGAGGATCCACGACTTTCCTTGAGGCAGTGGCTTTCCGGAGAGATTGCGCACGAAAAATTGCGAGGGCAGTTGGCGGGTTATTCGGCTGGTTGCTGAGGAACCTTTGGTGATGGAAGGAGAGGCACCTGTGAGCTTAACGAAGCTTCGTGATTGCGACGAGTAAAGCGGGCGAGGAGTGAGGGATGGTTTTATACAACGAGAGCTGTTGATGGCTCTGGTTTGACCTGCACGAGCCAGTCGCGCGGCCATCATGGTAGGTACGGGCATGGTAGAACCAGAGGTAGGTAGGTAGGATTAATTATTCGCTGTGACGACGAGAACTAGAGATACAGAGCGCTTGGACGACGAAACAGTCAAAATGTTCAGAGAAGGATCACTCAATGGAGTGTGCAAGTTTGTAAAGAAGGACGAAACAGAGAGAAAGAGAGATTGGTATCTTCTGGTTTCGATGCCACTATTAAGTTAATTATTGTGTAATGGAGCTTCCCGTTTACGGAGCTGTAGAACCAGGGACGGGAGGCATGTAGCAGCTGAAAGCTGGATGTAGTGGGAGGTACCTCCACGATGGTTCAGCTACGTCATGGTTAGGTTAGTATGTAGCACAAGTTGTCAAATCGCCATTTAATTTCTTGGCGATCATGGAAAATCGATGATATGTTACTCCACTACAATTCTAGAAGCATAGGATATCATCAATATCTTTTTGTTTTTCTTCTTCGTTATTTTGCAGCATATATACAAAATACAATACGAATTGAGTTCATCTTGAGTTTATAGGTACCACCCACCTACCAAATCATGGATCGGATATGTCGGCTGCTATGCCATGACGCTTCGGCCGACTTCGCGTCAAGTAATAAATAGTATCACCGAGTGGCTCCTCTTTTCCAAGATATGCTGTTAGCTGCGCGAGCGCCGTTTCTTTTCACGGATTCTTGTTATCAATCGATTACAGATAAGATGTCACATAGTGGATCTCGAGATGTAATAGCTGACGTAGCAACATTTTGTTCGTTTGTTTCTGTACTTTACGCATGTTTTCGCATTTCAGCCATCGGTCCGGTCCAGTCGGTCATTCCAATGCCGACTGTACCACCAATCTTTGACTGCAGACACCAGATTGATTCAATCTAGCAACTATTGTCGCAGTATGCTTTGAGCCCATTCTTCGAGGAAAGATATATCTATACTAGGTATGTACGCATGCAAATGGATGTAACGGCGTGTCCGACAGCACTAGACTAACAGCGGAAATACCTCTTCTCTACCCATCGTTCCTGTTGGTAGTCGAGCATGTTGCAAACAACCACGGTGATTTCTGGGAACACAGATGTCAATCTATGTAGTCCAACTTTGCCTGCCGAGTATGTCGCCAGGACAATACGATCCTGCTGCACGCCATGATCGACCAAGACCTGCACCGCCATCAGGGCAGCACCACCGGTGGCCATTTGGGTATCAAGTAGCAAGACACTCTGCTGGCTTGCAATATCGTCGGGCAGTCGCAAGTAGTGAAGTTCCGGCTCTCCTGTCGAGTAGTCGGATTGGATGAGAAGTCGACCAGTTCGGCAGTCCGGAATAGTCTTTCGCAGCGCAGGCTCAAACGCTGATCCTCCTCGGAGTACAATAACGGCACAGACCTCACCTGTTGGCACAAGGCCCTTGTATTCGTATCCCTGCGGTGTGATGATCTTCTTGGCCTCGAAGTGGGCATTGTTAAGGGCCCTTTACTATGTTAGCAAGTCCTTCGGTTCCATTTCTCACCGGCATCTTACTGTTCGATGATCAAGCTAGCAAGTCTGTCAAAGTAGAATATGAAGTCCTCGGGATCCGTATCGATATCTTGAAGTATGGTGTTCATAAATTTGAGTTGCCGGGTATCGTTCAGAACCACAACGCGGTCAGATAGAGCAGAATCCTTACTCGCTGCCTCAAGTCGAGACAGAGCCTCTCGATGATGTCTTGACTTTTCAAACAGCTTCTTCTCAACAAACTGAACCATCATATCTACGAATGTAAGCCGCAAAACATATTGACGTTAAGAGTAATGCTTACCAAGAGCTACTCTGTTCTCGATACCTCTCGGTACGATCAAATCAGCCACCTTGCGTTGCGGCTCGACGAACTTTGTAGTTGTTAGTAAGCTTGAAGTGATACCAGCATTTCCATGACGGCAGATGTACCTTTTCAAAGTTGGGCTTGACAAACCCGAACCACTGCTTGATAATGCCCTCGATATCTCGACCACGTTCTCGCACATCGCGCACAACTAATTAAGGTTGTTCAGCGATTGATTCATGTGAACTGCAATGTTTTCAGGACTTACTTCTTCGTGATAGGCATGTGTCTGCGTCTGCTTCGCAATAGATCTAATCAATGGTCAGAGCCCAACTACACCACGACTCGCGGTAACTTGAACATACACCCATATCAAGTAGCTCAATAACTCGGGGGTCATACAGAGCAAAGATGCCTTCTAGGACCAGCACATGGGGCGAGTAGATGGAAGTTGTATGGTCCAACCGCGAGTGCTTTGCAAACGAATAGACAGGGATCTCAGCACGTTTTCTGTAAGTATAGTGAGACGTCAGTCAAGGTCTTTGACGCCAATGATGAAGCTGTCGACAAACAGACATACCCAGCTTTGAGGTCCCTTAGTTTCTCAACCAGAACATCGAAGTCGATGGCCTGTATAAGTTGTCTATCAGTTACTGTTTCGAGAGCTCATGTCTTTACATGCAGAACAGAAAGCATACATCGGGAGAATCAAAGTCATATTCATTGGCAAAAGCCAGTTTGGACTGCTCGGGAGTCAAGGTCTTATAGAAAGAGTCCTAGACATACAATAAGCATAAATTTTTAAGATAATGAGATTTTCAAGGGTTTCATGCCATGGACAAAATAACGACCCAGGGTAGGTTCAGCTTCTTGACAATGGCCTGGGACAAAGTCGACTTGCCCGAGCCAGAGCTGCCCGCAACACCGATGATACTGACATCGGCCCAGGGAGGTGAATAGTAAGCCCGCTTCTGGATTGTGACATGACTCTCGAGCCCGCCATTCGTTTCAGGGATTGCAGAGGCGGACATTGCGGTGGGCTAGTTCTCGATGAGGTCACCGTCAACCTTGAATCTGAATGTAAAGTAAAAAGGACAAGAGGATTGAATAGGAAAAGGGACCAAGGACGGTTCGACAGAGGAAGAATACAAAAAACTCTCCTCTCTTCGAAAACTAGCCCTGCAACGTCCACGAGCTGTACGAGCAGTCGGTGCCTTCAAACTTCGATTTGAGTGAGGGTTTGGCTCGCCCGTTCTTTGGTGGAGCAGCTAAGCACGGCCCTGTCGCGTGTGTGATCCACAAAGGGCCAAGAAGAAGCGGGAACAGAGATAGAGCTTCAGTCAAAAGCTCCAAGAGAAGCTATCGGGAGTTGTTGACAAGAGAGGAAACTCGGTGTATGTTAGGTAGCTGTATGATACCTATATATAAGTAAAGCGGGCGGTTGAACTTGCGAGGCGAGAGTGTAAGAGTTACAATGAGCTAAGCCTAGGCCTTGCTCTCGTTTTGACGATCGACCTGACCTCTTCAGGGTTCTCCTCATATCTGGTATCTATCGAAAGACGGCGATGGCCGAAGGCGCATTACCTTCTCCGCACGATCCAAACTGCTACTGTACAAGAGATAAGCTAGGTCTAGTCCTTTAGCTTAATGCCATGGTGACCTCTGTTGAAGGCAATGTGGCTTGGCTCCAGACATTGGCTCTGGGTTAGGGTAGGTACCATGACCATGGTAAAGTGTGCGCTGGTTGGAACATGATTATTTACTGCTGCTCTTCTTTGACTAGGTACCTATACCGAGGTAGTTGAATGGAGGTCGCATATGGCCGTCATGGGTATCATGTCATGAGATACAATGTTTGTATAACCCAAGATTGATATTAACAAGACCGGTGCACTGAGATGGATGGATGGATGGATTGGATGGATGCTAACCTGCGGCATCAACCGCCAACAAGCTGCTGTGCCCTGTATCTAGGCTGTAACGTAGCTCCATTCAGGGACCAAGCCTCCCCCACCAGCTGCCCAGGCGTCCAGTCGCGTCTCTAGCGGGGCTACTGTCATGGATGGAGACCTGAGGCACACAGGGCATGAGGTTCTGAATGCTTAGTGGAGCATTACGTGTTCGTGATTGGCTCTCAAACCCTGTTGTGAGGCTACGGGTTTTTGACCCACGACTTGGGGCTTCTTTTCCTCCAGCCCCCCAATCACCTTTTCTTCTCTTCCCATCTTCCATCAAGCTTTCTTCTTCTTTTTCTTTTCTTTACAAACATCGCTCAGAACAACCTCAGAAAAGTTTTCTGCAAGCATTGCTCTGATCTTGACAAAAGATCTCCAGGCTTGATTCTCCATGCGCTGAATCGCCTACAGCCTCCATTCGGCTATTGCTTCTCTATCGTACCGTCGATTAACAGTTCCTGTTCAAGCTTCGAATCGAAACGAGTTGTAACGAGACGTGACTGGGATACTTGTTCAAAATGGTGAGCTTTATTGTCGGCAAGACGAGCTTCAGCCCAAGCTTTGTGTAAAGCTGGGCGCTGACTCGAGAATCAGACGTCATCTGCTTCTACAGCTACTCCTGTCAGACCTCAACATGACTTTGAACTTCGGGTTGAAGAGGTCAAGTCTCCCAAAAGGTAAGATACTATCCCCTCACTGCCCCAGCACTACCATTGGTGAAATGATGATCGCACTATCAATGGGAATCTCTCCTAGTATATAATGCGGAGACACGATATCAATCTTCAATTTCTGAACTCACCATATCATACATCTCGTTCTTGCAGTTACGCCTAGTCAACAATTGCTAACGATTTCAACAGTGATATCAATGCGTTGATTCTGGACTATCTCACCATGGAGGGATACCCAAACGCTGCAGCCAATTTTTCCAAAGAGGCCAATCTGGTCCCTCACCAGGAGACGCCTTCTATTATTGCCAGACAGGAAATACAAAAGTGCATCCACAGCGGCAACATCCAAACAGCTATTGAAACACTGAATGACTATGATCCAGAGGTAAGAATTTTCCCAGCAAAACCACACTTGGGATGATTAGAACTCGAGTTTTACATGCACCACTCATAGAGCCTTCGGGCCTTTGATGAGAAACAACCACTTTTTTATGACCACTCTCTTTCTACACTCTTGTCACATCCTTGAAAGAACTGTCGCTGACTCGATAAAAAGATTTTAGATGAAGACAAGGCATTGCATTTCTCTTTGCTACGACTTCAACTTGTCGAACTCATTCGTACCTGTAATACACCTGGAGGCGACATTGGGCCGGCGCTCAAGTTTGCCACAGAGCAACTAGGCCCCAGAGCACCTACGAACAACAAGTTCCTCGAAGATTTAGAAAAGACTATGGCACTGCTTATGTTTCCGTCTGACTCTCTCGAGCCAGAACTCGCAGCTTTGCTGAAGCCAGAGCTGCGCCTAGAAGTAGCTGATAACGTTAACCGTGCCATCCTGGAGCGCCAATCCCAAAGACGCGAGTCGGCCATCCGCCAGCTCGTGAGGATGCGTGTCTGGGCCGAGAATACCGCTCGCGACAAGGGGAAAAACCTGCCCGAGTTTCTGGACATTGGCTTATACACAGACGTGCCTGACGGTAGACTGCCTCCCCAGACACGAAACGGCCACGACCCCATGATTACAACGTGACTTTGATATTAGACCTGGAAATATGGTCGTACTAGTCTTTGGTTAAGCGGTAGAGAATGCCGGCGTTATCGTAGCAGTTCCCAGCTTGGCGTTAGGGTAAATCATCAATATTGTGGTAAGGATAAGAATGAGAAACAGGACCAGGCCGGGCGTTTTTGAATCGACTTCATAGTCGTATTCTAAAGGCATTGTGTACCCCATAGTTTGGCAATAAATGATAATGAAACCATCATTAATTGATCATGCTGGTTCTCGATGATTGTGGCTTTGAATTGGCACACTTGGGAGTGAAGTACTGGAACACAACGAAAATGAATCTTTCAAATAACATATTTACATAAGAGCGAGCTGTCTAAGCCGTCTATTTCGTCCTGATATGCTTGAGCTTCCTGGCCGAGTACAGGAAGTTGTTGGCGTAGGCCTTGGGAGCAAACTTGCGAGAGTTAGGCTCCTGAACAAAGTATTCATAACCCTGCTTCTCAGCAAAGTGAATGGCGTCCTCCTTGCTTTCGAAGTTGATGTGAGTTCCCTGCATGAAATCACCCGAAGATTGCCAGCCCATCAAAGGGTTCTCCCATCGGTGTCCCTTAGGGAGAATGTCCCAGTCCATTCGCCAGCGTCGACCGCGCCAGTCACCGGACTGCGTAGCGGGCTTAGCTTCCTGGTAGATGCTGTCGTTTCTGTTAGTGTCCTGGAACCTTTGGAGCGACATCGAATTTTCATATGGTGTTGACGAACCGGACTGTTCGGGCCTGGAGCTCCATGGGAGCGCCTGAGATAACGGCTGCAGGAAGGATCTCTTCGCTGCCATCCTGGATCGCTCGAGGGACAGGGGTGAAGGTGCTGGTGGTCAGTCAGCACTCAAATTAATTCTTGTCAATATTCATTCGTCTGTCGAGGAGTCGTACGAGGTAGCCTTATCGGATTGGATGTTGTAGTCGGGCTCGTTGGAAACGGGACCAGTGATGGTGCCGGTGGCCGCGGTGATGTTGCTCTGGAATCGTCGGGGAGCGGCGGAGAGGGCGACTCGAGGAACAGCGGCGCTTCGCAGCATACGAGCCGCACTCTGAGATCGGAGGGCGGCCATGATTGCAAGGCTTCGGGTTTCAATTGACGTTGTGGACGTGACGTTTCTATTGAATGATGGTGGGCTGCGGCGATATTCTGAGGTTGAAGCAAGCTTGAAAGGCGTGTTTCTGATTGGGTGGAGCGGATCAGTAGTTTCGCCGAGTCGTGGAACGAGTGCTTTTCGGCAAGAACCTGAATCTGGGCGGGACCAAATCCATCTCGACAGAACCTCATTCTCCAGCCCTTTAATTGAGCGTCATTCAGACCCTCGACGGACCAACGCGGCAATTGACTAATTCCCGAGTCTCGAACCCTTCGAAATACCGACATCATGAGCTTCGTCACCCGCCGAGCGCTCTCGACGCTCATTCCCCCCAAGGTAAGAGATAGAGCCCCTTCGGTTATGGGCGCAAACGCCCGGTGCTCCGATTGATTCCGTTGCTAACACCGGGTTTCTAAAAAAACAGGTCGCTTCTCCCAAGGTACGCAAAACACGATGATTATTCTCTATATTGGTTTTCGAATTCGATCTCGACGACTCTTGGATGGATGAGATGTGATGTGGACTTTTATTCGACGATCGATCGATGCGAGGGAAAACCCACCATGATGGAGATTTGGAAGGCTGACCAAGTTCGATTCACGACAGGCCATTGGCGCTGCTCCTGATGCTATCCGCATGCAGCGTGTCGTCAGCTTCTACGAGAAGCTCCCCCGAGGTGCCGCCCCCGAGGTCAAGGCTAAGGGTCTCCTCGGCCGATACCAGGCCAAGCACTTCGGCAAGAACCCTACTGGCAAGCGTACGAATACCCCATCTCGAGACGGACGTGATTCCCGGATTCTGACATTATCATCTTACAGCCATCATTCACCTGATTGTCTTCCTCGTCGGTATTGGTTACGCCCAGAACTACTACTTCCATCTCCGTAAGTATACCCAGGCAAAGGCGAAAGGAGATATCTTTGACTAACACATGAATTATCCAGGCCACCACAAGAACAATGCTCACTAAGCAAGTGACTTTTTGATACCTTAGACGGATCGTTGTGTGAGAGGGAGCAGGGGTCGTGTACATATAAACTCCGGAAACTTCGCGGTCGAATACGCGCCTTAGCTTCCCTATGTATCTCTAACAAGCAAGTGAAGTGACACTACTATCACGTTTTGGTTATATGCTGCTCTGCTTTTGATTTGCATAGCTATGTTCATGCCCAGCGAAAGCTTCCGCCGGTGTGATGGGTTGGCGCTGTTGCTGAGTTCTTTAGCACTGTTATGCTATGCTCTTTGCTTCTTCGCAGACAAGGAGTACGTTGTGGTCACAGACTCACCTTCAGGTGAATGAGATGAAGGCAGCCTTTAACCATTTTGTTTGTGTTCCGTCCTATTATGACCTTTTAAAGAGAACAGCAAGATGACTTTAGCGGCATGCATCACGGGGTTTTATCATCTCCGCTAGCAATCTGAGAAGAGTATATAGAAGACTTGTTCGAAGACTTTGTCGGCCTCAAGCTTTGCGACTACGCTATACGACGTCCGATATGCCTAGGTAATGGTTTGCATCAGTTGGGGCAGATCTGGTGCCACCAATTTTATGCGTTACACTTGTAGTTGATTCTCGAGCTAGAGCTTGTTTGTCTTACCCTCATGCAATTGTGTAATTAAGTCAAACAAACAAATGTGTTATGGCAACGAGCGAAACCTGCATGACCAAAACTTACTGATTAACGATCGAACTAATCTGACCAGGAAGAGTCAGATTAAGTGGCCGATAGAGTCATATGCCCCATGATGACAGCCCATTCATTAACTCAGACATGGCAGCCCTGAAAAGCCCCCTCAGGCCGCTTGAGCTATAGGAGACAAAATTAGTGAGCCAGCTTATGCCGTTTAGACCACAGGCTTAGTTTATTTATTTTTGTATCCTAAAGCTTAGGGGCCTTACAGCTGGCAGCTGTAACAGCCCTGCCAGGGACCGGGAACCTGAGGGACCTGACGGATTAACGGACGTGCTGGCCAATGCCAACCCCCTGTTAACTCAACGCTTAGCCCAATCCAGCCCCCAATATCGTGCTGAAAACTGGCCGTCCCTCTGCCTTCCACATCACAACGCCTTCAGCCGCAGTTACTCCGGGTACATTGGAACCTCACCTCACACCTGGTAACTGACACGCCCTGCAGTCCGGTGATTCCTTTCCTCCTCATATTTCTCTCCCCGCGACTCTTGGATCGAGCACCATTCTAGCTGCTTTATACCCGAACGACGATCGGCTCTTTAATACGCAACATCCCCCCTCGTCTCCCCCGCAACTCGATACACATCTGTCACCCTCCCCGCCCCGCGGTGACCTGTCGCAGCTGATCCTGACTTCGAGAAACGACATTTCGTCCACCCCTTAAACGCTAGTCCGACCGAAATATAAGGAGACTAGGCGGAGAAACTCACTTCGAGGGCTTCTTTCGCTTATTACACGACCGGCGCATTTCAACGACGTATGATGGCAACAGAGGCTGCCGTTGATAAAGCTGCCGATGCCACTGCCTCTCAGTCCCAGCCTGTATGTTTCATCTTCTCTGTTGTGTTCTTCGGGTACTTCCTTGGAAAGGTTTTGGAACGGTTCTCCAAACTCTAACTCTTTGTTGCTTATTTGACCCTACAGCTGAGCTGTAGCTGCTATGGAGCCTTACTAACATGCGTCCTCATGAACTTAGGCGCCCGACGCTCACCATGTCGATCCCGTCCGCTCGAATTTGAATGGCAGTGCCGGCAACGACGATATTGAGAACAAACACATTACGAGTGTCGAAGATCAGCTTACGTCCGCCGATGCTAGTGCCAGCGGAGGGTCGGATACGGAGACGTCGCGTGCAGATGGTTCAAAGAGCAAGGATGAAGACAAAGGGCATGGCCGCGCAGGCTCAACAGTCAAGAAACCCGCTACGTTCAAGGCTGTCTCTGTCAACAAGACCTTCCTTGCGACGAAGGCTGCTGCCAATAGCGCTTCAGCTAAGGTCACCGAGAAACAGCCTACTGGTTCTAACACTCCCCCGACAAGCTCGGCGACCCTATCTTCCTCGCGACCTCGACTTATAGCCAAGACGGGCAGTAGCACGCGTGACTCATCACCTCGGTTCTCTGGAGGCGTCAATGGAGGCAAACCTGGTAGTGCGCCAGATGCAAGTGCGGTTTGGAACAAGAACCGACGTATGTGGTCTTCCGACAACTGGCTTTACCCCTGGATTTACTAACTGATATGCCAGCTGTGCCTCCCCCCGAACCCAAAAAGTTCACTGATGAGGAGCTGAAGAAGTATGGCATTCATATGGCCAGTCGCTTAAACGAAGACGACACGCAAGGTCAAAACAAATGGGCGGACATTGACGACGATGATGACGATTGGGCCCCTGAAGCTATCACCTGGGGTGATGGCACGAAGACGACCCTGCCTCACCCTGACGAACATCCTCCACCACCACCCTCTGACAGTGGTTCCGTTGCATCAAAAGGAAAGGCCTTTGATAAGCCACGATCTCCAGCTCCTCCCATTTCCGTGAGCTCCCCACTGACGAAATCGAGCAATCTTGCCCAAGGTAAGGGACTCGTATTGAAGAGTGGGTCTCAGGACAAGCCAACTCTCGTCGCCAAACCCCCGGCGCCTCCGGTACCGGTAAAGTCTCCATGGGCTACTCTACCTCCCGTCGAAAAAGCTTCACCAATCCCGGAACCTGCCACTCTTGCGAGACAACCATTCAATAAGGGCATGACGCCGCCTCCTCCCAAGGAAATCGCAGCTGATGATTTCAACCGACATGCATGGAGAGACGGCGCATCCCATGGGAATCGGGAGCTCTATAACTCTCATTCTGGGCGTTATGAACCCGTGCAAGATAACCGACGTGGCTCGATGAGAATGGAGCAGCACCCTAGGAACCACCCGTCCCTTTTACAACGACCGCCCCAGCCGGATTACCCAGCTGAGCCATCTGGCGCGTTCCAAACTAGCAGAGCCACCCAGGAACCTCCTTTTGGCAGACGACGAGGGTCTTCAAATGTCAGTGGTGGAAGTGGCTCGTTTATGCAACGTATGAACAAAGCAGGCGATGGTTCGCTTCCTCCACCAGAACAGCATGATGTTCGTAGGCCGTCCTTTGTGGGCTCTGTTGATAGCCCTGTGTCACCCGGCCTCTCAGCCCCAATGCATGGCCCATCAAGGGGTCAGCATCAGTCTAATTGGATGCCCCCCCGCGCATCTCCCAGCCTTACTGTTGCGCAACCACACCGCAATGAGGTTCTCCCAGAGCAAGTCGCTGGACCACCTCCGCCAATTCACCCTGTTGGTGATGACGTCGAGTACCAGAAGAAGCTTATGCGAGAGCGTGTTGAGTTGGCTAGGAAGCGAAAACAAGAGGAAGAAGCTCGCGAGGAAGCCGAGCGCAGAGAACGCATCCAAAAGAAGTTGGATGCTATGGGACCTGCGCCAGAGAAGAAGACAGAGAAGAAGGAGTCCGCGGACAAGCCCGACGATGTTTCGCGCCCTACACATATTCAACAACGAGAGAGCTCTGGATCCTCGAATCAACCCCCTGCAGTACAAAATGATGGTGATCATTCGGCTGCTCAACAGCAGCCACAAGATCCGGAAAGCCAAACAGCGAATTCATCTCAAGGCCAGGGAGCTGCCGCCAGACGCGTATCTCATAGTCAAGAAGCCAAGCCCACCGAGCTTTGGGGAGCAGCTGCAGCCTCACGACAGGATCGAGCCGTTTCGACATGGGGCACCGGGTCACAGCCAGTGGCCCGTAATGTCTGGGGCTCCCCTAATAATGACCGAGGCCTCGGTAATGGTACTTTCAGCACGGATATCGGACGTCTGCCTTTGGACAACCGCCCGCCTTCTCAAGGAAGCAAGGGACCGTCACCAATTGCTCCTCCTAATGTTGCTCAACAGCCTCCACAAGCTCGACAACCCCCAGCGCCTATCGGTTCTGGGCCTGCGCGGTACGGTTCCTCTGGTCCTCGTCCCACGCCAGGATCCGACGTGGCAAGTAAATGGATCAACGCTGTTGGTGAAAACGATAAGAAGATGAGTGCCAGCCGACTAGCAGAAAAGGTTGAGCGTGAGCGTCAACTTTCTGAGCGCGGCCTGACCTTCGATGATGCCCAGCCGGTCATCAAAGACACCTGGCGTCAGGTCCACGCTCCTGGCGATGGTACACGACGATCCATCGGCCCTCAAGATGCACAGCCCGCAGGTCCCTGGAGGACTGCCGGCGACGAAGCAACAGAGGACTTGAATAATGTTATAGTGGCTGGCGGCGCAATTGGTACAGGAGCGACTTCTCAAGGTCGTGCTTCGCGATTCTTCCCAACAAGGGACTCTTATGACAGGGTTAACGAGAACGAGCCATCGCGATCGAAATCGCCAACCCCCCCTCCACCCACTATGGAAGGTCATCCAGCTTATGAGGGTAATGTACAGAGACCTCATGTATCGCTCCCCCCACCTCAGCCAGTCGTAAGACTGCCACCATCTATGACAGCGTCGCAACCATCTGCAAGTCGTGTGCAATTTGGCTGGGCTCAGCCACCCTCCTTTAAAGATGTCGCACGCGGCCCCGTCAGCCCTAACCGTCTCCCCTTGGCAGCTGGTGAGTCCTCGCAGGAGAAATGGCAGAATCGCATCAACAGCTTGCTTGGAAGCTCGAGATCACCACCTCAACGGTCTATTGGCGTTGATCCTGCAAGTAAGAGCGCTTTGGACCAGGTCGCCCACCATGACTCTGCTACAGTCTCTCTGCCCGGAAACAGCGTCCCGACTCACTCCACTAAGGGCAGACTGTCACCTGTCACTAAGCCCATGGCTGAAGAGTGTTTTGAAGAACAGGAAATGGGATCTCTTCCTCAGATCCGAATACCGCACAAAGCCCCTGAGGCCGCTTGGCAGCCAGCGTTGGCACAGAACAAGCCTCTGCCAAAGAAGTTTGCGGTTCAGCCAACTGCTATGGAACCATACTACTTTGCTGCAGAAGTCGTCGGCGGCGGTAATGCCATGAGAATTCGTTTGCCCGAAATGAAAGATACCAAGATTGTCACAGTTCCTTTCTCCGCAACTAGAGGCGGTCGAGGCTCGTCAACTCGAGGTGGTTCTAGGAGTCGAGGCTCTGGTTACGAGCGACGAGGAGGCAAACGGGATGTATCAAGTTCGCGAAGCGAGCATCCTCCATCATCATCAAGCCGAGGAAGCCGTGGTAGCTACCGTGGTCGAGGCTCCGATTGGGGTCGCAACAATTCTGCTTCACTGACTGCCTAGGAATGCAGCAAAAGCTGGAGGAGGTCGATTGAGACGACTTGCATGATGAATATCACATCAAGTTGATTATGTCACATAACACTGGCAGAGCATCTTACTTTTACCCTTTATCTGCTCATGCTTGGGTACCTTTACTCACCACATATCCACATCCACATCACCAGTTGATGTCTCTTCCCGGAACGAGCTTCACATATAGCACCTGCGCGGTTATACACTGCATGCAGGCTCCATTCATCGTGTTGGCACTTGTTGTTTCTATGCTTAGGCCAAGCACGCGATAGTCCCATTTCGACTTCTTGTTTTTCTCCTTTTATAGCAAACGGCGGTCTGTTCGTTCACATTGACAGCATACTTGGGCGAGCTCAGCTATTAATGGAACGACGAGGACGCAGCAAGACTAGGGAATTTCACGAGCCCTCCAAAGGGCAACAACCACTATTATTACTACTTACTACCTACAATAACCCAACCCAAATGAAACAACACACGTCATGTTCTCAATGATGAGAGACGGCGTCTGAGTAACAAAAATACAAATGACCTGCTTTTTGCTTTAGGTCGGGACTGGGTTTTCGCGATAATTGATGTGATGAGGTTTATTTTTCGTCCATTTCACTTTTTTGTATTCTTGTATGATGGAGCTGGATCGGATGCAGCACAACCCCCTGGAAACCAGAAACAGCCATGATGAACTTACGGAAAGACTCATGATGACGGATGGACAGTAACGATGAGAGTTTCTACGCGTTGACTGAGTCAACAAGTGCGTAGGCGGTTTGTCAAAGAAATGAGTGGTCAATCATACAAATTTTGCAGATAGCAAGTGTCAAAGACTTGGGTGACTGTATGCTAACTCACAAGTAAATGGTAATAGTAATTAATAGTAACAGGATCAGGAACATTATCGGCTCCTTGTCTTTGCCTTTACCGTCAATCAGCTTCTTATACTGGGAGATGCCGTTGATAGTTATACGCAACGTAGTAGTGATTAACAAGTTGATACCATTCATAGCGAGGCTCGGCATCATGAACGAGCAGTGCAATAATGTGAAGGCGAAAGATGTTCAGCATGGTTGGCCAAGTTATTGTTTAAGGTTATCTTCTTACTGCGTGCATTCCCAGGTTCTCAGAAGCTCAGAACAATCGGGCACACAGAGGCATCACAGCCGATTGGAGACATTAATTATTTAACTATCGTCTCTCACTACACTTTAGTATAACTACCATATGATATAAACCAAGACTCACAACTCCAACCTTCCCTCTTGGACAGTGTCAAACCACGTTGAACTCATGGAACGTCTGGAGTCAGATTACACCAGTCACCCAGGGACTTGCGGACTCTCTAGCGGCAGCCTCAGAGTTGTGCTTGTTGTCCATGACAGTATACGTGGTGTCAACGAGCATAGAGGCAGTTCCAAACACCTGACGCCCCGTGTCAAGCGTGGGACTACGGCTTCATTACGGCAAAGTCAAGACAACTGCAGAGGAAAATGCACATGTATCAAAGTATCACACTGCTCTGTTCTCCAAAAGGCCATCACAAGACCCAAGATGAAGTATCAACGAATACAATACAGCACAGACCTCACCGCCAAAGAGCCTCAATAAATATAGTATCTCAGTATGCATCCAACATCGACGAATAGGCGACAAACAGATCTGTAACAGATGCACGCCACTTGCATTGCATTCCACGAGTGTCTTGCCTCAGTCCATCTGGTACCAAGAGGTTATGTTCGAGACTCATCATTCTATGAGCGGTGAAGATCCTGATGAGTCTCATGAGCAAAACAAGAGCCACCACGTCTATGATCAAGATGCAATAATCTCTGATTTCGGAAGCTGGATGCAGGACTGCGGTAGCATCGCTAGCTGGAGCAGGAGAGAAAAAAAGATGGCAATACACTTCGAATGTGCATATCTGCATCTGCAATTACATTGTAGGCAGGCATCCTAAAAGGGCCTATTTGGTGATTGTGCACATGCGATGAATTGGTCAAGATGAGGCCACAGAACGAACAGGATGCCCTCCATTGTGTGGTTGAGATGGCGGTGAGCAGAGGACCTACAATATTACGCATATAATGATGCCCAATCATAGAAGCAGACGCGCCATGTCTCACAAAAGGTTAGATTTGCGAAGATTAATTCTGGAGATGAGGGGGGACACCTTCATTTGCATGAGGCAAAGTGATGCACATGATACCTGTGCTGTGCTATGAGATGAATGACTGGGAAGGGTCAGGGTAAGGAACTAGGATAGAGATGAGTTGACGAGGGTATTTCAAAGTTGGGGACCCGAGAAGCAACGGCCATGCCCAATTGAGTACTAAGTGTAAGCAAACCAACACTGTTCCGGCAGGCAGGCAGGGCAGGACAGGGAAGGGAGACGAGATGCAAGTCTTAGCCATGGGGATGCAGCCTCATTTTTTTTGTAGATCAGGGCAGATCGAACATTGCATTTTGGGGTCCATGCGTGCAGTAGTAATAATACAGAGATTCAGAGTTACATATGTCGTTGCAGTCGATATGGGGAGTGAAGTGAAGCAATGCTGGATGTGGTATGATGACAGCGTTGTACTGTGTATGCATGCATGCGCTGTAAACTTCAGCACAGCGTATTGAACGAGATATACAAAGATGAACTGTATCTAGTCTCTGATCTCAAAGGTAACTTATCAGAAGTGAACTGCAGTCAAAGTCCAGTCCAGTCCCGATCTTGACTTAGTAGCGACCCCGGTTGACACTCCCGTGTCTCACTCTTGTGTAGAGACCAGACGGCGCTCACAAGGCAAGACAAGACAAGACAAAAGGAGAACGGACGGAAGGGATAAATTAGTCCCAAAGCCAAGATTTTCTCGGCCTCATTTCCTTCATCCCCGGGATCTATATCCGTAACCTCCTCTTGGATGCGCGGCATGGATGCTTCAATATGCAGACGGCTTAAAACAGAAATACCCCCAAAGAGTCAATGCACAACGGGAAAGGAAGGGAAAGTCTACTAAAAAACTTGGCCCTAGGCCAGACCACATGGCTTCTAGTCTAGTACTCTCTAGTTTTGTAGGGGAGGGGGCCACTCCAGCGAAAAAAACAGGCGCCTCACCTGAGCCAGCTAGCCAACCCGGCCCATCCCAGCCTTGTCAGTACGTCAAAGCGTATAGCGTCCGGTGGGAGTAGTTCAATAGATGACCTGCCCAATAAGATACGATGTGATATATCATTGGGCAATAGCTCGACTTGTTCACTAAAACAACAATTAGTTACTTGTAGGCTTGAGTCTCCTCTTTAACTAACTAAACCTTGAAAGGGAGAGAGATCGTCGTTGTTCCCCATCTCCATCCCATCCGGTGATATCCATGACTGGCTTGACCTTGTATGCAGACCATAACTTATCCAGAAACATGTCTATTGGTTCTTGCTTTCAACATTGCTTTTTTTCCCCTTCCTCACAATGGTAAAGCTGCATGCGATATTTGCTTTTTCAATGAGCGCGCTCTGGCCGCCCGCCTTTTGGAGTTCACTTCGGTTTCTATCCCAGTTTCCCAAAATATATTGATTAAGTATATGGATTGACTCGTGTATAATGTCGGTCTGGAAGTTGCCGTGTCAGAAGCTGATTCGTACCATCCCATTTCTTGACGTGATAGACATTTAGCTTAGATTAGTTGTCTGTTTGAAAGCGCAGTATTCGTAGTCATCCCTGGCATTGAGCACTTACAGGTTCTAAGGCTGAGGATCGTCCATGATCAACTGAACTACGCTGTTGCAAACATTATCGCGAGCCAATCATCAACTGTAGTTGTCATTATCTACATCTGATGATTATAGGAGACTGTAGGTCTGATGAGTAGCTAGCTAGTCTTGGACTTTCTAGAATATCTTGCTCACCTTGTATTCCCCTGGCAATGCGTGTCAGCAACCTGGTCTACGGCTTCAGCCCTTTGAAAATAACAAACGCAGTTAGAAACAAGGCGATCTGTATAAACCTGCCCCTAACGTATTCTCAAAGGTGAAGAAGCAGACAACCTTACGGACAGAACTCTCCGTTACGTTTGAGTTGTACTTTACGTGCGGTTACTATAGCCACGAAACCTGTCACAACTCAGGTCACTTGTTGAAAACTACCATCAAACCATATCTCTCCAACAGTTCACGGTAGTTACTCTCATCAGTCCTTAGTAGACATAAAGTCCACCTGTCTCCGCTTAACTTGACGATATATCCATCATTATTTATGCTATAATAAACACGGGATCTACAAGATAACCGAGGAACAAAACTTAAGTGCTTTTGATATGTGCGTGTCTCGTCCAGACTCTATCGAGGTACAGTTTCAGATCATGTCTTTCTCCAAATTCGCAAAGCTTTAATACGTCATTTGGAGAGGGTCCCTGTTTTGAAAGTGCACAAGTATGTACGTATGTATGTAGAGTAAATGCACAACACTTGGAGTAGGTGTGTGTGGTGATTTGCTTTTTGTTCTTCGTTGTTACGGTGTGAAAGACCCTTGTCGGCAGCCTCACTCCCTGATCCGCAGCAAAGATACCCAGCTTAACACAATTGTTAACGTCGGTAATATTCGACACATCAGAATGATACGATGCCCGTCCCGGCGATCCATTACATAGCCATGCGATAATGGACGTTTTGGTGGTTCATGAGAGAATCATTGGTCTTTAACATTATTGGTCCGTGAATGCGGCTTGAAGTCGAGCGTGTCGCTAGGCTAGTACAGCAGGGATCGGCCTGGCGATACATTTGTTCCAGGCTTATCGAGCCGGGACTATCGAACTCAGCTGAAGCATGAAATGAACGGATCAGATCAGATCATTTCTGCCATGTTGTCCGGCTCCCCGTCGGTCTTGAAGCTTCGTCATCAATCTTGGACATGTTATCAACCGGTATGAAGCGGGGGGCTGCATATTATCTGATGAACCAGGGCCTTGAGTCTACTATGTACAGTTCGTTCACTTTGGTAACTGGGTAATTTACCTGGGCAAAGTACCTACATGCTTACTAGGTAGACTAGCCAGTCCCAGGTCTGCGGTCGCGCAAGCTTATTCCTTGTTAGCGGCTGCAAGGAGGCATTGTGCCGATACGTTCTTGAGTCTCATTCGCTCGTCATCTGCATACATTCAACTAACTGCTCTCTCTATTGTCGGCAAGGGGAGCAAATAACTAGAGATAGTCCTGTCAATTAGTTAGCGGTCGGGGTGTAAAGACTATGGTAACAAAAGGTTGAGTGAATGGTGAACGAACGCCGAACTGGAAGCACTCCCCTTCGAGTTTGTGCAACATATCCCAATCTCCTCACTTGTTGTGCAATACATACATACAGTACAACGTCAAGCACCTGCTGCGTGACCGTATTATGTAGGTAGGTAGCAGGGGCATGGGCGTGTATTCTGCATCGTAACACTGAGTGCCGAGTTTCTGCGGGCGGATAGATACAGTTACAGAGCAAAGCTGTATAATACTTACCTACCTACCTACCTAGATAGGTAGCTGGAAGTAAGAAGAGCTAGGATCTGGATCTTGAAAATCATCCATCGCCCCTCTACGGGATGCTACATGTATAGTGCATGTACGACCAATCAATTTGTTTCCGGCATGGCCGACCCCAGCCGATCACAGCAAGGTACGGATACAGTAATTGTCCACTTTTGCTTCTTTTCTTTTTCCTTGGCCGACTGAATTGCGGGTTGGAAGCTCACCGAGGAGGAGAAGTTCGGGGGACCCTTGCTGTTTAGGTAGGTAGTGCGCTGTACAGAATAGTTAGTCTACAAGCCAGGTCAAGGCCAAGACTGTTGCTACAGTTCAATACCGAATCGTGTTGAAACTCCAAAATACAGGTAGTCAGGTTTCACCACCGTTGTCATTCGCCATTTACTGCTGTGCAAGGTTAATATTGGCACGCTTAGGTTGGTAGCACAGGACTCGAGCCGTAGGTGCAGGGTAAGACAGGGGAAAATATACAACACCTTGGATTATTTGTTTCGCTACAAAATACTTAATGGGAAGGTTAGCATGTTTTTGACGAGTATACCGTATTTATCCAGCATTTCATAAAATTGAAATGAAGGGTATTTCGATAGTAGAAGCCCACATCTGGGACGACCTGGGACGCCTGATATCCGTTTTTACATTGATAGTAACCCGAAACAACTTAAAGCTCACTTCATCATGATTGAATGCCACGTATTGGGCTACACATTGTTTGATTATAAAATCGAAAACAAAACGGTAAACGAGACACAAGCAGACACGTAAAACAAAAAGAAGCATTATTTCTATTGCACCTTCCAATTGAACCGACAGATTTGAGAAGGAAGGTATGCTGAACGCAAACGGACAAAGTGGAGAATGCCTCTCTTGCCTCAGTAGTAAACTACTCGACTACTAACCACATCAGACTTGGAGTACGCCAACTTTCAGTTACTTTTTCATTCACAACAACAAATAATCACACATGAACTCTCAAAAACGCGTGATGAATCGCCCTTTGAAAGATCGAAGCGACAATTCAATGCTTCAACCGTGATAGGGTAGTCGCAAACGCGTCCCCAAACGGGTCTAATAGCGAACTTCAACTCTTTAGCAAAAACTTATCAATTCATGACTATCGCGGCCATTGACAGAGTCGACTACATCATATCACCCCTTGTCGACCAGAATAAGAATGTTCGCCTGGGCTTAAGCACCGGCATCAGCCTACAACGCTGGTAATACGCCAACCATGTCGTCCCATTGGCAGCTTCACCGACACAAGCACACACTTCTTTAGAGGCGCAGCTCTGTGAGACCGCACCCACGCTGTCCAGAACGAGCGATGCCGTGCGATAGGACAGGAAAAGGCGACGTTAGGGAATGTGCCAGATCTATAATGTGCGATGTGCGATGCCTGTGCAACACGGCCTGCATGATCTCAGAGAACCACCAACCTCATCGGCGCCAGCCCTCGCTCGCTTGTTTTCCGCCTGCAATGCACGTATCCTACTCAATTCATTGCCTTGAGATTACGATATCCTGAAGACTCGAGGTCTTTGTCACTCTCCGAAAACCATCCATGTTACTCTGATGTGCGGATACTCAGTTCGCCAGACACGCTGTTTGCTTTTTCTCGGGTAAGGAGCTCAAACATGGTAACAAGATTTTAAACTTACCGGTAACAGGATATCACATAAGCTGTTCCGCCATACTGTACACCTGTCTCAGTTTACTTGCTTAGGCCTCTTACGCGGGGTTGTTGGGATCCCCTTCGGCCTGAACCGAGCAGCTGTGATAAATAATGCGAAGTCATGAGAGATCATCATGCAATACCATTCCCACGGGCCTTGCTATTGTCTGCGCTCAGACAAAGAGCACGAGCTTCCATTAACCCTGACCAAATGCACAGCATAACTCTCTTCGCTGGCCCCCATACAAACGAAGCAGAGTCACAGAAGCCATGCGCGCGGTCAAGCATCGTTTGGCCTGTTTCATGTTCCACTACACTTCGCAGCTGATACTCAAAGACCCTCTGCTCGAGTTTGTTGCAGCAAGCCTATTACTGGCACTGGTGTCGCAGAATGAACCATGGCGGCCAATGTCTGACTCCAACGGCTTGACTTGATTGTTTCTATTCACTCAACGTTCTGCAAGTTCCGTTCGAGTCTATCGGGAATTCAATTGGTCTATTTGTCAGAATGTTCACTGAGACATGCACGTGTCGAGTGCCTGCAACAGACTCTGAATGTCTAACCCTGGCTGTCGGGATGGTCTCAAGTGACCACCACATACAAATCGCAACACTCCAAGCTGATCTTGCCGAATATGCTTTTATTAGAGAGGTGGTGGACATTTAGGACAAGAGACCTCATCTTGCATACTGGCAATGGAGAATGTGCGACTGGGTGCGGGTAGAGACGAGTACATCTGTGAACCCTCGCTGAAGATGTCTTACAGGCTACTGTGTAATAGCTGTCAAGCGAAGCAATGGGCGACAGCTCACATTGATTTGTGAACTCGCCCACCCCGGTCTGCTCGATACATCGAGGCCCCTTAGCCAACCATTAGCATATGAACCACCGAAAACAGGGCGGGGTAACAGCGCGATGTGTTTCGCCTCCACGAGTGTCGAGTTGAACAAATTACTTCCTGGTTTTGCCTCGGGTAACCGCTTCATCTCGTCAAAACCCAAGCCAGAGGTTTGGATCGAGTTATCCGTACTCACTCATCCTGACGGACCTTTGCCACACTGCGCTACCTTCCTAAGCACCCGTCTGAGCAAAATCGTTTACACTTCTATTTGAGCACCCGGCATGATGTTGCACCGAAATATATGTATTTGAGCATTTGAGCTCTCAAGTCTCTTCATTGACCGACGCGATTCGGCTTCAAAGGTGTGGTGGGGAGTCTATGCAGGGAATAATGCGCTAATCAATTCAATCCTCACTTTCTCAAAAGGGTTGTGACAAAAAATCCAAAAGCCCTCCGTTAAGTGACCTGGGTTAGTTGTGATCCAATCCTTGGATTAGAACATGTTCACCAAAAACTCTATGCTGTAGGGCGGCTCCCTCAAGAGCGGCCCGCGCGCCATCTTTTTTCGCTAGCATCCCAATTGCAACGCTGCAGGATCTCAGAACCCAGTCTTGCTTGGTCGCTTGGTCGATCAGCAGGCCCGAGCTAAATGTTACCTTGGACGATCCCTACAGCTTCTGGTGCACCCCTGAAGGGAGGACCCCGGCCCCCTGCGCAGATCGCACGTCTGTACCTACTCTCAGGGCCGGCTTGTCTTTTGCTTAGAGACTCGTACTGTGAGTTCTGATAAACCTTTTGGCACAATATGCAGTGCGATATTCCCTTGGCTTTCCCGTTGAATGTCTGGGAGCCCTTCAAGAGCCGAGGTGGCGTTCTCTCAAATGTTCTGTTCAACCAAACCCTGGAACTATCATCATCGTGACCCACCCCTAGCAACTGGCGTACCAAGCGGTTGGGGAAGGCAATACTGTATACTGTACGTGCCTGTTCTTCACCACTGGAGGCCTGTTTTTCTGGGCACCGAGGCCCTCTTTGACTGCTCAGGTAGAGCCATGAAAGGCTCGCAAGTCACTCCAACTTATCACATGTTTAGCTGGACACTAAGTGCATGGCTCGTACAAAACATCCTTGTTCGTATCGCTGCGCTGCTTGACAGCCACGGTCAGTCATGCAATCGCATTCATATATGCAAATTGCTATGATGGGAACACAAAATTATTCCCTCCTGATAAAAAGTAGTGAGGGCGTATAAGATAAGTGGCACTCCCGTTTGAGTATCGAGGAATATCTTGCGACTCGATCAAATAAACAGAGTGACGAGGATCCCGATATAAGAACTTCAATTCAAGCACGAAGCTCGCTCTCTCGAGTCGCTCCCTCGCATCGAACCTGGCCGTGTCAGGACCCCTCGCTTGTGTCAGTGCAGATCGAGACAAGGCACATCGAATCCAGGAATACTGGAGGCTCGGACTTGGAGTCACCAAAATTTACCAAATCAAGGTATGCTTATAATAACCTCACGTTTTAGTGTCGTCCGTTCGTTCTCTGGGATCTCCCCCTTCATGTATCCGCTTCGGTTTGCACCAAGAGCACTCGTGGGTTTCCTACAACCTTCTTCCTCACCCGAGAGTTGACGGCGGTGGCGTCTTGATGCGCAGCCAAATTTGTTGACTGCGAGGGGGTTCTGCCCCAGTGTGAGAAACTTCAATAATCTGGAACCCGTGTGCGCCCGTTCGCCCATGCTCATTGTTATTGCTACTTCTCGTCTCTCCCCGTGCCCCATTCCAAGTGAGAGTGCATTGCACAAAGAATGCCCTGAGCACTGTGTTCTTTTATCACCCATTTGTGAAGCCTCGAGTCGTTGTGGGAGGATGCCTAGGGCCAGCACCGGCCGAGAAGTTACTCACAGGCGTAAGAAGAAAAAGCAACAGAAGACAGACTAATTGAAATGCTGTTGACAGATTTGACTCAAAAGAGTGCCGGCAAGGCGATCATTGATCATCCTACGACATCAGACCGGGATCATATTTTGATTAGGCTTAATCCTTGTTCAGCGTCCCGGAACTCGAGCACTCCCGGGAGCCAGTATCAAGCCTGTTTCGGCTTTGCTGACGATTACACGCCTGTTCTGACCTACTGGGGCATCTTCACCTTGGCAAAGCGACTGAAGTGGTGCCCTACAAAGTTGGGTCGTTGACGCGAATACGGCCAATTGACGTATGTGGTGGTCGTTTGACATTAAGAAGCTATTCTTTCTGCATACTTTTGTTGGAGACCAATCTGAACAGTGAGCTCCATCGCAATCTCGCTGTACGGTGATCTGGAATTTCGGTAGTTCGGTACCCGAAGATCTCCTTTTCAGACTTACTTTTGGAGGTGAGTGCGACTTTGTTCTGATGCCCTTTTGCACCTGCATTTGCATATATACCTTGCTTGGCCTGGCGCCAGACAGAACATTCTTTACACAAGTCGGAGAAGAACTGAGATTGGTCTGGCCTGTGCAGTAGCACAGGACAAGCAAGGTACCCCTACAGCTCTTATTAGAGGACCTTTCAAAAGAGAAAACAAATGGAGACGGGAAGACGGGAGCGGACCCAGTACGGTTAGAACCGCACCTTTCTTGGTCAAGACCCTCACTTAGGCCTTCGCTCCCTCGAGTTCCAGGGTTGTTACTGGGTAGAGCTCTTCTGCCCTTGGAACGATCTTGGCTTGCCCTGGATATCCAGCTGATGCCGCCTACGCCGTGCACCACGCACTACCGGCACCCCTGTACAACCACTATTGATTTCGTTTTCGAAAATTGACCAATCATGCTCATGATACTAACGACACCCCTAGGCCTTCCGATTGACTACCGCACACGCATTACGCACACATCCATATTGTTCAGGCACGTATACAAACCATTCTTTTCCTAGTTTTTATGTTTATTTTTCTCACCCGGGCTCTCAAATTATTCCCTTTTCTTTTTTCGATGCGCTCCAGCTAAATCGGAGCATGCTACCAAGAAAGATGTACCCTTGAGGCTAGTATGCCTCTTTTCCTTACTCCTGATGCCTATTCTTAAGCCTCCTTTCACCAATGATCTGTAACGTCTCGTCAAAGAGGGGTGTATCGTGGCTTCCCATAGCCCTTTCTGCCATAGACGTGTGGTGTCTGTCTATTACCACCTCTCTCGGTGAATGGCTGACTGGGTCCTGAAGACTTCGGGATGTGTGTGGGTAAATGGTGAAGGAGCAAAGATGTTGTTTGTGTAGCAGATGATGAAGCTTTTCTTTCAGTCTTCAAGTCATGCTTCCTGCGGATGGGTTAGCACCTGGCACACAGAAACAACTTAGACCAAGCTTCTCCACCATTTCCCGAACCCATGATGCCTCTCCCCACCAGTTGACGCTGCCGTCACCCTTGCAGGAGGCTTTGAGACACTCGAGGATCTGGCATAACGGCCAAGGTGGTTGATTCCTAGCCTCCGCAAATGTCATATCCTTGACCTTTCCCTCAAGCATTGCGCTTACCGTGCCTTGCCTAGCCCCATGTGCCATGCACTGCACTGCGAGGACAACACTATTGCTATCTGACTCCAAGTGTATCCATCCGTATGCTCATTCATTTCTATTCCCTCCCCTCCGAGTTACTTTTTAGATAGGCGAGTGGGGGTGGGATCGTCAGGCAAGGGTCGCGCAGACTCGACTTGACAATGTCCAAGGCCAAAAGTAACCTGGCCACGCACCTTTCTCTCTCCCTCCCTTACCCTAGCACTTGGTCTCCATTTCTCCCCTAGCTAAGGCTTCCTTCGTCTTTATTGGTTTCTTGTAAAGGAAGGGATGGAATAGATACATACATCAGTCCATAAGCTCTAGCTACTGGTTTTGTTTTGCCCTTTCTTCCTTGCCTCCCTGCCCTTTGGTCGATTACTTTCCCAAGAAACATCTGAATCATCACTATCTTCCCTTGACGCAGGGCAAATACCTCGCATACACGGGCCATTCCCAAAAGAAATGCTCTCACGTATTTGGTCTCCCTCATCTCTCACATATACTCACATCAACACTCACGACCAGCCCTTCGTTTCTTCAAATCCAAACCGACTCACTTACCCGTGTTGAATCAGTTACCCGTTTGTCTGTCTTTCCTTCCTCGTTCCAGCTCCATAGATTTTCGGGATCTTGCGAGCCTAACACTGTTAAGCCTCAGTTAGTGAAGTTGAACTGACCATAACAGAGTCAAGTGCCCTTGCAGTTGAACCACCTGTACAACGGCTTTGGAGACACAAGCTTGACCCTTAGTCTCAGTTTGTTCGTGCTGATTACACATTGAACATCAAGTCTGCAAGGTACGCACCTCTTTGTGATATGAACTTGCCTTAAAGCCCAGCAACCTGTGTGGCAAAAGAACGCCATCGTTGCTCTTCATGTACAAGAGCATGACCTGACAACGGTTTCCAGGATCTTATCAACATCCAACATTCTTCAGACGCAATCTCGCATGTCTCGATAATCTTTTGTTTATTATTTTTTCTCGGCTTGCTGATTCAAATCTACCACGCATACCTGAGCACCTCTTCCCGCGTCAACGAGTTCACTTCCCCAGCTTGTATGATTCTCCCTTTATCCAGGAAAGTATCCGCTTCCCAGACAACAGATTCCGCCCTTTTCCTGGAATGCAAGTGTCTCTGAGCTGGATCGGAACCCACGACTACCCCTCTCAGCTTCGCCAGTAGGATCCCCGCCATCCACTTCATCTGTTTCAAAGCGCCACCTCCAGCACGCAAAAGCAATTCAAGGGAGAGCCTGACCGACAATACTAATCATACAACAACATTACTACTGCATGCCACCGCATACCCTGTGTTAAATCAAATCTCCGAAAGTCAACAGTCGCGCAGCGATCACTGTCTTGGTCGACCCAGACCCGCTGCATAAGACCTCGACGAGACCTGGTCTTAACTACGACTGCGACCACTTTCTCTCCAAGACAACTGGACTACATTCTCAGCTCCCCTCCCTGAACAGATCCATTCCCAATCTCCCTCCTTGACAGCTTGGATGTCTACTTCCAAGTTCCAGTGTCCTCCCTACAAGCTTTTCGAGGTGAGTCGCAACCCAGACCGTATTCTGGTACTCCCGTGACACGGCCGATCCCTTTTGTTCCTCATCGCCGCCCACGAATCCGTATAGCGTTTCTCTTCTTGTCTTCTCTATCGAGATCTACTTGTCGTTCAACAAATTCTTCGTCTCCAGTGTTTCGGGACTTTGAACACTGACACCAATATCTTGTAGCCAGACTACCACCCGCAGAAGCCAATCATCGTCGGAGTCGACGACAGGCTTGAATCGCCTGACACCATCGCGCTTCGTTACGAAGAAGCTGCACGAGCAGAGAACGGAGGAGGAGACCTAAGAGGGGACTCCCCTCCTAGGCTTTTGGAGATGGCAACCTACACTAAGGCCCAGCTGCCTTCTATGCATGGTAAGTTGGAGCTCTGCCGTGAGAAGCTCTTTGGTGTTGGAGTGTTGGCACTGAACTTGGTTCACTGTTTGGCTAACTTGTAACAGCTGGCTACGATGTGGCGCGATACCAAGATGCGAGTTATGAACAATACCCGGCACAGAATTATCCAACTCAGCAACAGTCTGACAAGTTCGCCCAGCTGAACCAGCAATCTTTCGCTTCTAACAATGCGGCCGTAGCTTACGGAATGGCCCCTAGTATGGCGACACCAACGGTTCTATCATGTCAACCTTCAACGGGTGTCTTTGGAACCAAGGTTTATGTCAAGCTTTCATCCCAGTACGACTTGTTTTTGCTATCGACGCCAATGCCAACATGGTCTCTGGTGTTTGGATCAGAAAAGTGCTCTGTTCAAGACGTCTCCCGAGACCTGCAAGATAGCACAGGCTTCATTTACAGTTGCAGCGGAGACGCGCCTCAATTTCTGGTCACGAACTGTGCAAGCAGTAATGTGCCACTGTCACTCGTTCTTGATGGTCCTTCAGGAGACGAAATTTCTCGCATCCCCGTTGGCACTTTTCAGTATCTTGAAGGGTCGGGGGATGACATCACGAGGTCAACCAAGATGCCTAAGCATGAGGACACGGCACCTGCCCCTAGTATGGATCAGCCGAGTACCTCACCTAAAGGTGAACCTCAGCTCTCAGCAGAGTCTGGTACAAATACCTATGAATATCCACCGCAGCAAGGACAATATGCCAGTGCATTCCCGCAAGCAAACAACGAAATGATTAGCACTTACAGCAGAAGCACGAGCTTTACGGACCCTCACTACCACCGTCGTCCTGCGGCTGGATGGAGCCCTTACCCGAGTACATTGGGCAGCACTGGTAGAGGACCGTCGGGCTTGGATGCTTCGTTGGTAGGACGTCCACCTCTGACCCCTTTGGGCATGTCTTCGCCATCTCACCCTAACGGCGCTCCTCAACTGGTTCGAACAAGCACCATCGCTGCCAACCCTGGCAACAACTCCAACTACCACCCTATTTCACTCTACTCTGGCAAAGCAATCCTCAAGATTTCCGGTAAGCTGGAAACCATGGCCGAGAACTGGAATTCAGAAGAGTGGGCCAATCGTCGCCGGATTGTCCTCTTCCGCAAGACACAAAAAGGATCGACCGTTAACGCCACCTGTCAGTCGGTAAGCGTCAACGACCGACCACCTAACAGTATCTGCATTTCTTGCATATGGTGGGCTGAGAAGGGTGAATGCTATGTCACATCGGTCGACACCATCTATCTTCTCGAGCAGCTTGTTGCCGCGCCAGCCCGTTTCAGCGTCGAGGAGAAGAACCGTATTCGTCGCAACTTGGAAGGATTCCACCCGCAGACTGTGTCCAAGGCCAAGCCTGACAGCGAGGAGTTTTTCAAGATTATTATGGGGTTCCCCAACCCCAAACCCCGCAACATCGAGAAGGATGTTAAGGTGTTTCCCTGGAAGATTCTCGAGTCGGCCCTCAAGAAGATCATAGGAAAGTATAGTGTTAGTCCTAGCAGCACTGTGGCGCCGCCCAGCATGATCAGCCACCCGAACGGCCACTATGCACCTCTGCCAACGCCTCCAGGACAAAGCATGGCTCCAACACACCCTGACCCCCATACGCAGTATTCTCTTCCTCAACACCACGACTCGATACCATCGCCACGATCACTTTCTGGTGGTTCTCAGCCCAGCTGGACACCATATACAACAGCACCTCCAGGTTACTCAGCCGCCTCTCGCACACTGAGTCCTGGACTTCGTCACCACAGCCCACAACAGCCGCCTCTGCGTATCAACACTACACCTCTACCAGCAGTATCGAGTTACGACAGTCGAAGTGGGTACGGGACAAGTGGTTTGCACACTCCACTGAGCCATCATCCTCCAACCGCGACACCTCCACGATGGGACCCTACGCCTTCAACATACCCCGAGAGTTATCCCAGCTTGACATCACAAACAACCCAGCCAGTGTATGGAGCAACAAGCTATGGTGAACCTGCACCCAGAGCATGAAAGGCTGTGGCGCTTTGTCGCCCAGGTCATATCGGATGACCACTGAATGCTCGTGTTGTGTTTGGAGGTTGTATTGGGCAGCCTCGTGAACATGGCGAAAGGGTCGTGGGGAAGAGTCAGGTGTTGTGGCGCATACCAATGACAGACGTTGGCCAGGCACCATGTTTATTTGAAGCAACCCTTTCAGCTCCATGCTTGCTTCAATGCTCCCGTTGATGATGGCGCCATTGGACGTGCAGCAGCAACGATGCTCGAGGCGCCGCACACTGCCTTGAGCTTCCGACGATACTGGTGAAAGGATCAACGGGTCGGGCCCTTTTCCTTCGGGGATTATCGCAACTCTTTGACTCACTCTTTTTCTAGCGCGTGGGCAAGAGTGGTCATGCGGACAGAGTACGGGGACTCTACAGCATAGCTTCACCACCCCTCCCTCCCCCTCGGTCAATTGGAGCTAGCTGTCTAGGGCCCAACCATGACTTGGCGGGTAGATCCGTCGAGCGTAAAGCAGGGATCACCTGTCGGCCTATCCAATCACGCGGCACCACCACGAACAACTATACGCCACCTACACTACATTACACTACACTATCTCGAGCTTGCGCACGACGTTTCTAGGCGTCCTTCTCCAACAACTTCTTTGATGCTTGAGCTTTTTTGTTAGTGTTGGTTACCCATGACAGTTTTTTTTGTCTATCAAGATGCTACCCCTGGTCACGTACCGTATAGACTTGTCACCTATTTTTTATGTCTTCTCTTATCTCTACGGTCATGCGTTTGTTATTGGGTCTACATGATAGAGACTTTGGTTGCTTTTTTTGTAAATGTTTACAGGATAGATGGGATGACCTGACCTGGTTTATGGATACGAAGGGATGTCAGGAGACTTTACGTGGGACTCTTACTTCTTATTTACGAGTTAACATCCTAGTCACTGGGATATATCTGGTTTTGGATGGATTTTGATCAATAGGCATTATACCCTTTGTGTGCATTCGGATGCCATTGCTTCTATATGGCTCTCTTACCTTCCCCACATTGGTTTCAGCATTTGTAGATAGGCAGGCGTTATTCTTTTGCATAGGTAGGTATGATATGGGCTATGGAAACAGAGGAATGTATATCATTCTTGCAGGCAAATTACCACTAGAATAGCGGATAATTATAATACTGGAAAGTCATGAAACCTGACATTATCATTCCGATGGAAACGTTGCCATGCGAGCATATGATATGGACGTTTCGTTGCTGGGTGACTCGAGTTATTGATCGTCGTTGTTAGGTAGGTAGTAGTGCAATCAAGAAACGTTGCGAGGCATGCGCCGAGATTGCGCGTGGCAGATAGTTGAGGGGCGCGGCGAGTGTCACAAGGAAGGACCCTGCATTAGAGTCACTCTATCAAGGGATGAAGATACGATGACTCAAGAACGAGTCAGTTAGACCAGACTTTTAGGCTATTAGTCTTCTATACTACTCTAAAGCTTAAAGGTCAGCGTTACTGGCTACATGATGATATCGAGTCCCGAGTTCTCACTGGCGCGCTATGCTGCTGATGTTGTATTGCATTGCATACCATACCATATATATGGGTCTGGCGCCCGCTGTGGTACCATTGAACCGCTTGTCGTTGAGACGGGATGGTCGTTAGACTAGATGAACTCCGAAGTGTGTGTGTTTCAGATCCTTGGAGCTCTCCCATCTCCATCGTCATCATCACTACCACCCTGACTGTTTATATCTTGAGAACCGGTTATCGCGGTGAATAATGTAGCAAAACTAGTGTGGCTACTACCATTGTTACCATAACAGAGGTTATACTATCTAGGAAAGCCAGAAAGAACCCCCTGTAGAGTTACGTTATTTTGATAGTGTCAGCCGAGCCCTAATGGTCTTTATCAAAGGTCCAGATTTGTCTGTCTTGTCTCATTGTGTGTCATGACAAAAGAATTTCTTCGTTAGCGTATGGAGCACATAAAAAGCGACCAAAACGTGATACAAACAGGGTCTACAAGGGGAAGAAGAACAGTCATGATGCTGACAGTATGTCACTCGATTGCAACAGTTTATGTCATGAGCAAGGCCATAATACTACAAGGATAGAACATCACTATCCAGATCAGAAATATAGCGCCCCGCCTCAGTAAAAAAGCTACAGCTTGAGTGTAATGGCTAAAAGGCGTCTGACATGTAAGTGAACCAGTGCATTCCTTCACAACTGTTGCTTGAAGCATATAAGAATATTGCGGATTTCATATTTCATCTTGCATTTCAAACCGTCCTGCTTTTGATCATTTGTGTTGTCGAAGTTCTGATGTCGCTTTTTGCGAGGTACGAACTTCAGCACGTGATTTCGGAATGGCGACAGACAATGAATTCAAGGTGAGTAACGGGCAGTCCACTTCGGTGGCTGTATAACAGATATCAAGTGAGTTCCTCACGAATATTGGGCTGAGTTTCAATAATATCAACTAACGTATGAGAACAGAAGGGTTTGAATTTAAGTTCCAGCACGTGGTTAACTCTATATCTGCCTTTGATCCTTTCCATCCACGTTCTAGTCCTTCTATTTTCTGTAACGTTCATATTTTTGATGTCTACACATGATTTCACTTGATGATGTATCGGGGCTTGAAATGATGGCAATTAATAGCAGATAGCAGGATTGCTGTTCATACAAGAAAATATTTCTAGTGCCGAACTGTTTTCTCGCTGTTTTATACTTTGTACTTTCTATTCATGTTTGAAGCGAATGGGAGGCTTCCAATTTGATAGCCCCTCGACGCGTCGGAGCGCGTTTCTCCTGTTAAGTGGTAACGCCGCCTTGCCCAAGAAAACCCCACAGCGCCCGTGCCTTTGCCCTGGCAACTAAAATCTCCCCCCTCGATACGGTGATATTCAACAATTAATCAACCTATCAATCAATCAACTACAGAAAGTGCATCGCCACCTCTCCTTTCGATACCTTATACATACGATCGCTACAACACATCCGAGGCAATGGCTACCCCTTCCAGCGATGCTGGCTTCATGATGTCAGATGCCCCCTCGCGGGCTGCTGCGACCCCTAGACGCAACTATGGCTTCCCCTCGTCATCCGCTTCACGCCCACGAGGGCCTCCTTCGGAGAACATGGGAGGAGCTCCCAGTGATGATGAGGGCGATGGGTTCGCAGACGATCAAGTTCCTCGAAGTTCAAGAATCAACAATACTGCTGAGATTAGCCGCGTGGAGGACAGAATTGGCCTGCTGGTACAGGAACACTTTGAGTCCTTCATCGAGAAGTATGTACAATGCTCTCCTCCGAGATATGGGAACAAATCACTGACAGATGCCCACAAACTACAGCTTTCAGGAGGACCCCATCAGCGCTCCTACACCGAGCGCCCCAACACCCAGCGCAGTCACTACAGACAAGTACTATGTTGCCCAGATCAAGGGCATGCGCACATATGCCCTCTCAACATTCTACGTTGACTACAGACATTTGGCTTCATACGAAAATGGCAGTTTGGCAGATGGTGTGATGCGCCAGTACTACCGTTTCCTCCCCTTTCTCACCGCCGCCTTACACAATATGATCGCCAAGTACGAGCCTGCGTACTTCCGCGAGCATCGCCAGCCGACCGCTTCGAGCAACATGACCACCTCAGCAGCCAGCCATCTTGGCTCCTCTGACCAGACCGAGTCGACGCATCGCAAGAATGAGCATCAGCAAACCGATAAGCTCTTCTCAATCGCTTTCTACAACCTACCCCTAGTATCCAGAGTCCGTGCTCTCCGAGCCACCAACATTGGCCAGCTCCTTTCCATCTCTGGAACCGTCACACGAACATCGGAAGTTCGACCTGAGCTGTCCATGGCCACATTCAATTGCGAGGCCTGTCGTACAGTCGTGCCAAACGTCGAGCAAACCTTCCGATACACTGAACCCACGCAGTGTCCCAACTCTACATGTCAAAACCGTGTGGCTTGGCAGCTCGACATTCGCCGTAGCACTTTTGTTGATTGGCAAAAGGTGCGAATCCAGGAGAACAGTTCTGAAATCCCCACAGGCAGCATGCCTCGAACCATGGACGTTATTCTGCGAGGTGAAATTGTCGATCGCGCCAAGGCTGGAGAGAAGTGTATCTTTACTGGTGCTCTGATCGTTGTCCCTGATGTTAGTCAACTTGGTCTTCCTGGTCTGCGACCGACCGCTATTCGTGATGATCGCAATGCGCCCAGAGGAGCCGATGCTGGTGGAAGTGGAATCAGTGGCTTGAAGGCTCTGGGTGTACGTGATTTGACGTATCGTCTTGCCTTCCTTGCTTGCATGGTAAACCCGGACACCTCTTCAAGTGGCCAGTCTGCTGCCAGTAGTGCAGCAGATGTTGTCAATTCCCTGACAACGAACACCGCCAACGACATTGAGCAATCCGTGGAAGACGCCCAAGCTGCCGTTCTGGCATCCATGAACCCATCTGAAATCGATGACCTCCGAGCTATGGTGCACGGAGATCACATCTATTCGCGTCTCGTCCAATCTATTGCTCCCATGGTCTACGGCCACGAAGTTGTCAAGAAGGGTCTGCTTCTTCAACTTATGTCAGGTGTTCACAAGAGCACTGCTGAGGGTATGCAGCTTCGAGGTGACATCAACATCTGTATCGTCGGTGATCCATCTACCTCAAAGTCGCAGTTTCTCAAGTATGTCTGCTCTTTCGCGCCTCGTGCTGTCTACACCAGTGGCAAGGCTTCATCTGCCGCTGGTCTTACTGCAGCGGTAGTCAAGGATGAGGAGACAGGCGAGTTCACCATTGAGGCTGGTGCTCTCATGTTGGCAGACAACGGTGTCTGTGCCATCGATGAATTTGACAAGATGGACATCGCCGATCAAGTCGCCATCCACGAAGCCATGGAACAGCAGACCATTTCTATCGCAAAGGCCGGTATTCAAGCCACTCTCAATGCCCGAACAAGTATTCTTGCTGCTGCAAACCCTGTCGGTGGTCGTTACAACCGCAAGACGACTCTCCGCGCCAACATCAACATGTCTGCGCCTATCATGTCTCGTTTCGATCTTTTCTTTGTTGTTCTCGACGAGTGCAATGAGCAGGTTGACCGTCACTTGGCAGAGCATATTGTCGGCATCCATCAACTGCGCGATGAGGCCGTGGAGCCTGAGTTCAGCACAGAACAGCTCCAGCGATACATCCGCTTCGCCAAGACTTTCCGACCTGAATTTACTGAGGAGGCTAAGGAAGTTCTCGTCGAGAAGTACAAGGAGCTTCGAGCTGATGATGCCCAGGGAGGTGTTGGCAAGAACTCTTATCGAATCACCGTGCGTCAGCTGGAGAGTATGATTCGTCTTTCGGAAGCCATTGCCAAGGTCAACTGTGTCGAGGAGATCAGTACTGATATGGTTGTGGAAGCCTACAACCTTTTGCGCCAGAGTATCATCTCGGTCGAACACGATGATGTCGAAGTCTACGATGAAGAGCCAATAGAGGATAGCGAGACCCTCCTTCGCGCCGCAGATGCTGCTCACGCCCGTGATCAAGAGGGTGACGCGGTCATGGAGGAGGACGAGCAACCTGGCCGCAGCAGCGTTGTACCTGAGAGGAAGAAGCAGACGATCACCTATGACAACTATGTCAAGATGGTCAATATGTTCGTGCAGCGCATATACGAGGGCGAGTCTGCCACCAAGGAAGGTGTCGCTGGCGAGGAGCTAGTCAACTGGTACCTCGAGCAGAAGGAGGATGAGCTCGAGGGCGAGGAAGACTACCATCGTGAAAAGGCCCTGGCCAACATGGTGCTCAAGAAAATGGTCAAGGTAAGTCGCGCACGACCGTCACTTGTGTCAAGAATAAAACTAACTCGGTATCTAGGACAACTACCTCATGGCTCTCCGTGGCGAGGGTCTTACAGATGGCGAAGCAAGCTCTTCAGCACATGGCGAGATTGTCTACATCGTGCACCCCAACTGTTCCTTTGAGGAGCACTAACTTCCTGTCGATAATAAAGAGAAGGGAAAAGTATTGCGTGCTTAATGTGCTTGTCATGATGTAACGCCTCGGAGGGTGGGCGTTTAAGGAGTTTGTGATACTGCATTGTCGATATCTTGCTGTGAGCGACTGCATATATCATGGGATGAATGCGAATTTTTACAAGTGATGTTGTTATGAGGATGTTGGGTTTGATAGATAGATACCTACGCATTAATGTACATGGCATTGAATAATAGACTATGCTTCATTTACACAATATGTGATGTTATAGGAATAAGGGTATGTCGACTTGTTCAAAGCGACTAGTTCGTCGGCCGAGGGTATCTCCTGAAAGAAGCTGGCCTTCCCAACCAGTTGGGTTCGGTCATACATGCCCCTTTAGACATCTGTTATCTCTAGAGGGTCTTGGAAATCACTCGCAGGTTCTCTTCTAACCGATGTGTGATCATGTTACCTTTCCAGCATTCATAATACGATCAAGTCACTGACCTTGAAATCGGCATTATGCAAACTTCCATCCCTTTTCGCGGCACAATTCATTTTACTTGCTCATTTACTAAGAGCAACTGGTAGTCAAATGCCGTGCCTTGCCTTGCCATGCCGAGACCAGATCCTGGACAAGAGGATCAAGCTAGATAATTATACCCTTGATAATTGGCTGGCTAAAGAAGCTCTAGTGATGCAACAACAAAGTTTCAACAGTGGAAATACTAGTTAGACTCCGATCATGTCATGGCCGGTTAAAAGCCGCACCCCCCACCTGTACGACCAACGTTCACATGTTGATGAAGATATTGCAATTCACTCAATCTGACTTTTGTCTGAGACTGTCTGTCATTGAGGTATACGTATTTATTCACCAGAGATGGTGGCTGTTCCAATTGGACTCGTTGAGTTGACATCATGATACATGTATGACATGATAGAGTCTAGTCATGATCTTCAACACCCTCAAGAGTATAGTCAATCAGTCATCTTACTCAACAAGACATGCCCCCCACCTTGTGAAAACAAGCGTCTACAGTAGGAAATACTCGGCATTACTACAGTATATCTTAGAGTACTTCCTGTTGGTCCGCATCATTCGCTACGACTCCATCATGATATCAATGGTTACCCCTCATCTGCGGGCATAAAAAGGCCATTGCCCTTCCATCTTGAGCTCTTCTTCTTTTTCTCCTTCTTCATCATACAGTCTATCGAATAAATCTTCGAATAAATCTTCGAATAAAACCCAAGGTTTGTATCGTCATGTATCATGCTCGTACTGGTCTGACACGTATGATATGCTAGATATCATCACTCTCAAATCTGTACGGTTCTCTCCTGCTAGCAGCCATGGAGCCTTTCAGTGGTAGTCTTGTCCAGACCTGAGTTGGGACGCACTCTTCAGGTAAAGTATCATGCATGAGCCGGTGCCCATCCTCTCTTCTTTTCGTCTCTCCATCACTCAATTCTGTTGATGATGGAGGTGATGACAAGAGGAGGGGATGTGGCTGAGATTATACGGCAAAACTTGATCTGGATAATACCAGCGAAAGGATCATGTCCTCCTCCCTAATCACTTCAAAGTGTCTAACAACCATAGGTTTCCAAACATGTCTCCCCCTGCTGCCATCTCCCCCACTTCCCGCTCTGCTGAGCTTGCTACTTCTACTGCTACCAAGCTCCCTGTCTACGCGGGCAAGAACATCAACACCAAGACTATCGAGGAAATGCTCGGTAACTGGGATGACTTCAAGTTCGCTCCCATCCGGGAGAGCCAGGTCTCCCGCGCCATGACCCGCCGTTACTTCCAGGACCTTGACAACTATGCCGAGTCTGACATTGTCATCATCGGTGCTGGATCCTGCGGTCTGAGTGCTGCTTACGTCCTGGGCAAGAAGCGTCCCGATCTCAAGATTGCCATCATCGAGGCTTCCGTCTCTCCTGGTGGTGGTGCTTGGCTCGGCGGTCAGCTCTTCTCCGCCATGATCATGCGTAAGCCCGCTGATGCTTTCCTCCGTGAGGTTGGCGTTCCTTACGAGGACGAGGGCAACTACGTGGTTGTCAAGCACGCTGCCCTCTTCACCTCTACCATCATGTCCAAGGTTCTTCAGATGCCCAACATCAAGTTGTTCAACGCCACTTGCGTTGAGGACCTCATCACTCGACCTTCTGACGAGGGCGTCCGCATTGCTGGTGTTGTCACCAACTGGACTCTTGTCTCGATGCATCACGATGACCAGTCCTGCATGGATCCCAACACCATCAACGCTCCGTTGATCATCTCCACCACTGGTCACGATGGTCCTATGGGTGCTTTCTGTGTTAAGCGCCTCGTTAGCATGCAGCGCATTGAGAAGCTCGGTGGCATGCGTGGTCTTGACATGAACCTCGCCGAGGATGCTATTGTCAAGGGTACTCGTGAGATTGTCCCTGGTCTCATCGTTGGTGGAATGGAACTTTCTGAAGTTGATGGTGCTAACCGTATGGGTATGTTTCCATCTTATTCTATCTCAGAGTTTACTTCGTCTAACATGCATCAGGTCCTACCTTTGGCGCTATGGCTCTGAGCGGTCTCAAAGCTGCTGAAGAAGCCCTCAACATCTTTGACACTCGCAAGAAGCAGAATGAGCAGTAAGCGAGTCTGCATTGAAGAATCGCAAAGATGGAAAATTGGCACATCGAATAAGGCTCCAGAACTCCGTCTCTCATTGGAGTCATGGAAACTTGTCATTCATTTGAACTATTGTTGACCTGTTCAAGCACGAAGAATACATGAACCAAGCTTGCAATTCATCAAGTCATTTACAGTTGGGCAATACTGAATAAAACAAGGCTTTGCTTTCTGTAGCTATAAATCCATCATCTCGTAATCGTGACCGTCAAATCTCAGACTTGTTTACTTCTTCTCCTTGATCTCTATCTCCTCAATCTCAGTTGTCGGCGCTTCAGGGGCTTTTGGAGGAAATTTCATGCCTCTATTGGGACCATTTGGCTCAGCACCAAATCCCCAACCTCCATATCCATCTGCCATGGCTACTCCGGCAATGCCAGGAGCTTCTCCAATCATGGCACGACCAGCGAGTTGATTCTTGCCGACGCCGGGCGTCGAGTCAGCCCATGTTTTGAGCTCTTCACGTGTCTTGCCCGTGTATTTCTTTATGTCTTCATCGCTGAGTGGTACGGGGGCTTTGCTGTCTTTGTAGCGACGGTAGAGAGACTTTTTCTTGGTTGGCTCAGAAGTTGTTGATGTGTTGTCCATGTTGAGAAAGTAGTACAAGTATGTATATGTTGTTTGTTAGTGTGGAAAGAAATGATGATGATGATTATGTCTTGGCAACAGTGAGCTTCTGGAAGGTATTTATAGAAGGAATTAACCTGGATCCCTGCTTGATGAGTTACAAGCTGAAAATGGTGGCGTCGGGTCACACGGCATGGCTACATACAAACGGGGCGTTGGTGTTCCCCAGAATCCCACGATTTTGACAGCAAGAGGCAGTGCCGTCGATCCGTTGGTCAGACGATAGACATGTTTAATCCAAAGTCGGGCCAAGATTCTCTCTATGTGAATGGCTGTGTAAGATTGACATATCAAGGCATATTCAGCCATGTACATAGTAGGTACAAGATCTTATTAGTCCAACTTATCTCAAATTGTTGTTTATTTTACATGTCTCATATATGCTCCTCAAATAATCAGTCTACTTCTACTTCAGATACTCCTTCTTAGCAACCCTTTCACACAGCTCCTTCAAAACATCACTCAACCATTCGTAATCCTCCATCCCAAGATACACCTGCGCACTCGTCCTAACCCAAAACCTCCCTCCATGCAGGAACAAAGACACAAATGTCTTGTAGTCGCTAATAAGCGTATTCAAAATCCACTGGAACGCCGTCTGTGTTTCTTCCGCCGAAATCACTACCTCGCCCTCCTTTCCTTCTTTAGCACTCCACAAAGGCAACGCGATATTAGCCATGCCACAGTTTCGCATCGTCCCCGTGCTGTTCTCCATGTACGTAGTACCCAGCTTCTCAGCGAGGAGCTCGCTACCTTTCTTGTTCAAGTTCCAGAGATACTCTAGAACCGCATCCTCGCCGCCGAGTACTTCCTCGCGCCATTTGATAGCGTCCTTGACGCACAGATAAGGCGAGTTGTCCAGCGTACCGACGAACTCAAAGTTGGTCACGAAGGGTGACTTGGCGTTTGGAGGCAAAGGCGTGGTCCGCTGCACCAGCTTGGGGATGTAGCCATGGCTGGTAGCCAGTGTCGTCGGGAGTAGCTCTTGATTGCGAAGGGGCACGTAAAAAACGGCGCAGCCACGAGGGACGTGAAGCCATTTATGGCAGTTTGATACGAAGAAATCGGGATCTGCGGATGTCATGTCAAGCTTCACCATCCCGATTCCCTGCGCACCGTCGACCATGCTCAGAATGTTGAGCTTTCGGCACGTCTTGATCATTTCCTCCCAGGGAAAGACGACGCCCGGTCGAGAAGACACGACGTCAAACGTACAGATTCTGACACGCTTTCCCTCTTCCTCGATCTTCTTGACAGCATCCTCAAATCTCTTGATGATCTCATCATCATCAATAGGATACTCGAGCTTGACCTCGCGATGTGTCACATTCTCATTGTAGTAATCCACAAGATAGTCAGCTACTTTACCGCAGGCTTCGTAGATAGTTGAGAAGCTGATGATGACATCTTTACCGTCCTCGTTCCATTTCAAGTTACGAAAGACGGTGTTTACACCTGTTGTGGCGTTGGGAACCAACACAACAGTGTCGAGGGGGGCGTTGATAAGCTTTGCGACGGCGGCACGACTTTCATCGAGAAGTTTGGGATACTCGTATCGGATAAACGGATCAGGACGAGCCTCACTAACCAATGTTAGAAACAATTCGCATCACCACCTTGAATGTATAAACAACTTACCTCGCATCCTGATACTCGCGGAATTTAGCCTGGACAGCTTTGGGATAAGTGCCAAAAGATCCTAGACCAATATTAGTTCCTATTCCATCCATAGTTGGAGCACCATACCATGGTTCATATTCCTCCATTCCGGATCGAGCAAGAAATCCTTCTTCATAGAGCTTCCAAAGACAGAAGCTCCAGTCTTGCCCCGCAGAGGAAGCTCTTGAGTATAATCTTTGCCAACAGAACCCATGATGACGATGGTAAAAGGTGATGTTTTAAAAGTGATATGATGATACAAACTATTTTGCCACGCACTTGAGTCTTATATAGACGTCTTCCCCAACCTCTTGGCCTCGAGTGAGTCAAATGATACTGACAGCTAAATACGACATGGCTCATGTACCCCACATCTTCAACGTCAACGACGCCCTTAACTTAGTCCTCTCAGACCTCAGCTCTGGCAACTCAAAGCTGAATCGAGAGCGCGGGCCGTCGGTACCCGCAAAAGAGCGTTGTGGGGGTGCTGAGAGTGATAAGAGTCACTGATACTACCCGGAGTATAGCTACAATCAACATATCTAGAGCAGAGTCACAAAAAGAATGCCCGATTGCGGACGGAGGATTACAAATACAAAACGGAAATCTTTGACGAAAAGGCTGCCAATGTTCTCTCAATTGATGCAGCGAGTAGGAGGAATACTACCTTGTTTCCCTGAAATCACCATGCCCCAAACGCCCTTCCATGAATGCTCCTGGAGTTCTAAGCTCCGATATTCTCGCCCCCTCTGGCAATTGTTGGTATGTGAATCTTTCTAGTTGTTTGTCATCCGTCGTAAAAGCTCCCCATCTATGTACTCATAGCCGTTGGATCTCGGCTGTATCCAACTCATGTGGTGCTAGACACCCTCATTTCTCAACCTCGACGATGACCGTGTTTGCACGCGACTCTGTGGAGGAATAACAAAGTCCCGGGCTATCACCTCATGCACCTGACCATGCTTCAACATAGACAAGGCCGCAAGCGTGTCCGACTCGTGCTGAGACAAGCCTGGCTTCATAACTAGGGTGTAAGAGTCTTGAGGACTGCAATACAACCCAAGGGACCTTTCTGGTGGGAATCCAGTCGCAAAGGGTGTGGGAGATTCTTCAAGACCCATTGAAGACCTTTGACTGCGCGTAACACGTCTACTCGTTTTATGGGAAACTTGTTTCAGCGGTCCTGGATCAGGCGCGGCTACAGGTGAAACAGGTTGCAGCTGCGCGTTCATGTAATACTTAGGTGGAGTCTCGCAGTGTGGTGGTTCCATTGGTACCAAACGCTCGAAAGGCGGACTGGTATGGGGAGTTGGTGGTTGCGGGTTCAATGGAGGTAACCGGAGTGAGCCCTCCATCTCTACAACCTTCTGACTTGATTGGCGTCTACCAACTGAGGGCAATTCGACTTCCTCGCCATCAATCCTCCTGCGTTTCCGAACTCGTCCCTTAACCGAATCAATGATCGAACTCTCTTTGAGGAATCTTTCAGGCCTTAAAATGTGACTAAAGGGTATTTCGGTTTCCTCAGCCTTGGGTGGCTCGGCAGTTTCAGTACTGCGAAGCGTCCGACCATGGTTGGGATTCAACGTTGATGGAGGTTTCTTGGACCTTTCCAGAGCACCTGGCGCAGACTTGCGAGACCGTTGGCCCCTCTTCTGGATTGCGACCGGTTTGTTTGGGAGTGGCTCCAATGATTCAGGAGGAGCTGGAGGAGTCTCTGTAGGTGCAGCCATGATAACCGGTGTTACTATCTCTCTGGGCTCGAGAGGTCCATGTCCGGTTATCCTATGTAGATCTCTCATGATCTTAGGAACCCAATACGCTCCTGCGGCCTTTGTGTCCCGGAGAGCAATTGGGTGGGCCGCAGTCGTACGTTTAGCATCCATCTTTTCGCCTTCTTCGCCTGTGCCATTTGAGTCGCGTTTCTTTTTGAGCTTTGGAGGATCAGGGGTTTGCCATAACTTGGGGATCTTTTCTTGCAAGTCAGATACCCATGCGTCGCAATCCCACTCGACCCAATAGTCGATAACATCGCCCCATGAACTCTCGGGAGGCTTGGTGTAGTTGACAAATACTACCTTTCCACCCTTTGCGTGGACCGCCTTCGCAAATTCCCTGACCATGACTTTCAAGCCATGGACTCGCAAGCTGGTGCCGAGGATGAGAAGCAAATCTGGGCATAGAGCCAAGTCGTGTGTGACAATTGGGCTGATCAGGTGTGCATTGGGATGTTCTTCCCCATAGAGCACAATATCAGGCCTTAACTTACCAACACCCAAAGCCCGTTTTCCGCGTTCCTCACGAGCCACGGTAGCACCAACACAATGGGGACACTCAGGCTGTTGGCCTGACATTGTTTCCAATTGGCGTCCATCATCGTCCCAAGAACATACACGGCCACATAGGAAACAACGAAGAAGCTCCAGCGAGCCGTGAAGGAAAACACACTCGACGCCTGACTTTGGAAGGTCACGGCGAAGGTTCTGCACTGCGGTCATAGCATCCTCTGATGCGCCCAGATCCGATTCAGCTTGAGAAGCCATCAAGCTATCCGGCCTCGATTGGCTTGGTTGTGATGGTTGACTGGCCTCATTATCTGACGATTGTTGTGACTTGTCCGAGTTTCCTTCCGTCATAGCGTTAACCTCATCTACCATTCTGTTGAGTTGGTTCAGATTGGCAGTTGACTTTCTAGAAAAGCGACCACGGCTACCAGGCCCATCAGTAAGACGTGTTGAAAGCCCAACCTTTTCTTCAATTTGATCAATATTCTGAGTATAGCAACGGACAAGTTTCCCGCGATCTCTCAGGTGACTGATAAATCGATGTGAGCTTGTAGGTTCCACGTCTCTGACTTTTTGACGCAGAGTCGTTGCGAATGTGTAAAAAACGGATGTTCTCAGAGGGTCGGTCCATATTGATGCGTCAAACATGTCCTTCCCCTTCATGTTGGGTAGCGTATTCTTGCCCGTGCCAAGATTTGTTTGTGATAGGCTTGGAGGGAGTGAAGGCGGGGTGTCATCAACTTCAGACGGCGATGTGCTACTGCGACTGCCTGGCCCATCGTCCTCCGACGCGTGGGACGAGAACGGCTCGAACAGAACTGGAGGAGGTGACGATAAAGGCGACGAACTGCGCGGAATTTCTGAATTATGCAGATGACTCCTTTGCGCTCTTCTAAAAGCAGACGGTGGCGTAATGCGGAAATCTTCAGGCGGAGGCGAGGATAGCGGAGAAGTTGGCGGCTGAGCCACAGCTATGGTTGAGCGTGTCGTCCTAGGGTTTGTCAAAGGCACCGCATCTGGGTCTTCTGGTTGCTCCTCGTCTTCAAGGTCACCCTCGACCTGGATCGTATCCGCGACCTTCTCTTCCACCGGGTCAGGATCTTCGAGTTGAACTTCTATCTCGTCCTTTGTTTCGCCTGAGTCTTCTTCAGGTTTGGGAGAGTCATCGCGCAGTATTTTCCTTCTCTTTGGTGCTGGTAGGGCATCGGAGTCGGATGGTTCGTCGTCGGCAGTGTTTTCATGCAGACGCGCTCGCTGTGCCGCGTCAAGTTGCGTACTGATTAACGAGTAAAGACCGTTTTCGGAACGAAAGTCCTGGGCCAATTAGTCACCACATCAATAATTGTGTATATTGAGCCTCTCCGTAACGCATGAGAGCTAGCGCTGGAGTGCTCATCGAGAAAGCTCACAGGAATGCCTGAATTCGTGCTGATACCAGCACCAGTCACGACTATGACCTTGCGTGCCTTTAGTAGCCCATTGGCGATGTCCTTGAGCTCGTCCTGGGACTCGGGAGAGACGTGGGTGGTGGGCATTGTTGAAGAAAACGAAGAAGGAAAGTCGGCCGCGTCGCGGTATTGTAGCGGGCGGGTGTAAGCCGCGGTCGCGTGAAGCCGACTGCTATGTTGACGAGCTTACGATACTGATGATTGTATATAGCCTATTTTCATTGTGATATGGTTGTGTGTCGTCGTGAAGTGTAACAGAGGCCGAATGCGAGGTTGTTTGTGGTGTGAGGTTCAAGTTCACTTAACTTAGTAAGGTTGTGGCGGGCAAGAAGTGACTTGGATTTGGAGGTAGTAGTGGTTAAGACTCTGGACCGGGGTCGCGAAGCGGGAGAGGTTACCACGCTACCTAGCAGACAATTTAACGACCAGCCGATATAAGCAATGGTTGAAATGATGAAGGGATTAAGGCTTGTAGCAGCTCTAAGTGATATATCCAACTCGTTAAGGTTGATATGTGACTGTCGTGTCCAAAGAGAGGAACTGAACAACCCAAAAACAATGCATGAACGCGACTCGAGTTTAAACCTCCAAAAATGCAAGTGCCCGCTCCTGCAATGTGACTGTGACGCGCTTCCTAGTGGCTGGGCTGAGAATGGAATTCTACAGCGCCTTACCGGGCTATCGATAAGGGACAAACCCGCCGAAAATATGGAAGGGACGGACGGGACAGACCGCTAAATTACCCGCTGAGCGGGCATGTTTACACCCCACTAAGGTGACTTTAGCCATCACCTCACATGAATCTTCTCATCAGACCGAGGCAGATTCTTAATTCAAGCAAGCGACAAATTCTATACTGATATTATTCTATTGACAGGTTTAGGAGACTATACACCCAAGGAAAATATACATGCAGAATGACGGGCAATAATGATCTCTACTCAAATGGCCACCAGCACGTCAAAGAGCTTCTGGAAATCAGATGGAACTCCCAGGCCTGTGATCGCGTCCCAACCCTTTGCTGCCGGCCAACCACTAGGGCTATGACCTTCTTGGAAATCGCATGGCCTGCTTTCTCCAGCAGAAACGTCTGAAAGAACCGCCTGTACTTCGTCCGAGTAAAGAACCTCGTTGATCCAACCCAGCACATCTTTACCCTTACGCACGCGTGCATCGTTGATGAGCGCAATCATGGCTGCTACCACAGGTGTACTCGCGCTGGTACCTCGAAGCGCAACCTGCTGCCCCTTGAGTCGAGTAATGAAACTGGTTGCCGTGATAGAAATATCAGGAACTCCTCGGTTGCTAGCATTGTAGTTGCCATCGAGGTGACCGTCAAGGGTTTTGACGTAGTTCTTGATAGAAGAGTCCTGCCACTTCTCACGGGGGAAGTACTGCGAGAAACCACCTCCACTGAACTCGGTGCCTGCGAAAGGCTCAGCTCCAGCTGCTACACCACCGATGCTGGTGACCCAAGGGCAAGTTGCAGGAAAGACAGCCATGGTAACATCCTTGTTGCTACCGTCGTTGGTGCGGCAAGTGGAGTTACTTGATCCCTTTGCACCTCCATCGCCAGAAGCTGCTAGGATGGTCGTACCACGAGCTGTCAGAAGACCAAACATTGAGCAAACACGCTCAGCGTACTTGCGGGGAACCGAGACCTCGTTATCGCCATAAGAGACGGAGAGCACATGGGGGACCTCATCGTCAGATAGGTCAAGAAGGTAGTCGAGGAACTCGAGGTAAGGTTCGTTATCGTTGTACTCCTCAGATACTTCTTCGCCGTCATCGTCCAACGTAGGGCCACGACCGTCTGCGAGATAGTATGTGATGTTGGTAGGGTAGCCAAGGGCCATGGCATATTGCACATCCAGAGCGGCCTCGTTTCCGGAATCGAAGAGGACTTGCGAATTCTCAGCACCGTTGATCAACTGAACTGAAAAGTTGTAACGGGCTTCATAAAGAGGCTTCGCATAGATCCTTAGAAAGTCCTGGGCATCGTCGTAGTTGGCATACTCTTCAAGAAAACCGGCGATACCAAAGCGGATAGGGGAGGTGCCGTTATAGGCAGGGTAGCTGATGTTGAACTGCTCACGAAGACATTCGGGCTTGACAGCTCGGCCGCAAGGGATATCAGCACGTTTATCCAGCTGCAGGCTCTTGAGCATGCTTGGTGTGAAGTCTGGGTCGGGAGTGGTGAGCTCTTTGGTGGGTCGCATGAAGTTGGCGATGGGATGGATGAAGCTGATAGACTCTGCTAGCGATTCTGGTACTGAGTAATCTCTTGTTCGAAGGACGGGGTCCTGGTTCGCGAACTGGTAGTAGCCAATCTTGGCGTCGAGGAGATCTTGAGCATCTTCGACAGTGGTCTTGACATGAATCCAATCCTTGTCAGGAGTGGCCTTTGCCGCTACGCCTCTGCTCTTCAACCATGCCAGTACTTGGTCGACATCCTTCTCGTCTGGGGTTCGGAGAGCAAGGGCTTCCTTCTGGCTGAGATGGCGCTGGACATACTGTCCAGATGTAGCATCGCGTTTTCGTAATCCGGTCTTGAGGTTTTCGATATCGGGCTGTCGCATAGCAATAGAGAGCCGTAGAACATGACTGGGATCAACAGCCTGGTTGATCTTTTCCCAGCCATTGGGGAGAACGGGGGTATCTTCGATTTTGATGTTCTTGGCGGTACCAAGACCAGCCAGAGCCAAGGTTGTGAAGAATATGGTAGATATCATGCTTGCTGCTATACACAGACCAGTGTGGAACAAGAAGGTAGAATGTTTATAAAAAGAGCACCTTTGCTAGATGCAGAATAATAGTTGTATTACCTCTCAGAGGTTTTGTTTAAATGAGAAGATGAATGAAAAAATGTTGATTGTCAAGTGCTTGCTGGTGCTTCTTTCCTCACAAACAATAGTCTAGACGGTACCCAGACAACTTGACAAACCCGAATCGAACAGAAATAACATGGTCTTGCTAGAAACGCGGCTACGATGATGTTTATAATGTTTGTACAAATCGTTTCTACGGTTGACTCCACAACCAAAGGGGGATCATCTTTGCCGTGCCGTCATATTAACGGGGTCCAATGCCTAAAAATGGGCGGATCTGAAACTTCATTCAATCTCGCGCAACCAAAGCGGGTTCAATAAAAAGAGGGAGAAGCACTTTTTCTCGTGTTGATGGTTGCACATCACAATTAGACCACCGAATACGGCATCCGAGTCGTTGAAAAAATATGGAAAAAGTGGTGACTCTTTTTAACCGAGCAACAAGTAGAAAGAAAGTTTGCTATGAGTCGCGTAAAATGCTTTCTATCCAGTCGGATGCCTTTGAAAGAAAGTTTGTTGAGTTTAGATAGTGCCTGTCTAAATGATGTTTTTTGAAAACGGATGAAAGTCAATGCTTAACGCCTTCCGGAGCTGACTCCACTGAGTCCACTCTGAAAGCCTCACTCGAAGAGAACCAAAACGACACGTGACTTTGCACATGACCTCGGCCAGTTTCTTTCTGGACCGCCAAGAGACAGGCTGGACCGATCAACTCCCCGTACAACGCCACAGTCTCTTGATGTGATGATTTGATTCCCCACCAACAAGAAGTAACTAGGTTCTCTTTCCACTATAGAATGATCCATGTCATACGTACTTGACTTCGGGCTTTACAGTCTCACAAACTCCGATCAAGACACCTTCCAAAATCGAACAGAAACTACTGCAGTCATCCGCCTGGATCTCAGTCCAAAAGTGCCTCCAGTATCCGTACATGCAGTAGAACCTTGAAATCCTTGACGAGAGACGAAGAGACTTCTCTCCCTCACAAGCAAAGACAGGCTCAAGGACGCAAAGACTTGCAATAAACTCCGCTCTTGTTCGCCCCCTCAGGGCCCTCACTAACCACTAGCTCTCAGGCAATCAACGTCTGGACCCTGTGATTTGTTCGCAAGTTGTTGTTATACAGCTCAATCGTGCCGAGTCACCTCAAGACCCGTTTGTGCGCAGTTAAAATCTCCACCTCGTTGCAGCATAACCACTCCACAGCCGATGGTCCGAAAGGGACCATGACGACGACCCGAAGAACGCTATGCATGTACACTACAGCAAGTCCTGAAAATCCTAAACCCGTGGGGTTCACAATTGGTCAAAGAATCTGCATACCCATACCGTAACTCATAGTATACCACTATGTGCCTTTCACCTGCACTTTCATTCGATATTATGCGTGGGATTCAACAGGACCAGACCCAATGAAGATACAACTCGGTCCATGGTGCTTAGTTCCCCGGAGTTAGCTACCTATTCACCGAATTCAAGTTCAAGTTGGTCCTCCCAACCCGTCATTACTCAGGCTGTGGATGTGATACAAGGATACCTCCGCTGTCGACCCAGAGAAACGTGGGTGCAGTGCAGTTGCCAGCGGGGTTTTACTTGGTTAACTCGTCTCAAGAATAAATATTCAATCCTTTAAAGCTTGGGTCCAGTCTCATATTTTTTGGCTCATTTTTCTCACGTTTCCCTTCTCACTACCAACCTAGTTGTGTCTCTTGCGTGTTCTTATTACAAAGTCTGGTTGACCTATTGTTCTATACACCTCAATTTGCAACATCAACCCTCAAGGGTTATACGTGACCTTTCAACATGGCAGGCTCAGAGCATCTCAATGTCTTCAAAGGCCCTGAATCGATTCGCAATTACTTTGACCCTGAGCAGTCACCACCTCTGCCTCTTGTGGAAATCCCCGATAGCCTCAACCCTTACCGTCAAGATGGTGTCCGCATTTATGCCAAGATGATGACTATGCATCCTGCCACTAATGTCAAGGTGATGCCAGGTTAGTCTACTATTCTACAGCCGCCATTGGAAATTAAGTTAAATTTTATTATGTAGCCATGAACTTGCTGGAGAACGGTGTTCAGCCTGGCAAGACAAAGACTATCGTCGAGAGCAGTTCTGGCTCTACCGTCATCTCCATGGCCATGGTCGCCCGTGCTTTCCACGGTATCGATGATGTTCACGCCTATCTCAGCAACAAGACGAGTGAGACCAAATTGCGTATGATGCAATTCTTCGGCCTCAACGTGTAAGTAGTCCACTGGTGCGTTTACATGCACAATGTTTGCTAACTGTGAAACAGCACTCTCTTTGGAGGACCTGCTCAACCAACACCTGTGGACGAGCGAGGCGGTATCAGATCCGCAGCTCGAAAAGATGCAGAGTCCGAGTCTGTCTGCAGTCCTAATCAGTATATCAACGACGATGTGAGGTTCTATTTGCCATTTCATATACCCAAGCGCTAACAGTCCGCAGAATTGGAAGTCACACGTACGATGGACTGGTCCTCAAATTTACCGTCAGCTCCCAGAGATCAATGTGATTGCAGCTTCTATGGGAACTTCTGGTAAGTCAGGACCTTTTAGCTTGTGCAGGATAGGCTTGCTGACATCGTTTTAGGAACCATGACTGGCCTGGGTACCTATTTCAAGGAGACCAAGCCCTCAGTTTACAGAATTGCGTATGTGCTCTAGCCACCCTATACTGTCTAACAATTGCTGACCTTAAAAGTGTATGTACCAATGCGGGAGAGCGTGTACCCGGACCTCGCGAGTACTCCCTAATGAGCGAGGTTGAGTTCCCGTACCTGGATTCCCATGATGCGCTTGAGGAAGTCGGCGCGCCAGACTCTTACTCTCTTTCCCTGGACCTCACCCGACAGGGCATTGTTTGTGGCCCCTCTTCAGGATTCACTCTCAAGGGCCTGTATCAGCGTCTTGAGAAGCTGAAGCAGGAAGGAAAGCTATCAGATATTGCTGGTCCTGATGGAGAGATTCACTGTGTTTTCATGTGCTGTGATCTTCCCTTCCAGTACTTGAATGAGTACTTTTCGAATCTGGGACCCGAAAAGTTCAGTCCTCTTCGTAATGAGGTATGTAAAGTTGTAACGCCAACATGCAAAGCAGGTACTAACATAACATAGCGCCTGAGGAAAGTCGATCTCTACCGTTATGATGATGCTTGGGAGCTCAACTCTCTAAACGCTTTGTCCAACTACTTCACCATTCACCCCCTAGGTACTCACGACACCGTTCTGTCGCTTGCAGACCAGATTGACAAGGCTCTCACACCCTCGGCCAACACTCAAATTCTCGACTTCCGATGCTCATCCGACTATGATGCTTTCCATCTCCCCAACTCAGTCAACATTCCTCTCGATGCGTTGCGAAACGGGCCTGACAGCGGTAGCCCCTTCTCCAACCCTGCCGACGAGTGTGCCATGCTTGAACAAGTCTGGCTTGAGCTCGAGAGCCTCTTCAGCGTCAAGGACAAGAATGGTAACCGAAATGCCAGCGCCGAGGCACTCATGTCTATGCTGCGAGGCAAGAGGGTTCTCACGCTTTGCTACGACGGTGACAGTTCTAGAGTCGCCAACAGCGTTCTCCGTGCAAAGGGCGTTGAAGCAGAGTGTGTTCGCGGAGGTTACGGTGCTCTCGCCAAGTTGCAGATGCCCTGCAACGACACATGCGAGGTGGTCTCGATCCCTGTTTCTGTGCAGGTCTAAGCAAAAGGGTTGTACTTCACCTTACAGCCCTACTTTTTTTTTTTGCGTTGGAATGCTTAACCCGGCCGGAAGTGCAGTGGGCATCCGGGGCCGGCCGACATTGCGTACATGTCGGATTCGGAGCACGTTTGGTGGTTTTCCATGTTCTTTTCTATTTTATATTGATACGACTTATGACCGAAACACGAAAAAGTAGGACGAGATGGAAATCGAGGATTTCTCAGGAGGCGAAGACTCAAACCAGAAGTGCAGTGGGTTTCTGGGATTTGAGGAGCATAAAAGATTGAGTACAGAATAAACGAGTTTCAAGCCATGAATTATCAGAAATGACACGATCGCAAAGTCGACGGTAATTACCTGGGAATATCAAAGCCCATGCTACAATCTCGATGCAGTGAATGCGAACTTATCGTTCGACTTGCTGAAATATTCTAGAATGGCTTGAGAAGAACTCTAAAAGCAGGAGAGCATTCCGCGGCAGGGCTCCGGTCTTTACATTCCTCAGGAATCGCTTCCTGGTTGAGGCCGAGGGCCGATATTTAAACTTCTGATTGCCATATGTTTAGCCCAGTTGCTAACAACTGCCAGTGCAATTCTGGGAATAGCATGCCCGGCAAGGAATGCAAAGTGAAAACTTTCTCTGTGCCGAGACCCTGAAACATGATATCAGGTTTCTCCTTACCCCTGCCGATCAAGTATTGTCGACGTTGCCGGTGTCAAACGGAGGATCACTGGACTACAGATGACAATACATGCACGCAAGTATATCGTTTTGGTGTAAGTGAGGAACAAGTCGTGAAACCCCTCAATAACAACCTGTAACCTCCCAGAATACCTCGATATAATCCTTCTTCTACAAACTTGTAGTGTCTAGAATCAGAATCTAGCCCGGGCTATAGTGAAAGGCTATCAGCCCATGGAATGCGGAGCCGTTAGACTAGTTCTACCAACTGGACTCTCGATTCCCATGCCATGTATGTTAGCAAACGGCTCTGGAAAACCCCGTCGTAGGAGAAGATCTTGTTCATGTGACAGGGTACTCAATTCTTAACGCCGCAGGAACCAGACTTGTCAATAATTAGGCTTAGATAAAATCAGGGCTGAGAGAGACCTCTTGCGCAGAAACTAATAAGACGGCAAACAGGTGATTAGTGAGAAGAAGAAGGGAAAAGGTGGTTAACCTGAATAGATGCATGGTCGCGAGAAGTCGAGATCGTGGATCGAGGCTTGTGCAGGAACAGAAAACTTAAAGGATACAGAGTTGATAGTTTTCATCTGCAAGGAACGTTGAAGAAAGAATGTCTCGGGAACAACGCCGCTTGGCGATGCTTCGAGAAGGAAATCTGGCAGTCGATCATTCCGAGGCCTTGAACATTGTTTCAATACCATCCGTTCCAGACTGTTATCCATGATGATATTTTAACTAATCCCATCCACTCCTTCATTTAGTATTGTACTTTTCTTACAGCTGAGACCAAAGCGTCGGAGAGTCCTGCATTTGACAAGGCAAAGTCGAGGCGTCAGACTTTGTACCCAACATCCATAGCGTTGGTATCCTCGCCTCGCCTCGCCTTGTCCTTGTTTTTTCTTTCTTTTTTTTGCAGTCGCTTTAGAATTAATTCTTCTCAGAACATGCACGGTTCACAATCAAACGAGGCTGTCACGTCATAAACTCGAGACGAGACGATTTAAAGGGAAAAAAAGTAAAAATAAACCAAACTAAGACAAGACCCCTGATCGTCGGGACTGAGACTCATCCCGTCTCGTCAGAAAGCCAAGCCAGGGTCTCACTCCCAGTCCAAGCGGCGAAAAAGACCAACAGCTGATCAAGTATGACAAGTCGATACCCGAAACAAAAGTGGCATTCACTTTTTGTATATTGAATCATGCCAACACACACCATTCGTTGTCCTAACCGGGTGGCACGTATATTAGCATTGGTCGGATGTTTAGACCCCTTTCGCCCAGTTAGCAAACATTGTTCCTGTGGCGCGTCGTCGGTCGGTCCAAGCCGTATCACATCCCATCCCACCCTTTTTCTCACGGGCGCCTAAGACAAGCATCTGGTTAGTCCAAAAGCTTACATCCTTCGGAAACCAACTATTGGAAAAAATGGTCGGTTTAGTCTATGGGGTAGTAGGAAGAGAAGGAGGGTCAGAGACCCCTGTTGGATACATATAAACTATGAGGCTTACCCCGTCCCAAAGTTCATACTTGATAGACACGAGAGTGAAGCGAAGCGGGTTGATAGTGTGTCTCACCTTGATACATTCATTCCACTTTTAACATTTCATCTATTCATTCATTTATTCACTTGGTATTTGTGTCCTTTTTTCCCATCTCAAGCCTTGTAACTCACTTGACACATCTTCTTCTCCTTCATACATTCATTCCTCAAAATGAAGTCCTTTCGAACCCATCGATCAACATCCCTCCCGAGCAACCAAACCCCCAAGAAGTCACTCTTTTCCAAAATATCCCGCCGTCTCTCTCTCAGCTCCAGAAGACGCACCGATTCAGTTCGTCTATACGACGAGAGCGATGACGATGACACACTTCAAGTGATCCCTCCAGAGGTAAACAAGATCTCGGGCTCTAATCGTCACAACTCCTGACTCACAACGTGATACAGCTTCAACAGCCACCCACACAATCACGCTTCGCTCGCCGAGCCTCCCGATTTTGGTCCACGTCTTCAGCAAACCAGTTCGACCAAGACTATTCTTCACCCCAGTCCCCAACATATCCTCCGTACGGGGGCGCATACGTCCCACGTCATGCAGCAAGCGACTTCTCCAAGACGGCCACTAACCACCTGACCATGATGGTCGAGGCCGACGAGGCGACGCTCTGCTCATACAACTATCGCCCCGACGGAACCGCAAGAAGCTTCAGCATAACTGACAGCGAGCCTGATGTGGATCATCGGGAGCAGGCACTCAGAGCCTTGACTGCGACACGTAGCAGTGCCCATTCTAGTCAGACGAGCAACTTGAGCAATGACTACACTTTCTTCTCAGCCGACGCGACGAGTAGTGTAGATGCTCGGCATCGAAGGTCAGCAGCCGCATGGGCTGAGCTTGAACAAAGGTCGGCAGCCTTCAACCACAGGATGAGCGGCACCGATCACCTCATAACCCGACAGGGCCGCGCACACAGCACTTATCTGGGCTTGCCTGGCAGTACATATGAGTCGCCAAGGCCTGCAAGCTCAGTGGCCGTGAGTATTCATGAGTATGTCAGGCCCGCGCAGACTGTTAGAGCTTGGTAGCGAATGACTGTTTGCATTAAGAGCAGCCAAGTTTGAGATGCGAAATGACTGGGATTTTGAGACGGGCGTTATGGGCAGGCATAATATGCAATTTCGGAGTGCAAATCTGACTTGGGATTCAACAACATGAAGAAGCCTGGACTGCTTCAAACCACAACAGGCGTATCTGCGCTGACACACGATTCAAAATAAACCACATTCTTTTTTTGAACTGACTGCAGGTTCCGTCATGATACCCAATATGAGCAAGCATCGTTAAGCGTTACCAGGATGCCCAATCCGTGAAACATGTGATGAATGTGTAACAAGCTTGATGAAGCACCAATGCAATGGGATCGTGGTATTGCCGTCGCATATATACTGAACCAACAGCCCCAAACGCCAATTTTCTCCACGCGATCGCTCGTATGGCTGGATACATAGCATCTCGTGTCTTCATGCAAGAGAAACCGCCTTCCCGTTGCGCTCAAATCAGAAACCCCTACCCAATGCACCGTAGTAAGATAGTCCAGTCCGCAGACCAATGTATACCACAAAGTATTCAAAGCATAACCATGCTCAACCAATCGACTCCAAGTCATTGGCTACTCTTGTAGATAAATCGAAACGAGTTGTGAGCAATACTCCAGGAAGTCCGCTGGTCAAGAGAACTATCACGCTGTGGTGAGATAGTTCACTGATTCCCTGGCCGGCCCCTTTGCCGGCTGAGATGACCCAAACAGGACCATGTCCAATATTAATACAGACAAAACACAAACGCCACTTCATGACCGCATAACTCCGGCAACTGGCCTTCTCGACGGAATCAAGATCTCCTCGTCGTCAGAGCTATCACCCGTCTCGGCGCTGGCTTGATCAAGCATTCTCTCGATGTCCTCATCGCGCAGAGTCTTTCTCGTCTTCCCATTCCCTATGCCAATACCGCTTGGCAACGAAAGTGTCCCTCGTAGTTGACTTCGTCCCCCAATCGTACGTCTTCTGGGCATGGCTCTATTTTGCGGAGGATAATGTTGCTGCTGTGGCGAATCCAAATCCATGGGTGAACCGGGAGGTGGTGGCATGGATGAATTATCGTAAGGAGATTTTCGGACCTGCTGAGGTTGGCGCTGTGATGGCAATGGCTTCCTGGGTCCGGAAGGCAACGCGTGACGCGCCTGGGGTCTGTTCATTCCAATAGTTGGTGCTGATGAGCTTGGGGGAGAGAAGGCATGCTTCAAGTTGGCAGAGTTTCCTGGACTGCTCATGAATAACAAGGTCTCAATAGCATCTTGTTCCCTGACGTTCTGATGCGGTGACATGAGAACAGTGTCGCCTGTAACACGAAACTTGGGTCCATGTTGAAAGGTAGCTTGCTGTCCAGGCGTATGAGGAGAGTCGGAGTTTGAATGTGATAGCATCCCCGGGGTTCGATGGGGATGAGAGTTACGACGTGGGTTCACGTGCGGTGCTGACAAGGCACCAGGTCGAATAGGTGCTGGCGGCGCGAGCGATGGCTTGTGCCATATATGATCTGGCGGTGTATGTGACTTTCGTCGCTCAGTAGCTGACGCTTGTGGTAGAGGGGCCGATGATGAAGGTGGATTGCCCATGGGTATTCGAGGGCTTGCTGATGAGCCTTGTCGGCGATGTATAGTGGATGTGCTCGAGACTGGAGAGGCAGCTTGGGATGCCATATTCTCGACTTCTTCTAGTGAGTTTGACTGCCAGCCGTTATTGACCTTGACCATAGCGTAGGAGAGACGCGTCCGTAATTCGTTGGATAACTAGAGACTGTGTTAGTGGTATTCCCACAAGCAGACCGGTCTTTGGCTAGAGCAGAGACGCGGTTTTTGGAGGTCGTGCTTAACGTACCTCTCCAATATGGCCACCTGCTGATGTCCTGCTTACAGCACTCGGTGTTCTTGTATGACCTTTAACGGGGCTTTGGCTTTCTGTCCGGCTTTTAACCTCACCGTCGGCCATGCGCTTCCGTGTATTCGAATTGATTGTACCAATTCTATCCTGTGCAGCAGCAATCTCGGAGAGCTGTAGTAACTGACTGTCCTGACTCGACGGGCCAGGTGCACAGTTACTGGCGTCACTCGCTGGAGGTGTGTATGCGGCAGGATCCGTTGAAATGGTTATAGTGGTGTCCTGGGAGCCAGTGTTGGAGAAAGGATGACTCTGTGTAGAACCATCGTCGCGGTCGGTAGAAGGCCTGCGCTGCATTTTGGCGATAGCAGCTGCAACTATGGCATGTGCTGTTGTGGTTCTGGCTGTTGAATTAACAGCAGCACCGTCGACAGGCGCAGCAACAGTTGGCGTTGTCGACGCAATCGGGTGGGAGGCTCGCGAGAGCGCGTCGCCGGCCGGGGTTGGCAGTGGTACCGCGGTATCCCCACCTTGTCGCGCTGCTGCTCCCGTTGCTGTCTCAGTCTGAACAGTAGCGTCTAGTTGAGAGTCGGCCGTCTTGAACGACGGGGGAGGCGCAATACGGTTATTGTTTATAGTAATTTCATGTAACGGTTGATTTGAACTCATGATGATCAAGAGAAGCCTCCAGAGAAGGAGTTGTGAGAGTTGTTAGGGTGAAGTTCGACCGAGTCGAGTCGCTCAAGGTGGACCACAATTGGAGGGATTCCAGAACGTATAAGCCTCCGCTGTACAAGTGAACCCTTAGTTTTAGGTGCTGTAGACTGACAACTGGCGTGGAGTGCCCCCCAGAACGATGGAAGGAAAGGGTCTAGGGTCTAATAGAACGAAACCGCGCGGCGGGAAATCGGACTATCAAGGGAGCTAGAGAGACACAGAGACAAGGGAAACAGTCAGGGTTTGGCAAGGGTCATGATATTTATTGATTGTTTTTGTTGTTTATTTGTGGTTGTCCTTTATTATGAGTGAGGACTGAGGATGAAATACGAATGAGCATCAATGGTGGGCGATCCACGTCGGGGGGCGGTTTAATTTCAACAGGTAGCCATTATGGATACGAATCGTGGCCAATGACCAAAATACTCAAGCCGTGGTACTTAATCGAAGCTGCAGTCATAGCCGGTCTGGATTGTGGGAAGGACAGATAAATCCCACGCGATCTGGTACGCGACTTTCTTTACTCTGATCAATGTAAAATACCCTTAAAGTGTGCGCGCTTGTATGGAGACCCAATGGGTTCTGTGCTCACACCTAACCTTGAAGGTTGCCCAAGCCGAAATCTGCTAAAGATGCACTAAAACTTTAGTGGCTGCAGGGTCATTTGCAGAGCGTTCATCCGCTGTAGGTTTAATTGAGTGCTGTAAAGATGGCATGGATGCCATAGAGGTCGTCTTCCATGTGATACCATCTACAAAATGCAAGCCGTCTATGTCGCATGAACACTTTCAACGTTACCTTGGAATGATGGCCGTACAGATACAGTAATACCAAGGGCGTGTGAGCAACTTAACACACTTGTTCGGTGAGGTGCAGATACACCCTGGTCATGATCCGAAATGCCAATAAAGCACTCACTCTCCGGTCATGCAGCTCGCAAATATTAAAAGCCGCGTGGCGCTGCAAGGTTTTGTGAGGACTTTTGTGAGATATGGACAGATAGGTAGATTGATAAATTTGGATAACACGTATAGGCATCAACAGAGATGACACGATGTTGTTATTTGACTGCCTACAACGACATGAAATGTTGCAGAAATCGTCATCATAAATCATCTCTCACCAGAATATTGATCACAATGAGTGCGACAACTGACTCCACCCCTGTGACCCCAAATTCATTTTCCCCCTCCTTCCGTGGATCATGGATGACAACCAGACCCATGACACGCTTGGGCCAGAAAAGCGTTTATGACGCGAGATCACGTGTCCATCAGATCGAGTAAACAGTGGAGAGATTGATAAGACAAGGATAATGCCTTTGACGATGAGACTGTGACTGTGACTTGTATCGTCTGAAGTCGCTTCTCAATCAGTATTCTATTCGTGATGCTCATAATAAATTGTCTATTTTCGCTTGAATAACTAGTCATCAGTTCTATCCGTACCGATTACCAACACTATTTTTTGACACTCTAGAATTAAGTACCAACATAGATAGCTCACCCACAAGCTGGTTCGTCACCTCCAGCATGTCCATAGACACCTCCGTCTAGAATCACTCCCTCGTTGTTGTCGAGGTCATGCTGAACACGCTGCCATCCCTTCTTTCTTCGTGATTCCCTTCCCTCTACTTCCGCACCCTTGCCCTTGGCGTCAAAGACAGGCTTAATCAGAGATCCAAGAAGAGGATTACCGCTGAAGGCTCCACCATTTCTTCCACGACCCTTATTCCCCGACGTATCTTCCAGAGTGCCATTGTTGATCTCATTATCAATCACCTCGTCTTCAGATTCAGGTGTAACAGGTCGTTCGACCGCTGCCATCCTGCGAACAACCTTGCCTCCCACCACGTCAATGCTTACAACTTGCTTTCGCTTCTCGTAGTCTGGTCGTGCGCTCCACTCCATCTCGCGAAGGACTTTCTGCTGTCGCTTCAATTCTCGTGCTCGCTCCTCAGGAGTTGCCCACATGCTACCCGTTCCTGTAAGTGCTCCGCCAACGTCGAAATCGGCTGCCTCGTCACGGACGGTGGTTCGCTTGGCGTTTTGTGCTTGGAAGTTCAAGAGCTTGTCGCGGTGAGCTCGAGCCTTGGCTTCAGATTCACTGAGTGAGGGACCATCATTTCCACGTGGTTGAGTGAACGGTGCCGGTGTCTTGGCTACATCAGCACGACGATTTGCATCGCGGTTGGCAGCCTGTCGTTCACGTCCTCGCTCATCTTTAAGTTCTCGTACCATAGCTTGAACGTCATCTGATGTGAGAAGAGGAGTACCACAATAGGTACAAGGTCCCAAGCCCTCCTTCATGCATATAACCTTGCCACAAGAGAGACAGTTGGGTGCTGCGCCCTGAAGAGGATGCCTCGTAGCGACACAGTTGCATTTTCTAGACCTGGAATTATCCAGCGTGGGATTCGTCGAAATTTCAAGCGCTCGAATAGCTGCATCGAGGTCAGATATGGCGGTCGATGCTCCAGCCATAGGCAAGCCTCCAGCTATGGATATCTTTGTGGTTGTAGCTGGCTTCGGCGTAGAACTGCGCGAGGTAGGAGTCGACTTGGCCTTAGACTTAGATGGTCCTTCTCCAATTAGGTAGCCGGCTGATGCATGTTGTTTGGGGGGAGGCTTTGCGACAGGCTTAGGGTCAGGTTTAGGGGTGGTCGATCGCGAGGCATTGTTACTGCTGGGTGCGCTCGGCCGTTGAGGAATGTAGTCGAGGCTCAGGTCCTTCTTGCTGTATGTTGTACCCGCTGGCGCAGCATATTCACCCACTTGTCTCGCTTGAGGTGTGTGGATATTCGCCTTCTTCTTTTTTGGTTGTCGTTTTGCCTTTGGTACGGCCTCGACATTCTGCGACTCGGGTTCAGGCGGTGCAGTGACGTTGGAGTACGAGGAGCTACCCGGCGCTGACGTTTGCCTCCGAGAGTTGAATGACGATATGAACTCAATCGCTTGGGGAGAGTCTCCTAGTAGATTTCCAAAATGATCTGCCGCTTCTGCTGTGGAGAGAGTAGAGGCGTAATCGAGGACCTGCTTAAGCTCCTCATCAGGAAGCGGCAACAGCTGCGAGAGCTGCGCAATAGACATGGTGTGTGACTTTGGAAGAACTTCGATTGTAATATGTGCTCCCGAGTATTTCCTGAGTTTAGATATTTCTTCTTCGGAGATTTGAGATTAGAAAAAGTCGAAAATGAATGTTGACGTCGTTGAAGGAGAGAGCTTGGAGCTCCCCCACCAGACCGTCTTAGCCCCTCCAAAATCTACAGCATACTGTTTGCTGACTCACTCGCCGAAATTCGACCTGCACCCCATATTCCATCTCATACCTTAGTACCTAACGATCACTAATAAGGCTTGATAAAAGACTTGGCGTTTCATCTATAAACTATTCAGAACGGTTGTTTGAAGGCAATAAAGGTGTGCTGATCAAAGGATCCACTGTTCGCAACAGGGACAGACCTCATTAGCACATGATCTATAGAAGTAGGATGTTATGGGAAGCGGCTGGTATGGCCCTCGGGTCGTATTTCCGGACTCCGTACACGTGCATTCAGAGAATTCATAGCAACCATCTTCCCGAAATATGCCGTTGTTGATGGTGGTGAACTGCCTTGACTGTCGTTGTTCTTTGTGTTACTTGGGTAAGTTGGGTACAGGGTTAGTAGCTTCCGGGTGAATGGATAAGTAAATGAATGATTTTGAAGCGAGCCAACCAGGGAAGTGACAGACAGTACTTGGCGATGATATGTCTCTTGTTCTCCACCAGATCGTGAAATAAGTTCAAAATAAGCCCACTAGAGCAGCTTGAATAACATGGTGAGCAGCGCTTGTAATAGCGTTTGGTCAACTATGTTTGGTTGTTCTACAACCCTGATCGATCATTTTTGCTCAACGAACTTGGGTAGTGTTTGTAAGTGAGTAGATCCAGACGCATTCTTCCCTGGGGGTTTTTATAGCCTTCTCAAATGAGTAAATCGCTCTTCTGGCTATGTCTGAGATGTTGTTTCCCTCTGCTGTTCTTCCCATCATAATGGGTAATTTGCATGTTCTATAGACTGCTATTTCATCATCAGTTGCTGGCCCGTTGCTCCGTGCTTTCAAAATACCGAGTGTCCTCCGTGCTGGCCAGTCAGCTCGATGCGCTAAACCCAAAATGGTATAATCAGCGTTGACCTGCCTTGCGTTGAATGGAGCTTCCCCATCCCACTTCTTGTCCTCCTCCTTCCGGCTATTCCTCCCCGTATTTAAAGTGCTCATCGCCAACTTCTTCTTCTTTCCACCCCCATCCCGTCCTTTTTTTACCCTTTTTACCAATTGAACTTTTTATCAATCGCAAAAATGTTCGCCGCTTCTCGCATCCAGCGCCGTGCTTTCTCCGCCACCGCCCGGGACGTAAGTTAATACCCCTCTTACATTGCGCATTGCTTTATTCAGCTTGGCTTTTTTCCTCTTCACCGACCAAGACCGGCCCGGTTTGTTGAGAAGCCATCATGAAGTCGTCCTTCGACTTCATAGTTGCCAGCACAGCTTCTATCCTGCTCGACCATGTACTGACTGCAATGTATAGCTTTCCAAGGTCACCGTTCTCGGTGCCGCTGGTGGTATCGGCCAGCCTCTCTCTCTCCTCCTCAAGATGAACCCTCGCGTCACTGACCTCGCCCTCTACGATATCCGTGGCGGACCCGGTGTTGCTGCTGACATCTCCCACGTCAACACCAAGTCCACCGTCAAGGGCTACGAGCCCAACGCTGCTGGTCTCAAGGAGGCTCTCTCCGGTGCTGAGGTCGTCCTCATCCCCGCTGGTGTCCCCCGCAAGCCCGGCATGACCCGTGACGATCTTTTCAACACCAACGCCTCTATCGTCCGCGACCTCGCCAAGGCCGCCGCTGAGGCTGCCCCCAAGGCCAAGCTCCTGATCATCTCCAACCCCGTCAACTCTACCGTCCCTATCGTCAAGGAGGTTTTCAAGGCTGCCGGTGTCTACAACCCCAAGACCCTCTTCGGTGTCACCACCCTCGACGTTGTCCGTGCCTCCCGATTCGTTTCCGAGATCAAGGGCACCGACCCCAAGGACGAGAACATCACCGTCGTTGGAGGCCACTCCGGTGTCACCATCGTCCCTCTCTTCTCTCAGTCCAACCACCCTGACCTGTCCTCCAACGCTGAGCTCGTCAACCGTGTCCAGTTCGGTGGTGATGAGGTCGTCAAGGCCAAGGACGGTGCTGGCTCTGCCACTCTCTCCATGGCCATGGCTGGTGCCCGCATGGCTGACTCCGTCCTCCGCGCCGTTCAGGGCGAGAAGGGTGTCAAGGAGCCCGCTTTCGTCGAGTCTCCTCTCTACAAGGACCAGGGCATTGAGTTCTTCAGCTCTCAGGTCGAGCTCGGCCCCGAGGGTGTTGAGAAGATCCACCCTCTCGGCAAGCTCGACGCCAACGAGGAGAAGCTCGTTGACGCCGCTCTCGTCGACCTCAAGAAGAACATTGAGAAGGGTGTTGCCTTCGTTGCCTCCAACCCTCCCAAATAAATTACTTGAGCTCTATTCGAGTTAATGAAGGATGCCATAGCTTAAAACACTATGTGTCCTGGTGAAAAGGGGAAAATTTAAAGACAGAAGCTCTGTCGTGGCACAGATGTCTTTCTGAGGATTGGGTAAGAAGACTGAGGCGTATAAGCGATTGATATACCTATGTTTTCCTTCCCATTGTTCTACCACCATAGACTTGGAAACGAGTCTTGTCTGTACCATAGCCATGAATGAAAAAAATACCCAACACGAATTGCACATCTAGACGTGATTGAACTTGATAACAACATGTAATCAAAATAATGCGGCACGATTGCACCTTGCACATGAGATATCTGACAATTAGATAATTACAACTACAAGGAGTAATCAACATTTCAGGTTATAACGTGAGAACATCAAGATCCTTTTCCAGATGTAGACAAATCGTATTAATATTATAGGTCCCCGGATAGACTCAATATGGCTATGCCCTGGCGACTGACTGCCGAAAGCTTAACATTGAACAAGTGGGATGTGAACGATTGGCTATTATGTATTTATCAAGTCTAACTCCCCCGAAAATAATGTACATCTACTACATCTCCGGCAGACTCTGACTTCTGCATGCTCACTTCTCATCTCCGATAACTCCTCCTTTTGAAGTCTAAAAAACGCTTATTCTAAAGCCCTTCATCTGCTCTAAACTCCAAAAGAGACCCAACTCTTCTCGTACAAAAAATTGAGGTATTGCGTCAGACCTTATCTTTAGGTCCTTCCAGCTCTCCACTCCTCAATCTTTCTTCGTCGCTCCTCCACTTTGCGCTCAAACTCGGCAACCTTCTCGAGTCTCTTCTTCTCCTCTTCCTCTTCCTTCTTCTTCTGCACGACAGCGCGACGGACAGCCTCGCGCTCCAGCTGCTCAGGTCGTCGCTCGGCGATATCGCGGGGTCGGTAATCGCTGAAGAACTTCTTGAGACCGACCTCAATGATCCAGCAGGCTGCATAGTCGATGACCATGACGGCTGTCATGTTGGTCTTGAACTCCTCGGAGAAGGGGACGAGCTTCATGCCCTCGTTGATGTCGGGAAAGAGCTCGAGAGCACAGGCGAAAGCAAGACCGGAAACACCAACGATACCGTAAAACATACCCTTGTTCTCGGAGAGAGACTCACGGAAGGGACGGCCCTGGTAGTTGATGGCAAAGGTGGAGATTTGCTGGATGAGCTGAAGGAGGTAGACGGCCGAGTTGAGCAGAGAGGGGGAGAATTCAGCCTCAAGATCAACATCATCGGATCGACTGTAAACTGTTAGCTTTTTGTTTTAAGTGTTTATAGTGATATGATAACTTACGGAGCAAGTCTGTCGCAAAGGCGGGCGATGTAGATCAGAGTGGCGATGTGAACAGCAAACTGTCCCAGAATGGAACCGATGATGTAAACGTTGAAGATGTTAGGCTGAGGACGCTCCTTGCTGAGACCCTCGACGACACGGGCACGAGAGATACTGAGGAAGCAAACAGACATGAGCATACCACTGATGGTGTACTGTGTGTCGCCAAACTTAATACCCTCGAGATACAGAACGGACAAAGAGTAGGCGGTAATAAGACAGTTGAGAGCAAGGATCTTGTACATCTGGATGGTGGCGACGAGAGTGCAACGACCTTGACGGATAATGTTGGGCACCGCAACGACGTTTCGCAGCTTGGAAGTGAAGGGAGCAGCAACAGAGGCATCGCCGAGCTTCAGAGTAGGTGGCTCATCGTCTCCCAGTTCAGCCTCCATCATACCAGAAGCAAGCTTGTCGGCAAATCCAGCGGCCTTCTTTTGAGCCTCAGTCTGGCGGTTGTTGGGGCCAGCATCCATAAGAGCCTGGGCACCGGGAGAAGTGATGGTTTCGAAGTTGTCGTGACCTTGAGACTTGGCGTAATCCTCAGGAGTCATGCCCTTCTTCTGAGCCTCACGCTCAATAGCCTTTTGGAACTGAGGGTTCTGGGGTCCAGGGGGGTACAGGTGGGCAATCATAGCAGGAACAGGGGGAGCGGGCTGGTTGAAGCGCTTCATGAGATCAACTTGCTTCTGATACATCTCCTTCATCTTGGTGTTGCGGGAGTGCTCGGCGATACGAGTGAGATCCTCAGGAGTTCCGTTCAACAGGGCGATACCGATGTGAGCCTGCTTCAGAGCACCAACATCGTTGGTACCGTCACCAGCCATCAGAGTGTAGTAACCCATATCCTTCAGGCCAAGGAGAATATCTTCCTTTTGCTTGGGGGAAACACGAGCGTAGACCCAGGTGTAGCGGAGGATATCATTCCAAGCAACCTGGCCCTTGAACTTGGCAAGAGCATAACCAGTGACACAGATATCCTTGGAACGAATGATCTCAGGATCGATGTGCTTGGTAGGATCAACCTTGATGCTGACCTTGTCATCGACGCTTCTCCAGATAAGCTGATCACCATTGGAGTTGTCTTCAGGGGCATCGAGGATGAGAACATCACGGTCAACAATCTCGACCTCGCGGGCGACATGGACAGCGGTAAGAGGGTTATCTCCAGTAATCATGACAACACGGTGGCTGCTCTCGTTCAACATCTGAACAGCCTCCTTAGCATCATCCTTAAGAGGGCAGTGCAAGACGAGGAAACCAGCGAAAGTCAACTCAGACTCAACCTTCTCACGCTTAAGATCGTTGATCTTGCCAGAACCAAGCTCGGTGTCGACAGTGAGTTGCTTGTAAGCGAGAGCCAGAACACGGGAGCCCTTTCGGGTAAAATACTTGTAGGTCTCTTCGTAATCCTCGGGAACAACCTTGAGCATCTTTTGAATGGTCTCGGGCGCACCCTTGACACCAGCGAAAGTACCCTTGACCTTGCGTCCAGTCTTGATATCATTTCCGTGAACCATGGCGACAGAGCTCTGACGCTTGAGAGCAGAAGAGAATTGGAATCGACGCTTGATCTGGACGGTACCGTGAGTGGTACCAGCCTTGTTGGTGCTCATGAGAGTATCGTTGCGGCCAAGAGTCCATCCCAGAGAGGTCAGAGTAGCCTTTTCCATAGGGTCACCAACAATGTCTCCCTCATCAAGCTTGACAAGGGCATGTGCGGTAGCAAGAACCAACTTGGTTTCCAGAGAAGCGTCAGTGACAGCAGTCATGGTGGAGTGGGCGCCATCTGCCTCCTTGGTGTCCTTGATTTCATCTTCATGTCCAAGAGCCAATCCTGCGATACCCTCAACGACGAGATCCTCACCAGTCAAAGTACCAGTCTTGTCGAAGCAAGCCACATCGACACGGCCAGCGTAGGGGATTCGGAAGGGCTCAGTACAGAAGATAGCCAGCTTAGCCAAAGCAGCCAGACTGGTGTTGACGGCGAGACTCAGCTCCATGGGCAACTCGGGAGGAACAACACTGGTGACAATCAAGACACAGTCAAGCATAAGCTTGGAACGCTTACGGTCCTTGCGAACACCTTCGTCCCAAACATACCAAGCGGCAGCAATGGCGAAGATCAAGAGGAAAAGAATGAAGAACAAAGCCTCGGCGTTGTTGGCAGAAACTCGCTCAGTAGAGTAGATCATGGTTCGGACAAGGTTACCCTGAGAAGTCTCGAAACCGGTCTTCATGACAATGGCCATAGCACCATTGTCGGGAGGAGTAGGAACACCGGAGGCAAGCTTGGGCTTCTCTTGGTCAGGGTTTCCGTGGGTGATCTGGAGGACCTTGGTACCACCCCAGAGGAAAGCATTCTTGTCGAGACCCTCAACATCCAGGGGAGCATCGGCGGGGCGAAGTTGGATCGAATCCTTTAGGAGAGGAGTACTCTCACCAGAAAGCATAGCCTCGTTGACAATAGCAGTACCCTCGACCAGAAGCATATCACAAGCGACACCACTGTCCTCCTTGGTTCGGTTGACAGAGACGAGATCGCCAGGAATGAGTTGGTCACTCTGAACCTCAGTCCACTTGCCCAAACGGAAAACCCACATATCGTAAGGCTTGATGCTCATACCACGGAACTCATTGAGAGTGCGCTGACGCTGCCACACGACAGTGCTCTCGAAAACGACGAGCATGAAGAGAGTAAAGAGCGAATAGTACCAGTACTCATCGAGCATCCAAAGTCCAACACAGAAGATCTGGAAGACGAAGAATGGGGCAACAGCGTGCTCCTTGAACAGTTCGGTGAAGGTGGGAACGGGGATATCGAAGGTGTTGGTTCCATAGTGCTGCTCAACGCGCGACAACTCGGTCTGGGATTGGTGACCCTTTGAGGTTTGGAAGTGACCGATAGAAGGCTTGGGCTCGGCATCGATATCGTACTTGAGAGTGTGGAAGGTCTTGGTAGCGGTATCGTAGAGGAAGCGACGCTTCTGGAAAAGGAACGAGGTGTTGAGCTTGCCACCAGCCTATCATAATGAAGTTAGTGATTGTTTGAGGTGTTTCTAAAGACCGGAATCTTCCCCCACCTTATCGCGGATGAGCTTGCAAATCTCAGCGGTACCAGCGTTCGCAATAGGGATGACCTTGATCAAAAGGGCATCCTCAACATCCTTTGCCTTTGAAGCGGTGAACTTGCCCTCAAGGTCGACGCTCCAGTGTGTGCTAAGCCAAGTGAGGGCCTGGAAAGTGATGATAGTGCCGACCCAGACAACTGTCCATTCCTCGGCGCCAATGTACTTTCCGTAGAGCTCGGGGCTCAAGTAAAAGGCGAAGAAGACGGGCCAGACGATGGTGAAGGGCCAAATGTAGGCATGAAGGTAGAAAGATAGCGGGCGCAGCAGCTCGGCGCTCTTAATTTGGGGGTTGTCGACGAGGGGCGCCATGATGGGCGATTGGGGGGTTGAGACGGTTTGTCTCTATCTGGGGGGATTTTTGTTGAATGTCGACTTATATCATTAGGTGAGGATGTATACCTCTTGTCGAGTTGTTGTCGCCAAAGTGGCCGTATTTCCCAATTTCTTGGTTGCAACCTGCAAGTCGCGATCTGTACTTTTCGTCAAAGGTAATCGATGGTTTACCCACGCCGCCACGCTATGCTTAGTACGGGGCAAGACCGGCGGACCGGCGACTCGGAGCTTGCCATTCACCGATAAGCATCACGTGACGAGCATCATTGGGATAATCCTAAGTTTCCAATTGTGTCCATCACCTTCTTAATAGCCTGAGGTGCGTTCAAATCTAGATTTCTCACGCTAGATAGCTGCTTAATTAGGCAGAATACTCTGTTAAGTGTCATGGGTGAACCATTAGTAAAAAACAGTAGCTTCTCTGATGACTGTTGGCTAAATTGGCTACCCGGGAGCTGAAAGTCTACATAATTCGTCAAGGCTTCCTTCAACCACCAGTACAATGCCGCATCTACGTCCGTTAGATTTGTCTTAGTTGAATTTTCATTTCGAGATATAATTCCTCCAAAAGTGATACTAGCTCTCAGTACAGAGATTACTAGGATGTTGGTCCTTACGAGCTGTCCAAACGATGACCCAAACGAGCGACCCAATTGAGCCCACGAACCTCACCATGAACGTTGTCCTAGCAAACTGTATGACCCAACAGCGGGTAAGCTTTGGAAAAGAAGCCGGTTCAAATGGCACCATTTGGTGTTGACAGTAACATCCCGAGGCATTAGTCCCTCAAATACCTTGACTCCCAAATGTAGTCTAACTGGGTCCTGGGATTTCTATAAAGACTTTAACCTCTCTCATATTGTTAGAGAAAGAACAGCAACTATACACTTTCACAATATGCCTGTAACCAGTCTCCAATACGATTCTGAATTCGCTGAGGCGTTGGCTCTCATCAAATCCGATCGCCCTTCGATCCCTCCCGAGACAGCCCTAGACATTCGTCGCAATAATCACGCCTTATTTGCAAAAGTATTCCCTAAACCACCATCTTCAGATATCATCCAGCAGACGGACTACACTGTGGAAAGCTACGATGGTGCACAGATCCTTTTGCGTCGTTATGTCAAACCAGACATTCTCAACGCTGAAAAGCCCCAACCCGCAGTCCTAGTTATCCATGGAGGCGGGTTTGTCTCAGGCGCTGTAGAAATATGTGGAGGATCCAACGCAGAAACGGCGCTTCAAACAGGCAGGCCGGTGTTTGTAGTTGGCTACCGTCTTGCGCCTGAACATCCTTTTCCCGCAGCGGTAGAGGACAGCTTTGCAGCGCTCAAGTATCTCTCAGAGCATGCAGCAGAACTCAACATCGACCCTCAGCGCATCTGCGTACAGGGAGTGAGTGCAGGCGGTGGTATAGCTGTGGGAACTGCGCTCATGGCCAGAGACAGAGAGCTCGACCCCCCACTAGCAAAGTTGATAGCTATTACACCCCAGTTGGATGATCGAACATGTCATGCAGCAGATACAGAGTTTCTCAAGTTCACCACGTGGACTCCACGTCATAACAAACTCGCTTGGGAAGCATACGTAGGACGAGAAAAAGCTGGTAAGGCAGAAGCAGATGTTTCACCTTATGCGGCACCAGCGAGGGCGAAAAGCTACAAGGGATTTCCTTCGACGTATGTTGATGTCGGCACGCTGGACTTGTTCCGTGACGAGGACTTGGAGTTTGTAAAGAGGCTGATGGAGGATAATGTTGAGGTTGAGTTTCACCTTTGGCCTGGCGTACCTCATGTATTTGAGTTCCTGGGACCCGGGACGAGATGGCATCAGCGGGCTAAGGAAGCGCGAAATGACGCACTCCTACGATTCTAGGTCTATATTGTACGACATATGAACCGAAATGTTTAGATGTGGCGATGTTGAAACGTAGAAGTTATTCGTTATCCATTGGATGTTAAATATATGGGATTAATGCTTTCCTAGGAAGCTAACAAGCAGCTCAGATATCTTCTCAGGCCGATCCTCGGGTGAAAAATGTCCAGCATCGTCTAAAATAGTAAGTTCCGATCCAGGAATTGCACCGTGGAGTTTATGAGCCCAATCAACTACTTGCCATGCATCGTCCGCACCCCATATCAACTGCACAGGTAACTTGCCTAGCTCTCCAAGACGCGGTGCCACCTCCATTGTGTGTTTCGGATCATAGTGTCGAACTTGATGCTCGAATAGACTGGGTTGCCCGATTGGGCCGGAGATGTAGTCGAGATAAGTATCGAGACTCGACTCCTCGAACTGTTTCTGGTTCTTGACTGCGGATAACAACCATTCCCTAAAGTGGGCTCGATGTTCGTCGCTATCCGTCTTGATAAGAGATTCAAGACCGTTTCGCATCTGCTCCTTTGTTCGTTTGGAGGGATAGCTGTCGAAGCTCACGACATCGATAAGCGTGAGAGACAAGACTCTTTGGGGTGAAAAGACAGAGAAGCGCTGAGCAATACCGCCCCCAATGTCATGAGCGACGATATGTGTTTTGTCCAAACCCCACAGCTCTAAAAGGCCCTCTAGAACAGAAACCTGGCCTGTCATGGAGGTATCAACGCCCAGGTTCCACGGACGTTCTGAAAGACCGAAGCCAAGAAGGTCAAAAACGTGGACTTTGTAACCAGCATCAACGAGATTGGGGACGATGTTGCGCCAAATGAGGGATGAAGACGGTGTGCCGTGAAGAAGAACGACAGGTTTGCCATTACCATAGACACCATAAGCGACACGGCTTCCATTGATGAGGGTGTTCTCTGTGGCAATTGGTTCGAGCATGATTGTTGATTTGCGATTTGAGTCTCAACATGACAACGTGATTGTTTGCTGGGTTCTTATACTCATGGATTAATAATGTCTGGCATGTCGTCTTAAGGGCGCAAGTTCCGGTGACTAGGTGATAAAGCCAAGATGACGAAACTTGAATGATGAGCAGTAAAGTGGAGTTGGCAACTCCGAGTAAGAACCAGCGAAGCTTTGTAACCTGCAACTCTGAACTGTATAGTCTTGATACCTCATCAGCCGGCGTTCGTCCTCTCTAAGAAACGGACCTTGACACCCGTCAACATGGACAAGAAATATGACCGATTCTCGTCCTCAGGTGGCAAAATAGTCTCAATCCTAAACTCCTTCACAAGAGCCGGAATGACCTTGAAGACTACTAATTCTGCTAGATGCCGGCCAGGGCATGTTCTCGCACCACCGCCCCAGCTCAGACTTACACGCTCCATGTTGCGTGCTGCGTCAGGGTCTGCGGTCAACCAGCGGTCTAGCCTGAACTCATCACAGTCAGGGCCGAAAATATCTGGATTTCGATGAAGTGCTACAGGGTTGCAGCCAACTGTTGTGTTGGGCGGGAAATAGTAGTCGTGTAGATGAAGACCACCTGCAGGAACTTTGCGCGGCAAGGACATGCTGATGACGGGATATAAGCGTTTGGCTTCTTTAATGAGAGATTGCGTCTCTGGTAAACGTGCCGCAGTGGAGTAATCAGCCGGGTTGTGTACTTTCAGGATCTCACGGGATACTTGTTCTTGAATATCACCATTTGAGCCAAGCATGGCGATTATAGATGTTAGAGTTGATGCCATTGTCTCGTGGCCAGCGCCAAAGTTAGTGATCACCATCTTTCGAAGATAATTGACGGAGAATTCAGGCTTGGACTTGTGCAGCTGAATGAGATCTTTGAGAAGGTCTTGGCGATCATCTTTATGGTGTTTGGATCGTGTGGCCGCATTGATACGTCGCGACGCTCTCTTGCCAACGTCCTGTAGAGCGTTAGTATCGTGACAAAGAGTGACAGTAGGGGCAAGCATACCGGAAAGAAAGGCCGGAAGTCTTTCGGGGGCTGGAAATTGACGCCCCAAATAGTACTAAAGAGCCGCCCGACTGACTTTGACAAGAACTCGAGTTTGGCAGCCAGAGGAAATAATCCAAAGACACTCTTTCGTCTCCAACCATGGTAAGCATGAGTGCCAGAGCCATTGTCGGTACCATTCTTCAACATTCCGGGTGACCATGAGAGAACGATAGCACTAAGACATTCGACAGCGATGATGTGCATCCATTCGTTAAGTTCGACCTGGGCACCCTTCAAACTCTTCAACTTGGCTACGGTGCGTGCGAGAACCTCATCGACCGCAGCTTCATGCTGGATGAGACTTGAAGTTTGGTAGACGGGGCCGATGAGACGACGTTGAAGACGGTAGCGTCGCACGTCTCTCTCGGACAAAAGATCGAGAGTATCTGGAAATTCAGGGTCGAGCTGCCAGTTGATATGAGGTTTGTTAAGAGCGGTTGCCACTACTCGAGTTAGCTATCACTCAATAGTTGGTCTGAGAACAGTTGATCATACAGTAAAAGTCTGACTTTTCATAACCACTGCCACTGCCTTTGGAGTATGTCAGTTTATATGTTGGTGTTTCAGACCCCGCCACGTACTGTAAATAGCATAAAAAGCTTCCTTACTATTAAACCAAACTTCATTCGGTCCAACGCGCACAACTGAACCATACTTTCTGTGCAAGGTCTTCCCCAGGTAAGCCATCCGTCCATTTCGAGCATTGTAAGCGTGCCAGACACTTGAAATGGCAGCGAGTCTAGGTCCAGGGACATGCGCCAGAGGGTGCAAGTATAGTCTGTAGATGGCGATTGAAGCCACCAGCACCAAGAAGGAACAAATAATTTTGCTCAAGGCGTTGACCAATAGACTACCTAGAGCAGCGATCCAAGTGACGAAAAGAGACGGATCCATGGCCATGAGTGATGAAGCATCACAGCGAGCGACATGTATTGTAGGAAGTGAGGTGTGAAGGAGTTAAGTTATTAGTTGTATTGCTTGGATGAAAAAAGTTGACATCCCCACATTCTCATTCTCATTCTCATTCACACCAGCTTCAAGCCGAATCATTTGGACACAAATAAAATCTAAATTATTATAATTATTCACAGTTATGCATTTATATGTATCTATAACAATCTAGGGTATACATTCATTGCTTTTACCTTCCACTCTAACCTTCGCTCATTCTTTCTTCATGAATCTCTCAAAGCGCTTGGTTTGCCTTGTCCTTTTTCTCCCTTTTAACCTTCAACTCCTGTCGCCATTTCGTTCCCCGAACCATCAAAATGATCAAGATGGGACATCCGAGGATATATAATCCTCCAACAAGTGTGAAAGCCCATCCTACACCCATCGCATCAATCATGGGTATAATCGCCGCACTGGCTCCGGCTCCCACGAGACATCGCGTCAAGTTGTTCGCCGCACTTGCGGTCCCTGGCTTTCCAGGATGAATATCGATCAGCAAAGAATTAGTAGTGTTGTTGAATCCAACGATACCCACGCCCACAAATGCGCTGATAACACATGGTACAGCGATGTTCGTCTTGGCGTCGACGGCCCAGCCCCAGCCGATTACCATGATTGCTGCGAGTATAAGGAGCGGAAAGCCAATCTCGAGACGAGCGCGCTCAATAGGGAAAGAAGAAAGGTCCTGTTGCTTGCTTCGCTCGTATGGAATACCGAGCTTATCGCAGTGGCGCTTGTAGTTTCGGTTTGTGAAAGCGCCTACGATAAATGCTGCGATGATCGATCCAGCTGCTATAGGAAGAAACATCAATCCAACCTGAACTTCGTTGAAGCCATAAATGTCTGAGAAGAGGAAGGGCATGGCGGTAGCTATGCAGTAGAACCCCGCAAAGCATATGCTACTGAATCCGAGAAGAAGGCCTGTCTCTTTCTCAAAGAGCATAAGGACTGATTCAAGAACGTTGGGTGCTTTGAACTTGAACTTTTTGGAAGTCGATGCCGTAGAAACTTGTCGACTCAGACCATCTTTGTCCGACCCAGCTCGCCTGCGTCGTAGTTTGAGAATTTGGAGCCCAGAACGATACATCAACGGTGGAGTGATGGAGCCATCACCAACGACATGGCGACAAGTCTCTGGGTAAAACATAACGATGAGGAACAGACCGACGCCGGCAAATATGGCGAGAAACCAGAATATTGATCGCCAGCCCAGATATTCAGCAAGTAAACCACCAATGACTGGACCCAAAGAAGGACCAAGGACACTGGGAACAGCTGTGATACCGATATACTGCCCTCGCTCAGCAGAAGTGACAACATCGGCGACCACGGCAAAGCAGAGAGCAACGGTACTAGCAGAACCAGCGGATTGCAAACATCGAAGACCAAGTAAAGCGCCATAACTGGGTGCAAGAGCAAGACCAATATTGGCAACGATGTAAATGGTGAAGCACACGACATACGCAGGTCTTCTCCCACCGCTATCCGCAAGCGATCCGATAAACATGGGCGTGATTCCTTGAAATATCATATAAGTCGTGACAGTGAGATTGATCCGTGAGGTCGTGACGCCCAAATCTTTGGCTATTGCTGGTAGAGCAGGGAAATAAATCTGAGCCGTCATGGGCGACAACAAAGCCGTTGTGGCAGCGGCCAAAACAATCAGACGTTTTTGCCATATTGTGAAGCTCGAGTAAGGAACATCGACTTCTGTTTCTGTATCGGGCTGTTGCTTTTCATTGTCTTGGGAGGGCGGTGGAGTATGTACACTCTCGATATCACCTTTGTGATCTGCAGTGGTGGCGCTCATCTTCCTAGTAGTTTTGGGACAATGGTGAAATGAATGAGTGGTGGCATTTTAATAGACGAAAAAAGAGAATCTATGAGATCAAAGACATATTAAATAAACCTATGAGTGATGCAACTAAATTGTTAAACATGCCGACCTTTGCTTGGGTGATAATATGATAAGTGGGTTTGCCCACATCGTTTCGGTGCCGACTCGGCAGACCGCTTGTAAGTGAGTGTCATTCACTATATTTACAGGGACTATGTATCAAAAGACGTTCCTGGATTGGTCACTTGAACCGTTTCTCAATGGAGTTTGACTTGGTTTATGTCCGATGTAAGAGTTCGATGTTGTGTATCTTACATTCGGTGCCGACTGTGGGATGACTCAGTTGGTGCTGGAAGAACATGTCATTTACCATTATGTCCTTCTCCTTTTCATATCTCCGTCGGCTGGAAGATCAGGGCAAGAGCTAACCTTCCGTTTCTGTTTGTCTTTGTCTTTGCCTTGAGATTCGACTCCGACCGTGTAATCCGGCATGCCCCCCTTATGCTCTACCCCTTGATATTAGTCTAGATCAATGTCTACCAGCCATGGGACTTTATCGAGTCGTCCAGCTCCCATAAGTGCAGCGTTGACAAACATGGTCTCGCCAGACTGAACTGGTCTTCCATCGGGATTGCAATGGCAGTACTGTTGTGATCTATACATCCCCATCTTCTCTTCCCTTTCTTTCTTATCCTCCTGAGACTCAAATATGGAGCCATTCAGCCGTGCCAAATTCTCAATCACGAAGGATTTGTCGTTATTGATGTCGCTAAAGTGCTGAGGAATATCGGACAGGTTCGGTCTCCACGACACCAGCTTGGCACCCCAGCTCTCGTGAACATGTCCGAAGCAATGGATCCGTGGCTGGGCTCTTGCAACTGCAGCAAATAACTGTGGACAACCGATACGTTCCCTTCTCAAAGTCATATCCATGATTCCGTGTGGCGGACCATGTGTTACAACAATGTCGGTTCCCGGTTTGATGTCAAAATCGTGAATGCCGTCGTACTGGAAGCCCCAGCCACCACAGTTGTGAGCAGGTGTATACGGACTGACGTAAAGCTTCAGAATAGCACCATTCGGAAGTTGGAGCTGGTGGTTTCCCTCTTCCAGGAACACGATATTCTTCTCTCTAGCCTTTAGTAGTAGTCGTTTAGCTTCTCCAAACTTGCCATACTCGGCCATGATGGCCTCGCTGAGATCGTCCTGCCTTATCCTGCATGTTTCTTCAATCTTGTGTTTGTAAGCAGCATCGTCGAGAGAAAATTCATGGTTCCCTGCAATGGCGATCTTCAAAGGAGCGTTGATATTCTTTAGCAGTTGTATTGCTTGTTGGTAGTCCTTTAGCTTGGAGTCGTTCGTTAGATCACCGCAGTGAATCGCCACGTCTGCTTGCTCGAGAGGCTCCGTGCCGGGCGGGAACCTTTGTGCGTGGGTATCAGATAGTATTAAAATGCGTGTCTTGATAGAGGGTGACATTGTGAATGTGTGAAATGTGGTATAACAGGTGAATGAAAAAAGAATAACACCATCAACGTGATGAAACCGACATAGGAAACAGCAACATTTATACAACCAGGAGAGGGCTTTAAATTACAGAAACTTAATCCTGCATCGATATGAATAGCCATGTGACAGCTAAATCTTCATGTTGTGCGGGAAACAGGCAGCAGGCAGTACTCTTAAGGTTTATGTTTGCAGATACTAACACAAGCTTTGGTAGAGAGATACGCCTCACAATGTCAAACATAAACAGAAATGTCTTGAAGTATGCTGACAAGCTAAACAAGGGCCGAAATGGCCTGGAAGATGACAGGGGAATTTTGAGGCCTCTGATGGACAGTCTCAGAATATTCGGAAAGTTGACCTGTTGAGGCACAAGAGACGAAATCAGCAAGTCAGTTTATGCTGTTTAGACCACGCTCTTTGGTCATAAGATTTTACATTCTCAAGTTTAAAGGCTAGTATTTCTGGCACATTATAATAGTTGGATTGCGAAAACATAGCCAGTGTCCTGAATCATAAGGTATATCGCCATTTGGCATAAATTATCTTCAGTGAGATGCTTTGTCACGACTGGTGATATGTTCAACTTACACAGGCATTTTCGCCAAGAATTCTCGGCACCCTCTTGAACTCGACTTCCATACACAAGGTAAAAGCCAGTTTATTTGTGAAGTGACTGTAATATTTGTAGTTGTATTATATACTAGGCACTTAGCTGGTCTCTCGTTGATACCCAAATAGCTACTATTTAGCTCTATTAATTACTGCTGTCTGAAGTTGCCCGCGGGAAATGACCGGCGCTATATTTGGTATCCGCCGCGGATAACTACCAATTGCCCCATCACGGACTCTTGTAAACCACTTTTGATCGATGGCCGACAGCTACGAATTAAATAACTCACTCGAATGACCCAACAATCGTGATTAAACTACCAAACAGTGTGACTTGAAGCAGAGACCAGTTCTCAGTTACACTTGACAACTCCCCGCATTCTTCTTAAATCTCGCTCGCCCCACGTTGGAGCACTTTCAGTTCAGATAAACAACCCCAGAACGAGACATTTCACCATGGACTATTCACTCGAGAATCACAAGTCTTTTATCGGAAAGCCCATCTCGGAGCTCCCTACGCCGGCCTTGTTGGTCGATTTGCCAGTGCTAAAGAAGAACATCGACACTCTGCATCAAGATGTGGAACGGCTTGGCATTGGCTTTAGACCTCATGTCAAGACGCTCAAAGTAAGTAACATATAGAATGTACAATCAGCAGCGGCTTACCATCTTACAGACGCTCGAGGTGACAAGATTGATGCTTGCTGGAGGGAAATACAAGGGCATGATTGCATCAACCATCCCTGAGATGAAGGGCGCCTTGCCCTTAGTGGAGGAAGGTCTTGTGGAAGAGGTAACACTTGGCCCGGAGAACTAAAGGCCCAAGTGCTAACATGTCGTAGTGTCTATATGGCATCCCCGTCTACCCAGGAGTTCTACCTAGGTTGACGGAGCTTCGCAAATTGATGCGTGTTCAGCTCATGGTTGACAACGAGCAACAAGTCTCCTTCCTCGAGGAGTCAGCTTCGAGCAAACAACCCTGGGACATCTTCATCAAGTTGGACGTTGGCTCGCACAGAGCAGGTGTTGAAGCCAACAGTGATACCCTGCATCGCTTGGTAGAGCGCGCAGAAAAGTCCTCTGCAGTCAACATCTACGGTTTCTACTGTCACGCCGGACATTCATATGGAGGCCGTTCACGAAAAGAAGCTGAGGAAACTCTTAACATCGAAGTATCAAGCGTGCTCTCCGCAGCCAAGCTCCTGCCCTCAGACCGTCGCCTCATCATTTCGGTCGGAAGCACACCGACAGCGCATGTAGTGGAAAGCCTCAAGGCGTCGATGCCAGAGAACGTCATCTTGGAGCTCCACGCCGGCAACTTCCCCTGCAATGACCTCCAGCAAGTATCGACAGGTCTCGTGACCGAGTCGCAGCAGGCCGTGTCGGTGGCAGCAGAGGTTTGCAGCGTCTACCCAGAGCGCAACGAAGCGCTGATCAACGCTGGCGTGATTGCGCTGTCGCGTGAGGCAAGCGCCTTTAGCGGATTCGGCCGAGTGGTGGGCAGCCCGGCGTGGGGTCTGGTCCGGTTATCGCAGGAACATGGAATCCTGGGCACGAGCGAGGGTCGAAAGGTAGATGAGGACTTCAAGGTTGGTCAGAGAGTCGAGGTTTGGTGCAATCATTCTTGTATTGTGGCGGCCGCTTTTTACGTGTATTATGTCGTTGATGAGGAGGGTATCGTGAGGGATACATGGATTCCTTGGAAGGGATGGTAGTGATAGAGTAAGCCTGTAAGTCTAGGTGATCAATTAAAGTGATCATCCATCAAAACCTGGATCAGCATCCAGCAACATGATTGAGCTCATTGATTGGCTCCCCCATAATCTTGTTCCTGGCTCCAACTTCTTCCGAACCAAGCAAAATCCTGCTTTATTATCCTTGGATTGGATGAGGAAAGCTTGTTAGTGGATCTCGAGCCGCATACGTCATCGGCGAATTGCGGAAGCTTCAAAAAGGTGCGTTGTCGATGATCTGCGTCACATGAAATCCCCGTCCCATCTTTCTTCCCCTCCATCTTTTCTCTCTCCTCGATCACGATACATACTCTTGGCTTTATAACTCCTCATTCAAATACTCTCCGTCCCACGAAAGTCCCTTAAACCCCATACATTCCCAGCGATTCAATCAATTCCACTCTTCATTACATTACCCCGCCTCCATCAGTAAGTATACACGTCACGTCACTTTAACGTATTTGTGCCCAACATCAGATCAGACCACTGACTTTTATTTCACAGTGTCTTATGCTGATATTGCTGCCAAGGGCCCCAAGCAGAGCCCCGAGGATGTAAGTGGACAAATATTGAAGTCTCACAATTGCCCTGGCTAACCACTCTCCAAAAGGCTGCTGCCCCTCAACCTCCTCAAATCATGACTGACGAGTCTGCTTCCACCGCCTCTCTGGTCGACGTTGATATGCCTAGCGTGCACACCGTCCCCAACGACTTCCTCGAGCAGGAGATCCAGACCGAGACTCAAGCAGACCGTATCGAGCGAGAGGACGAGGCCAAGCAGCAGAAGCGAAAGCGTGACTCACCCGCCGCAAAGGCCAAGGAGACCGACAACTGGCTGATCCAGCAGTTCTCCAAGCTGACCGATGGTGAGGCCACTGGCCTGACTGTCGCTAACCTGGCCACCGTCGTCGGTCTCGGTGCCTTCCTCGGCTACAAGGGCTGGGGTCTGTACGAGAAGGGCAGACTCGACTGGAAGTCCGTTTCTTACGGTGTCGGTATCCTTGCCAGTGCAGCTGCTGCTCAGGGTGCTGTTGGACGATACCTGTACAAGGGCAAGAAGGGTGGTTCTTAGAAAGATGATGAAGAGTGTGAAAGTCAACAAAATAGCACAGGTTGCAAAAGCCCTTGTGCAGATCAACTACAGAGCTCAGACCCCGAAACCGGCAACAACTCTGACTATGATGAGATTACGCTGCGGGACTTTTTGAACGATGGCTGAGATGGCAGCTTTTTTTTGTGTTTTGGTGCACTGCACTACATTGCATTACTTTACTTTGTTTATAGTCTCTACTCTGGCTGATACCAGGTTATTACCCATCTCAATACATGCTCAAGCACGATACCAAGTTCAATAATTCTTCCCACTCTCGATTTGTGATATCGAAAGTATAAAGTGACTGATGATAATGAGATGTGATCGTGTCTATTAATTTCGTGGCTTCTGTTCCTTCTCAATCATACAGCGTTGGTACAGATATGAGCTCCCTTGCCCATGCCAAGATACCCAAATAATTTACAAAAAGTACATTTTCCACTCAAGCTGCGCCAATATCTTGTTTTACACCATTTACTGCTTCTTCTCGGCCTTCTTCTTAGCAGCCTCCTGCTTCTCGATAATCTTGATCTCCTCATTGGCAGCAGTAGCATCGTGAGCCTGTGTGATACCCACGTTGACCTCCTTCTTGGGAACCTCGCTCTTGTGCATGTCCTGCCAGTACTTGTCGTTAACGGGCTCTTCTACCGGAGTAGCAACATCCTGAACCATTCGTGATCCGGAAGAAGCGGCCTTGGCGTCGGGCTTGGACTCAGCATTCCTTTGAGCATCAACGGCAGGCTTGTCGGCGGACTTGGTTGAGGTAGAGGTGGCCTTGACAGGCGTCTTGGACTCGGTAGGCTTTTGAGAATCACCGGACTTTGTGGTATCGGCGGCGGCCTTTTCGCCAAATTCACGGGCGGGTTCGCCGTCGGACTTGAATTCGGCAGTCGTTGGTGCACCGGAGGGTTGTTCGTCGCCAAAGTCGGGAGTAGGAGCGCCCTCCTCGTCATCGGCAAGCTCGGCACCGTAGATATCGGGGTACTTCTTGAAGCATTCTTGCATTCCCCTGGCGTCAAGTTAGCAAATTACAAATAACAGTCTTATTCTGTATCACGTACTGGAACTTGTCGATGCAGTCCATGCCCTTGGGCTCCTCTTGAGAAAAGACGAAGCAGCTGAAAGCAGTCTTGAACTCCTCTCCACAAGGCCCGTCGGCCATACCACCCAAGCAAGGGCAGTCCCAGTTGATCTCGCCGGTCTCGGGGTTGAAAGCACCCTGCTGGCCAGCCTCCTCTTCTAAAGCAGCAGGTGATCCATCGGCGGCGGCAGCCTGAGGGTTGGATTGTTGAGACTCGGGTGTCTTTGAAGAAGCGGCAGCCTCCTCGCTCTTGGCCTTGATCTGCTTGCGCTTCTCCTCTACAATAGAATCGACGGTAGGAAGGTCGTCATCGGAAAAGGCAGCGGGAGCAGGAACCGTTTTTGCTGCAAGCTGTTAGTTGCATGCTTCCTAATTCTTCCGAGCTTTGCAAGCAAACATACAGATGGCCTCATCAGCAAAGATTGGGCTTGTGTTATAGTAGTATACAGCACCAAATGCCAGACCCAATCGTGCCAAAGAACCTTTGAGAGATCGGGGCTTGTCGGCGGGAACTGTGGAAGCGAATCGTCGAGGGGCGGCGCGGACGGTGCTTGATCGCAAGCTGGCAATTACAGGCCTCGAGGCCGATCGCATGGTGTTACGGTACATCGTGATTGGAGTCTAACGGAATGAAGAAACAAAGGGAATCATCAATTCGAAGGCGCGAAAAGCAATAGATACAAGAAAGAATTGGTCAGCAGTGGAGCATCGGGAACATTTGACGGCTACGTAAATGATGGATGCTGGGCCCTTGAACCTCCGAGCTACCGGATGGGAATTGGATCCAGCCAGGATTTGAGTGAAAAAAATAATGTAACCGTCATTTAACCGCTGCCGCAATCCTTCGTTATCGATAAGTGACCCTTTATCGGACCATGACGTTCCCCCCACCATCGGTCGACAATTAGGTTGTTTGACGTTTAGATAGTGCGCATGCATTCCTGATCATGAGACGCCTCTAAATACCGCCAGAAAGCCATATTGAAGCTTAGAACCTGAAAGACCAGCGCCTGCCTCTTTTAACTTTTGAACTGTTGGTGGCTGATACATAGGGCCAAAGCTTGTTCATTAGACGAAGTTGGTTTAGGCAAGGCGAGACAGCGCAAGACAACGCTGAAGCTGTCGCACAGGAAACGAGGGGAAGTCTTCAAGCTAGGGAACTGAACTAGGTATTCATCTCGCAAGGGATAAAACAAATCTCACTTGACAGGGGATTGGTATCTTTTTCAATCTTTACATCTTCATCATTCCTCATTCCTCAAACGTCGCAAGCTGCGATCACCGCCCCGCGATACAATGGCTTCCAAGACCTTTGAATGGCGACCAGCAAAGCTGCTTCAGGACTACAACATAGGCCAAGACTTCGCTCTTCTTATTCTTAACCAGCCTTTGAAGAACGGCGTCAACCTGCGCAAGCTCTGGAAGAACTGTATGTGGCCCGCCTGATCTTGTTGCGTCTTCTCAGTTACTAAAAAAAGGGTCTTCGCAGCTTCTGTGAGAGTTGCGGCAGATGGAGGAGCAAACAGACTGCACAAGCTGTCGTCCTTCCATGGCAAATATGTACGTTTCATCACCGTTGCGACACGAAAAAGTTACTCGTCGCAATTGTGGAATGGCTTTGCTAACCTTTTGACATAGTCCAACCTTCAACTCATTATTGGCGACCTCGATTCCCTGACCCCAACGGTTCGCGATTTCTACTCGTCGCAACCCTCCCCTGCGCAGATTATTCACGATACCGATCAAGAGTCGACCGATTTCTCCAAAGCCGTCAACTGGATCCGCAAAGAACACTCAGGAATTGACATTGTCGCTCTCGGAGGAATTGGTGGCCGTGTCGACCAGGGTCTTTCTCAGCTCCACCACCTGTACCTCTTCCAAACCGATCCCGAATATGCGAGCGGTCGTGTCTTCCTCCTCTCCGGCTCGAGTCTGACATTTTTGCTCAAAGCCGGCACACATCAAATCCAGGTTCGTGAGGACGGCGAGGAGGACGCTTTTGGCAAGCATATTGGCATCATCCCTCTCAAGGAGGCCGCCAACATCACAACAAAAGGACTCGAGTGGGACGTCGAGGACTGGCACACCGAGATTGGCGGCAAGCTGAGCACTAGCAATCACATCTTGCCCGAGTCGCAGGTCGTGACAGTGACAACAGATAAGGATGTGCTTTTCACTGTAGCACTTAAAGAAGGCGACGGTGAAGATGAGTGATCCAATTCTAAAGCGCAGAGGATCATGTTGTGCATTGTATTTTGAACCTGCTTGAGATGGGCCGAAAGACGCAAGTCGAAAAGAACAAAATCAATACACAAAAACAGAAAGACAACTCCTGAGCGCCGCGCTGATGCCTCTTCCCAACGTGTATACATATCTATAGCCATTTTTGCCCTCCAAAATTCCATCCAGTTTGGAGAATTTATTCTATCGCAAGAAATGAAGCACCAGCCAGCAAAACAGAAAGAATATCACCACGCCCGCAGCAAAGATAAATTTATCCTCTTTCGCCCGTCGCTCCACCATACGGATTGTATCGCCGCTGACACCCAATGTGTTGGCGACACTGTAAAGTCGCTTCTGGGTACTCTTGAGCATCTCTCGCTGCTGGCCCAGATCACCCAGCACAGCCTGTCCGCGCGCAATGTAGTCATCGAGAGCCTGATTGGTGTTTGAGAAGAAGTTCTGTTCCCTAAAGGCATGGGCCTCGCGCATCTCGTCTGGCGAGCCGGTCGTCAACGGTCCGTTGGACTGGGTCGGGTGTCGAGGCTGGAAGGTGGAGTGCGTGTTTGTCGTTGTAGCATTCGCATAAGGATTCTCGGGCGTAGCATTATACGGTCTTCTTCCCAGAAGCTCTGTACGGTTCGCCTGGTGCTGAGCATCCTCGCGAGCTTTCTTAAGAGAATCAATCTGGCCTCTATAATCGGAGAGGTTTTCGCGAAACCTCTTGACCCGCGCGAAAGCCTCTTCTTGCTTCTTGGGAACGATTTCCTGGCGGGCAAGGCTTTGGTATTCGTCGAGGGTCTTTGTAAAGGAGGCGATTGAGGCGGACACGTTGCCGATTTCGGAAGGGGATGCTTGGGGTTTGGTATTGAGGTTTTGGAGCTCGGCGGCCAGGGACTTGCTTTGCCGCAAGGCGGAGTTGTATGCGATATTCTAAATCGAAATTTTAGCAGGAGCGACTGGGCTTGTAGGTGATATGGGAATTACCATGATAGCGGATTTTGCGGTAGGAAACTTGTAAGGGTCTAGTGACGTGCAGCGACAACTTTCATCATGATTTCTTGATGTATGGATACATGATAAGGCCAGATCTCGCGGGACGGAATAAAGACAATCCGTGAGACATGCTTAAGTGCTTACCCTATATCTCGAAGCAATCTAGGGAGTTTATCTTGATCAAACAGACAGAATTTGGACATCAAATCGCAATGTGTTTGACTGGCTTGCTAGAAATATGATCTTGACTGGCCTCGTCTAAGGTGATAACTCCAGCCTCTCGGTCCAGCTCGTTGGTCTTCCCATACTGACTATAGCTTTTCCCTTTGCCAAATCCATATTAATGTTAAACAAAGTAGTAGTTCCATCTCTGTGAGCAGTCACATCGCGGTTGATTGACGCCGGATACCCTTGCTCATCCTTAAAGAGCTCAAAGAAGGAATCATGGTCGATATTTGTTGGAGCTATCTTGTCTTGGACAAGTTGAGACATTCGTGCAAAACGCACTTTGGAATCTGGCAGCCAACCTGGCTCATCGACTCTAGGATGTTCGAGCAGTAAATGGTTCGTATGTACCAGCGTCCCGTTGCTGTCAAAGTTGATTTCTTTAATCCCTATACTCGTACACTCAAGACCTATAGCCTCGCGTGGATCCGATACAAGAATATGTCCACTACCAGCTGTTCCCATCTCGTAAAGCTTGTTCGCTGCTTCTCGTGCTGATTTGGACTCCAGAGCTGTTCTTAAAGCAAGATGGATCGGAAGTTTAGTATTATCAACACCTCGAGCTCGAATGGCGTTCAGTAACGTTCCAACTCCCGCAGAATTGATACCAATCTTGCCTATCACACCTGCCTCGGTAACCATCGAGATGTTGGGTATATCTGTTCCAAGCTGAGAAATATGGCATGTAAGGAGATTCGGTGCCTGCTTGGGTTGCCAGTCCCAGTTCTGTGCCAGAAGCACTTGGCCGTTGGGTTGACGATATGCGACACTTGTACAGCCATCAGTTTGGATGGGAGTGGTAGGGTCTTCTGTGTAGAGACTGAAGGTGATTTCCGTCCTGACATTTAATGCGATGATATCCAAAAGGTCGACACCAGCACCCTCGGCTAGACCCTTCATTTCCTCGACGTGACGAGGAGATATGTTTTGGAGAGGCTCGATGTAATTTTGAGCTTCTCGACGAACAGCTTCCCAACTCATAGAACATGTTTCTTGGAAGAGTTCTTCGTAAAAGGAGAGAGATCCCTTTACTTTATCTTTGCCTAAAGCGCCATGTTGATGGCCGATCTGTATGGGCTTGTTAGAGTAGTGCGTCTTGTCATATCGGGGAGGATTGGTATACCTCGTATGGCGTTCCGGAGCAGTGGACTTCTAACATAGTATGTTTGTGAGTTAAGAGATGAGGAGTTTTGATGAAGGGAGGAAAGAGAAGTAAAGCGTTACGATCATCGCTTACTCCAAGTCTGGTAGTGTTATACCTCTCCAATCAAGCGCGGGGACTACTTCTGGTGCCGTTATCAAACTACCTCAACAAACGACCTTTCGCCCATCTCTGCCTTTCTGGTGACAGTATTAGAGCGTGTTTGTATTTCGTGAGCTGTAATTATTGTCAATATGGCCCTTTGTTATTGATTGATTTCCTCTCGTTAGAAATCAAATGTGGCATACAGCAAAAGGGAAAGAGATGGGAACTGGGTTTGATAACCCTTTCTCAGCCACACTTCAAGTTAACATTCCTCCTCAATTAGTACATGTTTTCTGTTTCTAGAACTGTCTTTATCTGAAACCCAGCATTTGGAATCGTTCGTATATGCTCCGGAATAATTGTTCGTTATTTTCAAAAGGTCGGAGGACAAAGGCCGATGGTAGTATGGGTGGACACCGTCAGAGGCTATATGGAACTTGATTGGAGGCCGAGAGTATGTATTATCAATCTTCGGCTCTCATCTCCGATGTGAAGTCTCGAACGACGTTTCCTAACCATCACCAGATTAATTCATACAAATTGGAGAGAACATCGCCAAAATGGGAGACTTGCCACATCTAAGTGACAAGATTGGAAGTTTCAACCTCTCCTCAATCCCTCCTGCTGATCCAGCTTATACTCCTCTCCTTTACCGTCTCCGAGAAGAAACTTTCCAAAACCGAACAACCCAAATCAGACACGGTTCCTATCTGAGACGGTTTACAAGAGATGACTCATTAAACATCGCCGCTGCGATCAGAGAAGATTGTGGAATCGACTTCGACCAATTCATGCGCCAATGTGGATTGACTGGTTGTATCGTCGTGCAGAACGGTGCTATTCGGCTTGAAGAGTATCGACACGGAAACTCGAAAGCTTCAAGGAACGATGTGCAGTCTGTTACCAAGTCTGTAGTCTCTACAGCGTTGGCCATTGCCCAGCAAGAGGGTAAACTATCAGTCAATGATCCTGTATCTCGCCATGTCGAAGAGCTCAAGGGGACTGCGTGGGCAGACGTTCCGCTCCTCGCGCTATCCAGCATGTCATCAGGAGTCGTTGAGCAATCCGAGGACGAAAGACCAGCTGACGTGCCGAACCCAATGTACGCAACCGAGCTCTACCCGCAGACTGATCCCAATGTTGTTCTCAACTGGCTCAAGACTGCAAGGAAGGTGGCCGAGCCATGGGAAGAGTTTCACTACTACAATCCAAACTACTACGTGCTATCAACAGCTATATCCCGTGCTACCAAGGAGCCTCTTGATGAGTATATATCTCGCACGATATGGGAACCTGCTGGAATGCAGTACGACGGCTACATACGAACCACAGCTGCAGGCCATGTTGACGGCCACGGTGGCCTCTCGGTTACCCTAACAGACATGGCACGTTTTGGGTGTTTTATTCTTGACGGGATGAAAGAGGAAGGAAAAGGTCCAAACGTTCCACCTGGTTGGTTCCAGGATATATCTGACGCCAAGTACAGCGTTGGAGCCAGGGCTCTCCACCCTGATAATTTTGTGTCCAGTATGGGGTATGAAAGTGGCTGGTGGACGACTGGCAGAGGAGATCCAGATGAGTACAAGATGGGAGATGACGGCGCTTTTGCGGCTATGGGAATGTATGGACAGGCCATTTACATTGTACCCGGGCTAGACGCCGTCATTGCTGTTCAGTCAGGGTATCCCGAGCATGATCTAGATCTCTTTACTAAGAATGCTCAATTGGCCACATCGATATTGAAAGTTCTGAAGGGATCACAAAGCAAGTAGATAACATAGTTTTGAACAAACCCTATTGTCAGTTGTGACTCAACTCATAGTTATGTTGCTCTGGTCGGCTATGCCAAACTGTGCGTTCGATATGTCAAGGTTTTCCTTAGTTGAAATGTTCTGGTCAATTAGCTTCCAACAATAAGAATGCCTAGCTAAATTGTTGCTTTTTGCTTTTGGGAATGGGAGAAAGTTCAACGATGGCTACCAAAAGAACGTGTAAATAGACTCTGCATAGCATTGAAGCTTCCAGAGAACATGTGATAATAAGCTCTATTCGATTTAATCAGCGCAAAACATCAGGGCATTAATTGCATAGAATGACCAATTTTGAATTGCTTAAACCCATAAGCAGCACTAATGGGAATGTATAAGAAGGAGTGTTTCTCACTCTTGGCCTCCTTGATTATCTTTCCCATCCACACAATCAAATCAAGTCGCTGAACAGTTTTACCGACATATACAACCTTGTGTAAACATCAACTTCAACATTCGTAACACCACTTGCACTTCAATTATTGAAGCAAACGAACAAGATGTCTTTCCATGACAGTGTGGATGTTTGGTATTCCTTCGAGTCAAACAATAAGTCTCTTGATACCATCGAGGAACATCGGGAGTGTTCTAAGAGCGCATCAAAGTATGGAAACAACCTAGTTTACCAGGAAAGGAATATATCTAATGATGATTGCAGTACATACGACCCTGATCTTCTCCGTTCCGATACCGAGATGTCTTTCAGAGCCGACTACACTCCAGCTGAGCTCTTTGATTTTGACATCGAGAAGACCTTTGAGGTTAATCCGAACTCATCTGAGCCCGTGAAAGATAGGGACTTGGAAGACCCAGACGCCGAAGAAGAGTATCTAGCCAGGGAAAGAGAGAAACTCAAGTCCCGTCTGGAGCCTTGCCTCTTCTGCCCCCACGGCAGCAACTCCTTCGATGAGAGTCTGGCACACATGAAGGCAGACCACGATTTCCATCTCCCCGACACAAGCCATCTTGACATCGACCCTATCAATTTAGTTAGATATCTTCGTCACATACGGCCCAACAGCGATTCGACACTCGAAGGGGTAAGCTTGGATGACTTTGCAGGGCTTCCATCAACCGCGTCCAAATTCGTCTACCAGAGAGCCCCAGGCACTTCCTTTACCCGTGGTGCAAGTGAGGCATGCCGGATCTATCTCAAGGCTTCGCGCATGGATAGGAGGAGAGACCATCAGGCCAAGTACCCAAGCATAAGAGCCATCCAAGACGAGGCTAGCTCGGAGTTCCTGTATAACACCATCCTCAAGATGGGTGAGAAGGAACGATGGGGCTTGAATAACGATACACTGGTGAAGCTGGGGCGAGATATTTCCGCAGCGAATGTGCGTGGGCGACATATGGTTAGGAAGTCAAGTAGTTTGGCCCTGTCTTAGTTCTCCGCGAGGTTGCAGGATTGTTGAAACCATGATTTTGGCTTTTGATATTTATTTGTGTGTGAAGTTGAGTGGATTATTGGCATTGGGTTTATTGGAATCATTGGTATATGTTTACTGTAGAGATGGATCTAACGGACTTCTTGGGGACTGTTGGATTGTAATCGTGGAATTCACTTTCTTGAAGGTTCTGTTTTCTCTACTGTCTCCCTTTTATATAATTGATTTGTATTCTTGTCAAATGTACCTTGCGAAATAAAAACATAGCGTCCTGTCGTGCCTATTAGGCGTCCTCTGTTCACTCCAACATCCCCGTATTGTCAAACGAATTAGATGATATATGGAATAAAACGAGCCGTCTTGGCGTGCCAATTCTCCCACTCCTTACCGAAAGACTCCTTCAACATCTTCTCCTCTTCGATTACTCTCTTCGATATGCCGTACAGGACAAGTGATGCCCATGGTGCAATCAATCCCCATATCCAATATGAGACATTGTAATACTGTGGAGGGATCCAGCAGCTGATAGGTCCATCCAGTCTACCAAGAAGTGCTGCGTTGGAAAATATGAGGATGAGAAGGCCAGTATAACTCGGGTGCTGGACATATTGATATATACCCGTTGTTTTCAACTTGTCGGGCTTTTTGAGCGCAAAGGTAAAGTTCTTACCCAGTGATGCGTAGGGGATCAAACGGAGTGGAATCCCAGCGCCGAAAGTCAGGGCCAAGGGTATTACAGTTGCCGGGGACCATGTTATGAGGTTCGTGTTGAGTCCGTTCTCTGCACCGTGACGGAGAACAGAGGCTGGTATGTCCGGGTAGCGCCATGCGAGAGCAGCAGACTGCAGCGCTAGCAAGCCCCAAGGAGCTAGTGCCACCTTGGTAGAGTGTTTCTTTGTCAAAAGCAAACCACGAACCGAGTCTCCGGTTGAGGGCGCAACATGATGACTGGGGTTAGGCGGTGATAGAGCAACGTAATTCCCGTAGACGGAGCCTAGTATGACAGCCGCCAAAGAGGCTTGAGAGAGTGAAATAGGGATAGCCATTGCAGTTGTTGATAGTTGGGTAAATGTTATGACGTTTAAAGAAATGGGTACGAGTCAAAATGAAGACGGCCGAGGAAGAGAGACATGGAAGTGGATAAGGATGACGATGGCTGGAACAAGTGTCCAAGCTAAGGAAGGATTGGAACTAGTTGTTTGGTTTTAGCAGCTTCACGTGATAGATGGTTACCAGGACGAAAATGAACTAAATGGCTTTGCGCTCTGCGGATCGAGATCGACGGTAAGGAACAAGATCCCGGAGGTTTCACAGTGATTGTGTGTTGTGATACCGATAAGCAATGCATATGTTTTCAAGTATAAGAGGTATGCAGCCAAGACTCTGGGTACCTAGTTTGGTCGCTATGCATGCAGGGTATACAGTCAGATATCATTTGTTTGTTATTGGCAAGGGTCAATTCGAGCATACATACTTGATTATGGATACATTCATGAACTGAGATCTCTACAGTGGGAAACCAATCAGAATTGACAAGAGTGAAAAGAGTCGTTCCCCAGAAATAAGGACGTCACTCTCCCGTCAACTACGTTAGTACCTTGGACATGTCCCCCGACGGAACCGGACTCTAATTTGAGAAAGGGAACCTGTGCTCAGGTATCCGTATTAATTGTGCACGGTCAATTTGATTCCGTTAGTTTGTCAAGACTTAACTGCCGTATAAATCTACAGTCTCCACTTGAACTAATGACATTCGTCGATGATGAATTAGTGGCAACGAATGCAAATCGATCGATCTGTTCTAGACTCTGCCACTTTTTCAGCTTTTGCAGGTGCCCTCCCCTCTATGGACCTTAGTACTCTTGGTAATTAGGTAGGTAGTCTCAGCACCCTGCAGACCTGCCCTGCAGACAGTAAAAACATGGACTGCTAGTACTTGTTTGCAGGCATGAATTACAAGCAACTTCCAGGTACTGAATACTGCTAAGCTGCTTTCAGGGACTTCAGGGCCCTTTGAGCCTTACAAATGAAATGCCTGCCTGCCGGTCTTCGGCCCCCCTCCGCCGCGCCTTCACGTATCTAGTGGCAAACCCTTTTCCCTTCCCTTCTAGCTTTCCCTCCTTCCTAACTTTGGACTGTCTCTCTTTTTTCGCTCTTTATTTTTTCCACCCAATAATGAGCTTGGCCGTTGTGGAAAAGCGTTGAGAGGAGGGTGAGGAAATAACTTCAATGTCTAAACTCTTCATCTTGTCTTTTCTCACACAGCCTTTGCCTTTGTCCTTGTCCTTGTTCCATAGACACAGTCACACACTCTCTCAATTGATTGCCCGATATGGCAACCCTTACAGAGTGTGTTGAGGTGCCCAGGAAGACCGTCGTCTCCGAAGCCACTCGGGAACGGGAGACTTTTAGGTATGAATTAATATCCCTTCCAAAAGTCTCACTAAAATATTCACCATCACTAGATATGACGACTCACTTTTCACAAACGTTCGCTACAACAACTCTGGCTCACCAATTCCTCAATCTGAACTCGTCACATGTCCAGATGTTATCTTTACGGCTCTCGCCCGTCTGGCCGCTTCTCAAACTGGTGCGGCCAAGTCAATGATCTCTTTGTTTGACCAGACTCACCAGTACATTATCGCTGAAGCCTCTGCCACCACGCCTCTTGTTCCCAGCCTGGGATATGACTCTCACCATGAGACTCTCTGGCACTGTGGGACAGCAATCCCTCGTGCCCATAGCGCCTGCGAAAGCACTTTGTGTTCTGATGACCCTCCCGAGTCTGGACCCGATGGATTCAAAGCTACTTCGCAACTACCAGTCATTGTTGTCGACGATGTCACGACTGATCCAGAGTATTCAGCAAAGCCATACTGTCGACCTGGAGGTGCGGCAAGATTTTATGCTGCTGTGCCGATCCGGACTGATCGGGGTGTCAACATCGGTGTTATTTGCGTTATTGATACAAAGCCGGCTTTACCTTGGGATTATCGATTGTCTAGATTGATGAGAGAGCTTTCAAAAGCTGTGACTGAGCATCTTGAGACCATTAGCCTCAAAAGTAACCAACGGCGCAGTGAGAAAAAGGCTGCGGGTCTGTCAGTTTTTGTCGAGGGTGATATGCAGTTTGTCCCTTCAACAACGAGCCTCCGGGAGAACGAGAAGAGATTCAATGGCGTTTCTAAAACCGAAAGACCTAAAATCGAGAACATACAGAATGCCCTGGGAGACATGAATATCGAATCATCTACAGTATCTATCACCAATTCTCATGAAGTGACCAGCGGACAAGAGGAGAACACGCGAGTTGTCCAACTTGCTCCTGATGGAATTTCTGTCTACCACGATTCAAACCGAGGTCTGGAAACTCCACGAGAAGCATTCTCCAAAGCCGCTCGTATCATCAAAGACTCGATAGAAATCGATGGGTGTATGTTCCTGAATGCAGATATGCTCGAGTTCTCCACCACTGGCGTTTCGAACGATTGGATGGAAGAGGAGGTGCCGACTCGACGACGATCAACCTTTAGTCACCATGACAGCGAGGATGCTTACACGACTGGCTCGTCTGAAGATCGTTCGCGTCCCTCATGTCAGGTCCTTGGATCATCAGAGGAGGACACATTGAATGGTCAGCGTGCTTGTATTTCTCTTCCGCAAAGCCTTCTCGCCCGGATGATTCGACGGTACCCCAAGGGCCATATCTTCAACCTCGACGCCAACGGAGAGCTTCAGCCTGATGAACTATCCGACGAATCGAACCATCGTGCTCTAAACAACGGCCAAGACAAAAACCAGTCCAGTGGTGACGCCACTAAGAAGCAGGAGAACGGACTCCGTATCCAGCGGCGAGAAGCAAATATCCTCCGCGAAGCTTTCCCGGGATCTCGCAGTGTCGCCTTTGTTCCTATATGGGATCCACGTAAGAAGCGATGGTCTGCTGGCGGATTCGTATACTCTTTTAACATCAAACGTTCCTTTACTATTGATCTCGATCTCAGCTACCTTGGAGCCCTCGGTATGCTTGCCGCGGCCGAGGCCTTTAGGTTAGAGACTTTGGCTGCCGATAGGGCCAAGACTGATGCTCTGGGCTCACTATCCCATGAGCTGAGGTCGCCACTGCATGGTGCTGTTCTCAGCGTTGAGCTACTTAATGATACTGATCTTAGCATTCCACAACAAAATATCGTCCGCACAATTGAGACGTGCTGCCGAACGCTATCCGATACAATCGATCATCTTCTCGAATATTCAAAGGTCAACAAGCCTTTGCCACAGGAAGGAGCACGGGAAAATCAACCCGACAAGCACGGTCTCAGTAGAGCCCCGACTATCGGAGGCACACCCAATTCATCAACAAAGGTTGTCCAGCTCGACGTACTAGCTGAAGAAGTTTTGGAAAGTGTATATGCTGGCTTTAACTTCCAACACGTTTCTCTGGCCCAAGCAGCTCAGTCAACAAGTCAACCACCTCGACGCCCCGGCCACACATCCATACGCCGTATGGACACCATGCAAGCTATAGAAGAGCTCCGAACACCAGCCAAGAATCGAGGTAGCGTCGAAACGAAAATTGGGGACGTGGAGATCTTTTTAGTCATTGATTCACGACCATCCTGGGGATTTTACACGCAACCTGGGCCAGTGCGTCGTATCGTCATGAACCTGTTTGGGAACTCGCTCAAATACACAACCAAGGGGCTGATCCGAGTATCTTTGGAACAGACGAGCGCTCTGGGGGCTGACGAAAATGATTGTTGGGTGACCATCACAGTTTCAGATACGGGAGTAGGTATCAGCGACGACTTTTTACAAAACGGACTATTCAAACCCTTCTCACAAGAGAACCACTTGTCTCCCGGTACGGGGCTTGGACTGAGCTTTGTCAAGCAAATCGCAGCGCAGTTTGGCGGCCAAATATCAGTCAAGAGCCGGGTTGGTGCAGGAACAACTGTGACAGTAAGGTTGCCCATGAAACGAGGTGACGACAGCCACAAAGGGGTTTGCGAAGTCCGACAAAGAGAAGAAGAGTTTGAGGCGCAAGCAGATAAGCTACGTGGATTGCGCGTCAAGGTGATCGATTTCGGAAACGACGAGAGTAACTCTTCGGGAACGAAGATGGAATCACCTTGTCAGTTTGTGCAGAACATGTGCAATGATTGGCTTGGTATGCAGGTTAACACTGGCTTTGAAACACCCTGTCTGATGCCTGACCTTGCCATATGGTCCGAACAAGGCTTTGAAAAGCCCTATGACCAACAGGATACGATGCCTGATGTTCCGAACATTGTGGTATGCGCAAATGCCCTTACCGTTCATCAATATGCCTGTGGAACCAAAACGATACCGCGGCCGGGTATATTTGAATTTATCTCTCAGCCGTAAGTACATCTGATGTTAAATACGGTATTATCACTGACTCATGAGTTAGGCTCGGTCCTCGAAAACTAGCAAAGGCATGCTCGCTGGCCCTTTACCGCTGGACGGTTGCACAAACATCCACCGACTCGCCAACGACCGTATCTCGAGACCAAGATTCTCTCACTGTTCCCGAAAACATCGCCTCGTCCATTCCCCATCCTACGTCCCCATTCCCTCTGAGCGCCGAAGCAACACCCACACAGACCACCCAGGGCTACTTCCGCACCCCCGAATTTCTACTGGTCGATGATAACTTTATCAATCTCAAAATTCTTTCCTCATACATGAAGAAGCTCAAGCAACCCTACCAGACCGCCTCCGATGGCCTTGAGGCCGTGACAGCCTACGAAGCCGATCCAGGCCGGTTCACATGCATCCTGATGGATATCTCGATGCCCGTGATGGACGGCTTCGAAGCTACACGTAGAATCCGTGCTTTCGAAGCGCAGGAAGGACTCAGGCCAGCTTTGATATTAGCTCTTACGGGGTTGGCATCTGAGGAGGCCCAGAGGGAGGCTGAGGTTAGTGGGTTGGATTTGTTCCTCACAAAGCCTGTCAGATTGAAGGAGCTGGGGCCTATTTTGAGGGCCAAGGGAGTTTTGGAAGAGGAATCGAATGTGGGATAGGACTTAGATAAAAGGTGAAAAGCGTTTTAATTAATATTTGGATAGATTGATAGGAAGGAAAGAACTAATAGACATGAGACAATGAATTTTACGGTTAATACTCCATCCCACAAAACTTGGTGAGCATGTTCAAACCTGGGGTTCGCTCAGTACATGAAAAGCGTCGGGCTGTTTGAGTATCAGTTGAGTATATCTTCACCTTACCTTACTTACCTAGGTATGGTAGGTAGGATGTTTCCCGAGGATCGAACCTCTATCAATGCATGTCTCATGTGACCTTGCATTCGCTGACCACCCGAATTACAACCTTTTCACTGCAATTTTAACCCTATCCCGGTCTATCACAACGGAACGTGCATAATTCCTTTTCTAAATCAAGGCAACTTTTGTTCTTAGAATCTTCCCACATGAGGTACCTATGCACTGTAGTCTTAACTTCCTCAGGCTTGCTTAAATCACTATCAGGAACCACTATCTGCCCTGAGCCAAGCAGGATACGGTTGGTTAGCCATATGGACACACGTGCAGGAGTCTGGCTTACGGTCTTCACTGCAATTTCAACCCTCATCCGGACTTGCTGCCGTCTGACTTTCAAAGTTGACAGCCCATAGGTCAGTCTATAGGGGCCATCTGATCTGCACGTTTCAGATGGAATCGAGTTTTCACTGCAGTTTTAACACACTCCCAGACTTGCTCAAGTCCTACGCAGCGTAGAGCTTGATAGCATGCATATCTGACGGCTGATCCGGTGCAACCGTCATAGATAACGCTACTTCACTGCAATTTTAACCCTCCCCCTGGCTTGCTGCCATCTGATCCTATCCCAGTCAGCCCTGTGATGAATCGCTCACTGCAATCTTAACCCTCATCCAAGCTGCTTTGGTCTAACAGGTAGCTAGACAGTTAGTTGTAGACACAGAAGTCAGACTACGATGGCTATCGTGGTCCCAGTGTATTTTTCGTGTTATCTTGACTCTTGATCTATTATTCAGTGGACATTTCCGTCTGCGAAATTCCTCAAAGGTCTTAATATGGCTTTCTCACAAGCAGCAGCGACACTTAGACAACTTTGATAGGGACGTAAAACTTGAAACCCTCATATTTTAATAGCCATAGGACAGTTGAATTCATGGACTGAACGGATGTATCAGTCTACGCAAATAAACTTGCCACCTTGTGAGCGTTTTTCCCTACTCACAAAAAGCCCAACGTCAGATAGGTCGATCTGGCGAGTTTCATCATCACATGACCCTTTGCTAGTCAATAGTCGATAGGTTAACTCCTTCCAATGCTGAGAGGTATGAATGTTTAAAATGTTTGCGGAAACATAGTTGTTTAGCCAGCAGCAGTAGTAGGAGCAGCAGCATCAGCGGTAGTTGTGTCAACAGCAGCTGGATTGACAGTTTCGGTGGCAGTTGTGTCAGCAGCAATTGTGTCAGCAGCAGTTGTGTCAGCAGCGGTAGTTTCGGCATCAGTAGTTTCGGCAGCAGTAGTATCTGCGGCAGTTGTGCCGGAGGTAGTATCATCGGCAGGGTTGGTTTCGGTGGTACTATCCACAGACAACTCAGCGGTACTACTGGATTCCAAGGTAGTGCTTGTATCAGCTGCAGTGCTGGTTTCAGTAAGAGATGCAGCTTCAGTGCCAGAAGTAGCAGTTGTGTCAGCAATTGTGGTCTCAGTGGTGCCAACAGAAGACTCAGTGGCACTACTAGTTTCCAAAGCAGTGCTTGTATCACCTGTGGTGCTAGTCTCGGTAACAGATGTAGCTTCAGTGGTAACGCTAGTAGTTGTGTCTGTAGTGATGGTGGTATCGAGCTCAGTGTTGGGGATAGGATCCACAGAAAGTTCTGTGGTAGCGGTGGTCTCTGAGCTGAGCATATCATCAAATGTGCTAGTCTGGGATACAGGGGCAATATCCGTTTCCGAACTGCTACTAGTATCGGCGTCATTATTGACTGCAGTGGTAGAAGTTTCTTCGGGTGGAAATGGAGGTTCGGTGGAAGTGTTGTCGATAGGGGCAGTGGAATCGATCATAACAGAAGAAGTAATGGAAGATTGTGTAGGGCCATCCGGGAAGTTGATGCTTGTAGTGGAACTGTTGGAAAAACGGGTACTGGTTTGGAATGACTGTGTCTGAGGAAGATCTTGAGTGAGAGAAGCATCAATGGAGGTGGATTGTGTAGATATTGGCTCTAGGGAGGTTTCGACTGGGATACTGGTAGTCTCTGTGAGATCCTGGACAGCACTCGTGGCGCGAGTGCGAGTTGACAGAGTGTCTGATATTGATGCCTCATCTGAACATTCCTCAACTTTGCAAATAGAACGTTAGTTGACGATGCAAAAATGGATAAGTTTCACATACCTCCAATGACAGCAAGTCTGACTGGAGCACAGTCAGGTGGTGAAGATCCAAAGGTCAGATAGACTTGACCACTTGACGAAACTTGACAGAAGCCTGCTCGACCTCCTGGAAGAGAGGAGCTGACGAACTCAACGTAACCACCATCATCGAGAAAGGTAGTTGTAACAGCACCGCGAGGCAGTGGTCCTGCTTGGCCACGAAGCTCCTTGTAATTCTCGCCGTTGTAGTAGACGGAAGATCCACCTTCAAAGAGTTGGCCTTGGAAAAGATTGTAAACTATAGCATCGTCACAGAGGTCAGTCTGGGAGCCGACGAAGCCTCCAAGTGCTCTCCTGTGCAAACTTCGCTTGGTGTCGTCTGAGCTTGGGACGACGCGAAATACCACGTCTCGACCATCTGGCCCAAGAGTCGCTGTTGGACCAGATGTAGAAGTCTCAGTGTTTGTGGGGAAAGAGGTTGTCACGGAGACGTCTTGGGCAGAAGTAGAAAGGGGGTTATCGAAGGAAAAGGAAGATGAAGTTTGTGCATCCTGTGCGCCAGAAGTTAAATCGTCCACCATTGTAGAAATTGACAGAGATAGGTCTTCAGAGGAAGAGCGATCAGTGTTGACGCCAGAGATGGGGACGAGGTAAGTCGACAGGTACGTGACACAAAATGTCTCTTGCAGATGGATGTCTCTTTGAAAACTAGAAGCAGACGTGACGAAGCATGAAAGCAACAAAGGAACAACGCTTTTCGGAGTCATGACTAGAAGTCTATGATAGGCAGCCTGGAGCTGAAAATAGGTGTTGATGATGGGTTCTCAACGTTCTCACAGAAACGGACAACAATCACTTCTTTAAAAAGTTTCCACTTATTGATCAGACCATAGTTTGGTGGATCGGGTAGCAACTGAGACAAGAACTACGAGATAGCTTAGCTGAAATTAAGTATAAACTATCGATGCATCGAGGCGTCATGAGAAGGGATTCGGCAGGGACTTCGGGAACAGGGCTGCATATCCGAATATTTGTTCATGTTGGTTCATCTTTGAAATTCCACACCACGCATATGTAGATCTATTCAACCTTTCAGGTTCTACTCTGGCCTAGATTGGAGTAGAAAGACTGTTCAATATCCGAGGTGAGACATCAGCCTTAACATGACTGGCCAACCGTTGACATATCCCTTGCAGTCTCCCTTACTTGACTTAAAATGAGTTGAAAATTCCTACAACCAACAGCTTTTTGTTTCTAAATTTTGCAAACATCGTGGTGTTTCTTCTGTGGTGCTTCTGTCAAGAGGAAAAAGGAGTGTATCCGGATCATGTCCCAGCTTCTCATTTTTCTTGGCTATTTCCACATGTTGGGTTCATGAGAGACAAGTCATAGTAATAATACCTTATGCAGGTCTCTTGTATCAAATGAGGCTGATTCACAACAGCCAGCCACATGGTGCCTACGGTATGAGAATCAAAATTACCCCTTACTACCGGCGAGGACCAACGGGTATGTATGCCAAGGGTTCCCCAAGTCAAAATCCTTCTTAATTCTGCACCTTCTTACCTTCTCATCTGTGTTTTGTCTTGCATTTACCCTCAGTCACTCTTTTGTTCACACTGTTTACTATCAACGTTTTGTAACATGTTTTTCAAGTCTTTGGTCCTCCCAGCACTCTTCACTATCGTGAAAGCAGCTGAAGACGGCGTTCGTTATGAATACCGTACTGTCACCGTCACGCAATGCTTTACTCGTGGTGGTCTAGCTAAACCTACTCCAGTGGTTATCGGTGCTACAGCTATCGTCTACGAGCCAGCTGTGACCGGAGGACCCATCATCGTCGAGGTCGATGCCCCCAACTGCGAGTCCTGCGGCTGTCCGACATGTGTGCATACAGTCGAGTACACTACCAAGTTCCAGTGTTTCTGCTCCACTGGACTTTGTGATCAGGAGTATGCCATCAAGGAAAAGTACAGCGGTATGAAGGAGAAGCCGGTCGTGGACTCGCACTCTATTCCATTTGGATTCACCTGTGATGTACAGACTTGCACTACTTGTGGCTCTGAGCCTGTCACTGCTACTATCACGTACCCAGTGAAGGATCGTCCTTATATGAACGGCGTTGCGCATCCCACTGCGGTGCCGTCCTCTGGCAGCAAGGGTGATGACTACAGGCCCGAGGGTAACGGCAACAGCAACAGCGAGGGTGAAGGTTACGACAATGGTTCCGAATATGATAACGTTGCCAAGCCTGTCAACGAACCCAACTACTCAGATGTTCCTGTTCCTGTTCCTGCCAAGAAGCCTGAAGGAGAACCTATGCCTATGCCCCAGCCGAACCCTAATGAGAGCTATGGTTTCCACTCAAGTGTCAAGCCTACCTCCGAGTCTGGTGCTCAAGAAAGCTATTATCCCGGTAAGTGCATTATTGTTAACGTGATGAAAGGTCAATGAGCTAACCCATTATAGGAGCTGGAGATGAGCACCCCGTGATTGTATCAGGAGCTGTAGGCCGAGAAGTTGGAATTATCGGTGCAGGAATGGCTGTCGTTATGGTTCTACTCTCTATGTAATCGTTTTTTTATAACTACCTACCTACCTAATACTATTTAATAATTGCCATCTTGTAACTCACTCATATGCTTTAAAGCAACGAATGTGAGATATGTTGACCCTGCAAGTATTATTATTTACCTGCTTTATAAAACACCAACAATCATCCATAACGATACTGTTGTATACCTATCGGATGACGCAGATTGGTTCTTGGCGTTCCGATCCAAGTCGAGATTACCGGAATAAAGTATTGACGTAATTCTTGAGCGTTAACCGCGGTTAGATATAATGTATCGCAATCAACAGGTGGTCAGGAGGGAAGAGCAGCTCCATCTGAGTGGGAACATGTCCACAACTAAACCGAGAGCTGAAGTCAATTACATATTGTGAAGTGCATTATGATATCAATCCTTGTAATAAAAAACAGATCTCGTGTGCAATAAGACCAATAAGATGGGGATTCCTTGGGGTTTGAGCGTCAATTAGGCGCAGTTACGGTTACAGTACGGTAAAGAGCCTCCTACAGCGTATGTAGGTACCCCCATGCCCCCTGTCGTCCTCCATCAGATGTCAGAAGAAACATGGAGCAAACGTTCCGGCGACAGGCAGTTGAGCCTATTTAACCCAGGTTAATCACATAGAATGATATCATCAGAGAGTAGCTACCTAGTTAAATGCTTCTTTCAACCCCTACCTAGTTAATTTCTCCAACGAACAAAGACTCCGAGATACAACTTACGCAGGTGAGTTTAGACACGTGATGCGGACTCGACTCGACTCTGCTGCAAGTGAAATCTCCAGTGGTCCAGGTGACCTTTTTTTCTTTCCCCACCCAACAAACTCACCGCCCGGGCAGCCGAGTCAGAGTCAGTCCCGAATGGGACAGAAAGACGACAAAGACGACTATCGTATCAATCAATCAGATTCTCCAAAAAAACGACTTTAATCTAACTAATCCCAATGCCGATCTGCTCTTGACTTGACCCTTGAACCACCAACAACCTCCCCCCCCCCAATTGCTTGGAGCATTTGCTTCGGCTTCAGCCACGCTCCAAAACATCGCGAGGGGGCTTTTTCTGCCTTCTCCTTCTCCTTGTCCTTGTCCTTTTCATTCTTTACCCGTTTCGACAAAATGTCCGAAGACGACGCCGACGTCCTTGGCCCCGACGGCCAACCCCCAGTCCGAGTCGACCGCGATCGAAGAGCTCCGCGCTTCAGCTGGACTCCCGCATACGAAGCTACCTTCTTCCGAAGCCTTTGCGAGAGCGTCCAGCTGGGTCTGCGCGAGAACTCCTCCTTCAAGGCCGAGGCCTGGGAACGCGCCGCCATCGCTCTGCAGGAGAGTCACGGCGCCTACCCTGCCAAGAGCCACCTTATCAACAAGAGCGACAATGCGAGAAAGCGATTTCGGTTATGGCGTGGTCTGCGCGAGGATCCCGAGTTTGTCTACAATCCCGACTCGAGGACAGTTACGGCTACTGAGGAGGCCTGGGCTGCGCATATAGAGGTAACACATTTCTTTGCACGGTCGCGCCGGGAATGCAACCTGGGGGGATTATTGGCACGCGGGTTAGGGGCTTCAAGCACGTACTGACTCTGAAGTAGAGGGAACCCCTTTCTAGGGCTTTGCGTGGCCGACCTTTCGATCACGAAGATTTCATGGAGGTTCTTTATCCGGATGTCATCGGATCTGGCGGCGCACCCAAACGTATAATGAAGCCTAGGCGGCGAACCGATGGTCCCATCAGCGATGACCCCGATATGCCGGGAACAGGCATACTCAACCTCCAAAGCGACCCTCCTCCCCCGCGACCTCCTGGGCTCGAGAGTCCGAACTCACGACCAAGCTTGACCCAAACTCCAACCACATCATCCACTGGCTCAGCGCCGCAGCAACGACCGACATCGACGACTATCCCTCCCCGAGGACCCCCAACCGTACCCAACGCGAACGCCCTTACCCCGCCTGACGAGACCATCACACAGAGTCGCAAGCGGCAGCTGCCTAGCACGAGTACCCCAGTCATGTTCGAACCCTCGCCGCCCACCACCACCATACCCATGGGACAGTCTATGGCACCCGAATCGCCTGGCAAACGTCGTCGCACTTCGTCAAACGATGGCTCACGGACCCTTACCACTTCTGTCCTCAACTCGTCCATGCTGCCTATGGCCGTGCGTGATGGTCCGAGTGCTGTGTCCCCATCGCAGGCTGACAGCCAAGGACTCTCCAACGGCAACGGACCCGCGATGGAAGAGCTTGTTGATGCAGTGCGATCTCGAAATGTGCTACGTTGGCAGGAGGAGGCGCTGGACATTTTCTTCCGCGACTTTGCCGACGAAGATTTGGATCTGCAGCTCAAAATGTCCGAGGGTGTACTCATCAATGAATGCAAGGCCATGGTGTTTTGCAAGATGCCTCCTCGTGTTCGACAGCACTGGGTCAAGCGATTCAAAGAAAACCCTCGCATGTAGGATCATGGAAATAGTCTCGTCTCTGTGAAATGATGGTCAAGCTACCCAAGGGACGAGGCAGAATCTGAGCTCGAATTCAATCATCGACACAAACAACAAAGAACAGGACAACGAAAATCAACCATACAATCAGAACATCAGACACAGACAGAGAAAGAGAAGGAGAGAAGGAGAGAAAATCCAAAGGAGACTTTTGGTCTGGCGCTTATTGGGTCGTGTTGAAGATACCAAGGGTTCAGGGATATGAAGCGGCATGGCGTTTAGTGGGCAAAATCCATCCATCATCAAATCTTTGTATGCATTTTTGTTTTTTATCTTGTACGAGGAGTTGCATTTTCTGGTTATTCTTTTCATAGCGAAATCTGGCGGGTAACATTTGGGATTGGTGGTGCATGTATCTTGTTTCTGAAAGGAAGCAATCCTTCTGTCTCAAAGGGTGTATGGGTGGGCTGATGGGAGCGTGCGAGTGATTTTAAGCTGATATCTATCTAATTTATGTAATTCTCACCTCTCATTACAAATTCAAAGAAAGCTCCGTGATATAGGAGGAAGCGAGTGGTACGTATAACACCTATCATCGGATGCCTCGGAGTCTGAGAGCATTAATGAAACTTCGAATCCATCATGTCCTTTCAAGAACGTCACACAAGGCCATATTTATCATGACATAAAGTTTTGTATTGAATCAAACTGTATTACCAGTATAGCTAATATCAGAAAAGTCTAGCCAAATATCCAAACATCCATGATAGTTATCCAACATGAACCAAGCATACGACACCTCCCCCAAAAAGCGATAAAAAAGGGATATTCTTTTTCATATGAGCGTGTGAAAATAGGCATATATGTATATATATATATGAGACAATTCCCCAAAAAAGGTCAAGCTACCATCAAAAGTCGTCAAGGCGTTGAATCATCTCTATAGATACAAGAACTGCTTCTTTATATGGCGAAAAAAAGAAAAAGATTAAGTAGAGAAGGGTAAATATGACTATGTTGAGCTTTGGATGAAATCCAAGTTGAGGCTCCTCCAGTCCCATAGTTGCGAAAAGTCTCCCAGATCCACGTCGGTGATATTGCCAAGACCGTAGTCTACGTTGAGGTCCTGGATCTGATAGTCCACGTAAGGGTTGGGAACCATGCTTGCTATGTTGGGATCGATCTGCGGCATCGAGTATAATCCACCAGCTTGAATAATTCCGTCGATACCGGCGCTGGGCGACGGTACTTGTGGGGGTATTTGGGCGTGAACAGCGCCGACAGGTGTATAATGGTGAGGCTTCGGGTATCCGTCCATGGGGGCATGGGCGTAGCCTGAGTTATCGTGCGACGAGTAATTACTCTGCGGCGTTGATCCTGCGGGCGCACCCTCTGAGCTGGCGTAGTAACTGGGCGAACTCTCCTGCGACTCCTGGCCTGATTCCTGCTGATATGACGATTCGGTCTTGAAGACAGGCGTGGGCTCCTGAATGGGTGCGTTGACTGGCGCGGCAGAGGATGCAGGGACACGACGTTGTTTCTTGCGTAGGACGGTCTCTCTTGGTACTGGTTTCTTCCTGGGCATCTTGTTCACCATCTTGATAAGGATGTCGTGGGATGTCTTTGCTGTCTTTGATACCGCCTTTAGTCGCTTGAGTAGTCTGATCGAGTTGTCCACCGCTTCAATAATCTCGTCCTTTCTCGGAATCGTCTCGTCGTGGTCTTTGATAACGGCTGTGGAAAGAACGGCCGCCGTGTCGAATAGAGAGAAGATAATGAAGTGAAACCTGCCATCACGGTGTGAAACTTGATTCGCCCATCGGTTCGTTGTGTCCAAGTTCCTAAGTGAGTAGTATACCGCATCCTCTCTCACAGCCAGTAAATCCGCGGGTGAATCCTTTGTATAGTCCTGCGCCATGAAGGAACGCATCGGGTTGAGAATCATGAGATAAGCCATGGTGTGGATATAATAACGGTGAAAGACGATCCAGCCGTGTTTGTGATCCTTGGACGTGTCGGGGTTGTCAACGTCGTATACGGCGGGGAAACACCGAATCCATTCCTCGAGTTCGGACTTGTACACTTGTATATCCTGTGCTGATGTGATGTTCTTGGGGGCGCCCCATCGCTGAGCGAGACTGGTGACGAGCTCTGACTGGAGTTTCATATGAAGTAATGGGGAAGGCGAGAAGTCCTCAAGAGTCAGACTTGGTGGCTCCACGTTGATATCGGTATGGTCAATAATCGTTGGTCGGCCCAGACCTGAAGCGAATTGCCTACTATTGATCAATATGCCGTTCAAGTGGGAGGAATTAGTTGACTCACCAGTCCCAACAGTCTAGAATACACCACACTCTCCGCCGCATCTCTCGTTCAAACTCGGACAAACCTTCGGCAATGGCAGTTCGATGAAGCCCTTGGAAACAAAGTCAGTGGCTGGACCATCGAGTAGAACAGGTCAACTTACCCAACTCATGAGCCTCCCGAACAGCAGCACCAATAACATGCCAAGCTTCAACAAATCTTGCCTCAGCCTTGTACCAATAAATAGAGTGAAGCATCCACTGGATATTGAGCAGATGACAATGACCCAGCGGAATGACCCTCCCAAGTTCTGTGGCGGCTGTGTGATAATCTACAGTCAGTTTGTCTGAGGGCTCAGATAATTCAATCTCGACCATGGGCTTTATGCCCACGTCAAGATGCTGAGTAGCGCAGGCGCAGACCATGACTAGCAGGATGGTCCACTGAAGCGAGAGGGTTTGATTGCGAGATCTGCGGTCCCACCAGGATTGATACTCTTGAAGAAAGGTGGGTGGATAGATGATGTAGTAATGGTAGTTGACGTTGTTGAAGAAGCTCTGAACAATGGCGTCTAGATAAGATGTTAAAAAAATCATTCTTCTTGAGAGGACGACTGCAACTTACCCATCTGAGGTCTTGAGGGCAAAACATCGATGGCGTGCTTGAGTTGGGGACAAGTAGATGGATGAACCCAAGTGAGCTCACCCAGCGGTTTCTTGTGCTTCTGAGTTGGATTAGCATCTTCCAATTTCATAGCACTGTAGAGAAGTGAGGACTCACCACTTTTGGATCGATAGTTAATGACTCCAGAAGAGGGCCAGCGGCGTAGCCCATAGCCGCCAACTCAACATCATCACTGCCGTCCTCAGACTCAGACACGTCAGGTTCGCCGTCATCTTCGCGGCTGCGCGAGCGCTTCTTATCACTGCCGGTGGTGAGACTGTCCGACGGCGAGCTGGCTGAGTTTGGCTGCACGAAGCGGCATTTATCTGCGACTTTGCGCTTCTGGCAATGATTGCAAGGCCATTCTCGATTGCACTGGCGGTAGAGCGTGTGAGTTTCACGGCTATGCGAGGAAGGGGCGGAAAAAGACGGTCTAAAATCGACCTGACAATTTCTTGATGGTTTCACGACGTACCTTTTGCTTTCTGCGATGGCACTCAACGCAAGCAGAGCGATATTGACCGGTATGTGTGCTGTTATCGTCCATGTTAAGGTGGTGGAGTTGACGACGACGTTGGTGGAGTTCGGCTCGACAGGGAGCGAACGCGAAGAACTTCCCAAGCAAGGATGGACGAGGACAGAGGGAAAAACGTTGATGCGCTGTTCAAATCTAGACCGCCCAGAGTCTTTACTGTAAGAGGAATAGAGTAGACGCTAATGGATTAGTTGTCGGATAATTCCGTACGACTGTTTTGCTTTTTAAATGTCCCAGTCATTCTAACAGGGAATGTAATGTGGAAAAAAGAGAATGTTGCGAATCTGTCATATTTTAGAATAAAATTTCCCATGATTAACAACTCCTTACTAAACAAGGCGTATCCCACTTAATATTCTAAAGTTCCAATACCCCGGACGAGCTTGTGTGCTTGTGACGCCTCAAATGCAGCCAACCTTGGGATCGTCTCAAACCTTGTCAGCCACCATGTCACACTCACGGCAATTCATGCCCCTCTTGTACTGCGAGACTTGGGCGGTTTAGGCCATGACGAGGCATTGATAGGTTCCCATCTCATAAGCATGGCTTGCTTTATGTCGGTAGTACAAGAGATCTAGATCTTTGGGTAACGGGAAACCTTTTCCATGGTTGGGAAAACTGACCACTATAGAGTGATTTCGAGGCTGTCGACCTGAATTGGTTGCCATCTTGACACGGAGAACTCCGTTGGAATAAGCCTGTACTCTGTACGAATGCAGTAGGTAACAGCACAGACAAAAGGTACCGAGGTATTGAATAGTAATCAGACAGTTATTTGGAATTGATTTCTCCTTTTAGTGCGAGTTTGTTGGCGCTCGGGCACTGGCGGCAAGGAATTCCACGCTTGACTATTATGGTAACTTTTTCCATTCCTTGTTCTACAACAGTCTAGACTTTGTACGCCAACTCGCTCCTATTTATATCGAAGAAAAAAGGTTTGGGGATTAAGCAGTTGATGAGCTCATTTCCGCCAGGTTGTCCCCGTTGCCAAGATTCAGTTGAAGCTTTTCAACGTTTGCTCATTTGTACGTCAGCTAGTTACCCTCTGCAAAACCTTGTCTAATATCCTTCAAAGACTTGATCTGCTTTCCATCCGCGTCAAAGTTCTCCTCACTCAGCCAAGCCTCAAATGCCTTCTTGACGAGAGGCCACTCTTCATCAGTAATGCTGAGCCAAGCAGTATCTCGGCGTCTTCCTTTGAGAATCATATGTTTCCTGACAATGTGTCAGTATCATACTATGGCCAGTTGGTAAGAAACATACCTAAAGATACCCTCAAAAACAAAACCTAGACGTTCCGCAGCAGCGAGACTGGGCTTGTTCAGATGGTTTGCCTTCCACTCAACTCTTAAATACCCCAGGTCCTCGAAAGCATGCTTGATAATCAAGTAAAAAGCCTCGGTGGCAGCTCTTGTTTGCTTCAGCTGTGTGCCAAAGATGATGCTTCCAATTTCAATCCTCCTGTGATTCGGAACGATGTTGAGATAAGACATTTGACCTACGGGCTCAGAGGTTGGATCACCTCGTGGGCCGGAAAGAACAGTGTAGAAGAGCGGATCTTTCGATTTGCTGAATCCTTCAACGGCTTCCTTCCACTGTTGATGGTCAGGATAAGGTCCCCCGAACATATATGTCCATAGATATCCGTTTCTCTCGCCACCGAGATGCTTCCAGCTTGGCTCGGCGTGGGAAGGCTCTAGGGGAACGAGGGAAGTATAGCTGCCATCAAGAGTCGCTTGCGATGGTGTTGATGCGGTGCCAGGCGGAGTTATGGGACCGACTACTTGTCCACTCATGATTGTTATCTTATTTATGTCTGCAGATGTCGAGAAGTTGAAGATAGCCATGAGGGTTGGACATATCTCGGCTTATTTGTAAGTGACCGGTGACGGAGCCGAAGCCTATCAGTACTTCGGGATCGTTCTCCGAAAGTGAGTCAGCGCCGGTTATCGCGCCCTCCCAGTCCATTTGAATCAATACACGTGATATAGTTGAGTCTGAAACTCGTTATCATGCAGTCTGATCAAATCTGTGTTCTCGATGTTATGGATGTCGAAAGAAAAGAGTTCGCCACTAGAGTTTTGATAAACATGGGCAGAAACAAGGCTATGCCAGATGGCGAAGGAGGATGCCGGTTTCTAGCCCTATTGAAAGACAGTAATTTCATAATATTATCCGTCTTATCATATCTTGCATGAAGGAGCGAGTGGAAACCAACGATTCACTAATCAGTGTTGAGGAAGATGTATATCGAGATACCCTCAGGTGTATCACATAAAAACCGGTACTGACTTAGTGGCTGATAAAAGTATTAGATCAGTTTTATTGTATATATAGCCTAAGAGAGTGCTAATATTTTCGTCTGGCTTGTATCAAGTCCCTATTTTTTTGCGACCCGCCTGACCCTGTAGGATGGAAAACTGCCTTGTCACGTCTTGGCCAAGTTGATGACCTCCAATCAAAGTCAGCACGCTCCATCAAACTTGTTCTGGAGACGTCATGAGAGACTGCGCCTCAATAATACTACCAAGTTTAATGTGACGACCATGCATAACGCCTCATGTAGATCGACTCAGCCCTGCAATGTGTACGAGACGAGGGATATTATTTAAGATAGGGACATACCTTTGTGGAATTGTCTTTGGAATAATCAATTGTGTCTCAATATGAATCACCCTACACCTTCAGAAAAGAATACAATGTTGAATGTTGAAAGGGACGAGGATCTTTCAGTCTCAGCTCCAGCTTCATCATCTTCATTGTTGGATCTTCCGCCATCATACGACGAAGCCCAGCCTCAACCGGCACCGCAACTCCCACACAACCAGCAATTACAATCCTCAGAAGACCTGCCGATTCTTGTCATTGACGACTGCAAGATCTACTCTGCGTACGCACCAACACGCACCCTGTATCGTCTGAGCAACCCAGTAGCAGATGCAAATCGTACCGTCTACGGTATTGAAAAATTCCGATATCGCATCAACGATACTGGCACCGAATCCAAACTCAAGCATGTCGAAGATCACATCTACGACATAAGCCGCGAAGTTCAACTCAGGGCACTGCCAACTATACATATCAAAGGCTTCACAAGCAGCAAGCGCACTTATAAGAGCGTCAACATTGTAGATGCTACAAAAGTAGGGGGAGGTTACAAGGTGGAAGAAGATAACGCCGACAAGAATGAGCTCCTTCGGACTGAGAGGCCCTTCAAAGATCTTCTTAACCAGGGACGCGGCAACATTGTCGAGTGGAAAGATGCTTCGGGACAAGTTATTGCTGTCGAGACGAAGCTGCAGCGTGACGAGGACAAGAACATTGTGGAACCACCTCGCCTTGCCATCAAAGCGACGATTAATGACAAGCTTTATGATTTGTTGGTGACGAGTTGGTGTGCGGTTATCTGGAGAGAGGCCAAGCATGATTTGAAGGAACCTTTTTCATGGCAGAAATGTAAGTCGTATCCCGAGATAAGAATAATACAAGCACCAGTCCACTAACATTTTTATCCAGTCAAAGATAGGGCGACAATGTTGCCACGTAAAGCCCCAGGTATATGGCATGGTTACGGTATGTTTCCATGATATTAATTCATCAGTACGACCTATATGGGTATACCTAGTGATACAAGTATATAGACTCTTCAGATAACTAGCTGCATGATTGAAAACTACACCCCCATTCCGCTGTAGTGATGATTACTTGTTTGCTATCTACAGATTTGTATTTTTGGGTATTTTTGCACAATGTTTGTGACTAATTTCTCATGTTTGTGATGACTGGCACCTTTTCGACCAAAGATCGCCATTGATGGAGATTGGCCCTCGCGTTACGAGATAGTTAGTATGGTACTATCGATGCGGCTTGATGAGCGATATTCCGCTTCTTAAATGATGGGGCAAGTTTGAGTTCATGATTGAAGAATCTAGTGAGAATTGATTTCGCTTAATAACGCCTTCCTTACGATGGCGGCCCTTCTTGGTAGAGGGCAGTTTCGCTTGTTGAGACATTTGGTAACTTAATCGTCTTGATGACTTGATCAAAGTCCGAGATTGCCATGTTCATCGCCATCACCCCTCTTTCTTATCTCTCTCGCATGGACATGGACATGGACGGCACGAGACTGACCGGGTCATGCTTTGCCGTGTTGCATGTTTATAACGCGGGTGATTATCGACCAGGATGGATTGGATATCCAGTCTTTTTGAACCAGGGCATGGAATACGGCAAACTAAGCTTATATGCTCTAATGCTATAGCTATGTATGTAGACTCAGCCACTCCCTCTACTAGTCCTTGGTCAAGCATGTTCTTAGTTGCTGTCGAAGTTCCTTCGGTTCTATTCTAACAAAAGCCTCCCGCTGCATTGTCCATCAAAAGAATTGACGGCTTAGCTTTGAACAACGGCCTCGATACCCAAAAAGTCACTCGCTCACGATACTCACCTGAAAAGTGCCCCCTATTAGCGCGTCGGTGGCGTGAACTAGACTGCCGAAAAGGAAACAATTTGGCTTGGCGAGCGCCGGTTGTAATTTTAACAATTGACAGGCTAAGCAGGGGTCATCAGGTACCGTAGGCCTAGTCTCTACCTGTACCTCTCTCTCCCTGTCTAGGCGAGATGAATAAAACTAAAGGGCAACCTACCCCCCGATTGTTTTCTTGATACCTTTGGATTGATCCATTTGTTGTAGATGGAAGGACAAAGAGTCGAATATGGCTCCGACAAACCACTTCGCCTTTTTGGCGCTGTCGTTCCTTCTTTCTGGTAGATTTGCAGCTGCTGGTGAGTCTATTCCCAGGGCTAATTAGTGGAGACAAAAGCCCCCCTATCTACCTCTGCTCAGAGCTTCAATTGACCCCGACGCGTTTTCTAGACTGTAACATTTCGGGCAACTACACCATTATTGATTCACCAGACGGTCAAGATGGAATCTCATCCTGCAAAGACGTTGACGGATCATTATCACTTCTATTCGACAAGAGCCCTACATCATGGCCCTCCGACGAGGCCACCGTCGATATCGGAACTGTTAGCTCTCTCACCGGCAGCCTGGACATTTACCCCCACCACCATTCAAAGAAGACGATAGTCACAGCTTCCAGCTTAAAGTCCATCGACGGCGAATTGACGATATGGAATACTGGAGCCGGAAAAGACTCAACAGTTCAGGAGCTTGACTTGCTGTTCGATGCCCTCGAGCAAGTCGGCAAAGGCTATACTATCACCAGCGCCTTCGCCAAGCTTGCCATCCAACACAAGAAGGATGTTGAGGTGGGCGCGATGATGAGAGTCACCGAAACCGAAGTCGAGGAGCTCATACTCAACGGAATTCATACCGTCAATGGAGATTTTTCGATCGACTCCAACAGCGACTTGAAGGAATTGGATGTCCCAGCTTTCACCTACGCAAACAAGGGCTTCAGCGTCAAGGGCAATAACGCCCTCGAAAAAGTCTCGTTCCCCAAGCTCAAACAAGTCAAGGGAAACTTGGAGTTCAACCAGAACGGTGCCCTGACCAAACTTCGGCTCGCCGCTCTCGAAAATGCCGCCACTATGTCCATTACCGCCAACGGCCAGGAAGCTACCGTGCTCCTGCCCTATCTCTCATCCATCGGAAACAGTACTACCTCTGCAACTTCGAATTTCAAGGGTATCAACAAGATCGAGTTCTCCTCTCTTCGAAAGGTCAAGGGTGCTTTGACTTTTTCATCAAACTATTTTGATGACTTGATCATTCCGCTCCTGCAGGAGATGGATGGCGGTATCACCGTTGAGGATAACCCATATCTTACGACTTTTGCTCTACCCAGAGTTACTTATGTTGATGAGTTGACTATCGACAGCAACGATAAACTCACCAATATCACGGCCAACGCTCTCAAATCTGTCGGCACCATCTCGATCAAGGGGTCTATCACCAACGTTGAATTTTTCAACCTGAAAAAGGTCACCGGAGACTTCAAGGTTGTAGGTGACAAGTCTATGGACTGCAGCTGGTTTGATGCAAATATCGAGAAGATTGTCGAGGGCTCGTATTCTTGCGTTGGTGATCACGAGAAGAAGGAGAGGAAGTCGAGCACCGGTGGTATCGAGAACACTGAAGGTAACCCGAAGGATTACATGTCACCTGAAGATGAAGACGAAAGTGATGGGAGCGGCAGCAGTGGAGGAAGTGGAAACAGTGGTAGCTCAGGCACAGGCGGCTCTGACGACGACAAGGCAAGCTCAGGAGGAATGTCAACCGGTGCCAAAGCCGGTATCGGAATCGGCATTGCTATCCTTGTCGTCCTTATCATTGTCGGAGCAGTAATGTTCTGGCTCTGGCGTCGCCGTCGCGCCGTTTCGCAGCCCAACAACAATAACAATAACGACAAGCAGCCGGACTTGACGGGTCTCGACCCACCCCGTCTCGGCAGCAGCGGCGGCACATCAACCTTCTCTAGCATCTTTGACGGGCGGCAAAAGATGGGAGTCCATACGCGGATTGTGGCAACGAACCCTTTGCCCAGCCCATCTCCTAGCCTGGGTACTTTGAATTTCGGTCGCACTTCGCTTATCGAGAGCTCTGGCACCTTTACTGAGAAGAGTCTTGCTGCGTGGAAGACGATTCGCAGAGTGAGTGATTCTTCTGGTGCCTCTAGTCCTTTTGGAAAGGAGGGAGCTGGTCCATTCAAGGGTTGATGAGAAAGGAGAGGAGTATAAAATGCAGCACATTCGGATTTTCAGCGTAGCGATACCACTGTCTTTTTTATAACTTAGAACAGAAAACGTTGACAGGAAACGTCCTGTATCTCATTATTTCATTTTATGTAGTAATCTAATACTAGGAGTTTTTTCATTATTTTGCTTCCGGTATATCTGTTAGATCTGGATCAAGCCAAGGCTCTGTCTGCTATCAACTCACGCTACTAGATCGACAAGATAAATCATGTTTATCCACCGGACCCTGAAAAATAGAAGATCAAAGAAAAGCTGAACCACTTTAAAGAGTCCACAAGATTTGTGCTACGCTACGACCAACTCCCAAGACCAAGACAAATCAAATCATGTGGAGATTGATCTCCAGCTTTTCTTGTCTTGGGCTTCATCTCGCCCTGTGAGGCTTCGTATTGAGACCCACCTCATGCTGATTACATACGAGTCGTCCCCTCATTGAAATCAAGTAAGAAACAGTGATCGACGTGCGGTCAAAACTTTGAGAAAACATCAAACTTGTCATCTTCACTTTGAATTTATCTCATTATCTTCAATTGTTGCAGGACAACACAACCACATCTTTCCATCAACTTTGACCTTATCAAATTCAAAATGACGTACCCCCGTCCTGATTTCGAACGCAACCCACTTCGTTGGGAATCCCTCAATGGACAATGGGATTTCCTTTTTGATGATGGCGATGCAGGCCTGCCCGAGAACTGGCAGCGTTCAGGCCTCCCTGAGGAGGTCAAAGTAACCACTTCCACCACTTCTCGCAAAGAAGCAGGCCAAAGCGACAGCGTTGTCCAAAAGATCATGGGCGAGGCCCATTCTCTCATTCAGAACAACGTCTTCACCTCATCCACCCAGACTTCAAACTCAAAAACCAAAATCAATGTTCCTTATGTCTTCCAGTCTCCTGCATCGGGGATCAATGACCGTGGCGTCCATGAAGTTTTGTGGTACGAGCGTGCTATTTCAGACTTGAGAACCGCTCAGGAAAAAGAGAAGAGCCACAGGCTGGTTCTTCGTTTCGGAGCTGTTGACTACGAAGCTACTGTTTGGGTGAACGGAGAGTATGTCGGTGGTCATCGAGGCGGCCATGTTCCCTTCGAGATTGACATCACCGATGCTGTCAACGCGGCCAAGGACGCTACTACCCACCGCGTCACCATCCGAGTCTATGATTCAGCTTATGATCTGACCCAGCTTCGAGGCAAGCAGTACTGGGCTGCCAAGCCAGAGACCATCTTCTACACACCTTCTGGCGGCATCTGGCAGTCTGTCTGGCTCGAAGTTGTCCCCTCTGCTCGCATTGCTGACAGCTCTTCCGGCACCGTTATCAAGTCCAATGATATCCATTCAGGCCAACTTCGCAGCACCATCGCTACCAAAGGACGACGCGTTGGTAAGGACTACAGTGTTGAGATTGAGGCTAGCTTTGCTGGCGTCCCTGTAGCAAAGTCTGAGAAGAAGGCACTTCCTCGAGAGTCCAACTCGGTCAATCTTGAGCTCAACGTCCGCTTGTCCGAAGAGAAGAGATCTAAGCTACCCAAATCTGTCCTCGAAAGCGCACCTCTCGACAACGACTTTGCTTGGCGTGATGGTGTTGCCCTGTGGTCTCCTGAGCGTCCTCAGCTCTACGACCTCGTCATTCGTCTATACGATGACACGGATAAAATCATCGACGAGGTCAACACAACAACCGGTATGCGAAACATCAACTGGACAACAGGTGACGGCACCTGGCGCCTCAACGACAAGCCATACTTCCAGGCTCTATGTCTCGACCAGGGCTACTGGCCCGAGACATTCATGACGCCCCCTAGCTCTGAAAGCCTCAAGCTTGATATCGAACTCGCCAAGAAGATGGGTCTCAACGGTTGCAGAAAGCACCAAAAGGTTGAAGATCCGCTGTTTTACTACTGGGCTGACAAGCTTGGTTTCCTCGTCTGGGGCGAAATTGCCAATGCTTATGCTTTTAGCGCCGAATACATTGATCGATTCAACGCTGAATGGACTGAAGCTGTCAAGTTGGTCATCAACCGTCCTTCTGTTGTGACATGGACTCCTGTGAACGAAAGCTGGGCTTATCCTTCACTTGAGGATAATGCGGAGCAACGAAACCACATTCGTCAGCTGTACTATCTCACAAAGTAAGTTTCTCCTTTTCAGAATCAAAACCGTCACTAAGTGTTGGATAGGAACCTCGACGATACCCGAAGTATTAACGACAACTGCGGTTGGCAGCACGTCCTCACCGATCTAACCACATTCCACGACTACAGTGATGGTCCAGAGATTGAAAAGACGTGCTCCACTCTCGAAGGCATTATCGGTCCCAAGGCTGGCGGCCGCGGTGTTTTCCTGAAGCCCATCCCTGGTGTTGACGAGGGCTCGGCGCACAAGCCTGGCGCACCCGTCATGAACACCGAATTCGGCGGTGTGAACATTGCACCCGCCAAGAAAGAAGAGGGCGACGACCTAGACTGGGGTTACACTACGGCCACAAACCCTGACGATCTCGTCAAGAGAATCGAGCGTCTTGTCAACGGTATTGTCCTTGGAGGACACTGCTGTGCGTTTGTATACACCCAACTGTAAGTCGTGTCTGATTTTGGTTTGCCGTGTTTGTACTGATGATTTTGCTAGTGCCGATATTGAGCAGGAGGTTAATGGTCTGTATACCTTTAACCGGGAGGAGAAGTTGGATCCTTCCAAGGTGAAGGCTGTTCTTGACAAGGCTATCGGGCAATACTATAACAGAGTTCGATAGATGGTATTAGTTGAGATACTTGGCTTAGTCCGTAACGAGATGATGTCAATGGCTTGAAAATGATATAGCCAGGCTATGATTCCCAAGTTAGTCCTCTTCAATTGTGATACAAATCAAATCTATTGATGATGAGTTGAACGTTCCTATCATTTTGTGTGGAGTCAAGATGATCATGGCTTTTTTATCATGCTTTTCAACCACCTGTTTCATCGTCGGACCGCAGAGTTTGATCACTGCGAGGTCGCGACAAGACTGATAATTGAATTAAAACCAATAAGGAATTCCCGTTCCCATCAATGTTCATATCCAGGTACTTCTTTCGTATTTTTTCATGAGTTTGTTTTCTAAGCACTAATCAATCAGATAAGCTCATACCTACCAAATGTACTAATGAATCTCTAATATGACCTGAAAAGTCTGTCAGTCACAAAACCCAGAGAACCTATATAGATAGAGATTAGAATCTCTGAATTAGCCTAATCGAATGGTCATTTTGAGGCCTGCAAAAATCATGGTAAAATCGAATGATGTTTTTTGCTTTTGGGGACATGGTGCTAGTCCTCGCCTAAGAATACAACCATTCCAGGTGTTCACATCAGCTACAGAACACCAAAAAGATGCTAAAAGTTAACTATCAGGAGTGGTAAGAGTACGAAATGGCCAATTCCTCGTTTGAAGCCAAAATCAATTTATTTGACCGCCATCATTGGCCGTAAAACCGCATCATGAGTTCATGACTGCGGGGATCGATAGAGCTGTCATGTCACGTGACTATACATGAGGCAGGCTCAGCTCATTCACCTCAGCAGACCCGACACTCCATGATGTGGCTGGGGAGAGATCATCGCATTGTGAGCAACACTAGAAACCACCACGGCGTCAGACCCGGCTTTTGCCCGCGGTTAGGACCTTTAACATCATCTATACATACCACTAGTCACATATCTCAATTGAATGTCATAGCCATACGCGCCGACCCCCATCCTTCCCTCCCTGCCTTGGGCCGCGCGATGCCTTCGTCACGGCCAAACGCGCAGTCGCCCATCATCGAGGCCGACGCTGCTCTCGACAACAACATTGACACCATCCGTATCCCAGAACCACACGGCACATATCTACAGACGCGCGGCGCCCGCGCAGCTCGTCGGATCTACAAGGCCATGGGCGTCTGGCCCTGGGACATCGTCCCCGAAGCACCTCCTAAGATGTGGGCCATCAATTTACTTGAGGACCTAGCTCTCGTTGCGGACCACGTCGCCAGGAATCCGGGCGATACGCTGCAAGATCTCCAGTCGGAGCTTCGCAAGTCTCTTGCGCGTGATCGCAAACCTTCGTACGCTGGGAAATTGATGGCGCAGGATGTGCATGCTGCTAAGAAGCGCTTCGTGAGAACCATGCCTCAATCACCAGATGCTCAGGACGACACTGGAGATGATGGAGGTACCATCGAGAGGCGCTCTGGGCGACGAAGAAGAACCGCAAACTACAGTGCCCCGGATTCACCAATTGATCCATCGCGATCGCGTCGACACACGTCTTCGGAGGAGAGCGAGGAGCAAATGGCATCGTCTATCACCGTCGCCTCAGAGTTTCCTCCATCGCCTCCCGTTCCTCGCAGCGTTCGCCACTTGAAACGGCCAGCTACCACGATACCCACTCCAATAGAGAAACGCATCCGACACAGCTCACCAGAAGGGTCACGTCTCTCCGCGGCGCAAAGTCTGATGATGTTTAGTTCTCCGATGGCTACGTTCCAAATGGCTTCATCTTTCGGCCCCAGCGCAACTGTCAGTTTGGAACAACTGACTATCAAGAAACTTTTTTACTGATACTCTACAGGCCAACGCTACCCGCTCTCTCGAGCCTAATAACCTCCAAGAAGCTTTACAACCGGCGACCAACGTCTTTGTCGCAGCGATCGATGCCCACGTCCGAACGATACGTTCCTCGCTCGCCATCGCACAACAAGAGATATTCCCCCACAGAACAACCCACCAAGAAGCAATGAGCAAACTGCGGGCCGCCCAAGATCGCGTGCAGGCCATACACGACGACATTGCCGAATCGCAAGCGAAACTGCGACGCCTCATAGAGGAGACGGCCGCCGAAGACGCCTTAGCGCCACAGTTGCACGCCCTCCAGGAGAACAACATGACCCTGCCGCCTGAGATCGCCCAAGCAATACGCAGCTACGAAACGCGCCGGGCTGCGAAAGGCGAGGAGATCAAAACACAAGAGGCGGCCATCAGCGTGAAACGAGACGAGCTGAAGCGAGCCAGCGTCGACCTCGATATGGCGGAGAAGAGCTCAGGCGGCCTCGAGTCAGACATAAGAGACCTGCAGGCCGCCGTGACGCGCGGGACAGAAGCAGCCCGGTTCGCCAACATGTTTAGCACGATGGTGCAGCTTGGTCCAGAAGGACTGGCGAGTATTGAGCAGATATACCCCGAGATTGGCTCCCTGCTGGAGCAGCTGCTCGCGTCCAAGAACAACCCGTCCTCACTACACGAGAACCATCACGGACATCATAATAATAGCATCGCAGCGGATGGCGACGAAACTAATGGCATGTGAGGATTAATTTTCTGATTTGAAGTTAAGTTACGGGTACAGCGATAAATCTTGGTTTTTTGTAAGGTTTCTTTCCATACCATTTGGTAGCGAAGATAGAGTTTCGCATTCAGATCAATCTATTGGACTCGGAAGAGTCAATTCACATCCAATGTTCCCCATTCTTCTCATCAATCCTTGCTTTTGAGGCATGACATTTGGCTGTCCAGAAGGCAGTCGGCAGTGAATATGAGGCGTGTCCAGACTTTGTCCCTCAACAAAAACAGTTAGGTACTGTGGTCTAGTTGGTTATGACATCTCGTTAACACCGAGAAGGTCCCCGGTTCGAGCCCGGGCAGAACCTCATTTTTTGGGCTTAGCCACATTTGCCTCATCAAAAGCTTCTTGTTTCTCTTTTGCTTTTTGATCTTTCTGTCTTTGTGGGATTCATGTCATTTCGCATTGCCAATGCTTGTAGTCTGAGGCGTCTGACCTTAGTCGAGCGGTGTTAAATGAGTTCAAGCCGCCGTTGGTGATTCCTCTAGGGTGGCTATCACGAATTGAAAATATTGATTGAGTTTAGAACGGTTCAGCTACTTTAAAAATTCCCATAGCCAAGAATTTACCACACAGTTGTTCCAATTGACAGTACTAGGAGTCACCTGATTAACTATCTTTAAAGTCATACCTTGTAAAAACCCTGTCTTTGACGTTGATGTGAATGTTATGACTCTTCATTAGAGAACTGCCATAGATCAAAACATCAGTCCAACCAACTCTCGTTTGATACTCGCTGTCTTGACGGTTCGCTGTGTCACTCATTGTGCTAATGATTAGCAAGTGGAAACCATTCGTTAGGATCAAATGAATCTAATCTATTCCAATCGTGTTTTTGGTGAAAAGCAAACACGTCCCGAGAGCGTTTTGAAAGGTGGCTGGGCCAGTACGTTGACTGTTCTCTGCTTTTACGATCCCAAATCCCCGGTTTCAATGTAAACCGAGCGTATATCTGCCCATGTGGACCGCGGCCTACGGAACGAGATGAATGTCTGTTAGGCGAGTCTTCCGCGGTGTTTTTGGGAGGTTGCCACCCGATAACGTTGAGTGGGCAATCAGACTTGTAGAACAGTAAACAAGAATTTATTTGTACATATATAACCAACTACTTATAGTACAGGCTTATCGGTAGTGCCTGCCAAACTAATTAGAATCCTTTTCTGGTTTATCGCTTGTATCCTTGTGTACAGGCTCACTACCTTCTTGGCCCTTGAGAACCTCGACACCTGGCACAAAACCATCCTCATCATGTACGGGTGGTCCGGTAAAGTTCTTGCGGGCATAGGCAATATACCAAATAATAGCAATGGCAGCGAATCCAGCAAAGACAACCGAGGCGTAGTTCATGGTGACTGCATCGACAGGCAAAGACACGGGCATGCAGAAGATGACGATGGAGAAAACGATCCACACGACGCAAATACCATTGATGAGAGGTCCAAACTTGCCCAGAGGGAATGGGGAGTGCTTGACAATCTTGCGACCTCGGAGAAGATTGACGCCGACGGGAACGCCGTAGGAGGAGGCGAGGCAGATGGTGGCGACACCAGTGAAGGAATTGAAGGCGGCGGTAGAACCGAAGTAAATGCAGCCGAGAATGCAGTCGACAACGGTGGACAGGATGAGAGCATTGACGGGCATATCGAGACGCGTGTTGACCTTGCTCCAAAGCTTATATCCAGGGATAGCTCCATCTCTGGCGAAAGCGTAGGTGCAGCGCGACGCGGCGGTGAGAGCGCCAATACCCGCAAACATGAGAATACCGAGAATCAGGAAGAGGAGACCGAAGCCACCGGCAGCAGAACCGGTGACGACCTTGAATAGAGTGCCAATGGGTTGAGAGTTGGCGACTGAGAGAAGCATCTGGATATCAGGAAGAACGAATAGAATGGGGATGAGGTAAATGATTCCGGTGACACCGGCGGCAGCGACGGAGAGGACGATGGCCTTGGGGACTTCACGTTCTGGGTTCTGGACTTCTTCACACATGGAAGCGACCATGCCGTAGCCAGTGAGAACATATGCGCCTGTAGTCAATTAATTAATTGAGTGTCATGCAGGATTGAGACTTGGCACACGTACCTTGCAGTAGTCCAACGAAAAAGGACCATCCTTCGGGCCAGCCACTTGCCGAAGCATCGTAATGGGTAAAGACAAACTCGGCGGATCGTCGCTCGGGAGCCATGACGAGTATGGTAACGATGATGATAATGACACTGGCGCCAGTCCAGTAAATGCAGACTTTGTTAATAAGGTCCAGATAGCGAGAGCCGAAAGCATTGACGAGGGCGCAAACAAGCATCACGGCCCAGAAGCACAAGACAGTCTGCCATGCGTTGGCGACAAAGTCCTCGTTAAAGATAGTGATGGCGCTAAGAATGAGCTGTGCGCCCGAGAAATTGATTGATAAGGTGACAGTCCAGTTGCCCACCAGAGTGAGCCACCCATCGACGAAACTGACGACGGGCGCATATCGAGGCGTGCTGAGCATTGCGCTCCAGTAGTAGACACCTCCAGCGGTAGGGAAGACAGCGCAGATTTCTGCGAGAGAGGCGGCGATGCAGAGCGAGATGAGAGAGACGAGGACCCAGCCCCAAAGGACGGTGACGGCCTGGCCATTGGTCAGGGTGATGTACATTGTCGTCGAGAGACCGAAGGGGACGGCCATGATGGCGAAGGAGAGACCCAGGACGCTGAGCATGCTGAGGTTACGAGGGAGTTCGGCCTTGTAGCCCAGACGGGCGAGGGCCTGATCAGCGTCGCCGCTGCGAGAGGATGACTCCATGGTTGAGTTGAACGAGCAATTAATGTGAGTAGTTATTCAATGAGTACAAATGAAGCCCATGTGAAGAAATATGTGAGTATTAATTAATCCAGCAAGACAATTGGGTAGAGTAGAAGAATTAAGATGGAATTAATTGAATGGCAATGGAAAAGAAAGAGGGAGAATGGGGGTATTAATTATCATGTAAAATAAATAAATAGAGAATCAAGAAGAAGATGGCCCGTCCGTCTGGGCCTCACCCAAGGAAAGAACAAGGGCTAGAACTGACAGGGCATGGCTAGCAAGGCAAGTTAGTACCCAAAGGTCGCTAGTAGGAGATGGATACGGAGAAGGGGGGGGCTGATTGTGCTGATGAACTCTCCACGATTTGAGTCCCAGTCCCGTCTTGTTATCCGTATCACCAGCCTGAAATAGTCTAGTCTGTCTGGGGTACGATCAATCTAGTGGCTTGACATTCGGTCATTGTTGCTGCTGATCGGCGCAGAAACAGCACAAGAGACAAGAACGCGGCTACATTTGATCGACAGCGCGGCTAATCCTCTCTGTAGTGGTAATACCACTCACTATATGTATGCGGGCTGCTAGCCAGTTGGGTAGTGGTAGGATGGCAGATAGGCAGATAGATGTAGGAGCGTAGATAGGTGGTACTGTAGTGCACAATACTGCCGATATCCCGGGCTATCAGATAACAAACAGATTAACAACAACTCCACCCCGATAAGTAGGTATGGAGTCATTTCCCCGGATTGAACGAGGATTAACTTGAGCTGGAGCTGATACTATCATGGTCTAAGCTTGGTGAACAAGATGATACCAGTACGTAAAGGTAAGCCTTTTGATAAGTGACCCCACCTCGAGATAACCGCGCACCGAAGCCGCTCCAGCGCGTCAACCAACTTTACTGGCTCTCTCCGCATTTTCCACGTTTCACTGCTAGATTTGGATTTGGGGCTGGACGATTCCTTGTCTTGTTTCCTGTCATGTGGAGAGACCCTGTAACTCGTGCTAACGGTATCTGTAGCACCATCATCATCATCATACCATAACATGGGCGAACGGATAGGTAGAGGTTCCAAAGAGAGACTGGGCTTCTATGGCTTGAGGGGTAACACCATAATTACGAACAATTTAAACATTGTACCTCATGATTGGATACCAAAGAATAACTAAATATCTACACATGATCAACGAGCATCCTTGATCTTGTAACAGAATGCGAGCCGCGCTTAGTCTAGGGGAACGGTATGTAGACACCACGGCACCGCGTTTGCCGACATCTATACAGAAGACTAGTATATTGCCATTTCCCATTTTATGCCAAGGGTTAGATTTCGGTCTTCGGCTTCAAAACCCGCCTCTCAAACCTTCAGTAACGCTTTCTCACATTGTGCATGTATGACTCGAGCTTGATCTGGACCTGACATGACACACACGTACCGTTGCTTCTTAACAGCGATATGTGCACATACCAATCAAACGTCGGTTGCTCTATCAAGAGACCCAAGGAAGACTTTACCTAGACAGCTGGACCATGCAAGGTCACTTCACGTCCAATTGGGACTGATATCACCTAATATAGATAGACTATGGCAGAGAGTTACATACATAGCACACAAGTGCAAAACTGGTCAAGGTAGCCTGCATGGTATACTGAATTACCTAACAAAGGCTGCAATTAACATTTCAAGTAAGCAGTATCAATAAAAGACAATATCTTGCTTACCTACCGGGTAGTATACGAATTTTGTAACAATCTTGTTTTACCAGGGTCCTGGTGATACAGATACAGCTACAGGCATTACTAATTTTCAACGTGTTGCTCTGGCATTAGAATGTCAGCCCAGTTAGGTATAGTCTTCTTTCTCCAGGCACCAGCACCACTTGTTCAAAAACCGCGACGTTCGTGTCGATCCTTTCACAAGCCATCAACAATAAGTCGGAATACTCCATTGAATTTTGTTGGTTCAATCACAATAACAATGGAAAAGAACATAAAATTTCTTCAGGGCATTGCCGACGAGAACTCTACTCTAGCGACTCAGATCAATCAGCTGGCTGCTCAATCCCAAACACAACCTCAAGAGGAATTCAATACCGCCATCAAACAATGTCTCTTGAAGCTTTACGAGACCATTGTGCAAATGAGTCGACACAGAGGTCATCCAAGGACACCTAAATCAAAATTCCTCGACGCGTGGAAAAGCTTACTACAGCCCATCAAAGCACTCACTCAACTACCCTTTGGAGACTTCCTCACTGCGCGTATGTTACTTTACCTTGCCATGGGTCTACGCTCCCAGCAAGCATTTGAAACGAAAGTCTCCCAAGCCTCTTCTCTCAGGCCCGAATTCCCTTTGAACCAGATCGATATAGCCATGGATGATAATTTGCTAGAAGCTTTTGAGAAAATTTGGATCGAGAGTGACAGCAGCGAAACATTCGACTGGGTTTTTGGCGAGTACAGAGCCACTCATTGGGAGGGCGACGATAAAGAGAGTGAGCCAGTACAACGCCACTACCGTATCGCTCAGGCACTCAACCCCGTCGAGCTCGCATCTCTGGATACCATTGGCGGAAGGCGTTTCGTTTTTGCAAAGAAGCATGAATTGGATGATGAAGATGATGGCTGGTGGGCGCCCTTCAGAGGAAGCATCCCTGGTGACCACTATGAACGAAGTCGATCCCAAGGTCGCATCCCCGATGACGATGAGGTCGAGGCTGATGAGTGGGTGTGCAAAACGGTTGGCACAGACGGTCCGATCCGTGAAATGATCGACTGCTGTATCGTCGATGAGCGTGACCAGAGAAACTATTGTACGGGCTTGAGTTATTTTCCACGTTCGCTACAGTTCATTTCAGATGCTAGACGAATCGGGCAACCGCTGACGGCTACGAAGAGGCGGATTCTGGCGGAAAGGGGATTGTCTTATGCTGGAATGCCTCCAGAGATACGAGCTGCGATCCTTGGCTACCTGGATCCACCATTTCGACATGCCTACCTCTCGAACTTCGATATTGTAAAGGCGTACGCACCGTTTCCAGCCCTACCAAGCTGTGCTGGGTGCGGCCGGGACAAGCAAACATGTCCTGCAAAGAGCATGTATATCTGGAACTTCGCGCTCCGTGCATTTTTTGTATTTCACCGAACTAGGACTAATGCCGGGGTGCTTTGCAAATATGGTGCAGACTGCAAAGGCCATCACCAAGATAATTCGTGGAAGATCTTACAAGACAAAGACTTGAACGAGTATGTGGAAAACATCGTCAAAGATAGATGCGGAAGCACCACAACGTTAGCTCAGGTTGGACTTGCTCCCACGTCAGACTATACACTGCGCAATGAAGTGGAGAACGAGAAGCGAACAAGGCGGCTGTTTGACGACCGTGGACCGCTCCAGGATAGCTCGAGGGAGCAGAGGATCAATGGAGGACTGTGGGGACTGACGGCGTCTATGGTGCACAATAAGATTCTTCTTGGATCGTGGCAGGGAGTTGATGAGAGTTCGACTTGTTTGACGGGTGCGGAATGGGCTATGGGGCGTTGCCTTGCTGATAAGAAGTGTGCCGAGACTGCCATCATGAAGATGCATTCTCGCTGTGACAAATGCTGATACCTCGACGGAGCAAAACGGCGCATAATAATGTAGAACAGAACACATAGGTGGAAGTGGTCCAGGGACTAATGTAGTGAGGGTTGAGGGCGTTAACGACATCGCGTTGGTGGTCAGCAAAAGTAACTATTCGTCGATCAAAGCATGTTCTGATAGATGTAGCAGTTATTGTTACAGTATCTGTCAGATTTGAAACAATAGAAAGACCAGTGTGGTGAGCCTATGTCAGAGCCTTGACTAAAGCTTATGGTTCTTCTTATCAGACCTTGCCGCATACGCCATTATCACCGAGAACTGCCCAGACAAACTCAGCACCAACTATCATGATACACGTATTATCTGCAGCCTGACCTGCTGACAGAGGAATAAATCAAGGAAAGAAGAAGACGGAACTTGCTAAACAGTCTGACAATATCAGCCCAAGATGCAAGTATCTTCACAAGGACGAATCATGAGACGTCAAGCGTTACAATCGCCAACCTTGAGGCTTAAAATTTGGGGGCCGTTTTTGTTGTTGAGAAACTCGGACATGAGACTGCATTTCAACCTATCCAATCATTCGCGTCTACTTCAATGATAACATGTCAGCCTGCGTCATGGTACAGGGAGAAATCAGCGCAGAGCCTCAGCCCTGAATCTCCATTTGCAAGATAAATAGCGTTGTATCTATCCTTATGTTCTGAGCTTCACCATTCAAGTGATCAACTTGTTCCGGGCGAATCCTACCTTCTGACCTGTAAGTCTACTGATCCCCGAGCACTGGCGTTTACTGAACAATATTCCAGACCATACATGCCACATACCAAACATGCCTTTCTCAATCACAGACCTAACTAGGAGGGATAAAACAGCCGAGAAGATCCCAACAAAGGGCAAAGGTCTCGGCGCCTTCACCAGCCCATCCGGCTACGCCACCATCCTTTGCTTTCCCATCACCATATGGCAAAGCCGACGCAACGCTAAGAAAACAGTGGAAAATCTCAGAGAAGCCAGACAGCAAGAGGCAGAACGCATAAATGCTGAGAGATGGGAGGAGTTACAGGAACAGCAGAAGCGCAAAGAGCTGCGTGAGAGGAGTGACGCCAACCGTGATGGTCTAGGACTTCAGGGGCCACCAAGGGAGAAGAAAGTTCCGGAGGTTGAACCCTTGGACCCCAGCTTGGAAAGAGATCCTGAGAATCCGCGTAATTGCGATGAGACGTGTGGAAATGCTTTGAAGGGCTCTTGTCCTATTCATGATAGGAAGCAGTCTTCTCGACCCACGAGCCCTGGACTGTTGGCTATATAGATCATGTATGACAGAGATGGAGAAGATTAAATTGTAATTATATACTTACATAGCAATTACTCGACTTTCTTAACCTTATCATAATTTGGTCATCATATCAACTCTGAGGAGCATCCGGTGTGGTGACATGTTTGCTTACCTACCTATGATACAGCAGAGTTTCGGTTAATGACATGTTGATAGACTCTCAACTTGGAGGTAGGAGCCAAATTGCACCAGTTACAATAATGACCGCTTTGCCTAGAAAACAGACACTCAACTTAGGAAGAAGGCCGGTATAGTTGATATCGAGCACGTACAGCAATTTAACGATATAATGTCAGATTACTAGCGTCTCAAGCATCCAATCACAGGTTTCGTGGCGTAGTTGGTTATCGCATCTCGCTCACACCGAGAAGGTCCCCGGTTCGAGCCCGGGCGAAACCATTTCTTTTGCTATTCAGGTCAGCAATCAACATCTGATGATCTTTATTTTTGCCTATCCTCTTGGAAAGTATCATGGAGCTTCACTTGATCAATGACATATGGTTAAGGTAGAGGGAAGCGTATAGTTCTTGTTGTTTTGCCAGCTTCTGGTACCCTTTAACTATTTAACTCAGCTGAGACGACCCGTTAGGCGAAACCAGTTACTCCGATCGAGACATTCGGCTTTGATGTGCGGACATGGAGAAACTTGTAAGTATTGATGACCCGTTTCTAAATATAATTTCTTGTGTGCCTAAACATATCCTATGTAATCTATTTACTTATATCAGATGTTAGACTCTCGCGAGTACAGGAAAGCCGACCTTACAGACGACGAGATGAGTATACACTGCTCCGATAGCACTAACAGTCTATGCCATCCTATGATACAGGGCCGTTCCATAGGCGCCATTGTCGTAGCAAAATGGTACATCACGCTGAAGGGGACGAGAACGAGAGCATAATGTACGATTGAACAAACATATAGCAGCTTGGTAAACAAGAGCCCATTCCTGGCTACGCTGTTGCTGATGGTATGATAAAGAGCATACTCATTCATGAGTACTAGGAAGTTCAGAATCACTAAAAGAGGTCGTGACGCTGAAAGCCCTGTTTGACCACATTGCAGTTTGGGACAGGAAACAAGAAACACCAGAAATACTAGTTTATGACAACCACGAGTTACGAGAAAACCAGAGGGATTCCGTCCAATTTAATGATCTATAGGCGTAAACATTATACCGTGAAATAAACAAGACGAATTGTTCGTGTTCAAGTGCATTATTAATACATTCGTCCGTTCGGACGCCGAAGTAAGACGGACAAATCCTGGCGATCCCAAAACCCCACATAGTCATTCCAGCTCGTCCGTTGTTCGTCCGTCGTCCGTCCGTACATTCTTCAACACCCTCAACACCCTTCACAACTCGATTCTCCAGTACTCACTTATCACTTTCACACCATTTGAACCTCAAATTCGGCCGAAATCATGGTCGATTCTTCTACTAAACGTCGAAAGGTGCGGAAAGGTACCCGCAGCTGCTGGGAATGTTTGTATACCCTGCACACCATCAGTTTCACTGTCACTAATACATCCAGGTCGTCGTCGCAAGATAAAATGCCAATTCACGAATGAAGACGATCCTATTTGTGTTGGATGCATTCAGAAAGAGACGAATTGCGTCTCGCAGGAATATGTCCCTGCGCCTTCTACCGCGCCGCAAGACAAGCGTCTTGCACAGCGCCTTGGACGATTGGAGGAGTTGATGGAGAAGCTGGTCGACAATGGATCCGACACGCTGAAACGGGCGTCTATACCATCGCCATCCGAGTCTGAGGGGGCGCCGTCGACATTGGCTCGATTCACGCAGCATACTGTTGATGTGTTCGAGTCCTCAGCCGTAGATAACGCGGCGCAAATGACTCTCAACTCAGGCGATACTTCGGGTCCAGCAGTAATAATACGGCAGACCCCGAGGTATCATTCTCGTTCAGCGAAAGCAGCCAACGTCTCTGCTCAGCTTCACGCCCTCTTCCCATCTCAACAGATCCTATATGCTATATCTCAACAAAGTCCCGGCGCACGCTTCGTCCTCAATTCGTTCTACTCCCAGCAGGACCAAATAGACGGAAAACCCGAGCCTCTGTCAGCGCTGGCTCAGATCCCACCGGTTACCAGTCATCCTTCTATTCTGGCCAAACGGCTTCTCCAACTTGCTGTATGTCTACAGCAAATGCCAACTTTCTTTGATGGTAGCGCTTTGGGTCTAAGCAAATCGCCTCGTGAAACAATGGAGGAATGGGTTGCCGTTGCGGGAAGACTTGTTACTTCTGACGATGACTTTGTCGGCTGTTTAGAAGGTCTGGAGGCTCTCATCCTGCACAGCTTCTACCAGAGTGACGCAGGCCATCTACGGAAAGCATGGTTAACGTGCCGTCGGGCTCTCAATATGGCCCAATTGATGGGCATCGATCGCAAAAACGCAAAGTTAATTCGTTCAGCTGATCCCGCCTACAACGAAAAGCATCGCCCTTCACCGCCAGTAATCTGGTTCCGCATCAATTGCAACGACCGCTATCTCTCTCTCATACTCGGACTCCCCATCGGTTCCAAAGACAATTGGTTTGCTGAAGATGATGCTCTCATCTCCGACGCACCAAGCGATAGGCTTGGCAAGATGTACGCCATGATAGCTGGCAAAATCGCCGACCGGAACGATTTGCAGGGCAGCGCTGCATATGTTCTGACGCAATCGATTGACCTGGATATTGAAAAGACGCATTCTCAAATGGATGAGATATGGTGGAGAACTCCTGAACTGGCTATCTGCTGCGGATCATCCGACGCTGCAGGAGATGGGATGAGCGTTATTATGCTGCAAGTGCGACACTATACGCTACTTCTCATGCTCCATCTCCCATATCTCCTTCGAGACCGCGGTCAGCGACGGTATGAATACAATCGCTCTACATGCATGCAAGCAAGCCGCGAGATTCTCCTACGTTTCCTCGAGTACCGTAGCTGCTTCACAAAAGCTGTATCGGGTCGTCACGTCGACTACGCGGCTCTCGTAGCTGCCATGACTCTCCTTCTAGGCTATCTAGGCTGGCATTGGCCCGGCTACGAGACGGATAAAGAGCAGGATAGAGATCTAGCAGAAAGAACGGCGGCGAGGATGCAGGAAATGGGATCATTGAACAATGACACCCTTTGTGTTGAGGCCGCTGAAACGATCCTACAACTTTTGCCAATTGTTCAAAGACAACCAGGCACAAGCGGAGAAAATCTGCATCTGCATGTTCCTTTCCTAGGAACGGTCAACATCCACCCGGGCTCAACACCTCCAGCGTCTGCACCCAGCATGATGGCGTCCAACAGCACCACACCAAGTGGCAACAGCGTTGGAGATGCCATGTCACAGTTTCCACTTTCCTTCAACCCCCCCTCGTTCGCGCAGGATCAGTGCGAGTTACCCACTACATGTCCCTTTGAGGGAACCTCGCTTGATGCGGTGAACTTCAATTGGCCATGCTTCACGGCGGATCCAGAAGATTGGGCGTTACAAGGCGTCGACACAACATACTGGAATATGCTCAATAGTAATATTGTAGAGTGAACAGTCTTATGTCTGATTATATATAATATTTATACCCAAAAAGTCATACCCAATAAAACACCTAATGAATGCATCCGTACCGGGACAAAAGGGAAAGTAAAAGAACAAAGGGGCGGGGCTTGTCTAGCCAGGGGTATCTCCTTAGGTTTAATCCTCTTCAATGAACGCCACAAATGAGATTTAGTTATCAACTCCGTATCCAGTTGGTGAAATGTACCGACTTCGTAGACCCGTACAGGTGGCAGGCCGTGTATTTACTCTTCCAGACCTTCCACCAAAGCCTCGTGGTCAACAGCGATAGTGGTGACCTGGGCTGGCGCACCCTTTCGTCGTTGTGCTGCCCAGTACTGGTGAAAGCCAGGGATGGCACCGGGCTGGTTGATGCCAGGCGATCGGCTGAAACCCTTATCTCTAGGCTTTTCAGCAGGCTTTGAGGGTATGTTCTCGCTTGCTGTTGTCGAGGACCAAGGTCTCCAGCCAACCCACTTCCCTATTCCTCCTGCAGAGCCCTGTGTGGTGTCTGAAGGAGCGGGCGATAAGGATCTGTTCGATCCGGGCCTATTTATTGGGTTAGACACATTTCGACCGGTGGGAAGTCCCGCGAAATTGTCCCGGAGAGCGGCGGTGCTTCGCTTAGCACCACCTTTGTAGAGTGTGGGCTGGGCTGTGACACCCGTAACGACAGCTTCAGCGCCACCGAGCGGTCGGAGTGTGAGCTGGCTTGGTCTAGCCTTGAGGGTGTGGATGTCGAGACCTCCGCTAAGAGACATGATGGACTCATGCGACAGCGCCCGGTGAATTCTTGGGCGTGGCATGTAGTCGTCTCTGTTGTCTTCTGAGCTTTCAACAACGGAGCTCTCATCTATTGACGGTGTGTTACCAAGGTCTGGAGTCACTGCTCGAGAAGCACCTTCCTCTTTTTCGTCCTCATCCTCCTCGTGGATCACATCATCGTTAAATTGACGTGTGATTGGAGGTGGTGTGCCGGGGTCGAGCTGGAGGGAGGGTGCTTGAAGACTGAATGCCGAAACGTCGGACGGTCCTTTACGGTGAGTCCGCCATGAGGGCGACATGGGGTCAAAGCTAGTAGCTGGGGACATTGGGTAGTCGCTGTCGCCAAAGGCTGAGTCGAATAGTGAGTTTCGCTGGTTCGATCGTGGTGAACTGGGGACGGACGACGCAAATTCGGAGGGTTGCTCTGAGAGCATGGACCATCTCTGCTTGGGCATCGAGATGACAGAGTTTGGTTCCTTGGTGTTGATGGAAGCGAGAGCAGGCAAAGCAGGACCCAAACTCCAACGAGCGGAAGATCGGGGCGTTGATGTGCCTGAAGTTGGGGTGGGCGAAAACACACTCGAGTTCAAGCTTGCCCGCTTTCTTCTAACCTTGGCCTTGTCGGCCTTGGGTGTGACGTGATAGTGGTGGTGGATGTGGAGCTCTTGGGAGTATCGAGGTGTGGTCGGTGGCTCATAAGCCTCGAGTTCGTCCTTCAGAGTCGAGTTTCTGCTGTCGATAGCAGGTTGGTGGTCGAGAAGCTGTTCTCGCAGACATTGGATCTCGTCATTGGAGTTGAGCAGCATCTCCCGTAACTCGGCCATGCCCAATTGTAGGTTGGCGTTGTCTTGGAGGAGATCCCTGACGAAATGATTGACGACTGGGTTCCCTGGCTTCGGTTCCTGGAGTGTCTTGGATGCAGCTGCACCTTTGAGACGGCCCGCAGCCGTGTCCAACTGTTTCTCGACCCGACGCTGACGTTCCATTCGACCAACGACCTCAGCATGTCGTTCACGCTCCTCACGGGCCTCTTCTTCCATTCGCTCCAACTGATCCTGCATGTCCATGATACCACGCTGCGCCTCCTTGCAACGCTGAGCATGAGACCGAGCATCTTCCTTGGTTGATCTCAGTTCGTGGTACAGGTCATCTTGTTCTAATTCGAGGAGATGTATATGTCGCTCCGCATCTTCGGCTCGTAGGGCGGCAGATTCGAGTTTTCGGACGGCCTGCTGGGACGAGAGCAAGCTTGCCTCGAGGGTCTTGATCCTTGTGTCGGATTCGGAAACGGTGTTATTGAGCAGCTCAAGCTGGTCGAGCAGGTTCCTGTTTTCCTCGATTTTCAGGGCATTCTCGGCCTCGAGTTCCTGTTTCGCCATTTCCAGATGCTCTATCCTGGATGAAAGACTGAGACGGTCCCTCTCGGCATCGGCCATATATGCTTCATGTCGGGCGAGTAGGGCCTACAAGGGAGAAGAGACAAGTCAGCAGCGGAAAACTCGATGGGGCATATTGACGTGTCTAGCGGGGACTGGCATGCAGGACACGCGGGAGGTGTTTAGGCGGTGGGAGGGGAAAAAAGTGACATGCATGCATGCTAAATAAAAGGAACTCAGGAGGAATGCTCCGGAGATTGAACTTTTTGTTCTTTTCAAACTTACCTGGCCAAGTTGGGCAGCAGTATGAACGTCTTTTTCCACTGTTTCTAGGATGGAGCAGTTTCTCTTGAGAAGCGCACAGTCGATTCGTCCACAGCAGCAAGTCATTTCTGCCAGCTGTGGCTCCTGGCCAAGATCAGGCCTCTCCATGGTGGGAGGCCTTGGGTTTGTGATTATTTTGATAGAATATAGGGTTCGCGAAGGGTGACGAAAATGGCGGGAGAAAGAGTGAGATCGGTCGGCAACATGATAATTAGGTTCGATTGAAGGAGAGAGAAGCTAGCAGTTGAAGAAGAACACAAAGAGAGACGTTTAGAGCATGATGAGGATGATTGACTTGGCTGGTCGTCGAGTAAAGGGAGAAGACCAGAAAGATGCGTGCGATAATATGATACACGGGAGAAGAACTCGTCGCCGTTTTGGTGTTTGTGTTTACTGAACCTAAACAAAGAGGGTCTTTGTTTTGTATGGCTCAGATGAACTATAACTGGCTGCGGTTATGATTGATTGGTATGGAAGTGGATAGCCTCCCGCGCGAGTCTAATTTGGAACGGTAGGTGTGGAGTTTGTGTTCCTGACTTAGTGTGATCGCCGAAGATGTTATTTTTCACTCGAGATAACACAAAGTAAGTAAACAAAAAAGAGTATTTGTACAAGAGGTACTGCGAGGCAGAGGATCGCCTGTGTTTGCGTACGTCAGAGCGTGATCAAGGCAGATGAGGCCTTAAAGCAGACCGATTCATTACCAGCCACCCAAACTAGGCAAGCCATGTGATGTGCTTCAGCAATCACTGGCTGCGAACAACTGCGGGCAAGGTAAGGCGTGGTACAGGGGATCTAAGCGAGCAATTTCAGGCACTCATCAGGGGCGTAGATCTCTGTTCGGGTTAGTGTGCAGACATTTTGCAGGGAAGACGTGTTGAAAGACAGCGATTGTCTTCATTTCCTTTGCGACATGTGATTGGATCATACAACAAGGTTCCATTTGGCTGCCGCTTTGGTCGTTTTGGGAAACGTCCAAGTGTTCCCGCACTGATGGGGAAGGAAGGAAAGAGGAAAGCCAAATGACGACAGCTTTGAACAGGCGACACGTGACTTGGCAAGACACGACTGGTCTAGGGTAGCAACTCTACCAGCAATCGAGAAACTCTAAACTCCATCAACTAACGGCAAACGTCTGTGATTCATCATCCTTTTCATACACCGCCTGGTATCGCTTACGTCGGCAGTAAATAGTGGCATCATGTCTCTTTAGCATGAAATCTTTCCAGGCGGGGACTGCCGTTTTGCTTACATTTTGCTGCAGAAATGTTGTACTGCATGCAGTGTCTTTACGACAAACTGATGGGGGCCTCTCTGAGCAACTACCATGTCGTCATACAAACTCACCACATTGAGAGCTCCGACCACTAATATTCGTCTCATTGTCATCCCCCACATTATCGTCTGCAGACATGGATGATTCGGAGCTTCTTTAGGTGGTGATGCTTGCGTTTTTGTCACGTAGAAACTGGCGTAGCAATTGCGCCCATGATCCGTTCTTTCCCTCTCGGCTCTCCCACTACCTCTCCCATCATCCCACCTCCCCTCCCCAAAGCTTCCCCTTCTTTAATACGACTTGATGCGTCCTTACCTTTCCCCTAGAATACTCCAAAGCTTTCGCACAGCTCGGATACAGACTCCTCTTCCTCTAGCAAAATCCTTTTCAACCTACAGAGCAATGTCGCAAGAATACAAGCTCAAGGGTCTCTCGTCCCTGTCTCTTTCTCCCGGCTCTAAGCAGGAGGTCGAGGTCGAGGGTATCGAGGATGGCAAGGTTCTGCTTGTCAACACTGGAGGCACAACACAGGCTTTGGGAGCCAAATGTACTCACTACGGTGCACCTCTGGCAAAGGGTGTGCTGACCAGCGATGGCCGTATCACATGCCCATGGCACGGAGGTATGTACTGTAATCTGTCAATTGCTGCATAGCGTTGCTATGAGCTCTGGTCCCTAGACTGGGGTCGGAGATCTAGATGCATCTTTGACTTGTGCTGATCAATCGTCTAGCCTGTTTCAATGCAAAGACCGGCGATATCGAAGATGCCCCCGCCCTCGACCATCTCCCCGTATTCAAGGTCGCCGAACGAGACGGTGCCGTATACGTCACTGGTGAAGAGAGCGCCATCAAATCTTCTAAGAGACAGCCCAATGTTAAGTGCGCCGGACTAGGCAGCGCACAGGAAGAGCACGTCGTCGTCGTCGGCGGTGGTTCTGGTACATTGGGTGTTGTCGAGAGCCTTCGCGAGAAGGGATGGAAGGGAGGAATCACCGTCATCTCCAACGAAGGAAACTACCCAATTGACCGAACGAAGCTCAGCAAGGCACTCTTGACCGACCTTGACAAGTTGACCTGGCGAAACAAGGACTTCTATGAAAGTGCCTCCATTAAGTTTGTTGATGGTCAAGTCAACGATGTCGACTTTTCTGGTCGCTCTGTTACAACCGACGCTGGAGAGAAGATCTCTTACACCAAGCTGGTCCTCGCGACAGGCGGTACTCCCAAGCGACTTCCCCTCGACGGATTCAAGAACCTCGACAACATCTTCACTCTTCGCAGTGTAAATGACACAAGAAAGATTGTCGACCAGATTGGTAACAAGGGCAAGAAGATTGTGGTTGTCGGATCATCCTTCATTGGAATGGAGTGTGCAGTTGCTACAGCCAGCGATAACGATGTGACTGTTGTCGGCATGGAGAATGTCCCTCTTGAAAGGGTTCTTGGTGAAAAGGTCGGCGCAGGTCTTCAAAAGGCACTCGAGGGTAAGGGTGTCAAGTTTTACATGGGCGCGAGCGTCGACAAGGCCGAACCCTCTTCGTCTGACTCATCCAAGGTCGGAGCTGTGTGCCTCAAGGACGGTACCAAGCTAGAGGCGGACCTTGTTGTTCTCGGTGTGGGTGTCTCCCCCGCAACCCAGTATCTTAAGAACAACAGCGACATCAAACTCGAGGATGACGGATCTATTAAGGTCAATGACGACTACTCAGTTGCTGGTCTTCAGGATGTATACGCTGTTGGCGATATTGCTACCTTCCCCTACCACGGACCTGGAGGCGATGGCAAGCCGGTTCGCATTGAGCATTGGAACGTTGCTCAAAAGGCGGGTCGCATCGCTGCCAACCACATCGCCAACCCTGGTGGAAAGACGGAGCACTTCATTCCCATTTTTTGGTCCGCTTTAGGTGCGCAGCTTCGATACTGCGGCAACACAATGGCTTCTGGGTGGGACGACCTTGTCCTTGACGGTAACCCAGCTGAGAACCAGTTCGTGGCATATTACTGCAAGGGCGAAACAGTTGTTGCCATGGCTAGCATGGGCAGGGATCCTGCTATGGCACAAAGTGCCGAGCTGATGCGGGTGAACAAGATGCCCACCAAGACGGAGCTTCAAGAGGGGATCAGCGTCGTCTAAGGTACCAGATCTGTGGCACGGGAAATGATAAACAAATGACAAGCAAATGACTACCTATTCATAATAAAATGACTTAATAATCTAACCTATCGACCATCATTGCAACGAAACTCTGTTTACAACTAAGAAACCGTAACTTTCCAGTGCCCGAAAGCTTGTCGAAGCTCGTGTGGAGGAATAAAACTTGGCGGCGGGAACCAGACGATCGGGCGAGACTATGATGAAGCTATGAACTCGGATCGAGATGTCAGGTTACAGATTAGGAAATGTTTAAGCGGCAATAGAGCTAGTTTCAGAAGATAATTCCGAATGGTCCACTGAAACTTCAACGTTTTTGTTCCATCCCCATGTTTTGGACTGTCGATTCTTCGATCTGCGAAAAGTCAATGACGTCGCGACAGGGATCGTCACAAGTGCATCAATGGAGCATAACCTCCTCTTGTCCTCTGAGCCTCCTCTACTCCACCTCCAACAGCTCTGTTTATCTGTCATGCTGACGAGTTAAGACCGAGAAATACTACCTATGACGGGTGGACCTTTGTCAAATGAAGTCATGAAGCTTTGCATCCCGCATGGTTAAATACCACGAGTTCTGCGCCCATCAAGGTTGCTTTTTGACTCTGGTAGTAAAACAACCAATTACAAAACAACTTTATTAATACTTTTATACAAAATGGCTACTCAAGCTGCTTACGGCGTCGAAAAGATGGTCGGCCATGGCGATAACGCTATCACGGCCCAGGATGTCACTTCGTACCAAGAGACTGGTGACCATAGCCAGACCATGAAGGCTTTGGCTTGGATGGGCAAGAACAAGGTTAAGATGGGTATGTTTTACTGCCGCATCACTTACACGCTGTCAAACGCTAATAGTACCCTGCAGTCGACGCTCCTAAGCCCAAGATTATCGAAGACCGCGATGTCATTCTCAAAGTCACAGGTAGCACCGTCTGCGGTTCCGACCTGCATCTCCTCCACGGCACAGTCATCCAGCTCGCCGAGGGTGACATCTTGGGCCATGAGTTCTGCGGTGTTGTTGACCAGGTCGGCTCCGCCGTCACAGGTATCGATGTTGGTGGGCGCTACGTCGCTTCGTTCCAGATTGCTTGTGGTGACTGCTTCTTCTGCAAGCAGAAGCTCTCATCTCAATGTGAGAAGACCAACTCAAACACTGCTGAGCGTGCCATGTACGGTGGACGTACCGCTGGTATGTTTGGCTATTCGCACTTCACTGGTGGATTCGCTGGTGGCCAGGCCGAGTACGTGCGCGTGCCTCTTGGTGATGTGAACTTGTTGAAGATTCCCGATGATGTTCCTGATGAGAAGGGTAAGTCTTGTTTCCTGTTTTCTTTTGTGAGCTTGCACTAACATGGTCAGCTCTTTACCTATCTGATGTCCTGGCCACATCCTACAACGCCGTCAAGGATACAGCTGTCTATCCCAATGACTCGGTCGCCGTCTTCGGTGCTGGTCCTATTGGTCAAATGGCTGGTATCTTTGCTCTCAAGGAAGGCGCCAGCAAGATCATTTTTGTCGACACTGAGCCCCGTCTTTCTTTTGTTCGCGAGCGCTGGCCCGCGGAGCACAAGGACAAGCTGGAGCTTGTCGACTTCAAGCAGCTGTCTCACGGTGTGACTAACAAGCCCACCGTGGTGAGTCGTCTTAAGGAGCTCACTAACAACCGCGGACCCGACTGCGCCATTGAGTGTGCTGCGGGCGAGTACCCCAAGGGTTGGATGCACACGATTGAGATGGCCATCGGCGCCGAGACCGACACGAGCGAGATTATCAACGAGATGATTGAGGGTGTTCGCAACTACGGTCGCTGCGGTGTGACAGGTGTGTACGTCGGTTACACAAACCACTTCAACATTGGATCCTTGATGGAGCGCGGCGTTCGACTCATTGGTAACGGTCAGGCCCCTGTTCACAAGTACTGGGAAGAGCTTCTTGAGATGATCCAGAGGGGTGAGCTTGACCCTGCTCAGATGCTGTCGCACCGCGTTAGACTGGAGGATCTTGACAAGGTCTACTACAAGTTTGAGAAGAAGGAGGATGGCATGCAAAAGGTGTTTGTGGAGACCAAGTTTTCGTTCCCCAGAGACCCTAGCACACCTGCTCTCACGACTTATTAGGTGGAGTTGATACCAGATGGCGTTGGTGAATGAAAGGAAGGCTGGAAAATATGATGACATTTTATCAAATTGGTTCAGTTTAGTTATCACGAAGTAATGAGGAATGCTATTAATTTATTGTCGTGTCATTTATGACTGTGTCGATTGATCTTGATTGCATCAGACTGAAGCACCCTCACATCACTGGTCTGGTCTTTTCGACTCACGAGACATCCCTGTGCTATGCACTAAGACAGTCTTCTGAACTTACCCAATATGGGCCAATATCTCAGTTTTATCCTCCGAGTCATTGAGCGCCTAGCTAGTAATTCGGCGTATCGGAAGGCAAGTGCAATGATTGATGCGCGTAAAGCTCTGAACTTGGTGAGCATAGGTAGCCCAAACTAAAGCGACACATGTGATATTGGCCAACAGTACGACACTGCTTACACTTGGAATCAAGGCGACAACTAATTAAATTCTAAATTAAAACTGTATCGACAAAGGTATATTTATAGAGTTTTACCTTTAGATGTCGTAAAAGGCCTTGAGGTTCATGTTGAATGTGACAAGTTTTGAGGTGATGATGATGAATGGTGTTGCGTTTTGAAGGACCCCTAATTTAGTGCTTACGATCGGCGGGTCGTAGTGGACCCAGCCTTGGAAGGCGCTGATGAACATGCATCGACAATTGAACCCATGTTGTATCTGTATTTGTCAGCCTTATGCTGTCGAAATGTAGATCCAACATTTTGTCTTCAATCACTTTTATCTCAGATAAAGAACTTTACAGACTCACAGAGATACTCTTACATCCGAAGGTGACAAGAGCTACCTCGAGAATGGCGACTCCAGAGGATACAGACCCCATACCTTCAAATCGTCGCAAGGGTAAGTAAGTTTGGTGATCTCAATTCAGTCAACTCAGCTAAACGATGGACTCCAGCGTGCGATTTGTGCTTTACAAAAAAGATCAAATGTGACATGTTAAAGCCAGACTGCTCAAATTGCATCCTCTATAATACGAGCTGTCGCACCACCATCATCAGACGCAAGCCCAGTTCAACGAGGGGCAGGGTGGCCAAACAAGCACAAGAGTGAGTCCCTTAATCATCCACTTCTGAACAAGACTAACATGAGTAGAAACAATCGGTCAGAAGGTCTCGAAGGCCGACTGAAGCGTATAGAAGAGCATCTGGAGCTTGTTCTCAACGCTGCCAAAAATGCCCATTCTGCTAAACCGCCAACATGGTCACCAGAGAGCCATTCCAGTGTGGGCGATTCATCAGAGACGGCCCCTAGCAAGAGCGGAATTGACGAGGACCTGGCGAAAGTAGGTGTTTATTCTTGGAAGTTTGACCCTGTCCGCCCAGTCGTCTACGAAGGTCCACAGCCAAATTCCCTCGATCTTCCTCCACTCGACGAGGTTCTACCCATTGTGAATCACTACTTTTTGACCTTCAATACCGTCATTCCCCTCTTTCAACAACCAGAGTTCATGAAACTTCTCAGATCATGGTATAACCAACCAAACACGCGCAGCAGAGCAAGGTGGGCAGCTATACAATGCGTCATGGCAATCGGGTATCGTACGCCTCAACTTTCTCTCACAGATAGCCAAGCGGTGCACGTTGAAAAGGCGGACCAGTGTTTGCGGAATGTCCAAAGTGTTGTATCAGAGCTTGTCACGCGCGAGGACGATTTACTTGGTGTACAGGCTCTTCTGGGCATCGTGATGTTGTTTCAGAACAGTCGCGATCCGAAACCAGCAGGTGTTATTATTGGAACAGCGTTGAGGTTGGCGCATAGGTTAAAATTGCATTCGCAAGAGGCGGCGATGAATTTTCCTGCGGCTGAAGCAGAACATCGATCACGGGTGTTTTGGATTGCATATGTTTTGGACAAGGTATGTTGACTGATGACTTCCCAACAGCTTGCCTAACAAGTCTAGGATATTGCTCTGAGGGGAAACACACCTTCGTGCCAGAACGACGAAGATATCGATATTCCCCTACCCACCTTAGCACCAGCAGATAGCGCAGGATTGATATGGACTCAAAATGGACAAGTCCATTTTAACTACCACCGAAGACGTGTTGAACTCGCCTATATAGAGGGTAAAGTCTATGACCTCCTCCACTCCAACCGAGCCAGTCGGATCACACCTCAAGAGCGTCAAAGGCGAGTGGCAAGGCTTCAATCCATGCTCGATCAGTGGTATGAGCGTATCCCACAGGCCTTCCACATCGAGCACGTTGCTGCGACCGTGGGACCGAGCCAGCTTGTGCAGATGACCAAGATGCATCATGCGTTTCTATTGACCGAGGTTATGATACATGGAATCTACAGTTATAACAAAGATTGGCAGAAGAGGATTAGCTCTTTTGGGAGGGACACAATTTCCGGGGGAGATCAAAATGGCTCAAACAAGGAACAGGCGCCTCTGCCAGAGGGATGGAATCAGTGCGTTGATGTTAGCAGGGGATGCATGAAGTTATTCCAGGACGCCACACCGACAGAGTGTCTTGTCTGGTAAGTCTCCCCTAATTTTCTTATTCCAATACTAACCTCCTCAGGCAATGCAGTTATTCCCACTTCTCTGCTCTGATCGTTCTCCTCGCCAACATGATTCTCAACCCAGGCCATACATCAATCCACACCGATCAGCATATCTCAATTAAAGCACTAGACTTATTCGACAAGCTGCTCAAGATTATAGATGATGAAGCGTTCAGGGTACTACGCTCTGTTGTTGGGGATTTAAGCCACCGAGCTCAAGAAGCCGTGGCAGCGCATCGCCAACATCTCAAGAGTCTGGGCCAGGACATCTACGAGCCGATTGATGTTGAAGAGGCGGTTGTGCAGGAGCTAGACTTTTTACCCGCCGGTGACACATATGAGGATATGAATGGGCCATTCGGTGGGCTAGAATCTGGTGTAGATTTTGATGTTCTTGGGTTTGGGCAAGATGGGACTGGGATAGGGTTTGTTGATGGGGATACAGATACTTGGTTTTTGCATGGATGAAGGTAAGGATAACCATCTAAGTGAACAACGGCGTTGGATAGATGGTGGAGAAGGAAAACAGGCCTATTCCCGCTGATTGTTGACCGCGAATATGGATATTGTATTAATAGTGTGATACTCATTTAATGTATACAACTTTAGCCCCGGCCACGAACTTAACCTCTTGGTTCTAGCGAGCATGCCATGACCAATGGCACCACTTCTAGCGCTTGTTAGGGGTGGTTTCCCGAGAAAGCTGGGTATGTCACTGAAGTTTACAGTCATGTGTTGATAATATTCGCATTAGTAGATATTCACAGCTGTAGTGCATGGATCCAAGGAATTGCCAAACTTGACGGCTTGAGAAATGGTCGCGCATAATTGGATGAAAGAACTTTTCTAAGCGCCTGTAACATATAACAGCCCTTAGAACGTTTCTATTGTAATTGCAATGTGTCAACAGCTTGTGTAAGTGGAGAGACATGCATAATAAGTGGTTGAGGTGTTGGATTGGGCCTGTAGGGCTCATCAGGCAGGCAATGGTGAAAACATCAACAGATAATACCTACTTAAACATAACAATCTGCTAGATGTAAATAGGCAGGATGAAAACTTGATATAGGTAGAAGCCCTTGTGGGACTTCCTGGTTATGCCATTTCAAGGACTTTGGAGCAGTATCGTTTGCGCCAGCTTCAATCAGTGCATCATTTGTTTCGAACCAAGGGTCCAAAGTGATAGGCTAAAATTCATATCATATTGTTTTCCACTGTAAACTACTTGAGATATTTTGGAATCGTTATTATTAGTGAATGCGAGATACATTAACAGTTGTTCAGGCAGAAGTATGTTCTGGTCTGTGATATAAGCTAGCCAGGCACTGACAAAGAAGAGATGGGATTGCCAGTGCCAGAACAAAGAATATCATTTTTAGAAGTTTCTTTAATTAAATAGGCCCACAATTGATCTTTAACATAGAACAATAAGTAGGGTAAACAACTGGTCCTTTATCGTCTTATTGTTCGGCTCGAATCGTTTGTCACGTCCACCAAAATAATGTGCCTGACCGTTTGGCCTATTTGAACAACACTCGTTCTTTATTATCTCTTCTTTGATCAGATCAACTAGTTGGTCTTCAATATTACTCTCGATCAAGATGATGGTGTCGATATTCCAAGTACAAAGGTCCGACTCGATTCCCTTCCTCGACACATTTCGATATCACAACGGAATCATCACACTATCTACACAACATCCAATCTTATATACAAATTATTTCATTATCATTCATTCAAAATGGCTGCCGCTGCTGCCGCTAATGCTGCTCTTGCACTAGTACCACCGTTACCAAATATTGTTGGTCCCAAGCTAGAGGCCTTCACAGACGACATCGAGGACCACGACTACACGTTACTCGAATATCTCGGCTCTGGGGTTCACTCTGCTGTCATGAGAGTAGCAATCGACGGTGATGTATTTGTTGTCAAGTTTGTAAGTAGAGATTCAGATACAACTTAACTTGTATGAATATCGATAACTAACCTGCATGTGTAGTTTAAAACCTACTGGCTCAGTATGCCAACATTTGAAATGTATCCTCTGGAGGAAGAATATCTGATGGACCCGACACCAGCGAAGCTCAACGCCGCTGGGGACAATCCTCAGCCTCAAGCTGTAATGGATACTTTGGAGGATCAAACGACGCCCTTCGCCAACGAGTGCCGAGTATACGGCCGACTTAAAGAACTTGGCCGCGAGGAGCTTGCTATCAAAGCACACGGTTATCTGCGACTATATCTGACAAACGAATTCCGTCGACAGTGGGATGATGCAATAGCACTGGCCTATCCCAATGATCCAGCCCGCAAGCACACGCACAGGGCAGAATATTTGCTCGAACATGACGACTTGGCCCAGCCCGTATATGCCATCGTCAAAGACTGGGTTCAGGACCATCGTAACCCTGATGGAAGTCCCATGTCCAACCAGGTCAAGGCGAGGCAGATCAAGCACATTCCCAAGATGCTGCGCAATTTGCACCAGCTGCACAAATGCGGTATCGTCATCCGTGACCTGAAAGAGCAGCAGTACTACGAGGGTCAAATTGCCGACTTTAGTCATGCGTGGACGGTCCCCCACCTCCTTGCTCCGGGCAACGATGTTCGACCTGCTTGGGCGTGGAAGAGCATGGCAGCGTGGGATCTGCACTGCTTCCAAAGGGACATCATCGACCCATGGACACGGGGCGCGCTCCGAAGTCATCCGCCGCTCAAGCCTCCTACTGTTACGGCGTGGCGTAACGGTGATCATGGATATGGGCTTCGAAGCCGAGACGTTGTGCAAGGACCAAAGCTGCCCCTTCTCAAGTACGATGATGAGGACGACTTCGACATGAATTATGATCCTCCGTTTGACCCGTCGAGCTTTAACTGGAAGGCGCTGGAGGCGAAGAAGACAACACAGGGGGTTGTTGCTGGAAGGGTTGGAAAGAGGAGAGCGGCAGGCAGGCGACGGGGGGGACGGCAGCCAAGAGGCCTAAGAAAAATATCAAGATCGTGGCGAAGCCTAGGCCTGGGGCTAACCCTTAGAGCAATGCCGGTTGTTGATTCAGCATAGCGATGGTGTTTGATTTGCGAGTGGAAAAGTAATGGAATATTGATACCCTTTTAACTTTGATTAGATTTTTATTGAAACTGTGAATATTACTTGGCCCTTATGTGATGACCATAGATACTAGACATGGTTGTAATCAAGATCTACTCCACGCGTTGATCTAAGAGGAACTTAAACAGTCCCTTCTGTAAAGCGCAAGGCGCTGCACCGCCGTGATCTTCTGCCTCAAACTCCCACTGCCACACATCTCTTAGATTCTTAGAGGTTTTCATCCTCTCTACTAGTTCTAGTGCATTGTCTTTCATCTTCCTCTCCAGCGCTCCCTTCTGCTTCTTATCAAACTTCTCATCTGACTCGCCGGGTAATTTGATGAGTATCTGTTCAGCGCCACCAAACATGACCAAGAGTCGTGGAGCTCGTCCGGTTGGAGGTGCACGTTCGTGGAAATGCCTTTCTTGATTATGCACTATGCTTTTGTTGTTGAACCAAATGGATGGACTGGCTGCGATAAAGGTGTCGAAGGAATCTGGTTGAGTGAATAGAGCGTTGAGAGTAAAGAGACCGCCGTAGGAATGACCGAATAAGGCCTTGGGCCCAGAATTGAGAGGTACGTTCGGGAAGAGAGTCTCTTCGATATATGGTCGGAGCTGATTGTGAATTATGTCCAAAAAGTCAGATGCGCCGCCGAAAGGACCTAGGGAAGGCTTCCCATCAGGACCAGGTGGTACACTGTAGATGCCATCAGAAGCCTCAGGCGTCAAATCTCCATTGCGACGCTTGTCGAAAACGGAGGTTTTGTTGGGGTAGCCAATTGCTACAAGGACAACGCGCGTGTGGTGAGTAAGCTCCAGCCGACGAGCGATGTCTGTTGCGGTGAAGAAGTAGGCATTTCCATCAACGATATATCTGCAAGAGGTCAGTTTTGCGATTTTTGGAAGTGAGGCTTTTCTTACACGGTGGAGACCGTGGAAGTGTCATCTTCGAGTGGTGCACGTTCGTTGCTCCAGCATAGAGGCCATGAGACTTGAATGAGGTATTCACCTCTTCTTGTAGGGAGACTGAATTGGTAAGAGTTTGGCGCGTTGGCATGCTTGTAGATATTGGGAGCTAGAGTCATGATTGAGAGGAGTCTCGTGGTTGTGAGACTGGATGATATGAATGAATGAATGAATGGGGATGAGGTGAAGATGAAGATCAAGATGGTGCGGGTGATGATCTGATAAGATTAGATGAGTCAGTTGAGCCAATGAGAACCTGACAAGCGGGGGTGATTGCTGCCCGCTGCTGTACTCAGTACATTACCGCAAATTACAGTGGGAATCCCTTCAAATCCCCCAATTGAACAGGAGAATATTCCATGTACCGCCTCAGCACTTGCAATGGATATCATAACTCAATCATGGTAGTAATTCAGACCAAGTGGACTCTAAAATGAGATATATGTATTGCTATTTTATTTTACTATTCTATTTAAATAACGTTCTTCAGATCCTGCTTGGCCCTGAATCGTCTCAGATTATCAGCGATAAGCCCCTCAGCACCCTGTGGTCGTCCACCAGCAGCATGCGGTGAAACAATGGTGTTGGGCGCCTTCCAGATCTTGCTTGGTTCAGGAAGAGGCTCCGTCTCAAAAACGTCCAACGCCGCTCCTCCAATCTCTCCCTTCTCCAGCGCATCAACAAGCGCATCCTCATCTACTGATGTACCCCGCCCCACGTTGACGACCCACGCGTGCTTGGGCAATTGCTTGAGTCGCTCGGCGTTGAGGACGTGGCGCGTAGCATCGGACCCGGGGAGGATCATAACCAGCGCATCTGTTTCGGGAAGAAGCTTGTCGAGATCATCTTCGGTGTAGATCTCGATACCGTTGCGAACACCCTTTTGACGAGCGATGCCCCGGACCTGAGCGCCGAGACCGACGAGCTGCGGGGTGAGGCTCTTTGCGATGTTACCAAAACCCCAGATGAGCACGCGAGCATCACGAAGCGTTGTGAAAGCATCCTTGGGTCTATCTGGCTGAGGGCCACCGAGGTGACCTGGCCATTTGCCCTGGAGCTGGTAATCGCGCATCTCATAAAAGCGACGAGCGGCGTTGAGCAAAAGGCCCAGCGCATGCTCTGCGACGGTGTGATCGTGGAGACCAGAACCAGTGGTGATTTTAATCTTTGAGGCGTCGAAACCGGCGTTCAGGACGTCATTGGGACCCGCAGCGAGGGATTGAATCCATTGTAGCTTTGTCAGGCGCTTTGCGGCGTCCTTGAGGTTATCGGCCGTGTTTGTCCATGTAACGAGGATTTCGGCGTCGACGTGCTCTTCTGGGATGGGCTTCTTAACGTCGTATGAGTGGAGGTCGACGGAGAAGCCCTCGAGGCTTTGGATGTCGAGCTTGAGGGATGTTGGGTAAAGCAGCTTCATTTTGGGCAGTGATTGAGGGGATATGAGGAGATTTCTGTCTTGTTCAAGAGGGACCGGAGCTGTATATGTACGGATACTGATGAGCGCATGATGGGGAGTATGATGGCATCGGAAAGAAGACCGGATTGTGAAGTTGGCCAATCACAACACTCACTTTTGGGGTGAGGAGCCGAGGCCGGAAGACAACAGGATACCCCGCCGTGGGGGATGAGGGGCTTTCTTTGGGGGTCTTGAAGAATTGAGGTCAAGGATTGGTCAAATGTTATAAAAGAACCCCAAATCCCGCGGGAGGCCACTCATTAGCTCAAAGTATCGTCTTAGCTAAAAGTCATTATATGAGGTGAGTGAAGATTGAAGAGAGATAGTAAAGGTTCCAGAGAGGCAGGCTTTTCATACGTCTAAAATGATATCAGGATACAAACATGACTCCAACTTCTCTACTATCTGGGGCAGGCAAAGTATTTATATAGACTTACTATAAGAAAATCAAAACTAGAATATCAAGCATGTGTGATAACCACATTACTTTGTTCCTTTGATATTATTTATCGAGGATGACGTCACTAATGGTATCGACAAGTCCAGACGCAAGCTGACGATTGTCTGAAAGTCGATGTCTTCTCACAGCAATTAGTTGACTCTTGAACGACTCAAAATGTTGTATGCTTCTGACTAACAATCGTACGATATTGAACAGCACTCATTTCCATGAAATCCTTTTATCCTAGTATGTCTTCTTCTAACATTCAGATGACATACATACTAAGCTGATGCTGTAATGTTTTTTAACCAGCACTTCTAAAACTGCCACTCTACAACCAAAGCTACACATACATTAATCAAAACTTGTTAACCATATCATCATGAGACCAACAGAACCCTCTTTGTGTTCTCTAAGTACAAACTTTGTATTTGCACTGAAAGGGACCCGTCTACCCTGTATGAGAAACCAAGGATTGTCTCCAAGAAACTATCAACTGCCAAGTTGATTCCATCTATTCAAACTAACTAGATGCTACATATCAAGTCTGTGGAGTTGGAAGTCCACAATATTTGACGGCGAAGTTTCATGCCCTGTCACCTCGACACGAACCTACCATGAAGTTCGATGGCAAGCCTTGCCTGTCATCTTGCTTAGTTTGGTAGGATCAACGTTATCTGAGATTACTACCATCGGCTCAGCCGTCCATATCGTGTATGGTATGAACCAATCGATCACCTTGCCACAAGCAGGCTTGCTTGTCTCTTCCCGTGGCGATGTCCGAAGATAGTAAGGACCGGGCAGAGTGCGAACTCATATGCTTTGCTATAGTTTCCTGATGTATAACGAACTGTCAGGACATCCACGGTCGGGATCCCCGTATGCATCATTGATCCACTTACATGGGATGACAAAGAGAACAAGACAAAAGTGACTACGATTAGCGAAAAAAACATGTTGAGGGAAATGTAACATGAAAAAGCAAAGAAGCAGTCCAGAAGGACCCCGTCATGCTTGTGACTTGAAGCTTGCCACTAGCAAAAACCAAGTAGGATCACACAAAGATAAGCCGCGCAAATCACAACGACAAATCAGGCAGCTGTCCATGCTACTGCATCTTCCTAATAAACCAGGCGCCAGGAAAACCCTTTTCTGGACTATCTGGAAATACTTACCCACCGGCAATCTCACGACAAACGCCACTAAGGGCCTCACATTCGTCTAGATAAACAGCCAAGACGGACGTTTTTCTACAACAGATCATACCGAAACCCAACTTACCTCGGAGCTGAAAAGCACAGCCAAGACTGTGCTGCAAAGTATCCTTGAAAGTGTAGAAAAGCTTCGGTGCCTTGGCTGACTTGGCAAGGTAGAAACGTGTCAGAGGGGAGAGCTCGCGTGTGGTTGTATTCGAGCTCGCGGGATGCGGGAGTCGTGGCGCGGGCCTTGGCGGTTGGCTTGGCGAGTTGGAATTTGCAAGATATGTATTTGTTCGAGGAATGATGGTTATGCGAGAGTTGTGGTTTCTGTCGTATAGTTGGAAGTTGTCGTCAAGATGAGCGTCTTTGTTGCAACAGATTGCAAGATGATCACTCCCTCCGTTGCCATGCTTCCCCGGATTCTCGTACTTGTATATAAAGAATAACCTCAAAAACTCAACCACTCTCTAAGAAGAAGGTTATTCCTCTTAATTGAGACGCCCTGTCCTGATCGGCCTTGGCATCGCGGTCCGTCGATTGTGGACAAACCACCGTCTCCACGTGTTAAATCGTGTTGTCTGATTGGCTGTCACCCTGCTTGAGAGAGCCCCCCTTACAACGACATCCGTTGATGCACGTGGGGTAAAGAACTGGCTCAGAGCTTGTTCCCATTACTCTGGAACTGCTAAACTACTAAGGGGTCACATTAGCTCTGTTCGAACCACCGTGGTGTCTTGCCTCTTTGGGTTGGACTATTGATGGTCGAGGGGGTAAGGTCCTGTCGGACCTGGCCTGTTCCTCACTCTTCTTTGATGGGGACTCTTACTAGAATCTTAGACGATTAGCTGTCTGCATGCAAATCATGTCTTTTGTCTTAGTGCGACTGAAGTTTATCTGGACGTACTTTGTCACTGTCCGGGTATAACATTAAAGTCTGTCATATCAACTTCAACCCATCTCCAACTCATCAAATCTCGACTTTAGATACTTCCATCTGACATTTGAATCCCATCACATGGAAAAGACCAAATACCACTTTCTTCTAGCATCAATAATCCTTCTGCCAAGACTATGCCCTGGTCCAACGAACATCAAGGACTACAGCACGAGAGCAACCACCCCCGTCCTCGCCAAGAAGCACCACTCAACCTAACATCACTCCTCGATTAATCTGCCAAGACAGAACTTGTGTCGCCATTGAATATCTGTCTCATTCATTGGACAACATGGAATTGCCTCTCGACCCCTTGTGGTCACCGAGGACGTGCATATGGCCCCATAACCATAATTATAAGCTTGTTCGCCAAGTCTTATCCGTCCCACACTCTTTCTCTTGGAGGAGAAGTGAATGAATATAAGGAGCGGGATCTGGCTGTTCTGGAATTTGCTTTGTGGTTTCTGTGCATCAGCTACTTTCTCTTCATTCCCTCTTTCTAGAAAAGGAACAAAAAGTCCGATTTCTTCGGCTAGTTTTTGATCATGGTGCTTCATCAGTACGATTACATCTTTGCCCTCGGCACCATCTTTTCGTTCCTCGATGCCTGGAACATCGGTACGATATGATCCATCTCTCCAATTAAAGCAACGACTTACTGATATGTTTCTCTAGGTGCCAACGATGTCGCCAACTCATGGGCTACATCGGTCTCATCCCGATCCATCGGTTACATCCAGGCCATGACTCTCGGATCCATCCTCGAATTCGCTGGATCAGTCGGTGTCGGTGCTCGCGTCGCTGATACTATCCGTACCAAGGTCGTCGATCTTGACCAGTTCGAGTCCGACCCTGCTCTCCTCATGCTCGGTATGATGTGCGCAATCGCCGCCTCTTCGATCTATCTCACCTTCGCCACTCGCATCGGTCTGCCTGTCTCGACTACTCACTCCATCATGGGTGGTGTTATTGGTATGGGTGTTGCTCTCGTCGGTGCCAATGGTATTCACTGGGCTGAGCTGGATAAGGGTATCAGCTCTGGTGTCGTCTCTGTTTTCCTCGCTTGGATCATTGCCCCTGGTCTATCTGGTGCTTTTGCCGCTATCGTCTTCCTTATCACTAAGTACGGTGTCATGCTACGAAGCAAGCCTGTCTGGAAGGGCCTTTTCCTTACTCCCATCTACTTCGGAATCACTGCTTCTCTTCTCACCATGCTTATCGTCTGGAAGGGTGGCAGTATCGAGATCACCTTTAACGACGCCGAGACTGTTGGTATGATCATTGGTGTCGGTGCTGCTTGGGCTCTTGTTGTTACCATCTTCCTCATCCCTTGGCTCTACCGCATTGTCATCTGTGATGACTGGCAGCTTCGCTGGTGGCACATCCCCATGGGCCCTCTTCTCCTCAAGCGCCCTGCTCCCCCCGCCCAGCCAGAGGGTGCTGAAGGTGGTATCAAGGACTTCTACGAGGGACATCTTACCAAGGAAGAGCTTAATGAGCTCCGACGTGCCGGTCGTGACGGTAGCGATGAATTTGTCCGCGCCCAGGACCAAACCAGCAACGAAGGCAAGGAGGGTTCTACCGAGAACAAGGTCATGTCTCCTCCTTCAGAAGGCACCGACGACGTGGCTGAGCCCGTCCAGTCCAAGCCCCGCCGTAGTCTTGTCGGTGAAAAGCCTGAAGGTCGCCTGTTCAGCGGCGCTGTTCTTTTCTGGTACCTCAAGAAGGCTTTCCTGTCTGGTGTTGATCAAGATATTCTCGCCATGCAAAAGAAGAAGAGCGTTCTTACCGGTGACCTCGACGAGATCCACTCCAACGTTGCCCACTACGACAATCGAGCCGAGTACCTGTACACGTTTATGCAAGTCATGACAGCTTGCACTGCCTCCTTCACTCACGGTGCAAACGATGTTGCCAACGCTATTGGTCCTTATGCTACTATCTACCAGATCTGGAGAACTGGTACTATTGAGGGCAGCAAGTCCGAAGTACCTATCTGGATTCTGTAAGTACCTCTGATGTCTTTTTTGAATGATTGCTAACGCATAATAGTTGCTTCGGTGGTGGCGCTATTGCTCTTGGTATCTGGACCTATGGGTACAACATCATGCGTAATCTTGGTAACCGTCTGACTCTTCACTCTCCTTCTCGAGGTTTCAGTATGGAGCTTGGTGCCTGTATTACCGTTATCCTTGCCACCCGTCTTAGTAAGTCTCCGTCTTTGAGCCTCTCATAGTACATAGATACTAACAAGATCTTCAGAGCTTCCTGTCTCTACTACCCAGTGTATCACTGGTGCTACCGTTGGTGTCGGTCTCTGCTCCGGTACATGGCGCTCTATCAACTGGCGCATGGTGGCCTGGATCTACATGGGCTGGATCATTACCCTTCCCGTTGCTGGTATCATCTCTGGCTGCATCTGCGGTATCATTATCAACGCTCCTCGCTGGGGCTACAGTGGTTAAGCAATCACACTCATTCTTTGGATACGTACTCTCATATACTTTGCCCAGCTGGGCTTGTCACACTATTAGAATGGTTGTTGAACCTGACCCTGAGTACCGTGGTCTTGCTGCACATGACAGCCGAGGCGAAAGGGCTCGACTCCTATACATATGTTAATTTAAAAAGTCATCGTTCATGCAAAGAAGATTGTCTGCATGTGACTATCAGGATTGGTCGTCTATCATGATATCTCCATATTTGCGCCTCCTTCGCTACTTCGAGGGTCTAACTAAAACTCGGCCAACGCTCTAGAACCTGCATTGAACGCTCGTTGCCCTTCATCCATATTATGGACATTGACCAAGTAACTCTTAAACTGTTTCATCATCTCGCAAACCTGCTCAAAGTCTCGCTGGTCCAGAGTTGGTTGTTTCTGACTCGTAGAGCCCTGTTGGAATCTGTAATCGGCCAGGGCAACAGCGGTTTGGAAAGCTGTACAAGGTTAGTGTCATCATATTCCTTGTAGTCAATATCACTCACCATTCCTGATCTCTCTCCCATTCCAATCCATCTCGCTGATAGAGTCATCTTCCAGAATATAGTCCTTAGCGCGTCGTGTAACTTTAAAGTCCTCACGATCATAGTCGAGCTTGTCAAAGAATTGCATCCAGACCTTCTTCTGGCCTTCGGGACTGAGCTTCTCGTAGTGGATTATAACGTGGATTCGGGAGATGAACGCATCGTCAAATTGGCCTACTCTGTTTGTGGTTAGGAAGAGGATGCCTCGGTAGTATTCTATGCATCGGAGGAAGACTGGGATTTTAGTCAGATAACTGGCTCGGCAACTATATGGGTAGCTTACCAGCAACTAGACTGTTCCTCTTCAAGTCAGTGACTTGGCGCCTCTCAAGATAGACGTCTGCTTCGTCAATTAACATGACAGCGCCCCATTTCTCAGCTAGCTGAAACCATTTTGAGAGTTGAGCCTCCATCTTGACTTCGTTTGTACCAATGTCTCCGCATGTCAAAGACAGTAGTGGTCTTTCCGTGTACTCGGCAATGCACTCTGATATCTGGTCAGTCTACATAGATAAACTTGAATTCCCTTACAACTTCACCTGCTGTCTTTATCAAATCTGTCAGCGGAATATACTCAAAGCATCAGCAAAAATCTCTTACATATGTCTTTCCAACTCCAGGGCTTCCGTGTAGCAGAAAGATCCTACCATCACCTTTGTTTTCGATATAATCTGCTCTCCAGGCTTGCTGTCGTGTCTTGTCTAGATCATTGCTTGTGAACTTTTGAATAAGTGCTTTGATCATGTCCTTTCTTTCGGTGGGCATAACCAGTGTGTCGATAGCCCTTATGTTGGGACGCGGAGGATTGCAGTACGCGACATCCAGTTGGACTATACAAGCTATTAGCAATTGTGTATAGGAGAGTAAAGGTATTCCTTACCCCACGTCCTTGTCTTGAGGTCAAAACCCCTCAACAACCGTCCACATAGTAAATAACGATGTCTTGGACCTTTCTCTGCGTCTGGAATAGTAAGGTCCTTGTCGATAGTAGGATCCAATATGTCATAGTCAATCCAAGGAAACCCTGGAGGTGGATGGGGTCTTAAGCCACGACAGTCTTCGCATTGACACTTTGAAAGACCTTTTCCACCCATGTCTCGGACATACCCCAGTCTAGGACCAGCTCGGGGTGGGAGTCTTCTCGGTAAACGACTCCTGTCATCGTAGGAAGAGGAGCTGCTATCTGAATCGTAATCGCGATTTAGAGGGAGCTCTTCAAGTGGCTTTTCGTTCAAATAGGTTGTGTATGATGCATGGTCGATGTAAACGCGACCATCCAGCTATCTCGTTAGCAGGAAGACATGCCAAACCTTGAGCGACGTACCTGGCGCTTTGTTTCGCCCAGGACAGGTCCGGAATAATGAACTTGGCCACCAGGAAGTAACTGATACCACTTCTTCCCATTGTCCTCCAGCTTCTCCCTCCATTTCCCATTATCGTCTCGATCAATGATATGGGACGGAACAAGCTGCAGGGATCTGATAGGTCGCACCCCTTCAAACGGAGCGATCGTGATAGTTTTGCCTACTCGGCCAACATACTTTCCATCAAAGTCGAGGCTCCAGACCTTGATCTTGTACGACTTTGGCCGCATGGGCGGAACAATGGACAGGATACCAGGGTCTGTGTCAACAGACTGCAAGACATATGCCCCTAGATGACCCTCTGATTCGTGATAAACTGTCATGCCTGGCTTGTATAGCAGCCATAGCATGCGAAAAGTACACATATCGTCTGCCCGACGGTTCTGTTCTTTAATCATGTCATCCAGAACAGCTTTCTTGAAAAAGTGCAAAAGCCAACCGAGATGGCGCAGCCCTGTTACTTCCTCATCTTCATCCTTCTTGACATTTTCAATTTCCATGTCCGTGTCGTCACCCTGGACAATCTTGGCCTTGTTCACGTCAAAGTGCTCTTGGAGTTGTCTATAGTGATGAGCAACCAAGGCGAAGGGCTCTTCCAACCACATTGCAGACGCATCTACTGGCGCTGAAGGATAATAGAACACATAACGTCTAAAAATCCGTAACAGCGGTGCTGAATGGACAGTCAGACGCTTCGAGACAACCTTTGCTCTTATGTTTGGCTTTTTCAAAATCCCTGATTCGATCAGTCTCTCAGCCTCCCAATCCTGACGGTGGTTGTTGCCTTGGATCGAAGTGAGTAGGACCGTAACTATCTCGAAAGCTGGACTATCCGCCAAACCCAGACTATCCAAATCGAATTCTCCCTCCCATGGCTCAGTACCGATTGTATTGTTTCCATTGTCTCTGTACTCGACGGCGTGGAGTATAGCCTTGGACCGCCGCTTAGGAGTAGTACGCCGCTGATCATCAACTTTAATAGGTACTTCCACAGGCGACGCCAGTTCTAGTACTTGTCCACACTGTGGACATTCGTCAATGCCAAAGTCCCAAAGGTGAGCATGAGATCGGCCAGTTGAAGAACACCATAAGTTCGCCCTGGAAGGCCAGTGCATTTTCGGAGGCTTGGTTGAATTCTCAACTTGCAGTGTAACTTCGGTTGTTTCTTCAGCCTTGGATTTATCTTTGATGCCGTCTGGAATGCCAGAAGTGCCGGTTGATTTCGCGACATCGCTTTGCAAGGCGTCGGTGGTAGGAATGTCTTCATTTCCGGCCATAGTGATGACTTATCTCGAGGAAGTTTGGGTTATTATTGACCTAGATCGTGTCAAGAAATACTATCTATATTGTGAAAGCTGAACTGAGGGGGTTGTGCCTGATCATTCAGGATGACCACCCTTGAGCCTGTAAGCGCCAAAGGGCAAGAAATGACGCACAAATACAAACGTCGACAGGGGTTTAATCTAGCCTGATAGGCTCCAAAACATTGATATAGCCTCCACAGCTGAGAATTTGTCGTGCTTACTTTGGTCTAGACATTGTTTGTCTTTACTGAGGGCTATCGAGTTTGGATGAGTCGCACCCACTACCGAGAACTAACTGCTCACCTTGTTCAAAGTTTTACCCCTGTTTGAGGACCTGGTCGGTGACTGCCCCATCGTTAATAACATCAGCAAGTCATTGACCCCGCTTCCAACTCTTACACGTATCTGGGCCATATGTAGGACTACCGGCATGGCCTCACTCACTTGCGAAACCACATTGGTAAGACCAGCATGGATGGAGCAAGATACGAGGTTGGTATCATAGTACTTCTTTTAGTGACGGTTATGCTCATGATACCAGTGACGATGCCAATCTTGGCCCGTTGTACAATCAACACCAGAAGATCCTGGAGCTCTGGGAAAGGTTCAACCAAATTTACCCTGACGATAGTCCCTCAGTTCAGATGAATACCATTCCAACGATTGAGATGCTCTACCAAGCTATCGATCAAGCCCAGACGGCATGGCAAGATAAACAGGCTCGAGGACTCCGACCTATACGCGACAAGTTCTTTAACTTTGCGGAAACAATGAGCGAGTATTCGTATCTCTTCAGTATCATTCCCAACGGTGACAAGTACACTAGTCTTATCACTGGGGTAGTATCATCTGTTGTGAAAGTACGCAACCAATTCTGAAGCATAGAGATATGGACTGACGTTGTGACTCAAGGTCTCGGTCAACTATAAAAAGGTAGCTGAGGGCTTTTCAGAAGCACTGTCAGATATCAGCGACCACCTCAGATCTGTCAAGAAAATCTCAAAGGGGTCAGACAGCCATGATATGCGTCAGCATGTCATCAAGCTCTACTGTGAAGTCTTTGAGCTTCTGTGTCATGCTTTGACATGGTTTACCAGCAAGCGAAAGCGTTTAGGGGCTGCCTTTAAGAAGAACTTTTATGATGATACCGTGGTTAATCTCTTGAACCGAATAGAGAAAACCGTCACGGCCATTGATCGAGAAGCAAATTACATCTCGCATGGCCAGGTACGTGAGATCTATGAGAGGGTCCTGGATACTAAATTGGAAGATCGACTTCGTTCTGTGGGGATTCAGAATCGAAGGGATGGAGAAGCAGCTGTTGAGGGAAAGCTTGAGATGGTGGGAGAGGCCGTAGGCTATTCTGACGATACGACACGCCGATTGGAGGGAGAAGAGATTGTTAGTCAGGCGACCTTGGTCGAGATATCCTCGTCAGATGAGATGATGATGTCTGAAAGTGAGGATAGTATCGCTGAAAGCGTTGACTCGGAATATGGTGAGTGGTTCCGATACAGCCATTTATTTGTATGGTATGAAGTCTGACACGATTCAGATGCAGATCATTGTTCGAGATTCGAGGTGGAGCGATTCGCATCTCACCTGGACAGTTATCGCGAAAATCACAGGATGACACCAGCATCTACACGAGGCGAAGCGGTCAGGTTCCTCCCAGACGAGGTGTTGCTCAGGATAAAAAAATGGATTGATACCTCGGAATCCAAAACTATATGGATTCAAGGCATACCCTCCACACGGCAAGACTCGGTCGTCTCTCGCACAGCTACCAGGATATATGACGTGAGCACCGAAGCACGTTTGCCATGTATCTTGTTCTTTTGCCAGCCTCGTTATCATTTCGCAAAGGAGAAGAATCTGACTCAGAAGGAGGCGTCTTTGATTGCCTTTATATATGGCGTCGTCAGCCAGCTAGTCTGCCTTCTCCCGACACAGTTCCCGGCCATAGGAAGGCTAGCCCAGGAGAACTTTGATCTTCTAGATGGCACTATGGAGAGCATTCCCGCTGCGTTAGATATTATCAGATCATTGCTGATTCACGCACCCTCTCCCTTGATTTGGGTCATAGACGGTTTGCAGTTGGTCGAAGACAGAACATCCATGCCCTTTCTTCAAACCTTTCTGGAAATACTCAAAGACCAAAAGACGAAGCGCGTTTCAAAGGTGTGCTTCACTACCCAGGGAAACTCTGCTTTATTGGCACGTGGACTTGACTTTCGAGAACGGGTGGATGCAACCAGGACGGTCTTCAGCAGACCAGGCGGATCCGTCGCTATGCTAGCAGCCAGACCTTTCGCCACGGTGTCGAAAGGACGGATGGATGCCTGATATGTTCTTCCAAAATAGTAGCTTGTTTGTTGTGGGCTTGTGATAAGTCTGTCTGCCTTGCTTGTCCATCAACCATTTTGCAGTAGGCGGAGAGCCTGAGCTGAAGTAACCTTGCAGTATCGGTCCAATACCTATACACACACATATGCAAGTCTAACCCCCAATCCGTCAGTACATGCATTAGCTTATTACACTTTGCGCGCGGCAGCGTAACTTTAATCGGCAACAGCCTTGTCATATCACATCCATACTGCGTTATTAAAAGCAAACATCGTCAACCATCTCCACCCTTTCGAAGCAATCACGATCTGCACCATGCCTGGACAACTTTTGTACTCATACGAGCCAGTGAAGCATCATCAGCTACGACTCTTGAAGTTTATAGGCTATGATACATCTGTTTCCGCCATTCTCGAGACTTTCTCCCTGCACGATCCGCTCCCACCATATGACTCTTTGAGCTACACTTGGAATACTGATGGAGCTGTCTTGTCGAAAAGCTGGAACATGCTTGTAAACCAACGAAAACTTCCAGTCCTCGATACCTTACGTCCTTTCATTGATATGTTGCAGAAAAAAGGCCAGCTTCTGGATGATCGGTGGTGGTGGATAGATTCGATCTGCATCAATCAATCAGACTTTGACGAAAAGGCCCAGCAGATACAACATATGCAACACATCTATTCTCAAGCCAATCTAGTCATCTGTTGGCTTGGAGAAGAGTCGAGTGATAGCGACATTGCCATGGATTTCGTGAGGCATCTCGATAAGATGTCCCGGAAGAAATATCACATCGACAAACTTCGCGCAATATTGCAAGCTGATGAATACCGTGCAAAATGGGCAGCACTGAGCAATCTCCTTTCTCGTAGGTGGTGGTCGAGGATCTGGACCGTTCAAGAATTTGTACTACCTGCCAGTATTTCATTCTGGTGCGGCACACGCAGTGTCAGCAGAGTCGCCATGTGTCGTAGCATAAGCACCGCGGATAAGTGTCCCTCGGTCGGTATAAAAGAGACCTATGGCTTCATCAAAGGAAACAACAGAAGAAGGGCACGCGGATTGCACAAGTCGATGGGTAACGAGGGAGTCAATGTGACTCTGTCTCTTCCAGCATTAGCTGACTATCTTTCTTGTATGGACGTGACGGATGATCGGGATCGACTATATGGTCTGATGGGGCTCTGTACTGACAAATGGGTTCCGGACGTCAACTATCTTCTCAGTAACGAAGAGGTCTGTTTGAGTTTCGCACAAGGTTTCATCACACACCAAAAGTCGCTCGACATTATATCATTCGCCTCGACTCAAAGTAGTCCCTGTTCATCCTGGCCGTCCTGGGTACCTAGCTGGCAGAATGATAAAGCTCTGGTTGTTCCCCTCATGGTTAGCCAAAGTTCCAGAACGCATATTGGAAATTTGCGAACTCCGGCAGCCCTTGGGGTGGACTCATCGGTTGTATATACAGCTTCTGGAGCTACAGAGCCTACGTTCACATTTGAAGATTCGATACTGGTCGCTCATGGAGTCGTACTTGATACTGTTGATGGTCTAGCCGGATCACGGCATTTCGAAATGGTCCAAAGTTCTGAACAGGAACCGGAACATATGCTAGGCGTTTCTTCTTCGCCAACAGATCTCCTAAGGAGCGTGTGCAGATGCCTGGTGTTGGATCGATGGGATCGATATTTACGATATCCTATGCCGACTGACGAGTTCTTTCGGGATTTTTTGCAGCTACTTGCGCCACTTGTAACAGAGACGGATGTCGAACCTTCACAGGAAATGAAGGAATGGTTTTCTTGGACAAGATCTCTGTTGGTGCGAGGGCGCAGCTTTGAGAGTATTCTGCTTGAGATGCTGCACGATAAAATTGACCACCAAGGCCCAGCTCCTAATCAAGACGAATATTATCACTACACATTCTTTGGTCGATTCTTCGATACCGTGATGCGAATGTCGCTCCGTCTGATGGTGACTCGCCATGGTTATCTTGGTCTGGCAGCGGGAAAGTCAAAAAAGGGAGATTTGGTTTGCCTTTTATATGGTTGTAGTGTTCCTGTTGTATTAAGGGAGGATAAGAATCAAGAGGGATTTACCTTTGTAGGAGAATGTTTTCTTGATGGATACATGAATGGGCAGGGCTTGGAACGTAATGAGAATTCTGAAAGTGTGTTTCGTATCAGATAGTCAAGTCTTACTTTGACGGAGATCCGTCGTATGGATATTAATTACTACTATTCACAGAATCTAAATCTCTAATCTCTATCTCTTAAAATCCAATATGACACCTAAGTATACCCGAAGCATCCTTTAAGTTAATTTTAACTTGCCATAGCAAATTACTTGCCAGCAGGCTTGGGCTTCCAAAGGGCCCAAGCGAACGTAATACACAACTTGAGAAACGCGGCAATCCAAAGAGCACCAGCGAAACCAACCCAAGACTTGGACAGGAAACCACCACAAACAGCACCGAGGAAAAGAAGAACTGCTCCAACAGCTCTTCGGTTGCGATCAGCATTGTCGGTGATGGGCGCAGTGAAGAGCTTGGCATCGCTCATCATATCGCAGTACAAACTTGTCAGAACAACTGTGGGCATAGAGTTGTACTTGAGGGCTCGACTAGCAACGATTTGACCAGCGCTCTGGAAGGCGAGGATGGCGATAGCAGCGTAGTCGGATGCTGGGAAGGAGTTTTGCACCCTTTCGATGATCCAGCCATCTTCGTGGACAGTGCTTCGGCCATGGGGGTTGTTCCACACAGCACCAGTGGTAGCGAGGAGAGCGACGAGACCGGTGAGGATGGCCTGGATGAAGAAGGATAGGATGAGAACCCAGCGTCTTTGGGGACCGAAGTGACGGTGGACGCTGGAGAAGAAAAGAGCACCAGCGCCGAAACAGACGATGGCGACAAGACAACGTGACCAAGCTTTTCCGGGGAGACTCTCTGGTTGATGACTGACGCCCAGACCGACGAAGATTGTATTTCCTAAGGGATGTTAGTGATTGAGTCATGAATTGATAGGGTGCTGACTGACCTGTCTGCATACTGACGAAACAGCCATACATGTTGAAAGCAGCGCTGTCAACCAGACCTGCTATAAAGAAGCATACGAGGAGTAAGAGGTCTGCCCATCGTGTATCGATTTCTGCTGTGAATCGCTTCGAGACTGGAGATTGAGAACCTCCCTTTGGCCCAACTTCGGGGGTGTCGCTTCCAGAATCGGGCATTTTCGCCGAACTCCGGATAGTTTGTCCGAGATGTGGTTATCAATTAGAAGAATCTCGTATATGTTCAATTGAGACGTTTGTCGACTCCAGCAAGTGTGTGTTAGTTGGCTATACAAGTAAGAACAATTTCTCAATAACGAATGGCAGTAAAGTTTAAATGAAAGAAGGAGTCATAAGAAAGATAAATAAGTCAGTCAGTCAACTTGTCGGATTTTCTCCTGAATAGCGCTAATGACGTGCTGGCGCAAGTGGGCCCTTAATAATTTTCGGGTGTAAAGGAATTCATAGGGACAAGACTGGACAAGAAAAACACGGCGATTTCGGCTTTGCGCCAAGAATAATGCACAGACAATGAGTACGTACGCATATTTTGACAGGAAGACACGCTAAACTGTATTTGTCCGTATTCTAAGACTTCAATCCAGTGAATAATAGAATATTTACAACATGATACCTAGACTCAGACGGTTTCATAGTACATACATGCATATAACATAGGAAGTACTCTATACAAATAATACTGACATTTTTGATAAAACAAAGAATGCAAAATACATCACTCCAGATCACCAACACCCTTCCCTTGTACGTCAACACCAAGCCTCAAGCCCTGCCAAGCCGGGACTTGACTTTCCATGCCGAGATCACTTGGGCTGGGCATTTCAACACCGCCCCATCTTGGCTTTGTTGATCAATTACTACTGGATAGATAGCGGTCAAGTAGAGAGAGCATTGAAACACTTGGATCAACGGACCCATTTACCCTACTCTAGCATTCACTGTAGTCTATACATTTGTTAGTACCCTCATCACGAGTCACTTTCTTAGATACCAGTATAAAAGGTCACGCGTTACGGATACACTAAGCATTGAATCACAGTGAATAGATGCATAATTTCAACTTGAATAAAATGACATTGCTTTTACTTAAAGACGATTTCCCCCAAACTCCACACTCCTCTAAAATGAGACAGAACTTTTCCATTCAGGTCTAGGCACCTAGAAACTCTATAACCTCAGCTCCTCCAACACTTCCTTTCCTCCTTCACTTAAGAAATGAGACCATTGATGCACTTGGTACCAGGTGCAACATCAAAAACATAGGCCCAACCCAGGTTGCAGATGCCCCAGATAGCCTCGGAGAAACAGTACAGTATGCCAGATTGAACCTCAGCAGGGCAAGCCTCATAATTCTCGTCGGCCCAGAATGGTCGGCCGCTGGGAGCAGGAGGCTGAGGCTTGGTGGTGTTGATAGGAGTGTTGATGCTGGTGGGCAGTACAGGTGTGTTGACAGCGGTGGTGGTGATAAAGCTCGAAGGAGTGGGAGACTGGATGATTGACGAGACTGTTACCGAAGGCTGAACGATAGAGGGCACAGTAGTGTTTGAGGGTTGATCCGACGAGATTGGAGAGCTGGGCTGAATAGACGAAGGAGCCTCAGAAGCAACTGGAGCAGATGACACAGGCTTCTCAGGAGTAGCACCATCATCCTTGAAGTTGGGCTCAACGCCCTTCTCGCAAGTCCCCTCGCTCCCAGGAGTACCCTGTTCAATCACCCGACCAAAGTCACCTGGCTCAGGGAAGTTGATGACACTTCCACTGGCACCAGTGGTGCACTCACCAGGGATATTGGCGCGGAAGACAGGAGGGAGACTGTCGACAAAGGTACTGTCATCCGTTCCTCCGACGACCTCGATGGGCGAACAGACCATGTACATCTCGCGATTGCCGATCTTGTTGAACCAAGTCCAAGCGAAAATTGCCGGGCCGTTCTTCATGTCCTTGGGAATGGGTATGTTGAACTGCTTGGTGCACTCCTTACCAGTATCATTCCCGCATTCGGGACCATTCTCACGACCGTGAGGATCCTTTCCGGTGGTGGGAATATTTCCCTCTGCTTCGACAGGACATCCACCGATGATGCTGTAGATTGTGTGCCACTTGCTGGGATCCTTTGGGGCTTCTTCCCCGTAGGCAACGCTGAACTGGCACGAACCGCCGCCATGGACAGCGCTGCCCCAGAACTTGACGGTTTGCGTCTTTCCAGCCGTGACTTTGGTGACTTGCTCTGCATGCTGGGTGCGACCTTGGCAAGGGAAGGGTAGATCAGCGCTCAAAGGCCAGGTTTGGTAGAGAGGTTCTGTGTCAAGGTTGAAGGGATGAGGCTCAACCATAATGACATGGGCGGAAGCAAACGAAGCGGCCAGCGCTGCGATGCGGATGATGGAAGAGAAAGAAGGCATTTTGACGGTATGTGAAAAGGTGCTACTTCTTTGATTGAAAAAGTGTTTTGTTGATTGTGATTTGTTTGTTGAGATTGTGTTGTTGTGTGACAAGTTTGTGTTTGATGAGGAAACGAGATGAGGCGGAAAGCAGATTGCCTTCTTATACAGGAGTTGAATCAGTGATTTTCACAATGAACAGTCTTGCATGTTATTGTTCGGAGGCAAAGCATTCACTGTGTGCATTAATGAACGAACAAGACTTCTTGTCACTTGTTCAGTGGTGGAACGTCGGTTGGTTCTTCACTGTTCGGGTCGGAACAAAGGGAAGGTGCTTATAACTTCGATACTCGACTTGGTACAATGTCGATTCATTCTAAACAACCACCATTCGACCTGTTCACCTTGTTTCAAAACATTGACGGAAGACTTCAAAGGAGGTTTGTACCTGGATGTCTTGTAGCATAACGGTGAAGATTCAAATCAGGTTGCAAAAAAAGGCAGTGTCTATGCTAACTATATCACGTAGGTTTAGGTTGGGAAGGGGTATCATGGAAGTGTCAGAGTCATGATGCGTGAAGTTATGATGAGCGGAAATACATTTTGAAAAAGAAATCATGTGGAGGTGCGTAGAGTATTCTTATTAAATTGTTCCCTTTAATATTTTGATAAAAGAAATTCAACTAACCTCATGAGAGGCACACAATGGTATCATGTTCAAGTATCAGAGGTTGAAAGAGACGATGCCAATGCATAATAGGGGGTTCTCTGAAAAACCAGATTTGTTTGGGCGTCAGTACTGTACTGCGACCGCCTGAATATGCCTAAATAGATATTTCGAGCCTCTAATCCTCATAAATGCATTGCACGTCGCGCCTAATAACTCTTTCTTCCCATTCATGTTGGTCGGAAATACGTCGGATAACCACAAAGTCTATTCCTGTATCCTCTTGTGGGTAAAATTTCACTGCACAGATTCATTCCTCAGCATACTAAATTCATCAAAGAAACTCTCACAATGTCGAATTCACAGGATCCCCGACCCGACAGCTTGATCGAAGCGGAAAAATGCAAGCAATACTGGGAGACGGTTGATTCAAGTGACAATGGAATGTTGGGTGGTGTTTTATCCATCATGCCCTCCGTCTCCCGTATCGACCTACAAGGTTCGCGCACCTTTTTGGCGAGACTAAACATTGGAGTCAAGACGGGCAGACAAAGGATACCGAGAGTCCTTGAAGGAGGCGCGGGGTGAGGAAGAAGAAAACCATCTCAGTAAATTTTATCGCTAATGATGGTCTTTTCTAGCATCGGCAGAATTACAGAGGGACTTTTACTCAAACTCGCAGACCAAGTGGATGTTGTCGAACCAGTCGTCAAGTTTACAGATGTTCTCAAGGGAAAACCAGGAGTAGGCGAAATTCACAACGTTGGCTTGGAACAATGGCGTCCTTCGGAAGGAGCATCATATGACTTGATTTGGATCCAGTGGTGCATTGGACACCTCAACGACGAAGAAGTGGTCCAATTCCTAGAGAGATGCAAGGCAGTCCTTGACAAGGAGCACGGAATAATCGTGTTCAAGGAGAATTTGAGTACGTGGGGTCAGGATAAGTTTGACGAGCTTGACGGAAGCGTCACGAGGTAAGTATCGTCGCTGATCAAATAGAGGGCTTGGTGCTAACAAGCGTAGGGAGGATGAAAAGTTTCAACAGTTGTTCAAGAAAGCAGGGTTGAAGATTATCAAGTCTGATATGCAGCGCGGGTTTCCGGTTGTTAAGAATAGGCAATTGCTCCCTTTGAAGATGTATGCTCTGCAACCGGAGAGTACAACAGAAACATAATCGATATTAAATGATAAGATCAGCTTCACGCATATAGTTGAGAAACGATTCATCCAATTTTTCTCAAGTTGTTGATGCTTGAATATCATGACTAATATGGGAAAGAAGAGGCCCAATGCATCAATATTCTGCATACTATATCTCGCACAGTTCACACCTTTTAAATTAACAGATACCCAAAACAACTGGCATCCCGTACAGAGTAAACGCCCCATATATATCCTTGTCAATCGTCATCATTCTCAAACCTCTGGTTTCTGTCCATAAACGACGTGTCTATGACTATGTCAGTTGCTGTGTTCCAGGTCGCATCAGTGTGTACTCACATGGGCCACCAGGCATGAATATGCCTATCCTTCATATCAGCTCTGACCTTGGCCAGGAAAACTTCTACCTCTTGAACACTCCAGCCCAGACCCTTTGTGAAAAGAGCCATGGAGAGGCCAGAGAGTTCACCAGCGATATTATGGTTACACCAAAATCCTAGCACGGTTAGCATCCGTGTCATCAATCTGCCTCACAAAGCCATACCAAGTTCCTTGTAGTAAGGGTCTGCGGGCCATCTGTTGGTAGGCCATTTATACACCACCTCTGTCACATTGACGAAGCCCGCATCAATCATCTGCTGCTTGTAAAACTTTGCGCTGATAGCCGACCTGCCAAAATTATTCGCCGCTTCAGTCATGAGATCAGACCACTGGTCGATGAAGGATCCCTTGACGAGCGTGCCATCGTCGGATCCGGCGGGGAAGCATATGTCTTGACACTCGACCCAGCCACCTGGGTTAAGACTATCGAAGGATTGCTGGAAGAATTTTGGCCAATCGCCAATGGAGCCGGTGAGCATGCGGCCAAAGATAAAGTCGAATTTGTAGCTATACGTCCATTCGTCTTCGAGATCGTCGACTTGGAATTCGAGGTTTGTTGGCAGGCTGGGTTGTTAGTGAGAGCGAAAAAAGTGGTGGGTGAGAGGCGTACAAGTTTGGTTGAATAGGACTGAGATCGATTCCGAGGACCTGAAATGTTGTTTAGATTATTTTTACCAGACATTTGGGACAACATACCTGTGTTTGTGGGTGAGTATCGGCAAAGTCAATTGCCCAAACGCCAGTTCCTGTTCCTGCGTCGAGAGCGCGTCCTATAGGCTTGTCGCCATCTTGTAATGGACTCAGATATAGCTTTCCGCCAAGTGTAAGAGTGAAGAGATGGTGTTGCAAGTCTATCCAATCAGTATAATATCTACGAAAAAGGAATTTGTTTAACTCACCGAGACGTTCTTGCTCGGACTGATATGAGAAGCAAATATTAGCGGCGTAAATGTGCGGCAGATGAGGTCTCATACCGAGTCATTGGGTAGTACGTAATTGACTGAAAGAGAATCAGCACATGTTTATAACAAAGAATCCCTGGGGTTTGACTTACTCGACTCTTTAAAAGAATGATAGGTTCTTCCATTTTCAGTGCGATAATTCATGATACTCGAATTAATGGATGCTGTGCTACTTGCAGCGTCGTCCTGTTAGCGCCGAGTTAGTTCAGTACTCCAGAACCCCAACAAAGAATAGCCCAGGGGGCATCCCAGTCCGGTCGCGATTTTCACAGGGGCTTCAATGGAGTGGAAAAGTTCACTGCATTTCAGTTTCGGTTGCACTCACGCCGATCGCTGAATCGTCATCGCGAAAATCGCCCTCGCTCTGGCAATGGGTCAGTAATCGCGGTTCATATAAGATAACCTTGACCCTTCCTCACCTCAGCTTGCAAGTCACTGTCCTCTGTTGTAGGCGCGTGTCTTTCAGTAGCTGTCGCGGTCGCAGTTGGAGTTGAAGTTGCAGTCGCAGTGGTCTTGAAATCAGGGCTGGTCTCGTCGTCAAGATCTTGCCTTTCGGCGTCTGCAGTAGCGGTCATAATGTCGGGAATTAATTCGGTGTTTATTTGGGGCAATATCGACTGGGGTCCAACGTTGAGTCGAAGATTCTTAATTGAGTTGAAGGGATGAAAGTGTCAAAGGAAAATAAAACAAGGTCCAGCTTTTCCCACTTTTTGAACCCCTCTTTCTTGATGAATGAAGTTGCTTATTATTTCTAGGAAATTCTCGGGTAAGAATGGTAGCGAGGTACCGAAAAGAAATGAGCCTGTCTGTGCCGCGCGGACTAAAGTGGTTTGACCAAGTTCAAAAAGAAGGTAAAAAGAACAAGTCAACTTAAAATTGAGATGCCTCGGCGACGTCAGTTCGATCAGATCAGATCAGACCAGGACATGTCAGAGTCAGACTGTCAGGACGTGACAGGCCAGGACTCACAGACCAGGTCAGGTCACTCAGGTCAGTGCAGCGAAAAGAAAAGACCGAATATCTGCCGGACCAGTTCTTCCGTCGTTATCTTGCTTGACCGACCTGCCTCAATGGAATGGACCAACCAGCCACCTGGCACCTGCGGTAAAAACAAGGATCGGGGAAGAACCGCGCGTGCAAATAGCGTCGTGCTAATGACTTAGTGGGCGCTTTTAGTGCTGATGCCCCGTGCCTAGAAGCTCTAGTTTTGGGGAGCGGCGCTGCTTTGGCGTTAGTATTGGTGATTAGGTGGTTGCTGATAGGTGGCCACTAACTGTCTCATTTTAGCTGTGCTGTGCGCGGCTTTCCAACAGCTCTATCTCTACTATCTCCATCTGGTCTAGACTTTTTCCTATCATGCCATCCATGACTGACATTTCCAGGTCATCAACACTAGAGACAGGGCAAAGAGTACTACCTAATAGCAATGGAATATCAATGATCCAACCCGTCGGGAACTGCGGGAGACCCAAGAGCACGGGCAGTGGTACCGCTAAGGTACCTACCTATGTCTAGGTCCCTGCCCGTCCATGTCCGTGCTGAAACCCAATCAATCTCTCATCCAGTTCCCCGGGAATCCCCTACTACCAACAATACAGACAATCTGTTCCGTGTCCAAAACCAACAGCATTGGCATCACCAACCAACAGCTGTAGCTGTGTTCATGTCAGCTCCAGGTCCACAAACAACCAATTAATTGTTTGTATTGTTTCCGGATTTGAAGACAACAACTCTTGGCGTCTATCATGGCCGCAGCTGCAATAATTAATTACCTGCGTCACCTGCGCCCTTCAATCGCAATCGCTGGGATTCTGATCCTCTTTTTGACAGCCTGGACAGCTATCTCGACATGGCGACAATATAACCGACTGCGACAGTTCAAGGGCCCGACTTTGGCAGCTCTTTCAAAATGGTGGTTAGTCAAGAAAGTCGGCGGAGGTAGAGCCTACCTCGACTTTTGGGAGGTGACCCAGAAATACGGTACGTCTTGCTAAGACCCTATTTGAAGCGTCGCACAAGCTAATCACCAACTCCCACAGGCACTATCGCTCGAGTCGGACCAAACGATCTCCTCACCGACGACCCAGATCTGATGAAGCACATTCTCAACGTCCGCACTGAATACCGTCGCTCAGACTGGTACGATGGAATGCGCTTCAACCCTGGCAACAACAATATCCTCTCCCATCGCGACGAAGACGAGCACTTCAAGCTAAGGTCCAAAATGTCTGCTGGCTACGGCGGTCGCGAAGTAGAAAACCTCGAGCCCAAGATCGACAAAAATATTCTCTCATTCATAAGGCTTCTCGCGAAATATGCCGACGCAAAGAAGCCCGTGGATTTAGGTCGCCGTGCGCAGTTCTTCACGCTTGATGTCATCTCCGACCTAGCATTTGGCGAGCCTTTTGGATTTTTGGAGACAGACTCGGATGTGTACAAGTATATACAGATTACCGAGGAGACGTTACCTGCTGTTATGGTCACCACAGTCATTCCCTGGTTGGTCAAGATTTTGAGTTCGCCCTTGTTTAAGAGTCTTTTGCCTTCAGAGAAGGATAGACTTGGTTTCGGGAAGTTAATGGGGTCAGTTGCACAACTACCTATCGTTTGGAGGGCACAGCTAACGGACAGGCAGAATTGCTAAGAAAGTTACTGCTGAACGGTTTGGCCCTGATAAAAAGGTTCGCAAGGATATGCTAGGGTCTTTTGTGGCCCACGGTCTCACCCAAAAGGAGGCCGAATCAGAGATTCTTCTTCAGATGTAAGGGTTCTTGACATCTTGCAGCAATCACTCTAACAGTTCTGTGAAGCGTTGCGGGATCGGATACCACAGCCACAGCTATCCGCTCAACCATGCTACATGTAATAACCCACCCAAATGTCTACTCCAAGCTTCGTGCCGAGATCGCAAACACACACTACTCAGAACCTATCATCCCCGACTCTGTAGGCCGCGACCTGCCCTACCTCCAGGCTGTCATCAAAGAAGGTCTACGTATCTTTCCTCCTGTCGCAGGTCTCATGTCCAAGCAGGTCCCTCCCCAAGGAGACACTTGGAAGGGTCGATTCATCCCTGGTGGTACCAAAGTCGGCTACTGCGCATGGGGAATCTTTAGACGCGAGGATATCTGGGGCTCTGATGCCGGCGAGTTTCGTCCTGAGAGGTGGCTTAACAGTGAGCCAGAAAAGTTAAAAGAGATGGAGAGTGCGCTGGAGTTGATCTTCAGTTATGGGCGGTGGCAGTGTCTTGGTAGACCTGTTGCGTTGATGGAGTTGAATAAGATCTATGTTGAGGTATGTTGGATACTCAAAACGGTGACAGAAAGTTTTGCTAACACGATAATACACAGCTCCTTCGCAGGTTTGATTTTTCCATTTGTGACCCTACAAGGCCATGGAAAGTGTTCAACTGTGGAATTTTCTCTCAGTCTGAACTTATGGTAAGGGTCACAGAGAGGGAGTGAGGAATTGAGTATCACATATGTTTCCCCCCTGATAATAAGTTTTGTATTGATGGAGGTGAAGGGAAGAGGGAAAAAACCGGATGGAAGCAAGTCAATAACTCATCTAAAACCTTACATTAAGACAGCAAGTAAAGTCAAAAAAAAAGGTCATATATAAGCATTATAACTCCAATGCTCTAATGGTTATATAAGACCTTTTTTTGCCTTTGCTTGCTGCCTTAATATAAGGTTTTAGCTGGATATAAAATGAGTTATTGACTTGCTTCTATCCGGTTTTTTTCCTCTTCCTACATATATTTCATTTGAACATGTCGGTTGGATGTAATGAATGAAGAGACTGATGTGTCTCAAACACGAACTACCTACCTGGGATGCCTGAGACCAAGGCTATTAAACGGCTTATGATCCAATACTCTGTCTGACTGGACCCTCAACGGATATCCCACAACAAGACCGAAGAAATACACGATACACTATCTGAGACAACATCGAGAATACGAAGATACAGTCGATATTTAACTATATTACTACAAATTATGCCTTCACTTTTAATTCCACGTGTTTAGCCTTTTTTTGTCGGTTACTGGCACCGTTCGTTGTTCCGCTGTCAAAGCGACATCGGCATGTCGTCTCGGAATATGTTAGAGGCCCGTCCTTCCGGGTGTGGCACTCCACGGAGTAACGTTTTAACGTCAAAAGCCTGATTCAGATTCATGCATAACGTTATTTACCTTTTGGGGCCCTAGTCTTCCTCACTTGGATAAACCATTATCTTGTACTGGGGCACTGAAGCTCATCAGACGACATCATTATTTTCTAGTACACGCAGCGCGGTTGAACAATAAGAGTCGACATCACAATGTCAAGCTCACCACAGCCTCAAGAAGAACAATTACCGGCTTTGAGTCCAACATCCACCAACACATCTTCAGTGGACCACGAACCATCAAGGCACAATACAGGCAAAAGGATCTTGTCGTGTATTCTCTGCCAACAAAGGAAAAAGAAATGCGATAAAAAGAGTCCGTGTTCAAATTGCACCAGGGTAATGCGTCCCCCTTTACTATGAACCGACATCCACCTATGCTAACTCCTTACCAGCTCAATGCAGTTTGTACTCCGAGCAAACCAGCTACGCCGAGGAAGCGTAGACGTCCAAACCAGGAGCTTTTGGAGAGGCTTTCAAGATGTGAAGAGTTGCTGAGGCACTGTACATGCGCAAAGCTACCAACACCCGAAAGTATGGTCAATCGTTTTGAGCAATCGTCTATTCAATCAGAGAGAATGAAGAGCATTAGTCCAGAGAGGTCTTTAAAAGAGACGAATTGAATCGCTACAATCACTGCAATGGTAAAACTACAAGACAATGGAATCTCACTATGGCTCACATCTTGACTTTTCCCTCACTCTAGACATGTCGTTGAGCATAGCGCAACCGAAAATGCGAAAACATAAAATTCTCGGGGCCTTTGAGGTTCTCGGACAGATCTAGCCCCCCTTCAGCGACAGACCCCAGATAGAATGGAGGGTTCAGTGGCCAATGAATTGATAGCCCGCTTTTAAACCCTGGCGCAGGTGATCAAATGGCCATGGAATTCGTGGCGTGAGCTTAATTAGTGGTGTCCCCGCTGACGGAGTCTTCTCAAGAGTCCGACTTCCGAATAACTTCAGGGTCTGAGATTTGTTACTCCGTACAGGGGATTAAAGTGGGATTGGCTGACCACAATCAAGAGAAATGACTAAGAAACTTGCGTGTATTGTATTGGTGGTCGATATAAGAAACTATTCATGACAACGGCATTACTTGACCAAATACAGGACCGTCTCGCGAGTCTGATCTATCCCGTAAGTCCGTACATCCGGTCGATCCCCCAGATTTCCCGATCTGGAACATGTTCTGACACGAAAATCGTGCATGAAAGATTACACGTTACTCGGGATGGTCGCCTATTATGTTGTCAGGTGTGTATGTCAAAACAAAACTTCAGGCTGGAAATCTCGAGCAAATAGACTCACGGTGCTGGTTGGTAAGCAAAAGATGGAGAAGACAATCGAAAGTACAAGCATACCCTGGACAGCTACTTTCGGCAACTACTGAAAATTGCGTGGTATTCTGACAGGCGTGTTTGTTTACCACGGTATCTCGTTTCATCGTGCTGTTCAAGGTTACCGGGGGCTTTCCTGGTTCAGAAGTTTGACAAGCTTGGCATCTTTTTGTCACGCCAGGAGAGGCCACTACAGAGAACTGTTTTGTTGCACTGCTAGAGCTTAATAGTCTTGTCTCAATGTGCTTTAGTTCTTGATGTTGACAGACTTCGATCCCACCTTGGCCCGTTTCATAACTAGGGTATCGGCCCACGAAAAACGAACAGTTTCCCGTTACAGCGTTTTTACTGGTCTGTAGCTCTGATGATATCTCGTGGCCCAAGGTGTTTGGATTTTTGTCCCGGCTCTCGCCTAGAGATACAAGGATTACCTAAGAGCTGGGTATGATAGTGGAGCAGGAAAGAGGAGGTCCTGAGTCAGTTGTAAGGATTGAGTTGCGAGATATTCACTTTTGTTATTGCCATTGCCATTAACATTACTATTATTTGTACTGTGTTCTCAAAGCCTGAAATCTATCTCCTTTGCGCGAGCATAATGACTTTGTACCTCTATGATATATCTAAATTCCCAGACGTCTGCGACCCGTAGATGGTGCACTTCACCGGTATGTAGCAAGAGTATCTGCTATTCACCAACTGCCTTGCTGTGCGTTGCTTTTCCCCACTGCTATACTGCACCCCAATAGCGGTCTAAGCTCTCAAAATGCTATCAGTACTGCCGTTGTCACCCACCGTCTCTTTCGTCGATTCCTCAAACACCTTGGCTTGCATTCCCGGCTTTTTGTTGAAACTCTCATTATTGTCCCCTTTCCCTATACTGTGAAGCTGGTAGCCCTGAGACCCCTTGTGTTTCCAGTTCCCATTGACGTCGGCTGAGTTAGTCACATTCTGCTTCGACTTGCCTCCTGACATGCTGAGGAAGGTCAAGAGTTGAGGTAGGTATCGGTTCAGGAACGGCTTGAGTCTCATAAGGTTGTTGCAGACGATTCCCATGTTGAGTTCGACAAGCGACCATATTCCAGCTTCGGCTTGCTTGAGTGTGAAGTCGGGATTGGTGGCGAAGATTTGAACATAAGGGGCTCGGACGATGGATGCGATCAAGACACTAGAGCAGTAGTCAGTATTCAGTCGTCAAGGGTTAGTGGCGGACGGTTCCTTACGCAGACCCAACAGAGAGAATCCCAGCGACTACAAGCTTTTGTCGGAACCGTATTTGCAAGTGGTACAGGGTCGGTAATGGCAGAACGATGATGGCGAGGTCACTGGCAATGTTCAGGACCACCTGCGCAATGGCAAGGTTGTTTAAGCAAACACCAGAGCCAACGTCACGAAGGTTACATGGTCCCGAGAGGAGGACAGTGAAGGTGATTGTGTAGATCAACAGGCTGCCGGCGATGACATAGACGGCATACTTGTGCGGGCGAGCAGGGCTGATGCGGTACAAGACTGATAAAATGGAGAGTTTTGTCAAGGTCGGACTCCACATGTATGTTAGAGTTGTCGGTGAGAGATACTATCACAATTAGATCAATTAAGATGATAGTAAGGAAGATGTGTACCATACCTTGTTGTAGTTAACAATTTCAGCGAGTGAAACATCCCAAGCATGTGCGCCCCATCCGTACTTCATCATGAAAGAGACGGCGATGAAGTATCCGAGGGCGGTTCCCCATGATAGAGTAATAAGCACTAGTATACTCTTAGAATGATGGCTAGACTGGATACAGAGTTATTAACAAGCACGTACCAACATCAAGCTCCCACTCTTTGACAACCAAGACACTGGTAGCATAACGAAGACCAAGAGTGATGGTAGCCAAGAAGAATGTTACTGCGAACACAACAATCGTCGCCAGTTGCACTCCAGACAAGGACCTATCAAAGTTTGAGGTTAAGCCGTCTGGTGGTGGGATCACCGAGGTGTTATATATGTCGATGTTGGGATCCATGGCCTCGGCTTATCCGCGGAGAGTTCGTTGTTCCATGGACAAGAGGTGAATAACAACAACAACAAGTCTTTGGACGAACATATGGACGCGGGGAATATGATTTTATTTGAGCCCGACGACTCGGACCATATTTAATCAAGAGTTCCTTTGAGTATGGATGCCTTTTCTTTTCATGCTACGGCACAGCTCAGCAGGATGGAACTCCTTGCCCCGACATTGAAGCATTATCCCTGGAATCGATACGAATAACATGAGGTTTGTGCTCTTAAGGTTTCGGTAAAGACCCAACTGTTTCACTGCGTCTGACTCGTAATGCAGATCAACCTATGAGCTCAAGGTCAGCGGCTGTAGCGACCACTCCCGTCACGCTATCTTTGGAGTCGTCAGCCCAGACTAGTCACCGTTCAAAGCCTATATGGCCTCTGGGCCCCTGCATGTCTCTCAGCGGATGTAAATCCCTACATAGGATTTAAAACAGGGGTTAACCAACAGTTCTTCTCGTTGGCTTCGAACTCTGGATGCCTGCTTAACGACCCCTTACTGCTTACATAGTGCTTACTTCTTCCCGTGGGTAGCAAAATAAATGCACCATCGCTCCCAAAAAGAGTCGAGAAATGGGTGCAATTATCTTGTTACCCACTAGTTCTTGTGGAGCGCTTTTGATTATGGCCATAGACGTTACATTCGGCGAACGGCTGTTGGACCTTTGCTGCTTGACAATCAAAGGTATATAACCTTCTCAGTGACCCGCTCATACTATGTATCAGTCACTCTGTACATAACATCCAAGCAGGAAAGGACTCTTATCACGTCTATCATATCATAATTTACAATGTCTCCATCTTTGGTAACGGGCTCCAAAGTCCTGCGAGCTGACTTTGATTCGAACAAGGCTCTACCTATGACCCCGGAAGAAGTAACTTCGGAATGGTTGGCGGAAGCGCTTGGAGTCGAGGTCAAAGCTTCCGACATCACTTCTATGATTCACGGCACAGCTTCCAAGCTCTTTGTGCGCCTTACATTCGGCGATGGTGTCAAGACAGGGATCCCCAGCAATGTTGTCGTCAAGGGCGGTTTTAACCCAGCAATCCGCGTGGCATTTCCTGAGATGTGGGCAACATACCGTCGTGAAGCTGAGTTCTACCAGCACGTTGCGCCTCAGACAAAAATGTTGCTGCCCAGCATCTGGTTTGCGGGTACAGACGTTGTCAACGGTCAGGGCATTGTCATCATGTCTGACTTATCGAGCGAGGCTACGTTTGGCACTATGCTTGAGCCATGGAACCACCAGATGGTTGGCGAAGCGTTGAAGCAACTGGCCAGTCTGCATGCAAACACATGGAATTCAAAGGAGGAAGCTTACCCATGGCTGTTTGCGAAGGATGGTGCCAAACTCGAGAATCCTGTCAGGAAGATTGTCTTGGCTCTTCTAGAACCTGCGCCATGGGGAGCTCGCTTCGACGAAAAGGTTCGTCCTCCTGTAGCAAGGGAGTTGTTGGATGCGGATCGTGTGCGGAAGGCATTCCAGGCTTTGTGGAAGTTTGCCGATGCGGATCAGAAATACTACTCTCTGATCCATGGCGACGATCACATCGGCAACACGTTTATTACCAAGGATGGTACTCCTGGTTTCATTGACTGGCAGGGTTTACAGTATGGCCCTTCGATTCTCGACGTGACGTACTTTCTTACGGGTGCCTTGACGGTAGAGGATCGCCGGCAGCATGAGAAGGAACTTATTGAGGTTTATCTTGAGGCTTTGCACAAGGAGGGAGGGCCACAGTTGACGAGAGAGGATATTTGGGGTGACTATCAAAGATATAGTTTGCAAGGATTCCTTTGGGCCATGACGCCTCAGGCGATGCAGCCGGATGAGGCTGTCTTTGCCATGGCCGAGAGGTATTCTGCTGCTATCATGGATCATAAGACCCTAGACTTATTGGGAGTTTAGGCGAAAGGGCTTTTTTCGTGTAATTATCAGATGACATAAATGATACATAGTGATAGATACGATAATTGCGTCAAGGCTATGTCCCATCCAGGATTCCGAGTGTCCAATCCGAGGAGAGGAATGACTTGAACCAATTCCATGTCGTGCGATTCAGATGGTCAAGCCATGCAATGTACTGGACAATTATGAGACACGGCATGGTTCGACAAATATCGATTCGCGGCTGAGTCGACATTCCAAGATAGTCAGTCCCCTTGCTTCATTCCCCGCAAAATCCCTTCCAGAATGAGACAAGCTTTCAACCATCAAGCAATGCACGAAGGACATCGGATCACGGAGTCCGTCCTCGGTAGATAGATTGTACTATAGATTCGATTGCCGAGAAATGGCTTCTAAAAGTGGTTTAGTTGAAAGAGATTCTGTTCTGTTGTGTCGAATGAGGCACAGCAAGTCTGGTCTAGCCATGTTTAGCAAGAGCGCACGAGGTATTAAAGAATGTGATGGATAACAGGTTAGAATAGGTAGAGCCGCATGCGGCAGCTCCCGCCAGGAACAAACGAAACCGACAACGTGTGGGTGGGCTGGGTTTATGTTTAGATGTTGACGGTTGCATGCCAAGTCTCGTCGGAGGGGAAAACACCAAAAGTCGTTGAGAAAGAGTAGCAGGAGGTTAGTTATGCTTAAAAACAGAGTTTATGGCTCTATTGATGGCTGATGGCTGGTGATGATGCAAGCAAGCACAACAAGTCACTGTACAACATGACACGGACGTAGACACAAACACAGACAAATCTAACCGGATATTTCGGATCACAAAAGAGCCTGGATTGAATGAATGTGCGTCATCAAAAACGCAAACTTCCCGGTTGGTGATTGCCGACCGACAGCCTTCGGCTGGCTCAAAAAGGTTAACTACTACTATAATAAACTTTGATCGGGCCGTGGCAAGTGGTTTTATGGATTGAATTTATTTTATTTCTGGGGTATCTATATCGCGTAAATATGTAGTTAATCGTTATGCAAAGTTAAAAAGAAAAAAGTCATGACGACATTGATGTCCGTGTGTAAATATTCCCAGATCAGGGTTCTTCGACAGGGTCATAGTAGTAGTCGGTCGGCTGTCGGGGACGCTGCTCTAGCCATGAAGATGTCGCGAAAAGAAATGTCGCGCTGGGTAATGTTGGTAAGAAAATTACAGAGAATTGATTGATGGTGGATTGGATGCTTACATTATTCCAGCTCGGCATAATGCTGTAGCTTTGATGAGACGAATGCCAACTTGGCAGATTGGCTGGTTCATGTCCAAATCATCCTCAGGGTCGCACGAAATGTCGCTGGCCATGAGAACAACCATGGTACCAGTGACAAAAGGGCTGATAAATAAAAACCAGAACCATGCTCGTAGACATTTCTCTTTAAAGGTGCTGTTTGTCTCGTTGTCGGGGCGGAGGGATACGTAGAGAAAGACTGCCAAGATGCTAAGGACTTCGATAATGTTGATAAGCGCAGCCAAAATGCTATTCAAGTCAGCGACATGTGTTTTGAATTGATGCGCAATTGATTCAACAACTTACAGAAAGTCGGGGGCTTCATATACACTGATTCGGGTGAATGGGATACAGGATATGAACATGCTCGCAACCCATGGCAGCGCAAAGGCTACGGGGATGAGTCTGTTTGTGAAAATGCATCGTAGATCCATTTTGTCTGCGTCAAGAGGTTCCAGCCCCTTTGACGATGATGATGGGAATTGAGGCCGAGAAATCATCGCGGTCTTCTCGTCGCTTTTGCTGTCCTGCCATGTCGGCATGTGGGATGGTGAATTGACGTGTTGCGGATGTTCCATTGCTCCCACTTTACCGATCAATCTGAGTACGTCGTGTTGTTTTGGTGAGGCAATACAGGACGGTATAGGTATAGTACACAGCACTAGAGTTACTCGGCTGTAGACAGAAAAAATAAACACACAAGCGACAGACACAAAATTCCAGAGATAAAGCAATAAAAGATCTACAAAAACAGCAGATGGCTTGACCTTTAAAAAGAGATGCTCCAAAACGGGCGCAACCCCATCACCATCACTAGTAACCACCGACACACCAAGACCAAGTACCAAGCCAAACCCAAACCAACCATCGCTTTATCAAGCTCCATACTGGATACAAGAATTGGGGGCTGGAAGCTAAGAAACTTGGCTAGCCGAAGAGATTCTCTCAAGTGACGCACGTGCAAAAGATAACAAGACGAGAGCAAAACGCCAAGGACGCACACATGGGACAAGGGATTGGATTCCAGTGACACACAAGCACAGGCCGGCCCAAGCTGCCAAGCGGTAATTAGTTATCAGGTATAGTGGTCTACAGTGGACGTCATATGCAAGGTACATGCATCAAGCCCCAATCACTTGGACCACATGGGCTCAATCAAGACAATTGGGCCGCTAAGAGAGTGAGACTCTTGCTTTTGTTCATACATAAATTGGTGCTAACTACGGAGTAATCATTGCTAGTTAAAGCTAATAAACGAAAATGACACCAGAGAACAGGTTTCCCTTTCAGCCTCTTTCAATCAGTCTGTCGTCACATTCTGGCTTTCTCCCTTTGGTGAGGGGTTCTCTTCTGTTGACTTGACTACTTGACTCGCTTAGATATTATCCTTGTACTGACTGTACCTCCGCATGCGTGCGGAACGATTAACCACCCACACCCAATCCACTCTCAATCACTCCCGTTTGCGTGGGAGGAGAGGAGGAGCGAGGGAGGGAGGGAGAGAGAGATTAGCGCTCGTTATCTTGGCATACTACTACTGCACAAAGGGCGATCAACCGCTGCTAATCTGGGGTACCTTTCATGCTGTCCCCTCCTGATAACCCTCACATCCATCAACGGATAACCACATTAACATGTGCTGTATTGTACTGTAGACTATCATATCATATATGTATCAAATGATTGAATGTTGTTGGCCTCTGTCATTTATCTCTTTCGTGGAAAGCAACATGGCTGTTGGTACGATGGCGGTTGTTGCGCGAGCTTATCTACTCCGTTCATCACGTAGCATTGAACTCACTGGATACGGCCGTTCAACCAGTCTCCCACGCTCCGTAAACAGTCTGATAAGGTTTTGAGTCGTATAATAAACCGTTTTCGTCTTCACCGGCGTCACATTCTGGTCAAGATAGCTGAATGCAAAGTTTTTGCATGCTGTGCCACCGGAGCTTTCTTCCTGCCGAAATCTGTCAGTGAGATCTAGGGTAGTTAAATGTAGATGCTGACGCGAAGACATGAAGACATAGCGTATTCCCCACTTCCCAACCAGTCCCTAATCGATAAGCGATTGGATATCTAATCAACAATCGATAAAGATGATGATAACGACAACGATAAGAACAAGCCCCTCATTAGCCATCTTCACATGAAAACCAATTAAGGATTCCAGCAGGAGATAACAGGTAGTTATTCCCGGACAGTCACAGGTCTAACCATATTGGTCAACCTTGTACTCCAACTGCAGGCTTGCTGCTGATCATTGCAAGAAAGTTGATATCCCAGAAATACCGGTAATGAGAATCAAACTTGTATCTAAGTTTCTGTTTTATATCTGTCTAAAATCAATCTCGCGAGCGAGTTGCTACCAGTAATGTTGCGCCAAGCTAAATCTCCTGTCCTCTGGGTATCATTGTCGTATGTCGTTATGAACTGCCTTGTCTATGTGGAATGTGCACGGATTTGCACAAGGGACAGTCGGAATGGTTTTGTCGAGGCCACGAATCAGCACATCTTGTGTGAAAAATATGATCGCATCTCAATCTCTGAAAGCGCTCCTGATTCCCTAGAGTTTGCAAGCAAATACCGCTGAGAAATCATCAGTATCGGCTCGTTGGAAATCAGTTACAATACGTACCAAACCTCTGATGCACTAAATTGGGTCATGTCTCTGTTTCTTCGCCACCAGCGGCACTTGTGTCTTTGCGATGAACGTCCTGCCTCGAGTGTCGTCCAGGCAAAACCATCTCTCGGTCTTGTGCTAGATGTTCTGGATGTTAAGCGGCCGTGACCGTATAATCCGGGGAATTTGACTAAAATGCTTGCTCAAGTTAGTAGAGAGCATGGATTTGAGGTCAAGGGACATACATGACTGTGCATAATATAAGCATAATCCCACCAAAGAGAAACCATGGTAAATGTACTGTCGGAGCCCTATTCGAACCGCTTAGTTACTCATTCCAACGGCGTGGTTCGTAGGTGAATATACTAACATAACGGGCCTGCTCTATTCGATGCTGAGATAATGAGTACCGACGACCACTTCCATACCCCACCGCCTCTTCTGTCACTGCAGTTTTTGGACAGGTGGTTCTCAGATAACTATCAGGCAGTTATGCCTCCGAAAGTCACCAGCGCTGATGTTCTATTTCCGTTGGTAGGATAATGCAATCAACAAAACGCAACATGCGGCAAGGCTGAAGTCGAGAAAAGATGACGAAGAACGCATCTAAAATTTCTGCCGGCTGGCTCCTCCCCTCAATATCAACCAAGGGATCATCTGCAACAAACGACAAGAAAGCCAAGGGATAGCCACGCCAGCACTGCCTCTTGCCAACAAAAACTAAACCCAACTCAGACACTAGCGAGCTTTGCCCAGAGTTTTCCAAGATCCGAAAAGATCATATTGCCCTGCGACAGCGTCAAAGGATGATCAATTCACTGACCATCACCACACGATGTTGATGACGCGTTCAAAACGAGACCCCTTTCTAAATACAAATACTGGGGGTTTTTTCCGATACTCAAACTCTGTTTCAAAAAAAGGGTTTTCCCCCTCGGAGTGGTAAAAATATAACTGGGTTACTCGTAAAATTGTGGATGCGCCAAGGGTGCTCATAATCTTGGGCCCGTGTGCCAAGTCGGCATTGTTTTGGATATCCGGTATTAATTCTAGGCAAAGGGGAATAACCTTCTTTTCTCAATTGCATGATCCTTTTGCCCGAGACATGGCTAAAATCGGCATGTAGGCTAATAGCTTTCGTGGACTGACAGTTCTAGCCATGGTTTTCAGCTGGCTGGAGGATATATATACAATCTCACACAGACCAAACTGTGTTTCACTCTGTCGTTAACCACTGCCCAACCGTAACGTACTGATGAAAAGCCCCACTTGTTATCGTATGTCGATCGATTAACCTTAACTTCAGCTTTACCTATGTATAGCCCTCCCAGCGGAGTAAATTTGTTCCAGAAACTGTGACGGACCGTAAAGGTTTGCTACTGTCAGTGACCGACAAGACTGATTTTAAGAATATGGAGGAGCAGTAAGACTGCTAGCACACTGTGTCTTAGACTGCTGGCTCATCAAGCACCAATGATGCCCTGGATATCCCTAAACGTGGTTGTGTTGGTTGGCTTCTCCGAATCAACAACAAGAAGTCTTTCGAGAAATTAAGCTGAAGGACACTGGATGGACCCTATTTTCGTAAGGCCGTTGATCCTTGTCAGCCTTATCCCATAGACGCTCCTGATCATCGAGCATGTATCCTTTACTCGACATAAGTCTTGAATCTTTTCCAGAAAAGAATCTTAACTACAATAAATGCCGTTATTTCCGGACCATCCTTTACATAATCGCTAATCGGAGAGTAATGAGACAAAGAAAGCCATCCCTTTGCTCATGTGGGTGAACCTAGCGAGGGTCTGTCTTCTGAAACATTCACCACTGGAGTATTTACAACCATGTTATCTCAAATTGTTAAGTCATCTGCATCAACTTCTTTCTCGAACTTCCCAACAACCTCCACTGTATCGAGTATCGATATATCGCCATCTACTGGTGCGGAAGCGTCGAGTTCGGTCGCCAGAACGGTATTTAGGTCAACCTCTACACCCTCAATCAAGTCGACTGGCTCGACCTCACAGCCACCCTCATCTGAAGCAACTGCATCAGCTAGCTCTCGTGGTATCTTTACCATTGTAGAGACAAGCGAAAGCAGATCGACGACGACATCCGAGCTCTCATCCGAAACCAGTACATCTACTAGAGAGACCACAATTATAACCGACTCCCAAACTACTACCGATACAGCCTCTGGGCCTTCTTCCGAGACAACAGAGACCAGTACCGGCACTTCTTCTGCTGTCGCAGAGACAACTGAAGACAAGACAGATCTAAGTGTCGTTAGAAATACTAACTGCCTACTATGATAGACTCAGTAGAGCTAAAATAGCGTTTCTATAGATAGCTGCTAATTTAATACATGCTTTAGTGCTGGGAAACTTCTGGAAGGTGCATCTTTTGGGTAGCTGATGGCAATATATAGACTCTAGAGTTATATAGCTACTGCCTGATAGGATAAGGTGAGGATATACTTGCACGGCTGTATGTAGCTTTGATAATGCTAGCGCTTTTCAGTTGACATGAGTGCAATCAATGGATAATACCCGACCTGGGGAAGGCTAGATAGGTAGAAGTTGTGATTCTTCTTTCGGCCGATTTTTCGACCGAATCACGGTCGAGCCAGATGAGGCATTCGGTATTCATGGAAGTGCATAGTGGGGTCAGGCTCGGTTAGTCGGTGTTCCAGCATGACCGAGGCCGATATGACGCTGATAACCTCCACTAGTAGCTTATAAGCTACAGTGGGATACAGGAATAAATGATAAGTAGACATTTCCCTACAATTTATGAACAGTATATAATTCAAGTTCTCCTCTCTCTATTCTCAGGGCATTTTTCTCTATCATCACCCCGCACGACCATCAGTTTCTTTCTTCTTAAATCAATCTACATAATGACGGCACCATTTGTTGCAGTTGCAGGCGCTTCTGGCCAACTTGGCAAGCTTGTTGCAAATGCACTGATAAAGCGAGGCGTGGCTGTCAAGGCCCTCGTGCGACCCAACACTGATCCGTCGCGCACAAACGATCTTGCCAGTGCTGGCGTCACCATAGCCCCAGTCGACATGTCCAATGTGTCGGCTCTCACCCGCGAACTTAGCGGAGCAACTTGTGTGGTTTCTACGATTCAGGGATTGAGAGAAGCTATCTGTGACACCCAGAGCACGCTCCTTGATGCCTCAGTCGCCGCCAAGGTCCCGCGGTTCATCCCTTCTGACTATTCCCTCGACTTTACCAAGACGAAGCCAGGATCCAATCGTAACCTGGATTTGCACCGCGAATTTCACAAAACCCTCAGAGAGTCGGGCATTAGTTGGACCAGTATCCTCAACGGCGCCTTTATGGATTTGATGGCTGGTGACACGCCCGTGATCAACCATAAGAGCCGCAAGGTCCCATATATCGGCCAGCCGTCTCAACTGCTTGATTATACCACCATGGCGGATACTGCCGCATACACTGCTGCTGTGGCTGCGGACCCAAACCCTACTCCAAACTTCCTTCGCATTGCCAGCGTCAGCGTTAGTGTCCAGGATATTGCCGATACGCTCACAGCCGTGGAAGGCGTGAAGTATACGCCCTCATGGATGGGCACGGTGGGAACGACGGAATTCATGATTGGGATGATGCGACTTTTTGGTAGCGAAAATGACGTTTTTCCTGCTTGGCAAGGCATGCAATACATGGTGAACATGATGTCTGGAGATGGCAAACTTGAACCACTGGATAACAGCCGATATCCTGACCTGACATGGACAAAGTTGGCGGATTTCCTTCGTGAGAACAGGAAAGAGAAGGTTTCAGCTTAGCTCGGTGTGTAATAGTCAATAAATTCTTATCCTGACGGATAGACATTTATTGATTCAACTTCATCTTGAAGACATTATTTGATAGCATCGCTAAAAGACACAATCAGCCCCACAAGGCGGATTTTGCAAAGGATTGATGTGATGGTACGATGTCAGAGGAAATAGAAATATCCTTTGCCGATCAGTATCTAGCGAGGTCGTTTATTAGCTGTGTGACGTGACATAAGCATTTAATTTAATTTATTTTAGTCTACTAATCTCTACACCGCTAAACTAAACACATAACGACCCCTCAACCAATCCCATTTCTTTCTCCTTCATGGAAAAATTCGTGTTCGCCCTATCCCGACCAATGCTTGGCGACTCCTGCATGAGTCTGGATCCCGATCCCTTGAAGAAAATGGCTGCGACGATTAAAGATCCACAACGTATCGTCGAGATACGTGAAAGCGATATCCCCGTTCCTTGGTGCGATGATTTTGGCAAGATGATTAGCGGAATGAAGTCAGTTTGACTCCAAAAAACATTTATCTATCTAAGGGCACAGCATCTAACATACTATGTCTGTCTAGTCTTGATATCAGCAGTTCTCCAGAACTTAATGACTACAAGCTTGGTGTCATGAGAAAACTGCGCACTTTTAATGATGACAATATCCCCGATGATGCTACTCTTGCTTCTATCAAGATGAAACGGATGGCACTAGCCAAACAAATGATTGGCAAAATGGGTAAAGGTGTTGCTATTGAACCACCATTCTTTGTTATATGGGGCTGCAATACCTTTATCGGCAATGGAGTTTACATAAACCGAGAGTAAGCTTTTAGAAGCTACCTTGGAGGCCAGTACTGATGATCAAACAGAGCCTCAATTTATGACAATGCTCTCGTCAGCATCGGAGACAACGTGCTCATCGGGCCAGGAGTATGCATCTGCACCACAACCCACGCAACAGATGTCAAAGGACGCAGAGAAGCACATGGCACCTCGTATTCCTTGCCTATACGCATCGAAGAGGATTGTTGGATAGGTGCTCGAGTAACTATCCTTCCAGGCGTGACGATCGGGCGAGGCTCGACAGTAGCTGCCGGTGCAGTCGTCCACAAAGATGTTGAGCCAGAGACGTTGGTGGGAGGTGTGCCAGCTCGGTTTATCCGGAGTTTGAAGGATGTCCCAAAGGATCCAGAGGTTGAATCAATCGATTATGAATTGTAGGTCGAAGGCCTCAATGTGTATGACTACGGCGGCAATAATGGATGGGGTAGGGGATGCAGTCTGATAAGACATTAATAAGGAGACTTGAGATTGAAAGCCAACATTCCATATATCATGTAACTAAACCCAACACCCAAATATCATAATCATAGTAAATTCATTCAACACATCTAAGCGCCCGCTACTGCACCAGCAACCTCTCCAACCACCTCGTCAATGACCTTAGCTAACCCCTTCGAAGCCACAGCAGACAACAGTACCATGGCAGTAAAGAATTCATCTCCAGGTACATAGACACTAAGCTGCTTCTCTCCAAAGTTCATTAGCCCTGCATTTCCGTACTTTGCAATTTTGTTCCCGTGTCCATCATACAACTCAAAGCCTGTTCCTGTGTACTGATTGACTTTCCATTTGAACTTGCCCATGTGCGTATCAAATGACCAACTCCCAGTCATGGAGCTGTTTTTGATAACCATAGGCTGATTGTACACTGATAGGTCAACCGTTGATGTGCTTATATGCATCGATGCTACTCCGATGGTGTTCTCGGGGGCTGGAAGGCCTCGGTGTAAAATAAAGCTGGGCTTAGTCGGGCGCTTAGATATGGTGTATAGTGGTGGTGCATCTTTTGGTGAACCTGCGGGCGTGACGAAGAGGAGGTTATCATCGTTTGGGTGTGGTCGGACAATGAGTGATTGAGAGCCATCATTGGGAGAGACTCCTTGGGGGCCAGATGACCCGTATAACACTTTGTTCAAAAGTTCTTTCATGATGGAGTTCAAATGAGGAAGAAAATGGGCTGGTGAATGATTGGTTGTTTTTTAAGATGCTTTTATCTAGAGGGATGATTCAAAGGCCAAGATGGGTTCAGAACTCATTTATATTCGTATCATGGGTATGATGTAGAGGCGTGGCTTTAATGTATACTCAGCTCTATCCCGAAAATGGTGGAATGCCGCGACTGAGGCGATGCGTGTGGTGGGGTGTGGGATCTACAAGAGCGAAGCTTAATAAAGCTTGATGCTTATACTTGCGAAGGTACAGATAGCGTCATCTATCATTGCTGCTGTGTCCAAACCGTTGCCTATAGCACTCTGTGTTCAGCGCTGGTGATGTATCATTACTCTGTGCTATCTGGCCCAATTCCGCATGTCTACCACGATGAATAGCTACTGACGATAAGAATCAAGCTATTATGATGGATGTAAATACAACCAACTACCAACAAACACAGACGAGCCATTACCACTGTCCTCGAGAGGATCTCAATATTCGAAGATTGCCTACCTTCTTGCGTATAATCTCCCATAGCGACCCAAGCCTTTCTTCCCCTCGCTCTGTTTCGTTTACTGCGACAGATTCGACTGGTTTTATAGGAGACGTGCGTCGTTTCAATTTCTCCTGAGTTGAAGTGAGCCCTCTCCATTATTGTTGTAGTTCCGGGATGGTGGTCTCCAAAGACTTGTCGATGTGCGTCCAAAGCGATGTGAAAGAGTGACGCAGCATAGTTGTGTCGGCCCTGACCATCATAAGCCCACGCGAGCATCGCCATGATGTGGGTTGTGCTAGGATGCTTCTCTCCACGCAGCTCTTTCGCAAGACTCAGTGATTTGATCAGAATCGCTTCGCCTTCTTCATACCGGCCCCGTGCATAGTATATCTTCACAAAGAATTTCTGTATGTCGATATGAAACTCATATTTCTCACCAAGTACCACTTGTCCAATTTCCAGTGCTTTGGTAGCAATCTCTTGCGTCTCATCCAGGCGATCCTCCCCGACGTATACGCGACCAAGATCTCTCATGGTTGTAATAAGCTCCAGTACTTCTTGGAGAATACCTCCAGCATTATCAAATTGACCCTCGTGTAGTGTATCGCAAGGTTGTCCATGGCTCAAAGTGTATCCGGGTGCTTTTCTCCAAGTACAGTTTGTCTGAGACTCAATATTCGTTCAGCCAACGACATTATCTCTTGCCATCGACATTGATAAAAGAGAAAGTCAGTGACACGATTGAGCAGAGAGGCTGTCTCAACCTCTGTGTTGCTCATCTCTTCCCACTTCCCTACTCGCACAGCATGCGTCGTATATCTCTCACATAGCGTCGTCCACCAGATCTTTCTTCTCTCGACAGGAAAGAGGTTATTCAGTACCTGAAGCTCCTTGCGGTTATAAAATGCTTCAACGTCCCTGAGCCCATTGCATGCCTCGTTCTCGGTCAAGCTCTCAACTCTCAGCTGCAGCTCGCACTGCGCCAAACAGGCGTGAACCTTTCAGTTGGTCATCAACCCCTCGTTTCTCTCCAATGGTCATGTAGTCGGCCGAAAAGGTGGCTTCACTATCAGCATGGACCCAGAAGACACAACATTCTTGGTCGGTATCGCATCGTCGATAGGCATGGTTCACGGCAATCTGCGTCTTGACTGAGCCTCCCAAGCCCAAAAGTGCAGCACCGCAAGATCCTGGTGTTGATGGTAGAAGGTCATCTGGTCTCTTCATCAGACCCTGGCGATGGACCAAATCTTTGTTGCGGGGATAAGGAATGACGTGAATAACCCCGACGTGGGGCATCTGGCGGGGCGAGCTATAATGGACATGGTTGTGGACATCTCCTAGATTGATTCTGGTGTCGTCGTTGAACGAGTTATGGCTGATGTCACGCCGTGTGCTTCCTGGATGTCCCGACATGGCAATATCGGTCCATCAAAGCCGTGTCGACTACATGCATCGAAAGTAAGCACAAGTAATGAGGCGAAATAGAAAGATGAAGCCTGCGTAGTCAGGCTCTTGACCTCGTGCCCAAGTTTCAAGGCACCAGATACTGTTGGTCTTGTGGCTGAAGAGGACAGAGGCTGAGACACAGCATGGCCCTGGTGGCAATGTGCTGCCACAGGGCTGAGCATCCAGGTACATAAGACAAAAACGCCGATCTCGGGATAATCGACTACAATATGCCTTAGATCGACATGTTCCTTTTCAATGATTTGCTACCAGCTGTCCACAAGATCAAGAGACACCGGACTCAACGATCAAATCAGATTCAGTAATAGACATAATCCAGATAAAACTCATTCTTAGAAACTGCCTTCAATCTCATCGACTTGCCTCGAAACTTAGTACTATGCCCAACAAGGAAAAACGCTGCGCTCCATGTCATCCTTCAGTGGAGAATGTCCAATAGGATTGTCCATGTTCAGGCTCATACCCTTGTCTCCTCTTCTCCAAGGCTGAACCCCTGCTTTTGTACTTCTCCAAAATCAGCCTTTTATCCCCCATCGCTTGATAGAAAGCGGGGGCCATCAAGTGAACGAGAAACGACAATGACAAGACAAGTTTATTAACTAAATACCGGCTTGATCCACCGCCAGAAACCTTACCTCAAACAATTCAATCTTGACTCTTTTAGGATACATCGACCGCTGACTCCAAAATGCCGGGTGTTCCATCTTACAAAGGCTGTGATGCCTGTCGAAAGCAGAAGAAAAAGGTAAGTTATTAGGAAAATCACCCGAGACTGGGGATTTAACCACGGGAATAGTGTGATAAAGCTCAACCGAGATGCGCCAGATGCGAAAGACTGGATATCCCCTGCGTCAACGTGGGGAAACAGCGCTACAAGTTCAAGATCCAAACTCTAGACCGTGGATCGTCATCGAGTTCAACGCCTCAGATTGTCGACACTGACGGAGAAACCTCTAATTCGTCTAATTCACGAAAGTCGGTCTCGCCTTTTCTCTTTCAGCAAGCTCTGATCAAAGTGCCGAGTAACAAGACGACTACTGTTACGCATACGTTAGTATCAAGACTCGAGATTACAGACTTGCGATACGATATCACCTGTTATGGAGACTTTTTGCGACATATCCCAGCGAGGCTGGGCAGGAATGAAGCCCTCGACGCATCTGCTGATGCGTTGGCTACCACATTTTCGACACTCCATATGCCTCAGGGATACCAGACAATTGACGCATTGACGAAATATGGCCGCGCTATCAATTCTTTGAGGTTATGTCTGGATAACCCTGCCAAGGCCAGGATGCCCGAGACAATGTGTGCTGTGTACCTCATCATGATCTGCCAGGTTCGTTGCACGAGCACATTTCAGAATCAGCACTAACATAATGCAGGGTTGGCTAGGGAGAGACGACGATCCATCCACAAGCCACGGCCAAGGCCTAGCATATCTCCTCAAAGCAGCAGCACGAGAGAACTGGAAAGCTGGTTTTGAAACCGAGATGATCCTCACATTCTGTGTTCCAGTGGTATGCAAACTTCGTCACCAGTTCCATCTCAAGTATTAATTAACAAATCCTTAGATCATAGAAAGCATCTCAAACCCTAAAGTCAAATTAGAGAAATGGTTCTGGGACATGCTCGACAACTTCAAAAAGAACAATCCACCATCCTCGGCCGAAAGTAAACAAGCAAGAGAAGCAGGACAAGAGGATGGTGGTATCCCGAGTCTTTCGATAAGAAACTTGGGAAGACTGCCAGACTTTATCAATGATCCTGAGACGCATCGTATGGAGATTACGTGTGCGTATCATAGGTTATGTCGAGACTTACGGAAAGTAGCAGAGATTGTCAAAGCTGTGACGTGGGAACCCGGATACTCTCCCACGCCCATGCAACTTCGGCTGTCACGGTCGTACAACTCTGCATACTCTGTCATGCTTACAGTTCTCGTGATAATGAACTGTCTCATGCAAGCATTTGATCCATACAACCTCGCTCTCGTGGGTGAAGCAGCACTCTGTTCCTCAGAAGTAGTATCCATGGCACGAAACATAAGCCAGTACCGACCACTTGGGGCGAGTCATGTACCGTTAGCGCTTGCTATCGCGTGGGCCGCCACTGAAGAAGAGGGTCTGAAGACGCAGCTGTATGATCTGCTGAACGAGTATCAACAGGATTGGATGGTGACACGGTGGGAGAAGGTTGGTTATTGGTGGATGGATAAGTTTGCTGAGCTGAGGGAGAGGTTGGCGCCGAGGGTCATTTCTCCTGACGACGAGGAAATCTTCAGCTTCGAAGGTACAAGTGTAAGTTTGAGTCATAGGCCCAAGCAGCCTGCTGAAGAGTGCTGTGTTATGTAGAAGGTTCGATGGTCATGTAAGAGTAATAGAAATGCTTAATTAGCCTCATATTTGACCAATCCGGTTCGATGACTATGAAAGATTTCGAACCCAGCACGTTGTATTCAGGTATCAGGATATTAGAAGAATTGGCCGCAAGGGGCATAGTAGACACAATATGTAGGCCATTGCATGCTACTAGGATTAGAACTCTCCCGCTGTTGATTCTTATATCCTAAATCTTCGCGGCCTACCTTTTTGGAACCCAGTAGCTAGGGCATCATTTAATTCCACCCGAGCATGCGAGACAGAAAAGACTGGCCTTTATCTCTGCTCTCAACTAACTCTTCGATCCTACTCCTATAATGCTGCGGCAACTCAATTGCATTAGCGATTTTGTCAGAGGTCGACTTTCAGAAACTTGGAACGTTCCGTTCGATCGTGCACCCCTTTCTATCATGAGCTCCATTGCACGCCCGATATCATCAAGAAGATACTCCGACTTTGTCTCTTGTTTCGCATGCTGATGACACATTTCCAGAAATAACTCCCAAGGTGTCCTGTTCTCATAGATGTATATTTCCGCGTTTGGATCAGCCCCTAGGTCCAGGAGAAGTTCCACAATGGACAACACAGGACCTTGTTCTAGATGTATTATTGGAAGAGGCGTGACCATTGTTGGCCGGAGGGCGTAATCTAACAAGGGACGACCACCTTTTTGTCGAATCGCGGCAGGGTTCTTTTGCAAACGGTCTGCGGTGTATAAAGCCAACCGAGCTTGTATCGTCGCTGCCATGAAGGTCTTCTTCCGCCCCTCTCGAAATTTGCCATGTGGAGGGTCCTTTGTATTTGTCCAATGAACCCCGAGATCATTCAGGATTTCGGAATTCGTCCGGTCCAGCTTATCGAGAATCTTAAAAACCTGCTTCAAAGTCGTTTTGTCATGTTCTGTTTTTCCATCCTCTTCTAATCTGGTAAATGTCTCCTCTAGATTCCGGGCATAATGCATCAGTCCATCAGCCATAATGTGTAGCTGATCATAAACACGGGAAGAGCTCTCGTCCGGAGCGATGATCTTGTTGAGGCCAAGCATGATCCTGCAGAGCGACAAATGAGGGTCAAACTTCTCTGTCGGTCGCTTTTGAATCATATCATCTATAACACCTGTGTCAAGAAAGAAATCTCTCACAGTTCGGTGCAAAAAGTCTACTTGATTCTTGAACAGTCCAGTTTCTGTTCGATTTACAGTCACGTAGAGTAAATCGCCACAACGAGCGTTGAGCCTTGTGTTTGATCGCTTGCAGATAGCCTCGCTCTCGACATCAGTCAATGGACTTACTTGCATCGTCAGAGCGTAATCAGGGTCGTCCATCTCGCGGTCCAAAAGTTCAAAGGCAAGCAAAGGCAAAGCTTGCTCAGCAGCTATAACAGTTCTGAAGATCCTTGTAGTACTGTCCCAGTAAATCGTCTCGATACACTGCAGCATATGTTCAAAGTATCTCTGAAGGTCATCAGGAAGCTCGTTCAATCGACTTTGCAAATCTGCGTAGTTATCGTCCTTCAGTAGCCCTCTCTTCAAAGAGTTGACCACGAGATAAACCCAGAGGAACACTCCCTGTGCGCGTTGGACGATAGTGTCTTTAATCTCAGAGCACCGCGGGTCCATTTCAGAAAGCTTCTGAAACTTCGGATCAACGCCTAATTCGTCCTTCACGTAGCGCCTGATATCTTCCCTAGTTAGGTCCTCGAGCTGTAGCTTCCACTTGACATGGCTAAACTCTCTGTCGAAAGCATCCCAGGGCCGACTAGACACGCAGATCTTGATGGAGGGCGACGAAGCGAGAACCCTCAAAGGACTCAGAAGCTCTTCAAATGTTCCGGTATAGCGATGGGCTCCAGCTGTATACTCATCGAGGCCGTCTATAAAGAAGCAAAATCGCAGTGGTAGGGACTTTTGAGATGAGAGCTGCTCGAAAGCACGAAAAAGAGCCTTATCGTCCCACGCGTCGTATAGGTTAGACTGAAATGAAGACTCCGGATCGGGAGTGTCAATGATGTCGATGAGCTCAGGACATTCTCTGAGAACTTGATAAAGTATCGTTTGGAACAGCCCAGTAAGTGACTTTTGCATGGATAAGCCTGCATTCCAGAAGAAATGGCTGGCCGTGATAACCCTGTGCCCACGCCCCCAGGTATGGAGAATTGATTGTGTATCGTCGTGCGTAGCAATAAACTTCATCAAAGTCGACTTGCCACTCCCAGCTTTGCCTTTGACCCAGAAGAATCCGCTCCCCTCTTCAAGCCACTCCCGAAATCCAGTCTTTCCTTCAGTGAAGACCCATTTGAATGTGGCTTTATGGTGATCCTGGATAGCGCTGTGTCGTTGCTTAATCTCCCTGAATCGAAGACTCTTGAGAAAATCGTGATGCTTCTTGACGCGTTGTGCTTCGGACACAAGATTGTCTAGGTGTGAGATGATCATCTTGGCAGCGTTACTCGTGCCTTCTTTCTTCAGATCAATGCCCGTAATGAGGGATTCGATAGACTCTAGTTTCGTGGTTGTGCTGGCTTCTAACACGGCGTTTTGGTGCTTCAATTCACGTATCGCAACCAAGGCTGATGACTGTCGAGAACTATAAATGATATTAATAGCAGTACTGAATGCATTTATCTTGAACTGACTGAGATGAAGTTGTCAAAGCAAGCAACAGCGTCTTTTGCACATTGATCAACTTTCCTTCCAAGGTTTGGATCTCCGAATTTCTCAGCCGTCGAAGCATCGTGGTCCGTATAGCCTCGAGTGCCTTTAGCTCTCCAGGTCTCCGGCGTAGGAAACCGAGAAGAGTCTCAAGTTGTGAGGCGTATTCGTCGCAGGCCTTGGCTTTTTGAAGCAAATTCTCATCGATGCTAGTCTGCCGCGCATCTTGAGGATTTGATTGACTCTGATCGATTAGGGCGACTAAGGTCTGTAGTCTCTCTGTATTGGCGAGAAATTCTTCGTCTTCTTGGATAAGACCTGACGTGGATTTATATGCTCTTTGCGCGGTTCTTGTCAACTTGATTCCCACTTCGACGAACTGGAGTATGTTTCCGACCAAGGCTATCGCAGCCAGTTCAGCCATTATGTCAAAGGTTTGGGTACAAAAACGAACAGCCTAAGACGTCTGACCCAAGTAGCATAAGTCAACCCAGTTATTTTGTCTCTTATGTTGCCAGCGGCCAATTTTTGTGATACCTGAGACATGGACAAAAAATTAGTAGATTGGTTCAGGTTGAAAATAAGGCTAGGGCTGTGATGTACGATATATCATATTAATCTGCCTCGCTGACCGGAACATGTTGCGGGCCGATGCGAACCCATGTCGTCAAGGCTGACTGACCTTGGGGGCTGAAAATCCGACCTGCAGCACAATTGGTATTATTACATCCTTTGACAATACCAAGGAACAGACCGGCGAAGAGTATCTACATCAGATCATGTTCAGGACAAAGGGCAGCACTACACCGCTTGCGCGTACCTCTCGTTGGCCTCAGAACGACAGTGGTAGGCTCCATCATCTTTGTTTCAAGATGCACTACCAGCTGATCGAGCTAACTCCACTTGAACACAGCTACAGAGGAAGCAGGCTTCTACAATGAAGTACGACATATGTCGGGAAGTCTAGAAGAGGTCCCACTTACTCAAGACGAACGAGTCTGGATACGAGTGCCCGTCTCAGTCTTCATGTTGCTCATATACAACCCCATGTCATGGCTTTTTCGGCCTTTTCGACCGATATTCACAACTCCCCAAGGCCTTGTGGGACTTCTTATTGTGTTCTTACTCGTCTTTGTTCCTCTTTTTGTTACGTCGGGGTGTCTTTCTCGCATTACCAAGCCATATCCACACCACCATTCAAAAGAGTGACGATCCAAGCAGATCGCCGTTTCCTAGTACACAACGCTGGGTCAACCAACACCTATTATGGCCATCGAACCGATTTTCTTCGATCTGTGTGAACTCACATCAAGTGAAATGGAGAAAGGTGATGATCCAGGGACTTCGGCTAAGAAAAATTACATACGCAGCAAGTCAAATCTTGAAATGCAATTCGGCCCACACGTAAACTTTATCATCAAAATATATCATATTGTACAAGAAATAAAGACTACCCATTTGCAAATACCTAAGCAGATGGCCCACCAACATAAATCGTCAAAGTGTTCGGCTCTCCCGAAACAACACCCGAAGCATTTTCGTTTCCATCAGGATTCACATCATCGTATGGGAACGCATATCCCTTACCATCAACCTCGTAAGAATGCACAATACGACTATAGTGGCTTGTAGGGTCAGTCTTGTAGTATTCCTCCTGTCCAAGCTTTGGCTGCGTATCACCGCCGTCGGAGAGAAGTGTGGACCGTACAAAGGCAGCGCAGAGACGAGGAACAACCGCTGCATGAACACCGTTGTCACCTTCTTGAACTGTGAAAGGCCCGCTGTTGCAACCCCAGATATCCTTTGTGTTGGGTTTACCGTATCCGCGGTTGTCTCCGTCGCAGGTCAGTTCCTCGCCTGTAACGCGGCATTTTACCTCGCCTGCTTCAGACTGCGTGTTGATGATGAGGTCCTGGTTGGTATACTTTGTCCAGACGTCATTAACATATGTATCCCAATAATCTCCAAAAGTGATGGGTTCAAGGTCGTATTGGTTTCCAGGAGACAGCACTCGAACTGGTTTACCTTGGGCGTTGGCGATACACATGAACGTCCACGCCCGCCCGTCAGCGTCTTTCTGCTTGATGAGATCATCGCAGATCTTACTAACAGAACCGGACTCTAGGCCGACACATGATTGCTCGCTTCCGTCTTTGAGAGCAAGACCCATACCAAGGGGAATTCCCACAAAGTCAACATAACTAATGTTGGCGTAGAGAACTCCATTTGTGTATGTAAACTCGACAAACCCCCAATCCACGCCTGCACTGGGATCTTGAAGGTTCGTAACAGAAGGCTGGACCAGGCCATCGCCACTTCCAATGTCTACCACAAAGAAGTGAAGATCGTCGTTGGCGAAGTAAACGCGGCCAGAGCTTATAGATATAGGGATTGTAAAGTCCATCGTCTGGCCTTGTGGTGGGAGAGGAATGGCAATGTTGTCCTTGATCTCAACGGGTACTTTCGACCCGCCTGACTTGGGATATACAAGACTTCCATCAGCGCCTATAAAGACAACAGTGCCATCAGAGTCCAGCCCTGAGATGTAGGCTCTGACGTTACCACCGCTAAAGTTATTCACCAGCTTCAGCGGCAACGAAGCAGGTTCAGCGCGGTGGGTGAGAACACGAGTTTTGTTGTTTGCGTATGTGCCATTGAGTAAGTTGTCATCTGATACTTGTATCTTTCCAGGATTGGCTCTGAGAAACCCCTCAGGTGTTGTATCATGACGACGAAGGAGTGACGAAGATTGCAAAGGAGCGGCTAGAGCTGTGCCAAGAAGGCCAGCTAAGAAAAGGAATGAACGCATTCTATCAAAGAATGACTTTTTAAAAATTGTCAAAAGAATGAATGAAAAGAAATGAAAATGTGCTTTACAAAATAGAATACCATTGTGGTTAACTACAGAGCTATATAAGTTAAAATTCACAATCAATAAGTGTTTCACGAAACAAAGGATTCACAGGGACAATCTGATGCTCATCAGGGATGGAGCGAACTGTAATGCGGGAGTAACAGTTAAAAATGCATGAAATAAACAGGGGAGTATCGAAAACGTTTGATATATATTTGAGGGAAGAGGCTCAGAGTGTGCGTTGTGTGAAATGATTCGTTGGTTTGTGGAGGAGCTAGGATGGATTTGAAACAAGGGTCTTATGAAAGCTCAAACAGTTTTGTTTTGGAGGATCAAGAGTCCATGCTCCTTTCATCTCATCCTAGAGCCAGTCAACGGACCGAATCCCCGGTTTGTTTTCTCCGAGGGGATGGATTGTTTCAATGAATATTTGGTGATGGTTGAGCATTAATACATGTTTGATATACGTCTGGCAGCGGTTAGCTACCCAATGAACAACAATTCAGCCGACAAGTGACATGCGATTGCAGACTTAAACTGTTCCGATATGGTTAGTCTGAAAAACTCGTCGACTTGATCAAAGGATTAATGGTATAATCCTTCTCGTTGGTCGTAGGATCAGACCTGAGTTGTGTTGCGTTTCAGACTGTCAGCCGCTAAACGCACGTATTTATGCGTCGCAAATCCCACGACACGGATTGGCCTGTGCTTGCGATCCTGCCATCACTTAATAGGATAAGCATCAGTTATCGAGTCAAAATGTAGAATAAACCCGAAGCTATGGACTATTGCCATCTTCCTGAGACCAATATTGCTTTTGCTAATAACCTAAACTAAACTTCAATTCCTAGATATTACAACTTACTCTGCTTGATTAGATGAGCGTTAACAGGCGAAATAGCTTTGCCCGTCTTATGAAAAGAAAGAATATTCTCCATACCCAACTTCTCAAATCCAACATGTGAATCCAAGGATGCACCCGCATTATGCGACAATAGCTCCACATTCTTCATCTTGATCAACTCAGGGCTGATGACAGGCTCGTGCTCGAAAACATCCAGTCCCGCGCCCGAAAGATGTCCACTCTGGAGAGCTTCAACAAGATCTGCCTCGTTGATGAGTTTTCCACGCGCAATGTTGACCAGCTTGGCGCCCTTCTTCATCTTTGCCAGGCCCTCCTTGTTAAGTAACGCTTCGCCTGCAAAGGGCGTCGCGACAAGAACGCAGTCTGCTTCTGCCAGCAGAGTGTCAGCAGATTTATGATAGACTGCTTTGACAGGTTCTTCAATTGCTTTGGGCATTTGGACCACGTCGTTGTACAGGATCTTCATGTCAAGTGCTTTGTAGGCCTTTTCTGCGATACGTTGACCAATTCGACCGAAGCCGATGATGCCGAGACTGAAGCCGCGAGGATTACGGGATACAGGCGCGAGATTACGTTGGGTATCTAGGAATTGCTCACTTGAACCGGAGCGAGCGGCGATGCTGGACCAGCTGAGTTGGCGGAAGACAGAGATGATGAGCCAGATTGCGGCGTCTGCGACAGATTCTGTGCAAGCAGCTGCAGCGTTACAGTATGTGATGCCTACACCAGTTAGTATTTTGATATCTTGCCAACCAGTAGACATACCTCTCCTGGCAAGAGCAGCAGTATCAACCCAGTCAAAGCCTGCACCAGCACTGGCGTAGATCTTGCACGATGTGGGCAGCAGAGAAATCAATTCCTCATCCCAATTGCCCATCTCGCCGCCCGTATTCCAAAATGGTCTGTAAATGGCGAAAAAGTCGCCAAAGGTTTTGTTCTTGAGAGCTTGAATGAATTCAGCGCGAGGCATGCTGTGCGACCGCTTGATGTCGAAGTGGGATTTGAAGGTGGTGTACAGATCATGGTTCCATTTTATATCGTCGCCGAGCTGGAGGACAATTGGTCTGGCCATTTTGTCTGTCAAGAAGAATTGAGTCTGAGAACGGTAGTGCTATGGTGAAGAGGTTGAGACTGGAATGATATCAACAGGCTGTTAAATGAGTTCAAAGATGTATGATATGAGAGACGGATCAGCAGATAAGATCCCATTGACCTTTTATTATATAGACTCGGACCTTCGGCCGATGAATCTTGTTGAGAGAATGCCGTGTCTCAATAGCCTAATTTCGACCGTCTGTCTACTGTAACGTAATCGTTACAGGGCATTTCTGGCTGGGAGAGACCCATGGAAATGAGCTATAGTTGATGGGTTATTAGTCGGAAGGCTTCCCCGACGCTAAGATCGGGCTTCTCGCCGAGTGCAAGGTCATCGCGATGGAGACCAACTGAAAAGTCTGGGGTAAGAGGAGAAGAATGAAGTGGTAGCACCATCAATGTTGGTATATTGTATCGTACAAAGACCATACGAAGAATTCTATATCTTGCTATGTCTCTCCTTTGCTTTGATGAGATTGTCCACCTACTTTGACATGGGCTTTCCAAGCCCAAGTCCTTCTCAACCTAGATGTCTACGGTACAAACACTGGTTCAACTGCATCCACCTCTAAATTTAATCCTTCTTCTGAATCCTGGGGAAACTCAACCAAACACCAGCAACAACAGTGATCAAGGCAAGAATAATAGGCTGCAAAACCCCAACACCCTTACTATTCGCAATAGCTCCAATTGCGAACGGAAAGACGGTTCCTCCAGTGCCACCAATCGCCATGGCGAAGCCAATAGCAGAAACGTGGATCTTGGCTGGTAGCAGCTTGGCAGTCACCATGACGGCTCCGGGAAACATGGGTCCTAAAAAGAAGCCCAGAAAGGCCACAGCAATGGCCGAGACTATGAACTGAGGAACTAGCCAGAAGAGAAGTTGCAAGCCGATACAGATGACGAGGTAGATGGACAGACAGAGTCTCTCGCCAAAGCGTTCTGTCACAAAACCTAGGCTTGCACGCCCGAGAGCCATGCCTGCCCAGAAACCTGTACCGGATGCACCAGACGCATATGCTGAAGCTTTTCGCACGCGAAGCATGAATGTGACGATCCATCCACCAAGACCGACTGCATATTATCCATTAGTGCTGTTCCGTTCCTAAAGGGAAAGATGATCAATGACTTACCTTCGACTCCCATGTAGGCAAAGAAGAACAAGGAGCAAAGCCATGTTACTTTGGACTTGAGCGCCTCTCTTGTTCCAGCGCCACTGTCTTCCGATTCGTTGACGTGTTCAAGCTTGTAGGCAGCACCAGTCTTTTGCCAGAAGGAAACAGTGAGGCCAACCCATTCAACCACGGCAATACCAATCTACCAAGAGTCAGTTCAGTCCAGTACTTGACCTGATTTACGATGTACATACCATGACATAATAAAAGGTATACCAAGGCAAATCGTAAGAAACTACCATTGAAGTGGCAATAAGCGGTGAAAACAGCGCTCCGAGGGAATACGAGGCGTGCAAAAAGCCCTGTACGGTATTCGCCTTATCCATGGCGCCGACCCAAGCGCAAAAGCACGCATCCGTGAGACCGTTTCCGAAACCGCTAAAGATGTTGCAGACAACAAGAACGGGGTATGGAGGGTGCAGAGCCAGAGCGACAAAGGTGATGAGATGGCAAAGGGGCGCCATGATGGCGACGCCGCGCTGGCCGAAGTGCATGTGGATTCGTGCGTTGGTGAAGGCGGCGACCGAGTAACCGGCGAAAGGAGTGAGGAAGATGAGGGAGATGACCGTGTAACTTAGATCATAATATGTTTCGAGCTGTTGTCATGTTAGATGGCATGGTTGTCTTCCCAAGTTGACATATACATACATATGGAATCAAAGCCTGTAGTATGATAAATCAGTACCAATTCATTTATCAGTTTGGGAGATACGTACACCAACGGCTGCATCATTCATGCCAGCGATAATAAATGACAAGAAAGCAAATCCGAGCTTGAGCATATTCCCTCTGGGATAATTCCATCTCTGCGCCTGCGTCTGCGCATATGGAGGAGGCACATCTTCAGGCGGTAAAGAAGGCTGCTGTTGTTGTTCTTCAATTGTATCTTTTCCACGTCCCTGTATAGTCATGAGCTCAATCGGCTCTTGAGTTTGTGTGGCGGTGGCCGACATGATTGATGATTAATGATGGATGACCTCTATTGTGAACGAACAAACAAGACGGTGAAAGAAAAGAAATCAAGGCTTTCTCGCCCTTGGCGGTATTTATCAGCTCTATGGCAGGGATCTGCAGGTGGAACGGAGAAACAATAAATGACTTGCTTGCGCTTTGTAGACCTGTAAATGGAAATTGTTCCAGCCAGAACAAGACAAGACAAGACAATGTTGGTGACTGGGCGATAGCGCGGGGTTTTGGAGGGCGATGCTTATTTTTACATGACGCTATACTCGTTGGGGCAATTGTCGGCAGGAATAGTCTAGGGTTCCAATTTTGTAACGGCCCGTCTTTCCGATAGTGTTCAATTGATAATGGCAGACCAGAGAGAGGCATCTATATGCCCATCTAGTACCAGGCTGGCCTCAAGAAACAGTCACAAGGACACCCCCTAGCAAATCCCACGAGACAATTGTATGTCTTGCTCAACTCTCACGGTAAGCCTCAGGCAAGACACCTTCAAGCGCCGCCTTGATCTGCAGCGCCAAAACCCGCGAGTACCATCTATGCTGCTGCGTAAACCCCCCCATGACCCAGTAATTCTCAAGACGCAGATGACGCTTCCACATTCCGCAAATTTCACCTTCCGAGTCCACACCCCATGTTGCATCAAGACGTGCCGCAATCTCGCGAGGGCCTAGTATACCCTTATCATGGACCTCATCATCACCTCCCAGGATCTCAACTGCCGTATCGCGAACGTCATGGTCAGCGTACCCCGTACACCATATTACAGCGTCTGCATCAGCCGTGCTTCCATCTGAGAATTGCAAGCCTGTCTCTGTAAAAGAAACCGGCTCAACTCCTGCTTTGATGCCAGCTCTACCCCGTGCCAACAACTCAGTGCCACCAATATCAACATAGTGTCCACCCGCTCTCTCTAACAGGTTTGAGTACAACGCCTGATCAGGTTCAGCGCTGTCGAGAACTGGGAAACCTGCTTCTTGAAGCGCAGTGTACCGGTTTGATTCTTGTGATGCGAGCATACGGAAGAGGTTGCGGGCTAATTGACCGCTTACCTCTGTTGGGAGGGTCAAGAACATCCTATCAGCCGCAGCAACACCAAGATCGTAGGCACCTAGACTTGATTTGTTTTGTATGTACTCTAACGGAACGATGTAGGTCGGAGATCGAGCGACCATTGTTACTTGGAGGCCGGCGGCATGGCAATCTTCCAGGATATCAAAGGCTGTGTTTGCTGAGCCTACAACAAGAACAGACTGTCACATATTAGAAGGCTCGTGAATAAACAATGAGAAATGACTCACCTTGACACCCTGATCTGCCAAGCGTTCACCGTTTCTATAATCAGAAGAATGGATGGCGATGCCTTTGTAGATATGTGCATTTGCTATTGTGGGAACATGTGGCTTTTGCGATCCAATACCAGTAGCTTGAACCACGTGCTTCGCCGTCACGGTAATAACAGCAACAGGGGTTTTGACTTTGATCTTCCATTTCTTGGTCGATATGTTGTAAGTAGTCGACTGGATCTTGGCAGAAGTGATAATGTTGAGATTGAAACGAGAGACAAAGCATCTCAGGTGATCGGCCAATTCGTCTTTACTAAGGAGATGATCTCCTTGGAGCTCGTCCTGGTAATCTTTGGAAGCCATGGTCAGTCTTTTTGCTTCCTATTCACATATAATATCCACAAAACTCACTCATATACGGCATTTCGCTGAACGAAGTCGGAACATGAAACTTCATGCAGTCGTATCGCAAAGCCCAGTTGTCCCCAACGTTGGCATTCTTGTCAGCCATGACACTCTCAACACCTAGTGTTTTGAGCCGGGCTGAGAGAGCCACGGCACTGGAATTCTGTCAGTCAGTGCTCTACACTCTGATTGTGTACTTACCTGTTACCACCGCCGATGATAAAAACATCTGTCTCACTGTTTTCCATGTCGTCAAGACTGAGACCAGGGGTTTGGAGAAGTCTTGTATCTTCTGGATAGATATCCAGATTCTCCAAATTTGTGCTGAGAATCCATATCTTCCATTCTATTTCTTCGTTCCCGTTTTGAGTCGGGAGAAGAAGGACTCTTGCGCTACAAGTAGCTGCGGGAGAAGCTGTCCTGAAAGAGAGGGACGCATCCATGAATTGCTAAACAAACAGTTAAAGAAGGCATCAGCTCTGTCACGGCAAACCTAAGAAATACCACAATGGAAACATGTCACTTACAAGAACGGGTGTCGCGGGGACAAATACAGCTCCCTCCACCTTCCAAGCTGCTTTGCATCGCCTAGCCTCTTTTGTTTTGAGAAGATTCTTGGCAATGACTTCTGGACTGCGAAAGGTACGCAGGTGATATGTCAAGGCCAGAGAGTCCTTCCAGTAACATTGTTCGGGGAAGAAGCACGTCTGAAGAGTTGCCCCATCATCGTTGGACAAGGCAGAGTTGAAGGCACCTACGACGATCGAGGCTTGCTCCAGTTCGCTGCGAGTGGCAAACGAGATCAGACTAACTGTGCTTGGAGAGATTACGGGGATGGGATATTCGTCAAAGAGTGTACGAAGGTCTGCCACATCGCGATGGACATTGTTCGTCTGGTAGTCTTTAGCGATTAGCTATGGGAAGATTCAAAATATTGAGGTGGATATTACTTACTGAGTGTCATGGTGGAGTAGCGGAGTCTTTAGTCGGATTAATACCTGCCAGTGAAAGTATATTGGTTCTTTCCAAGAAGATATATCAAGAGGACTGGATTTGAGAAAGATATTTCGGGTTCCGGAGACCACGAGGGGTAGTCAGACAACGGCTGCAGTGTAGCCTTTCAACAGTTTAAGCCCCCGGGCCTGTTATGTACCCCTCATTCCATAAAAGTGATGGGATATATCCCTCACTATTATGTTACATTGCTTGTCCTCGATGCATTAAAAACGTCGGTGGCTGAAGACATAAGAGACGACATTGGCAGGTCACTTTATGCAATTTAGACCACACTGTTAGAGTGTTTATGTTTGTCCACCTAAGTCAGAACTGAGTTCCTGTCATCATTCGCCAGCTTGATTGTCCAGCTCACACTTCATATGCATGTATGTCACTTATCCTACCATATGGTACCATTGGCGAGAACTGTGGTATCGAGTTTGAATATTGGCTGACTTTCTGTTCTGGCACTTGGTCCTTTTGTCAAAAGTGGGATAGACTTGACTACCCTGAAATCATAGATTAGTCCGGTTGCCCGCTCAAATGTAGACCCTATATATACATGGAGTTGCCTCTCCGGACTGACAATGTTCGACTCTAGGTTGGGCGTCAGACTGCAGGTATTATGTAACCCAAGAATAAACTCCGAGAAGATGATACATTACCACCAAGAGGAACACTTACCATTACTGTCGCGTTCATGTTATTCTTTGTCATTTTGAAACCAGTGTTGAATGCAGAGCCGTAGAGAAACTCCAAGTTTTGCCTGGATTTTCCTGTGACAGGTTGCACTGACGAAAATACTAATGATTTCGAGTAATACAAACAGAAGTCCTTCCTTCTTCCGATCAAGTACAACATGCACGCAGTTAAGGAGAAATTTAGGGGTCAAAAATGACATACTGTAAAGCTACCTATGCATGTATCCGGATGTTGTAGTTGTCCAAAAAAGATAGGTACAACGTTTGCAGTAAGCACAGTGGCCTCAGACGCTGTTCGTCTTTATATATCCTTTTTTGTATCTAGCCGTCATACAAATCATATTTCTTTTTGCTATTTCCGCAACGTGCCTGTTGATTGGTTCATTCATTGTACACAGAACTTGTACAGAAGCAAGATCCAAGTAAGCGTACTATCAACAGACTATTGACACGCTAAAATTGTTAATCTACAAAGCCGTTAGATCGCAATGCCCAGATTGGTTGTAGTCCGAGATCAGCTACTAACTATGCATTAGATAGGTGGTTTGGCCAGCACCTTAGTTTAGGGGGTCTCAGGGATCTAATTTTAAAATACTTCTTAAAAATCCTTTCCCCGGAAGTTTTGTTCTGGATCTCATTTGTTTCAAGCCACATCTCCAACTAATGTCACTCTCTATAACGTGGTAGAAACCATGGTTGTATCCTCCTCTTTCTGGGGCTTCGTAGCCTATGCTTCGGTTGCCTTTGCTGGGCTTTGTAGACCGTCAGGTACGTCTTGTCACTTTCTGTTTACCGTATGCCTCGCCAGATAGCCTACTTATCTTCTTAGGCGATGTCTGTTCTGAGATCAAAAGGCTCCTTGGTGATGAAGCAGTCCCTCTCTGTTCATCTTACCTTCAGGCAACTCCCGCAACTGTCACAGTAACAAGCACCACTACTCGAACAAGCTTCCAAACCATTGTGTCTCCGCCCGAGACAATTTCGACTTTGTTTGAAGAGTGAGCCTAAACCCCCATCAGTCATGAGTTCATATCGGTAACCAACATATATGGTAGGACCACCACTGTTGCCTTCACCCAAACGGTAACCTATGCTCCTCCGGACCCAACCGTAACCGATACCGTCAGGCAGGGCGTCACGACTATTTACGTCTACCAAGCCAACCGGAAGCGCGAGGCTGCTCTAGACACAGTACTTGCTAGCCTTGAGAACAAATACTCAGGGGCTGTAGTGACTGCTGGCTGCAACTGCGTATACGATCCTACCACCGAAACAATTACCCAGACAACTGATGTCACTGCTGAGGCGACTTCTCAAGCTACTGTTGGCCCTCTCACGACCGTGGTAGTAACAGAGGTTAAATATGTCCCTATCACCAAGGCTACCGTAGTAGTGGTAAGAACGCACATAATCACCGTCGACTCTGTCTAACATCGGAATAGGTTACAGTGGAACCTTACGGGACCATCACCGAAACTGTTACCACTCCAACATCGACACAGATCTTGGCAGCGTCGTGCAATGTTATAGGTTATCCAAGGGCCGATCCCAATTATAATTATAACTATCTCCGTGATACTGATCTGAGGACATGTATCGAGGGATGCAAGTCTGACAGTAATTGTCTCATGACTGGCTGGTACTTGAACAACTGTCGTTACTATTCCAGGCCCTTTGCAGATGCGGGTCAGAGTAACCCAAACGGATATTACACCTTGAATGATGAAGACTGCCCGTCGTGAACGTGGCAGGAGGGTCACACAGAATACGAGGGAACCTAGAACAAGCTGCTTTCTTTCTCCTGTACATATATATTGACTCCTTGTTTATTTATAATTCTGTCTCTCAAAAGGGCGGTGACATACACTTTTTCATGTCAAAAGACGAGTGTAGGCGGCATCCCCAAAGAAAGCAAACCCTATGAGTCGTTGATGATACGTTACATGACTCGAGATCACTTCGGCTCCAAACGCTACAGTCAAATTCGACAAATGCTGACGCTTTGAGGGAGACATGGGGCTCAGACATGGCCGTCATTGTCTCGTTCAAGCGGAGTGAGACAGACCTGTGGGTGTCGGACCTGAAGGTACGAGAACAATCGTGTAGCTAAATTGGTCTCGGAGACTTCTTGGATAGGGATGATGGAATTATTCGAACACCCTGGCCGCTGAAATATCATACAAGCTGATTTATCCTTTTTGTCTAGTCATGGGTTGAGGGCCCTGTAGGGCAGCAAATCCTTGTGATAATTGATGACCGTCTTGGCATTGCTTATTTGTGGATAGCGGCACCATCGCTTAAAAGGTCGAGGCTGAGCCCCCCTTGCAAAAGTCCCAGAAGGATCAAAATAGCGCGAATTTGGACGGACCAACGGCGTGATAATTGGGCCGCGGTGGTGAGATTCGAACGTTCTACAGTACAGCTCACTTCTTGGCAGGGGCTTTAAGAAGCTTGCTAGCCCATCAGAAGAAACAAGAGAAAAGTCAAGTTTCTACAAACTCACATTCGTTACTGCCAACTTACGGTTCTCCAAACCTATACAGTCGTTTACAACACTATACATTCGTTACCGAAACGAAACATAAACTTCAAAATGGCTCGATCCATCGCCCTTGCTGCCCTTCTCTACGCCCTTCCCATCGCGGCCAAGACAGACATCGAAGGCTGCACATCTTTCACCAGCACCGTCACCGTCAGACCCGAGCCCGGATACGGAAACACGTACGAGAAGGTCATCTGGTACGTCTCCGACACTCTCGAGATTTGCGAAGGCGTCGACTGCGGTGGAGGCCGTGCTCCTCCCAAGAGCGTCCCCGGATGTCCTCTGTACAAGGGCACCGAGACCGTAACGCCCAAGTTTCTGGAAACCGACCCGGTTGCCCCAACCCCTGCGCCAATCATCAGCAGCTCCGGTTCCGTTCTTCTTTCAGGTGTTTGGTACTCTGACAGTGATGTGACTATCACTGATGATACTCCTTACACTGGTACTGCCCTGGAGCCCGAAGAGACTCGCACTGAGAATTGGTCTCTTAGTTTTGATGGGGAGTCTGAAGAGACTATGACTGGTGATTACACTGGTACCGCTCTGCCTAAAGAGACAGATGTTGATGCTACTGCATCCGCCAAGTTGACCACAATCACCTCGGCCCCTGCTGTCTCCACTCACAAGTCTAATGGAACCGCCACCACTGCTGCTGGAACGGATTCTGATGGAGCTGCTAAGCCTACTGCCGTTGATGTCGATAATGCTGGTGCTGGAGTCATGGTCAAGGCCGCTGGTGTTCTCGCTGCTGTTGCCGGTGCGATCGCCTTGGCTCTGTAAAACGTCTGGAATTAATCTGCTGGGGTAATTGAGAGCTAGATATAGTCGCGATAGAGCATCATTTAATGGGGGAAGCCTTTGACTATAGATTAATTCTTAATTCTATATTCACCTACAAATCTGTTTGATGGCACTGACCTTTAGAGTACAAAAGTGAACAGCCTAAAGAGTCTGACCTAAGTCGCATAAATGTTGTATAAACTGAGCAAATAATTTCGTCTCTGTTGCTGCTAACAGCCAACTGTCCCGCCCCTAAAGGGCCCTTGACTCATCATTTTAATAAACATAAACAAACACAAGAAAACGTAAAACCTGTCATATTCCTCCTCGTGATGCCCCAACAACAACGTATCTGAAAGCAATACTGGCAGGCACTAGACGAGATGGTAGTAATATATGGTAATTCCTTGTATACTTGGCACGTATTATGTCTTGCTATCTATCTACCAGCCAGTACAAATGTAGAACTCGCCGTACTTTGCGCATATTCACTATGCTTCGCTTCAGTAGGAGAGCTTGGCTCGACGATGTGTGCAGGCGAACTATCTACCGTCGTCTCGATAGTCCTCACGATACCACTCAGATTATCCCGTCCATTCCTCGCCGACTCTAGCGAGCTCTCAAGTTCACCCAGATCACCACCTTCTATCAGCGTCGTGTTTCTGCCTCGCATCGCCCCTTGAGTTCCTGTCAACGGTCCATCAGGCTTGACTCTAGCACTAGATGCCAGCGGTCTGTGGTTTACGTTTGTTATGTTGGAACTGTGGTAGTACATTTCGTCTGAACCGCGAGTACCCGAAGAGCGTACAATCTTGGTGATGAGTTCGGCCATTTTCATCTCGATTTGAAGCTTCAAAAGGTATGCCACTGGATGGAATGAGAGGTAACTAGAACTGTTAGCGATACTCCATCATAATGCCCTGATACATACACCAAACTACTTGGTAAGGACATTAGCCCTACCAAAACGAACTATAAGAAAACGTCAGTGCATCGTTAACCCCTGAACCTTGTGATGCCTACATCTAATGATAGAGACAGAAAGATGAGTCCCATATTCATACGGTACAGTGGGATATACTTGGTCAATCCATTCTCGATAAGTCGCGACCGGACTAGGTAGATGAAGTAGCCGTTTAAAACCCCGTCAACGACAGCAAAGATAACCTTTTCGCATCGGTCCCAGACGGCGTTCAACCGAATCCATCGGTCGCTGATTTGAAGGCGCGCTGGCATCCAGATAACGAAGACGCTAATATTAACAAGCAATATCATCACAAAGACGACCCATTTGAGGCGGGTGGCGCGAGCTTTGGAGACCATCAGTAGACCGATTCGGTTGATTATAATTTGGAGAAGAAATTGGACTTGTATTGCCCAGAAGAGTGCTGGTTTGTTAGAAGAGGTAACCACGGAATGGGAACGAGAAACGAACCAACAGAGAAGTAGAAGCCAAAGCTAATCTCTGATGTTAGCATGATCAAGAGGCATAAGATATCACCAAAACTGACCTGGGTGCGATGTACTGTCGCTGAAATCCCCAAGCTAAACATCCCAGGACCATGCTACTCAGCCAAACTGCCCAAATCATTCCCACATAGGCCGTGACGCGATGGCGTCTTCTCCAGGCGCGCCAACTCTGCTGCGTGCCTTTTGCGAATGTGAACACCGCGGCGCAGAGAGAAAAGCCCCAGAAGATGCTGGCTATATTCATATCAACTTCATTCGGGACTTCCCGGACATATCGATCCGGTATCAAGTAGCCGTATCGGCCCATGCTTGACGTGTGAGAAACATCGATCAAGGTGTGTAAAACCTGGCAACTGAATGGAGGAACAGAATTGTTAAGTACTGTTTAATTGTCTTGGCAACCAACGACTGACAAGCGCTAACAGTTGGGAAGAGTAACCTTTTTTAGATCTATTCAGTAGAATTGGGAATAGCAGCTGATAAGGAAATGCCGAATCGGCAAAGGTTAATGGCTTAGAACGTGTCAGTAGGCTTTTGTTCGCGGTGACGAACTGACACAAATGTCTCATTAATGACTTGACGTTTGATAACTGGTCCAATACAGTCTCGCACTAACTGATCAATCAAGCCAAAATGACAAAAACGGAAAATGGCGTCCAAGAACTAAACCCATCGAGGCTTGCTGACAAGGGATCTGCAACAGGATTGTGATGATCGGTATGTGAAGCTTTATTCCTTGGACAACCTAAGACGCAACCTATCAGATGGCGAGTCATTGAATGAAGAGCTGGTATTCCGAATATGGGGCTCAACATCACCCTCGTTAGCTGATTTATGGATTTATTTTAGGTACAAGCTCAGCCATATGTGACTTTCAGGCGCCAGTAATATTTAAGCAAGCTCGTGATGTTTGAGGTACGTGACACAACCACTGGCACCACGTATGGTAATAATAAAAGAGGAATAATTGTCTGTTTATTTCGTCCCTAATCCAGAGCCTTACTCTTACTAGAAATTCCGGGGAGGCATTCAACTTGTTCAGTTTGTGGGACGGGTTCTGGTCACTTCTAACCATCAAAGAATTTGCAGCTTTTGTGTTTCTGTAGCCAGGTCAAGCTAAAACATTCTTTGTATTGTAATGTTACTGACGTACCACTACATAAGTATAGTAGTTGTAAATAACCTGCGGTTATCTGAAAGGGTCATCACATTACTAAACCTTTGCAGGGAACTTGCTAAGTAAATATCCATAACGTAAAAAAGGATTGCCAGTAGAAACTTGCATGGTACATATTGATAATAAGCGTTTAGATAATGTTATCTCCCCTGTCTCTAGAGACGCGATCCATAGCACACTAAAGTCTAGTCTTGCCCAATGATGATGTCCTTCTTGCGAGACTCTGGCAAAACCACAAGCTTTTCTACGTCTCCTTGCGTCACAGTACCCTCAACAGTAGTATTATGTGGCGCCCAAACCTTGAACCGAACATCCCAAGTCTTAGGCCACGCAGCAAGCAGTCTAATATCATCGCCTACAAAAGTCTGGATAAGCTGTTCCTGCAGCCCAATAGCTGCAGCCCCATAATGGTTCAGATCAGGTGTCCAGTCAAAATTGGGACCCTTGAAAACAGGAAACTTGCACACTTTGCTAGGTGCGTATCGCTCTTCCGTCATGGTTGTTGCGTTCGCAGTAAAGCCCATACGTGCAAGCCAGATAACGTCTTGCTTCCAGCCGGTGTTCCCATGGTAAATGACTGTTTCTGTGTCGTAGAGATACGTGTTGATGGCATGGGTGATGTTGGGAAGACCAACACCGTATTCGGGCCAGGGGAAGACAGTGTACAGCTGAGGTACTTCGCTGTTCTGCACGCGTGTGTATGCTTCCGCGGGGGCAATGCATGTATGACCTTGTTGTTGACGGAGTGTGTTGCCTGGAATCTTTTCAAGGTATCTCTGGTAGTACGTCTTGTTCTGAAGCGCGAATTCATCAACAACAAGGAGATCTTTGATGACTTGGCGTAGACCAGCTAGGGTAGAAACAGGATTGTACGCCTCTTTATATGTCTCTGCGCCTGAGCCAGGATAAATGACGAGGGATTCGTTGCCCACAATGCCAGTTAATGGCCAAGGATTGCGTTTCAGCATCTCGCGAGTGTAGTATTTGTCGAACCAGGCGAGTTGGTACTCGATAAATTCCAAATAAGGCTTAACATCGTAACCCGAGTAGATGTTGGCTTGTAGAATCATGTCGGCAAATTCACTACAGAAATTGTTAGCCTCATCAAAAAGCGACCTTGTTGCACGGTGGAGTTCTCTTAGGTACTTACTTGGCAGTATCCTGCATGTGGTTCAGCCAAACATTCCACAGCTCTCCATCAGGGAAGAAATCAGGACGGGGCGTGTTGGCATCGTCATCATACCACTGAGCATTATACTCAAACACATTTGAGAGGCCGGTATTATCGATCTGTTCCAGGAAGTACGCCGCATCAAGATTCTGATATACCTTTCCTCTCAGAACCGCATTTGGCGTGATGCGTTTGTAAAAGTCAAACTGCTGCGTCATAGTCTCAAAATCGCCAGATCTCAAGAGGGGCCAGTACAACAGACGCTGGTTCTGTGCAGTGAATGTACCTCCTCCCCAGCGTCGATAGTCTGGCGTGTAAGGTCGATAAGGGTTGACAAAGACAGGATCAAAAGTCCAGAGACCGCCATTAAACTTGGTCGGCCATGAGCCTTTTGCGTTGCAGCCCATAAGGAAGCGCCAAATCTGGTAGTTCTTTCCTACTTGAAACCCGGCGTCCTTTTCACCTTTGTCTTCGTTTATGATGATGTAAGATCGAGCCCAATATTCATGCCACCATGTGAGCGTGGCTTCTTGGGTGTTTTTGACTGCTGACTTGATGACTTTCTTGAGTCCCTTGTACCACTCGTCATGGTCCTTGGTTTGGGCTTGGTACATAGACAGTGAAACCTTGAACGACTTTCCAGCCGTCTTGCTTTGGAGATTCCAGGCTTTGTAAGTAGTGTTGATGTAGTGGCCATCGGTGACCGGGCCAGGCTCGAGCTGCTCAGAGTGAACAAAAATACCAAACTCGTTGTTGCGCATCGGATTGTACATCTGATCCCCGTATTTTTCAAGCCCTTGCTGCTTAAGTTGAAAGTCCCATAGATCAAGCTTCTCGTTACGGTGGCTCATCAGCACGCCGTTCTCATGGAAGCTGATCTTGTCAGCGTATGTAGTTCCATTAGCAATCTTGGAGGTATATAAGCCCCAGGAACCCTGGTTACGCTCTTCGTTGATGATGGGCCGGTTTTCGTAACGCCAGTTCTCATAAGCGACATTGACAGAAATCTTGTCAGGGCTGTCGACTTCTATGTGTACAACAGGGTTGAATACGTCGACCCAGACTTTGGCAGTCGCGTTGTCTTTGCCGGTGTACTTGACGTATCCATCATTCAAGACAAGCCTTTGCTCAAAGTCACTGTCGAAAGGATTGGGGTCGAAGGATAGTTTGACGCGACCGAGTTTCAGAAGAGAGTTGTTCTCGTCAAAGGTTCCGCTCTTAGCGATGTACATGAGAATAGTGCCTTTCATTGCAATCTTTAGTAATTTGAATAGTTTATTGAGGCGTATGGAGAGATAGAACCAGTCTTACCATTCTCATACCATGTGTTCAGACCAATATCGCCGCCACCGAGAGGCATTGAATCGGCTGATCCATTGACGCCCGGTTTTCCCCAGACAACATCATAGGATGTAGGAAGCGTTGCCATTACAACCGTGCAGCAGAGAGAGGAGACCGTTAATATACTGCTAGTGAGCCTCATGATGGCGAATTCGTCTGAGATAGACGAGAAGCAAAGATATCCCAAAGCGGGTAGCAAGTAACACTCCAATCAAGGCTTCAAACAAAGGGAACGAGAGCGCTGCCAATGGCACACGACCATCGTGGGATGCGAACGACTGGTCTTAAATAGTTCCTCCTCATCATCACACGATGTCACTGTCATTTAGTATCCATCACCCCACTGTATCCACGTTTACCCCGCGAAGCTATCGTAAAGTAGGGCCATGAACGCATTCCATCTAAGGGGTAGCAGTGGAGAGGTGAGCGAGCATAGTAGACAGAATTATCTAGTCAGGTCCAGATTCCGTAGGCCAATGTAAAAGACAGTTCAAAAGCAAACAGTCCCTGTCCATTTCTGCACCCAATACATAGACTAATTTGTGGTTGGACAACTTCGGCCATCATATGGCGAACCCCGGTGATATCAGCGAAATGCGGGGGGAAGGTAGACAACGGTTCCTTGTAAATCGCCGCTGTTATCAATTAAGGCTATTAACTGTGCCATATTCAAGCTGCTGTTGTAGTGCCGACTTCCAACTTGGGAAATGATAATCTCGTTTGTAAGACTTTAGTTCCGGTAAACTTCGGCAAACGACTCCGGCGATGATCTAACCGACCGGAGATAAAGTCAAGACATAGTTGATAGCAAAGAGCAGTATATATCATGGTGAACCAAGCTACAGTTATGTTGCGTGGAGTTGTTTCTTCTCTTGATGCCGGGCTCGATCAAGTAGCATCTACTCAGCGTTACGTAGCTGGTCATTCTGACCGTGACCATGGGAATGGAAGGATTTAGTGCTTACAGGATCAGCAAATGATAGAACCCTCTGGTCAATCAAGTCTTGCCAAACTACACCAAACAATTGAGCTCTGACCAATTGCCACCTCATAGACGCGATCCGACTCTGTCGAGAACGATGCTCTTCCCATCAATCTTGAGAGGATGGATCTACTATTATCCATTTGACCATATAAACTCCCCGTGACACTCCATCCAATGCCCATGTTTTTTTTATCTTAGCAAGTGACGTTTCTGCTATCACCACCATGTCTGAGTCAAGACAACAAGTATACAAATCGCTCGAAACATCGCGTGAGAAATCGCTACGACCGATTTTGACACTTCTCAATGGAGACGCAAGCTGGCTAATGTCGTTTCCCCGTCCCAAAACTGAGCAGGCTTCAACGGGGAAAGCATACTTCCATATCGTGTATGAACCATGGCTACAAGGCGACACATCCTTATTCTACAGCTGGTTCTTCAACATTGCTCTTAGTGAAAAGGCAGCAGTGACTGATGTTCAAGGCATCGAGGACGTAATTCTCGAAATTGAAAAAGCTGCTTCATGTCATCTGCCGACAAACCGCGCGCAAGTAACCCCAACAAACGACGGCTACCAAGGCAATATTGGCGTTATCATTCTTGCTTTCCATTATTTGGATCATGTTCACGAACCAACTCTCCGGACTTTCAATCCGAGTATTCCTGTTATTGCGACACCCGAAGCAGCCTCTGTCATCAGGCCGTGGAACCATTTCAAGACCATCAGTTTGAGTCACGATCTGGACAGCTCGGCCAAAACATGGCGTTCACCAGAGCTTCATCCAGACCACCTGCCTGATTGGCTGACTATCATTCGTCTACCGGGCCATCACCTTCTAAACTTCTGTACCGCTCTGGTATGGACCCATGAAGAGGTGCACGAAACTATACTTATATCACCGCACGGCACACACCTCGATCAAGGCCCTCTAGATGCCTTTTTACAAGCAGAGCCCAAGACGGCAGTCCTGACACTGCTGCATGGCCTGAAAGAGAGCCATGGGATAAACGGCGTAAACAAGCTGGGGGTAAAGGGAGGTCTTGCTCTGTATAGAAAGATCGGGGGTAGCAAGAGCTGGGTTCTCAATCATGATAATGATTTTACTTACTCAGGCATTTTCTTATGGGTAACCAGGACGGCTGATCTTGCGCGGTCTATGGAATGGGCGCTCGAGGAAGAAAGAAAGCAAAATGAGGAAACAAGAGACTTGGAAATACCAAACTTCATTGAAATTGCCAATGGAGGAATGGTTATGCTCGAGGGGTGACAAGTCTTGTTCTCTGTGGTTTCAAGAAATTGGCCTATTTTATAATTTGGCACTATCTACTTTCATCATGACACTCTTAACCTCCAAGAAGTTGTCCATACTGTAAAGCCAGCCCTCTCGGCCCTGGCCTGATGACTTGTACCCTCCAAAGGGCAGGTCCTTCGCCGTGGTAGGACTAGTGCAGTTGATTCCCACATAACCAGAGTTGAGCTTCTGAGTGACCCTCATAGCCCTGTCAACATTCTTGGTATATACTGCGGCATACAGACCAAACTCGGTGTCGTTTGCCTTTTCGATAGCTTCATCTTCTGTCTTGATGGTGTTGATGTTAACCACAGGGCCAAAGATCTCCTCTTTCATGACCTTTGCGTCTTCAGGCGTGTTGACAAAGATGGTCGGTTCGATAAAGAAACCACCTGTCTTTTCAAATTTACCAATTCCACCGAGCTCTAGCGTTCCGGACTGTTTGCCCTCGTTGATGTAGGACATGACCTTTTCGTACTGAACCTTGTCGACTTGAGGACCTTGATTGACGCCCTTTTCTGTGGGGTTGCCCAATTTTGCAGCGGCCAAAGCTTTCTTGCAAGCTTGGACGAAGTTATCAGCGATAGAATCTTGCACGTAAACACGAGAGTTAGCCATGCAGACCTGACCACTGTTCCACTGGATGCTGTGCATGGTATCTTTAGCAGCCTGCTCAAGGTCCGCATCGTCAAAGATGATGACAGGCGATTTACCACCGAGCTCGAGGATGACCTTCTTCAGGTTAGACTTGGCAGCTGCCTCTTGGATTGCGCGACCAGTAGGGCCAGAGCCAGTAAAGCTGATAGCCCGTACGTCCATGTGAGAAGCAAGAGTTGCACCAGAGGGGTTGCCATGGCCAGAGACAACGTTGAAGACTCCGGGAGGGAAACCAGCTTTGTGAATAAGCTCAGCAAATTTAGCAGCGCCGAGAGGTGCCTTTTCGCTGGACTTGACAACTACTGTGTTTCCAGTAATCAGAGCAGGAGCTGACTTGCCAGCGAAGAAAAGAAGAGGGGCGTTCCAGGGAATGATGGCTGCAACGACACCAAAAGGTTGACGCAGAGTCATGGTGACATAGCCAGGTGTGTTAAGACTGGCCTGACCCTGGATATGCGGCCAAGCTTCAGCGAAGTGCTCGAAGCTAGAGGCAGCGACATGACCATCGATGAACTCAGCCAAAGGACGACCCATGGACTTGGCTTCGAGAAGAGCTAGTTCCTCATTGTGTTCTTTGATGAGGGAGGCGAGTTTCTTCAAGTAGCTGCCACGCTTGGCAGGATCCATGGCGGACCATTCTGGAAATGCACGATGTGCAGCTGCGACGGCTCTGTTGGTGTCATCTTTGGTAGCTTCGGGAACTAAGGGAACATATTAGCAGATGAAGCGTTTAGAATTATGAAGGCGTTTGTACCATCCGCGACTTTTTCACCAGTAGCCGGGTTAAAGAGGGGAAACGAGTTTCCGTCTGATGCTTCAACCAACTAAAGTAATGACGCGCTAGTTAGCCTATGTCTATACCTTTGGGGTCTAAATAGTCATCATACTTGGCCGTCAATTAGCATAAGAGGCTTGATAGCCTCAGGTGTAATTCTGGAACCCATGATAAGTTAGACGTTGTTGGAAAACGGCAAAGGCTTGATTGATGATGTCCAAGTAATAACGGCTGTCGAAGGATATATGACGAGGGCGTTTCACATGACATCAATCATGGCGAAACGGGAAAACAACGCCGAGAGTTTATGCGCCACCCCCGCTGCGACGGAGTCGAGTAGCAGTGAGCGATGAAATGGGCCATCGGTACGACACGACGGTGAGGGGAACTTGTTGGTGAAACAACGGGTCTCTTTTCTTCATGCCGGCTTGATCTGCAATTCTGAGGGTAACGATGGAATAGAAGAACGGTGGGCTTACACAGTAACATCGGATACCACAATTCCTTTATATCCAATCTAGATAAGAAACAAACAGTTGGAGATTATTTAAGAATCTGACATGCATGGAACGGCAGATAATCATTCCCGAGACAACATAAATACCGAGCATCAAATGGGTCCGACCCACTCGAAAATATTAGATGTCTTATTTATCATGCAATACTCTATAACAAATTTAATAAATACTAAAATCCTCTCCAAGATGTTCCTTATCACAAAAAAGTTCATCAATATCCAACCCGTACAAATAGCAATCACCCACCAAAGTCCATCCCTTCTCATCCTCCCTCTTCCGCAAGACAAAGGGTTCAGATGAGCCAGGGAAGTAGACAATCCGATCGCCTGCTTTCACTCGAGAGCTCGCAAGGCCCATGGATCCATTTTCTGTGGTGAAGAGACAGCGACCGTAGCTAGCAGTCATCATTTCGTCGGAAAATTCGCGAATATGGTATCCAAGTCCCCCATAGTCTTCAACATCAGAGTCGCCAGGCTTACCGACGTCACACCACCAAAGATAAAATTCATGGTCGCGGAGAAACATGGAGGGGTCGGCTTTCTCGAGTATTCCTGTTCCGCAGTGGCGGTACCACTGAGTGAATCCAATATCAACACTAAATACCCGATACCCATTGGTTGCAGAGATAGTAGCAGCGAATGCAGAAGACACTGAAGATTGCGAGGACTTCCATTCAGGGATTAGCGTTGTGGCAAGTGTTTCCCAATCTTTCATCACAAGGCCAAAAGCATCTGTTCCAGGAGCATGAGATGTCCCACTTGGAAGCTCAACGCCCACTGACCGAATTGTATCAATCATCTTGCCCTTTATCACCAACGATCTATCCGCCGAGAAGGATAGTCCTGGAAGATACTTGTTGGCCAAGTCTTCCCGGGGAACACTAATCTGCTTTCCATCGGCGAACCGTATTTCGTAGTGGTCCTCAGCATCTTGTCTCCAAGGAGCACGCCAAGTAGACCCAGGAAGGCTTCTTGTTGATGTTTCGGTAAAGTCAGGCACCCACGATGGAAGCTTCTCATACTTCTGTGATTCTCCAGCATGCTTCAGGATTTCCAGGTCTCCAGTCAATTGGATAACAGCCTCGGCAAATTGGTGAAAGATGCTTTCCACAGGCAAGTCATAATCAACTTCGACAAATCCAGGTTTGAACAAGCCCAGGATCCCATAAATCTTGTCCCTCACCTCTGTCGTTCCGCAAACACGACTATAACGAAGAATACTCATGGGATGACTTTCAGCCTCCAGAAGCCTTAGCCTCCAAACATGACTATCAGGATCAAACCCCGAGATTGGATGATCTGGTTGATTTCCAGGAAAGGTATGCACTGTCGAGAGGCCCTTTGCACCGCCTGAAAAGTCAGGTTTCCAGCTCGTTTCCACGTTTCGCCAGAGCGTGGTGTCTTCTCCACACATAATCACTGCTCTGCGAGCAAGAGCTATCTCTTGGATTACCCACGTGCGGAAGAACCAGGGCCTCTTGACAAGTGCTTTCCATGCTTCCCGCTTTACTTTTGGCTGCTCTGGGTAGTTTATCAAAGAATCCTCAATGTTGTCGTCATTGAGATGCTGGAAGACAAGATGGGAATCGTCAGCGGCATCTCCAAGCCACACGATAACTTGCTTGGCTGATTTGTAGATGTCACCCATAATCCTGACCTGTTGGTTTCGTTCGTCGTGAAATGACTGGTTAATACAAAGCGCATCGACCCAAATAGTCCTGATACTATCCGTAGAGCGAAGATGAGTCAGCGCAGAATGCAGGTTCAGGGTTATCGCTATGTTGTTGTCGTCGAGAGTGATGTGCTTGACGGGACTGATCTCGCCCCAAACATAGGACAAAGCCTCATATTCGGGCTGGAAAGTGATGTCGCTATCAACCAAGCGGCCAGCCAATGGATCTGTTCTGTGCCTTGAGGGGAGGAGCTCAAGGAGACGGAAAGAACTGCTGCTGGGCAACGGCTTGTAGAGATCCGTACTGGCGGCGATGCCTCTAGCTAAAGAAGACCGAGAAGCTTCTCCACCGAGTAGTATCTCTTGAGGGACCTCTTGTCTGTTCTGTACTAGGCGTCTGACTTTCTCGTCCCAAGCATTCCTCTCTGCAGCTACAACCTCAGCTGCGTGTGATCTTGTCTCAGCGAGTGGCGGCACATCCCACTTCCCGTCCCTAGAAAGTCTTTCTTGTATCATCTTGATAACTTCTAGTGTTTCGGCGATGTTTCTAATGCCATGCTGATCGACTTGTTTCATAGCGGCCGCAGCATTCTCTGTCAGACCAGGACAGTTGGGGTCAGCCCCAGCTTCCAGTAGCAGTCGGATTGCTTTCAAGTTGCATTTCCTAATAGCCAGGTGCAGCCAACTCGTCTCCATTGTTACTACTTCAGCTCTCGAGCTTCTTGATGGCGCGATTAATACTGAGTCGATATGTGGGCCAGGGTATTCAACGACAAGGTACTCGATCATCTTCATGTATGCTAGATACCCGTCGACTAGACGAAATGCCATTGTGCCCCATGATTCTTGATCTTGGGGCAGTAGAGGTCCATACTCGTCAACACACCAACGCAGTAGGTTCAAGTGGTGTCTTCTCAGTGCCTCCTTCTGCAAAGCTTTGGCATCCAATTTGATACCATTTGAGATGAGAAGCTTTGCCATTTGAACCCCCCTAACGTCAAGAGGTACCTGGTCCAGTTTGACACCACGTTGCAGAAGCTTCTCAGCAAAGTCCAGCGCGTTGGACGTAACACACCAATTCAATACAGCTTTGATATCGGACTCTTCAAGGCCCTCTGCTTCCGCCATGAAGGCTTCCAGGAACTCCTGAACATTCTCATCATTTTCGTATGTACCAGTGGCTACCGCAACCCCGATAGGAGTCATCTGTACGTTGGTTGAACGGCGGTTGAAAATGCAAAGTCGGCGTAAACCCGCACTTTCACCATGGGCAATAAGATCCTTGATAACGTCCAGTTGTTGACCAGCAGCTGCAGCGTGCACAGCTGTTCCGTATGTTGAGCCTTCGCCTTGCCCTCCATCTACCATCCTTGGGCCAGAAATACTGGCTACGACGCCATAGTCCAATAACTCTTTGACAACTTGTGATCCTTGAATACAGGCGATGTGGAGGAGCATGACAAGTCCCGGGTCGTTTTTCGCAAATGAAAGTCCTTGTTGCAAAAGATACAGTACGATACCGCCCCATGTAAGTTCGATATCCATCTCCCACAAGGGCCTGTCGAAGTCGACTCCAGGAGGCCATCCAACCCAGGTCATGTCGACGACGTTCTGGGGCGATATAAAGGCATCCAGTGTTGCTTGCAAAAGATTTACTGTCTCTTCCTCTTCGTTCTTAGGTGGACTTTCTGATGCCTCTCGCAATTTGAGGATCTGTTGCGGAACGTTTCTCTTCTGCATAATTGAGATATCCGCTCCAGAAGAGATAAGGAAATGAAACAGGTCGGCATATCCCAAGACGCAAGTATAGTAAAGAGGCGAATATCCATCGGCATCCGAACAATTTACCTTTGCTCCATGATCCATGAGTAATTTTACCATTTTCAGAAGCTCAGGGTTAGACTCAAGCGGCGACCTGCCAAGAAACCCCGGTTCTACCTTGGCTCTTTTGATGGCTACTTGCAAGACATCGTTCTCATCCACAAAGAGACGACGCGCATCATCTCGCTCCAGGAGTGCACGAGCAAGTTGGTATTCTGGTCTGATGTCTCTGGACAGACACTTTCGGATAGCTTCAACATGGTACCGCTTGAATATTGGAGATTGGCCATGAAGAGTGAAGAATTCGTCCAACTTAATTTGTTCGAGTGGTGTCAGGAACTGGTCTCTGTCGTCGATTGAGCCTTTGGCACTGCAAAGATTTACAAGCCATTCTCCTGCGGCTTCTATAATTTTCTCAGACATGCCTTGGTCGTCTTTGTGTTGTTGTATGGTGAAGAATGAAATGTTGACAGATTTCAGAGCAACGCTGACGTGAAGTGGATTTCTGGCGTGGTTGCCTGCTGACGTTAGTTGGGTTTCGCATCCTGCTCGGCTATGTTGATAACTTAGTGAGTGCTATACCCGTTCAATACTAGGTATTTAGTAGATCTGTCCAAAGCCATTGACTGACTAGATAGACTAAAAGTCCAGCCTCGCCCTAATTCCGCCTAGACTTGGACGATAATAAACAGCTTGCAGACTGTAGACATCTCAATAATATGTCACTGCGAAGGGTAATAAATTGAGCATACACACACGTGTTTTTGTACTTATTAATATGCAAAGATATTTCGCTCAGACTATGACATTCCGTTCCATTGCATTTCAGACCACCACCAACTCCTGACATACACTCTATAATGACTTTGTTTTGGCGTACACACAATTAAACAGAGATTGCTCTGACCGAACTCGTACGCTATAAATCTCAAATATGCAGCACAGTCGTTCAATCTCTAAAATGGAGCATAAAAGAATCAAGATGATAAAAACAAACACACGCACTACGCTTGTCGCGTATCTGGGTTCTCGTTGCCGTTGCCCATTTGTCCTGGTTGAAGGCCTGCTACACTGGCAGCCACGATACCAGGCATACCCACGACAGACATCATGGGTGAGATGGGAGGTCTGTTAGACGATCGTGATGAGCCGCGGCGGCTGCGGAGTTTGCTGCGTGGGCGGGAATCGGATCGCTTGCGTCGCATCTTCTCCCGCATCTTTTCGCGGGAACGTTCCATGGCGTCGCTAAGAGCTGTCATGCGTCCACCGCGAACACGCTTAAGGAACTCGAGATCATCGCGAATGCCAAGGAGGGCTGTGTCCATGTCGTAACCTTCGAGCTGCTTCTCAGTGGCAAGTTGACCTTCTTCCTCAGATGTATCCTTCTTCTTGCGCGAAAAGCGGATCCAGCTAGGCCAGAGCTTGGCGAGAGCGTTGACCATGGCGGCGAACCACTCATCGGGGAACAGACGGATGAGAACGCCAATGGGAATGGACAGGAAGCCCAGAACCAGAGAGATTGCCCATTGGACGCCGTTGAGACGTGTCACAACAAAGGCATCACTGCCAAAGAAGATGATGATGACCTGACCAGCTGCCATAATTGTCATCATGAGCATGAAGAGATGGTTGCGGTGGAGACCCTCGAAGATGTTGAGCTTGTTGTCGATTCGTCGACTGTTGACAAGCTTGAAAATCTGCATAAAGACGAAGATGTTGAAGATGAGCGATCGAACTTCAGTCTCGTCGTAGCCAAGGATAGGGTCTCGACCGAACCAAAGGACGAAGCACACAATAAGCTGGTACACTGATTGGCCGATAATCATCTTCCACATGGTGGTGGTAATGAGAGGAGCGGTACGCGATTCGGGTTCGCGGTGGAGAAGACTTCCAGTGGGAGGATCCGTGGCGAGAGCGAGGGCAGCGAAAGTGTCCATGATGAGGTTGACCCAAAGAAGCTGAACGGCGTTGAGAATGGACTTTTGCTCGTCATCTGAGACAGCAGAGACGAAAGTCACACCGACAGCAGTGATATTGACGGTAAGCTGGAATTGGAGGAACTTCTTGACGGAGTCATTGATAGCACGTCCCCAACCAAGCGCGACCACAATAGATGAGAAGTTGTCGTCCATAAGGATGATATCAGATGCTTCCTTGGCGACTTCTGTTCCTGTGATACCCATCGAGAAACCGACATCGGCAGCCTTGAGAGCAGGAGCATCGTTGGTACCATCTCCAGTGACAGCGACAATCTCACCCAAAGAGCGCAGAGCCTTGACAAGAATGCGCTTATCCTCGGGGCTTGAACGGGCAAGGACGCGAAGCTGCTTGACGACGGTGGCGCGCTCTGATTCGGTGAGCTTGCGGAAGTCGGATCCTTGCATGACAGCGTTGGGTTCGGACATGTTGGACTCTGTGAGAATACCGCAGTTGAGTGCGATTGCTCGGGCTGTTTCAACATTGTCACCAGTAACCATCTTGACATTCACAGAGGCGATACCACAATCGATAACGGCTTCAGGGACTCCCTTTCGGACCGGGTCTTGGATACCAACGACACCCATCCAGGTCAAGTTGTGCACAAGATCAGTGAGGTCGATGTCGGTGTTGGCTTCATCTTCGGGGCGGAGAGTCAGGACAGGAGGCCAGGATTCAAAGTCGCGGTATGCGAGACCGATGGTACGGAGAGAGTTGGTCGCGTAGCTGGTAATGATAGACTTGAGGCCGTCCTTATGGCTGTCGGAGAGAGATTCGGTAGAAGTACCTTGCGTGGGATCGCCGAGGATGGTAGTACATTCGCCGAGAACGATTTCAGAAGCACCCTTGATAAACAGACGGTGCTTCGGCTTATCCTTCGTAGGACCGGGAATCTGGACAACGGCACCCATACACTTGCGCTGGGAGTTGAAGGGGAACATTTGCGTGACGGGGTGGTTTGATCGCTCAATAGCCAAAGGTCCCATACCCAGGTAGCGACGAGCCCAGTCAAGAAGAGCAGTTTCAGTCTTGGTACCAACGAAGCCCTCGTCGGACTCGAAAGCTGTCGTGTTGACGGTGACAGCAGTCTTCAAGAGGTCCTTGTATTCGAGATCAAGCTTATCGGAAAACTGGTTCAGAGGAATGGTGTCGCTCTTCTCGGTTCCTTCGACAGTGGGAGTTGACGGTGAAGAGCTGTCGAACTTTTCAAGAGATGAGTCACCAAAGGAGAAACGACCACGAAGACCCAAAGCGCCAGCGACAACAGTCATGACGTTCTCAGTCAGGGTACCTGTCTTGTCGGAGCAGATAACAGTGGCGTTACCCATTGTCTCACACGATTGAAGATGTCGCACCAAGTTATTCTCGCGGGTCATCTTCTTGGTCGCAAAGGCGAGAGAGAGCGTCACGGCGAGGGGAAGACCTTCGGGGACAGCGACGACAATGACGGTGATGGAGGTGATGAGGATCTGTAGAAAGGATTGGCCCTTCTCTTCACCCGAGTCGGAGTTGTTGGGGAGACCCGCCAGGAAGATGATGAGGAGGACGAAGAAGAGAAGAAGACCAGCGGCGCTACCGAGTTTGGCGATATAACCTGCTGCAGTTAGTATTTTGGTGTTTGGGTCAGTTGACGCGATTGCACTTACCGGCAAGCAGGTTGAGCTTTGCCTGGAGAGGCGTCAGACCTGGATCATCACGAAGAGACATCATGGTCTTTCCATAGCTTGACTGTTCACCAACAGCAGTGACAAGGAACGTTCCGACACCATCAAGAACCTTGGCTCCAGAGACGATGAATGGATCAAGCTTCTTGAGCTGTGGTGCAGGCTCGTTGAGAAGAGCGTGAAGAACCTGGTCCGCGCCGACCTTTTTAATCAGGTCAGACTCTCCAGTAGCAGAAGACTCATCACAGCTGAGGTTGTGGCCAGAGATAAAGACACCATCGACAGGAATGACATCTCCGGGCTCCAGAAGCATCACATCGCCAACGAGAACGTCATGGATAGAAATGTTCTGGGGTTTACCGGAGCGCGTGACCTTGACAATACGGTCTTCCTTCTTCTGGTTCAGCTTCTGGAACTGGCGCTCCTTCTGCCAATCGTTTGCTGCACCGACAACAACGACGATAGTGATGGCTACAATAATGGCGACACCCTCTACCCATTCGACCTTGGCGCCCTCGTGGTGTGTTGCGCCAAAGGTCTGGTACAAACCCAGAGCTAGCGAGACGACAGCAGCGATACACAGGAGGATCAGAACGTGATCTTGTAGAGCAATCCATGCGAGTTGGAGGAATGACTTGGCTTTGGGTTCGGGGAGACGGTTGGCGCCGTAGACTCGCTTGCGATCGGGAAAAGCATCTTTGGCTGCTGCGTGACCATCCTCGTGAGCTTCTGTCGATGGAAGCACGTCCGTCGTGGGCGAGGCCTTGAATCCTTCCTTGGCTGCAGTCGCTTCTTCGAAAGAAACGCCTCCGCGTAGCTTTCCTTCATCGGGGCTCAATCCCGCTTTCGAATCTGTCCTCAAACCCTTCTCCAGACCCGGTAGTCCACCAAGGGCGACAAACGCAGCCAAATTCTTGGGATTTATAAGTTTCGAAAGCTGTCCTGGGGAGAAGGCGAAAGGGTTGTTCTCGACGATAAAGTGAGCTTCCTCGCCAGGGTCGGCTTTGAGGATTTCCTGCTGGTCACCTTTTCGCACGGCCTCAACGTCGCGAGATATTTGTTGGTCGTGGTCGGTACCTATTTTGGTGGAAGGAGAGGAAGAAGTCCATGATTCGGCGCGTGACTTTGATATTGGGACTGCAAGGGTGTTTGTGTCGTCTAGAGGAGATGGAGAAGCGTTGATGGAATCTATTCCTGGGGAGTTGTTAGTGATGATTCGTTTGGGCGTTGATGTGGTGGTAATTGATGGAGGAAGAGCGTCGGTCGAAAGAGAAAGAGAGCGGGCGGGCGATCGCACTGGAGCTTTACCGGGTGAGTGGGTTGTGTCTACAGCAGCTGTATCAACTGTAATTGTAGGGGCCCTCGGGCGTTTAGCCGGGGCGTCTGAATCCATGATTGATGGTGATGGTATTTTCAGTCCGTCAATCAATTCATGGGTTGATGAATAACTTTGGTATTTCAGTCAAATTCGAGATTGAAAGAGAAGAAGAGAAGGAGAAAAAGCCAAGATATCTAGGACAGCTGCATAGGTAAACCCTGGCTACATTGGACCGGGGAGTGAAAATACACTTCCCGTACACAGCCACAGCCACGAGGCCTGCCAAGATACTAGGCAGGAAAGTGATTGGCGCTGAATGGGGCGAAAAGAAATAAATTGCTTGATATTTCTAAACGAGCTAGACCTTGGCGGTTAGCATATGAGCAGGGGCACTGTCTGGGCGCTCAGGGTTGAGGAATAAAGGACAAGGCCAAATGCTGACTTGTCTCACCTCACCGTACAGAACAAAACAGAGTCAAGAGTTGGTCATCTTTCGGAGTGTTACGTCAAGGACCTTTCCAAGTCTGAATGACCTCAGATCTAAGCAAAATCAGCAGGTGTCCTCCATCCATCCGTCTCATCGTCAAGCAACTTTGTTCGTTTGCCAAGGCTTTACTTAACCGCCATGTCACACCTCTGGCCAAATCACAAACACAAACTCGCCTTTATCCAATCCAATCTCAATCTCCACGGAAACCCCACCATGACTCCACATAATAACTCCATTCCGTCATTGTCTAAGCCTCGTTTTTTAAGCTTAATACCGCCCATCCACGCTAGATCTCCTCCAATTCTCTTGCTGCAACACGAATTATAGGGGGCGCAATGGGATGCCTCGGGAGGCGATATCCCCTACGGATCAGGATCAAGACATCTGAATGTTGGTTCCATTTTTTAAAGTTGATAGAGGGAAATGCTCTCGACCTGTGAGGTGCTCCTTGTGACAGACTCTTCTACCGTCTTTTTACTCCGTCTCTCAAGCATAGCCCCTTTGTCGATCGATTACTGTACTGGTCGATGTCGCTACCCCCACTCCTTGTCCAGTCCATGCAGTACGACTTTTTCAACCAGTAGAATCACCTATGAAAGGTGTAGAAACAGGATTGGTTAGCAACCGAAAGAGACGGAAAGACCATCACCAGCTCATCATCACCAGCTTTGTGTCACCATGACCGTTCGACTCTGTATCGTGAGGGTGTGTTGTACAAAGTCAAAGTCACGATGCGAAAAAGACAAGAAACAAGATACTGTAGGCAGCTCATGTTGCATCGGGCGCTTGCCCGTTGGATCTTGGCAATCACGGCAAAACGATCAACTTGAATGCTTGTCTGGCTCTCTCCCTCAAGCTAAACCTCTTTGCTGCTTCTGTGTCCCTCGGTATCTCATGTCTTTCCGATGCCAAGAGCAAAACCCAACAATCGAGACAAGCAACAAGGCAGTGCAACTTGCAACTAAACCTCCCTCGTCTCATGTCCATGGCGAAATAACAAATCACAGGCCGACCAAAACATGCAATCTACCAGAGACGGGTCCATGCTCAACTCAAATTAAACAATCCTGCAACCACAACTTTTTCCGATCCTGTAATTCAATGCCGCCAGGTTGGTGAACCCCTGTTTTTTAAGGATAAGCTTAATTTTGCCTGCATAACTTCCATCTCTACTTTAGGAGCTTCCTTTCCTTGCTTGGCGGAATGTTTTGTCTTGTATGACGTCAATGAGTAATTTTTTCGACCGGCGGGTAAGCACTGCTACGTTCGGTATAGTATATCGGAAGTGAGTACTCCGTATTGATACCATCTAATTTGGCTTTGCACTATTGAGAAGGCGATTCATTTGTGTTTTACTTTGTGAAAGATAGCTTGAGGCAGTGTTGAGGCGTTGTGAGGGTGGTTATGAACGCGTAGTGTCTGCGGGCGCGAGGCAGCTCGTCTTTACGTTAGAGTAAATGATTCATGAGACTTTACTTGTGGCGATAGCTTCGGCATCGGAAACTCGTAGTCTTGATAGCCGAACGAGGCTCGTTTGACGCGTTTTGTGGGCTCAGAGACGCGTCGGTATTTGGCACAAAGCATTGGACGTGGGCGTGTTGCTATGATCTTGGTAGTGATACCAAGTACGAAGACGGGCCTTCGGATAAGTCAAGTGGGATGTGCACAGCCCAAAGATTGCGAGTTTCATTAGTCTAGGCGTTGATCGAATTATTGGGCACAGCATTGCGTATTGACAACAGAGAATTGTGTCCACAGCCACGACTTTGAAAGGATGGATGAGGAATGGTAGTGGATGTTCAAACCAGGAAGATCCAAGTCAACATCAGGCCTCGCAAATCGCATACGACAGCTAAAATTAAAGAATTGGTATTACGAGCCGAGCATTTATCAAAATTGAATTAGGAGGTAAAACATTCAGAACAAAGGAATTAAACAAAGGAATTACAGTGAGTTGGAGGTACTGTTACTATCAATTCTAGAATCTACCCTATAGCTTCCATGCTCATTCTGCGTTTACACCGCTCCATACCCTCCACAATTCACAGAAAGCTCAATGTCTCTCAAGACCCGTAGAAAATGACTGACCAATTGCCACGTATCCATGCCTGTTAATAAGGTGGATTTTGAAAGGCTCGGTTCAACTCGTGATAACCTCACCGTAGTGCGCCACAAGCACGCGCCACATTTTAGTGAGAGGTGGCGCAGCAGCAGAGAGGCCTCTTACAATCCGGACTCGGCTCTATTCATCAAATTGTCGCAAGAAATCGCCTTCTCCAGGCAGAGGAGTACGTGGGGAACCCGATGTTCGTTGGCAAAGTAATTCAGGGCCAGGTAGTGCGAACAGCTGTCAGGCGACCGATTGCTGCGCCAATATACGACGACTAAACTTGGCATAAACCTGCCATCAGAGTATCGTAAGAATTGACCGCTGTGGGGACGCGAGACAAAATTAGTAGTTCAGTTTATGCTAACTTGGATCACTTCTCTTAGGTGACTTGTTTTTGTATCGTTAAACCTGTCAGAATCACTTTTCTGTTACCATTACCGTGAGACTAATGTTGCACAGCCAGTCAGCCTAGTCTTGTGATAAAACGTATCCAATGTGGAGAGATCGGACCCGAAGGACAAGTGTCATGATTAGAAGGCCTAAGATCCTTACAGCTCGAATGTAATGTAAGACGCAATCAACAAGTCTGACTGCGCAAGTCTGTACCAGAGACTGGATAGGCATAACTGATCGAGATTGAGAATGGGAGGCTGTGATCATGGCTATGTACAAATAGTTGGGATATAGACTTGGGCACATGTGGTTACGCACAAGAACAAGGAAACCATGTCAAGCTGAAGATGACAAGAGGGTGTGCCACCAAAAAGGCAGTCATTGTGATCCAAGCCAGAACTCTGAGAGAAGTGTTGTTCCATTTCTGTAGGCTACGCAATTCTTCGGTCACCTTTTGGCATTACTGAATCAACAAGGCGTGAGAAGATATGAGAGCCTAGATGTGGGCACATAGACACCAAAACAAGTGCAACTCGCTCAAACTAACTTTGCTCCTAGGTAGTAGAACAAAGACATTTGTAGCTCTGCGGTCCTTGGTTCTTAGGATGGTGCTGTTATTCAGCCTGACGATATTCGCGTTGCTCTTTTAAACTTTAAAATATTGTAAAATCTCCCAATTGTGATCCGAATTCTATATGGTTTTTTTATTATCTACCTTTGCAACATGAAATGCGCCGAGGTTACACATTACTTGATTGCGACTCTGACGATCTTGACTGCATCATCACCCACCACCTCCATAACAACGTACGATATGCCTCCTAGATCGTTGACGATAGTTTCTCATCAATTGATAAAAATTCCAAAACCATCTTTCACCAAGTGCAAATAACACGTGCCCCATTCCGCATGAGTCAGGGATTAGATGTGGCGTTTGAGGTGGCAGAACACCATCACACAACAACTTCAATCAACTACAACTCACGCTACAGACGTCGTATCACTTCAAAAACTATACCAATCGATTCCTCTTAACATAGAGATCATCTGAAGAAAACGAGAAAAAAGTAAAAAGAAACTCCCGAGGCGAGACTCGAACTCGCAACTTTCAGATTTACTTATGCTGTAAAAGTCTGACACGCTAACCAATTGCGTCACCCGGGAATGGGATCTGTGTTGTGGAAGAAGCGATCTTATTGACGTACAAGACCTTGACAGCAGTATTTTGTGGTTTCGTATCAACAGCCACGCTCGCGACTGGAGATCACTGGATTGCAACAACTAACTGCTATTGAACGCCTCTTTACCTAATTTTATCTTCTTTGTTATATTGTTACTTTTTATTGTTCACAACGGTGTCTGAAAGTGACTGTCAAACATGCGGTAGACGTCCATCGTCACATTGCAGTACCTGTCACTTGCCTGCAGCAACCTGGATTTAACTGCATAACATCGAACGACAATGAACTTTCTGATTATAATGATGCTTGTTGCATGATTAACTCAACGTTTCGCTTTTAAGTAAGCGCCTGTCTATCTACTCCAAAACTACCTCAACATGGTTCTTGTGGTGCTTCCTTACTTCTGCGACCTCGCTGTCGCTCTACCCGAAGATAGCCTTCCATCAGGACGTTCTCTCCTAAATCGCTACTATCAGGATAGACTGACCCTGAGTGCACCTTTGGTAGTCAGTTAGCTCTATATGGAGTTGGCCCGTCTGGTGCCGTGCCTGAAATGTTTGGCCCTAAGTTGATGAGTCATCGATAGGTTGCTGTCCACGACAGTATTCCATCTTCCGTTGAACTTGGTCACCTTCTACCCTTTTCACCCGTGATGGCGTCCTTTTCTCTTCAATTAATATCTAGGGCCAGTAAGCAATCACAACACCCGATGTTTCTTGCAAGCTCCTGTCTCAACCTACTGAAGGCCTACCACAGCGCGAGTTGAACCAGCGAGTTAGCCAAAAGCAGATCTTCAAACCAACTGTACGCATGGTGAGATCGTTACATCGAGGGTTGTTGCATGGGGTACCATTTCGAGCATTAATGATGTTCGTTGTCAGCTGAAGAATATAGAGACGCGCTTGGATAAGTCTACTTACCCAAAATCTATTGGCGTTGAGAGGTTATGGAGAAAGTTAACAAGGAGATGATGTTTTTACTACTGATTCAATATTTAAAACATGCTCAAAATACCCCATGGACTTGCAATGAGCTTCTTCAGTCACTTATAAATGTCGTCCCTCATACGGCCTTGTTAGCTGCCACAGCTCGCTGTTTGAAAACCCCTTTAACTGGCGCAACTCACTTGACCTGATTGACATGTTTTATGAAACTTCTTATTATTAGAATGCCTTCCACTAGTGGGAGAGTCGATGAAAAGTCTCCCAGTCGTATTTCAATTAGTAACATGAACTCTACCTAGTCTAATTATGGCTTGCTGACAACAAGATGAATCGCAAACCGCAATGGGTTAAGCCTCTCAGATCTCTCCCATTCCAGCATAATATCAGGGATCACCGAGTCCAAGCGCAGTCATTCCCTTCCCATTCCCTCTTAGCTCAGCCTATGCGACACTTCGAGTGAGGAATGCCAGCCGCAAGGAAACATTCCTCGACTGAAGGATTAAAACGCCAACCGTTCCTGGAGATCGCACCACAAATGGGGCCTAGATCCTTTGCGATCCTGCATTTCTGGTGAGATCATTCTCACCTCATGCTGTTCCGGTCTTTTAATATATTCGCTGCTCTACATTGTTCATCCCTCTAAAACGTCAGACGCGAATATCTCACTATCGACCATGCGAGTCTCATTTCTGCTCTGCGTGGTATCCTTGTCGCCTTTAACTGCGGCTGTATCTATAGCTGATATACCGAAATGTGCAGTGAGTAAAGCGCGGTTCGTTCCCTTCCAGGTTTGCTCTAACATGTGGAATAAGATATCCTGTGCGCTTGAAGCTTTCAACAGCGGAAATGGCTCCAACCAGACGGTACAGGACATGTGCAAAAATGGAGATATCCAAAACAGCGTGTCTGATTGTGTTAGTCAAGCTTGTACATTAAGAGAGAGCATTGGTAAGTTTGCCTCGACCGTCAGTTCTTTTTCACACCATCTAACACAAATCAATTCTAGACTTCCAGCACGCTGTCTCTTCAATATGCAAGGTTCGCACAGAAGACAACCGCCAAATGTATCGGGATATCACAATCGTTTTTGCAGCCTTCTCCTTTACATTTGTGTTCTTGCGAGTAGCATCCAGATTGATCGTCAAAACGCCCTGGGGACCTGATGATACGTGGGCTATGATAGCCTTTGTATGTATCACATCTCCCTGGACCGTCTTGTGTCTAACGTCAATAGCTTATTACGGTACCAACCACGGCGTTCATGTTACTTGGTGAGATCTGCTAGATACCTTATTGGAAATTAGATTCAAGGATTCTGCTTCTAACTTGTTTTCTAATCACAGTAATCAACAATGGCTTCGGATCGCTTGCATCGATATATCCGGATGGAAATAACAATCTCGGCCGTCTTTTCAAGGTGTGTGCTCGATATTATCTCCCATATAAATCTTGGAATAGTTCCTTCTCACAATCTTACAGCATATATTCCTCTGGCAGGTTCTTTCCATATTAGGCCTTGCCGCAGCTAAAACCTCAATTTTGTTCTTCTACCTTCGCATATTCCCAGATGAAAAGTTCAGAACCGTGGTCTGGGCGACGATAGCATTCAATGCCGTTTTGACAATAGTCATCCTTATCCTCAACTTGACGCTAGGACGGGCCGTCAGTGTAATATGGGATGGCGGTACAGATTACAACTCCAGTATACGCTCATATAATGTCATATTCAGAATCGGCTTGGCAAACACCGCGGTTAGCTTTGCTCTGGATATATGGATGCTCATTTTGCCAATGACACAACTCTACAACATCGGACTCAGACAACGTCAGAAGGCCAAAGTAATCAGTATGTTTGGCATGGGTGTGTTGTAAGTTTCCCTTGGATTGTATTGTGATTTAAGTGACTATTTGTAAGTAGTCGACAATGATTGACCAGATACTAGCCTCACTGTAGTCAGTCTTGTCCGACTGGCGATCCAATTGAAAGTTCTTCCAAGTCCGAGCGCGTCAGGTATATCTATTTCAGTGGTAGCAAGTACGAAATATGTGCTAACAGCTCTTGTTAGACGGAAATTCGCATGTCATTGTTATTTTGGGCAATGTTGAACTCTATGTTGGTGTCATGGTAGCTTGTGGGCCATCTACAAATCAACTCGTCCAACACATTCTTGGCCGGATGAGACGACCAATCGAAGCCTCATCACCAGCGAGTAGCAGGCCTATGTTTATTGATCGCTCTCTTGCGCCAATTGATAAGGACGAGGGTACATCCACGTTGCGTACCGATGGAGGGTTAACTACGACAACAATGAGTAGCACAACTAGAGAACCGGCATAATAGGAACAACGATGGCCGACAGCTATCTAGGTTTCTAAATAAAGGCTTCTTACCAAAGATGGGGAACATCTTTCTGGCATGTTCCACAGCCGAACTAATATTCCTGATTAGGGAATATTCAACCGCCAACTGTATGATCAATCTCCTGTGATTGAGAAATGTGTCATATTGAGGTGAGTGATATCGGATAACTAACTGATGATTGATTATCTTATCACGTTGACCTATCAGGCTATCACAACTCCATGTCCAGGTTAAAATTACCCTTTTGGTCAAAAATCAAGTCCTCCACTTAGATCTCTCCATCACAAGATCCAGGCTCGAAAGCGGGGAAGAACCGCCACCGTCTTTATCAGTTGTAGCTATTCCCATTCCGGTTTATCTTTCCGTTGAGGCTCCCTTCACCCCGCGATACATGACAGAGGTAGACAGCTATCTCCCCGCATCTATAGACACTATCACAAATCAGACCCGATACGGAAAAAAGAGTCGGTATCGGCAATGTTTCTTTCCAAGATGAGACATGTCTTGCTGCCTGAGAAAACACTATATATCATGACTATTCTCCCTTCTTTGTCTACTCTTGTACTTCTTCTCTAGTCAAGACTTTTATATACAGCAATCATGGGCTTTACACAACATCACCCCTTTGACCCTCTCACAGGAGACGAAATCGCCGTGGCGGTGGATGTCATCCGAAAGTATCAGTCTGGTCAGCTGCTCTTCAATGCAGTTACCCTCCATGAGCCACGCAAGGCGGATATGCTCAAGTGGCTTGAGCATCCCTCTGATGGAAACAAACCTGCGAGGATTGCAGACGTTACTGTGATTCTTCCCGACGGAGCCGTCTACGATGGACTTGTCGATCTGAAGACAAGAAAGGTTCAGAAATGGGAGAAGCTGGATGGCCTCCAACCAATTGTAAGTTCTCACTCCATTCGTCAAAGCAAGCCAGTTAGCTAACGAGATGCTTAGATCACACCCGAAGAACTCATTCAGGTCGAGGCTATCATGCGCGAGGACCCAAAAGTCATTGAACAATGTGAAATCTCTGGCATTCCCAAAGAGGACATGCACAAAGTCTACTGTGACCCTTGGACCATTGGCTACGATGAGCGTTTCGGAAGCAACATCCGTCTTCAACAAGCACTCATGTACTACCGCCCTGATCCTGATTGCTTCCAGTACCAATACCCTCTTGACTTTTGCCCTATTTACGACGGCGCTAAGAAGGCCATCATTCATATCGATATCCCCAGCGTGCGTCGCCCATTGAGCAAGCAGAAGCCTATCGACTACATCCCACGGTACATCAACGAGAACGGCGGGTACCGCAAGGATATCAAGCCTATCAACATTACTCAACCAGAGGGTGTATCTTTCGCCATCAACGGCCGTGTTCTTTCGTGGCAGAACTTCAAATTCCACATTGGTTTCAACTACAAGGAGGGCATTGTGTTGAACCACATCACTTTCAACGACAAGGGTATCGAGAGACCTATCTTCTATCGTCTTTCCTTGTCCGAAATGGTGGTTCCTTACGGCGCACCGGAGCATCCTCACCAGCGCAAGCATGCTTTCGATCTGGGCGAATATGGCGCTGGGTACATGGCCAACTCGCTAGCCCTTGGTTGTGACTGCAAGGGTGTAATCCACTACCTCGACGCTGACTTCGCACAGCGTGACGGTTCCGTGCGTACTATCAAGAACGCAGTATGCATCCACGAGGAAGACAACGGAATCCTTTTCAAGCACACCGACTTCCGCGATGACTCTGTGACTGTTACACGCGCGCGTAAGCTCATCGTGCAGCAGATCTTCACAGCAGCAAACTACGAATATGCATGCCAATGGGTCTTCCACCAAGACGGTACGATTCAGCCCGAGATCAAGCTCACAGGTATCCTTAACACTTACGCTCTCAACGAGGGTGAAGACGCTGGCCCTTGGGGAACAGAGGTGTATCCCCAAGTCAATGCGCACAATCATCAGCATCTCTTCTGTCTGCGAGTAAACCCCATGATCGACGGCGTGAACAACACTGTTAATATGGTTGACACTGTCGCCAGTGAGGCACCGGTGGGAAGTCCACAAAACAAATACGGCAACGCCTTCTACGCGAAGAAGACCAAGCTTCGCACGAGCGGTGAAGCAAAGACGGATTACAACGGTGCGACAAGTCGAACATGGGAAATGGTCAACGAGAATAAGCTACATCCTTATTCTAAGAAGCCTGCTTCTTACAAGCTTGTCAGCAGGGAGGTTCCAGGGCTGTTACCCAAGGAGGGATCTCTTGTTTGGAAGCGTGCTGGCTTTGCTCGACATGCCGTGCACGTCACTCCTTGTAAGTTCATACCTTGACAGCCGCCATAAGAACAGCTCCAATACTAACATTTCTCAGACCGTGACGATGAACTCTGGGCTGCAGGTCGCCACGTCCCTCAAACATCGGGTGAACCCTCTCAGGGTCTTCCTGAGTGGATCGCTGATGGAACAGCGAGCACCGAAAACACAGACATTGTTATGTGGCATACATTCGGAGTTACGCACATTCCTGCCCCTGAAGACTTCCCCATCATGCCTGTTGAGCCGATGACGTTGTTGCTTCGCCCAAGGAACTTCTTTACCAACAACCCTTGCATGGATGTGCCACCTAGCTACTCTATTACACCTACGCAAGTGGCTGAGAAGAAGGGTGCGTTGGATCAGCATGATAAGGTCAGTCAATTGGCGTTTGGCGGTAAGAGCTGTTGTTCTGGGGGAAACGCGGCTGCGAGGTTGTAAATCTATGTGCATGAGATGGGATGAAATTGTATATACCATAGCGTAATTTGAAATACTTGATTATTCACATACTTGATCAGCGTGATAGATGAATATTTCGGTACTCAGAGTAGTGCAAACATTGGTTTATAGCATTTTGTTTGAACTATTTGTTGCGGTTTGAAGCATGTTCTTGTTGGTGTTGGTAACATCGATACAATTTACAACTATGAAATATCAACAGTAAAGCTGCCCGAGCACGGAAGTCACATAACCAGAGGGCAGGAGCAGCTGATGGCACAAATGATAATACTACAAGACTGCGTGGTGATGATAATATTAATTCTAATGAAGACACTATCGGTGATCAAAACTCGCATCTCATCACAGGATGAGGTTAGACAATACGGACATTCGGGTCATGGCCGGCCCCTTTCAACCGGATCTGCAAGACGCTACACTAGTCTTATCGAGTCCCAAATCTTGGAAAGTCCCTACAAGGAAAGACGGCTGTCTAGTTGCGACACGCCGGCGGTCGCGGAGAGGCCTAGCGCCCTAGTCCGGTCAGTTGGTGGTAGCTCAAAACCGGGAAAGGACGGGTTTGTCGCGGGGATGTGATACCCCCAAAGGAATGAAGCCAAACTAGTTGATAAAGGAGAGGACGAAGGATTAGCACTAAACGAGACATTTCCCAATGGTTATCCCCTGAGCGCTAATAGCTGACATGTGTTGGTTCAGACCAAGTTCAGGTCGGAGCTGACTCGGATATTTTTAATGCCTCGTGGAGATTACTCGCTAGCTCTATGCAGATAATGGTTCCGAAGGTAAAGACAAGGGTCTGGTTTAGACCCAACGGTGACGTCTCGCGTAATTAATATTATGATACTCTGCTCACAATGGAAGTGATTGGCCTGGGTATTGCTTGAAATGTGACGCTTTTGTCTTGGTCTATGTTTCCGCTGTGCTGTAGGCACGAATATTCTATCTATATGGTTTTGAAACGAAAATATACATCTCTGGGTATTCTGATCTAGGCGTGACATAACCCAAAATCATCAATAAAATAAGACATTAAAAGAAAATCTATACTCCGTGATATACCTTGACAACACCAGCTGCAGATCTTTCAGAGGACGTCTCCATGTCTTCTGTCCGCACGCTGTCTTTGCTATGGCTCATCAACTCCTCAGGAATACAGCCCACGGGACCTCTTCGGTCCTCGGGACCTGCGTCTTCGCTGGTAATCTGAACCTCACGCTTTGCGTAGATCTTTAGCGGTAAAGCATAGCTGTTGTTGATCTCCTCTTCGCTATCCACCTGATGCAACGTGTGATCGGCACGGATCTGCGAGCGCACACCTGAACGGTGATTTGTGAAATTTGTTCGGTACGCCTTGGAAGGATTGTTGGTGCTCTTTCCATAGGTTGAGCCACTGAATGAACCGAGCTTGAAGATACGGCGAAGAAGCGTCCAGATGTAAGGAAGGTTGGCGGTGATGATGGCGGTGGAGGATTCTCGGATATACCAGAATGTCCAGTTTGAGCCGAATGGTTCGTTGAAGGAGTAGAATTTGTTGAGGATGGCAGAGAGGATTGTGAAGGCGCCGAGGGCGAAGACACCAATGAGGACGGCCTTGCGCTTCAATGGGAGCTGGGACTTGAGGAAAATTGGCATGGGGATGAGGATGATCATGACGTCGGAGGTGATGTTGAGGACGGCGTTGGTGATGAGATGGTTTGTAGCAGCGGAGCATTGAGCTGAGGCGGTTAGCAGAGTAAAGACATAAGGTATTAATGGTGAACATACTGTTCTCTGGAGGAACAGCCCAGTACTGGTTGAAAGGGCGACACCAAACTCCCATATAGAGAATCTCCATAACGACAAAACCGACAGTGACGTAGGCAGCGACAAACTTGACAGCCAAGTTCTGGCTCAAACTCATACTATGGCCAGGTTAGAACAAAGATCTGATACAATGCGACGGGGTACTAACGTGAGACGGTTGTACATGAGCAGCAGACAATACTTCATAAGCCAAATAGTCAAGATCTGCATCTGCTCAACCACCAAAACCCACTTGGAACCATATTCTCGTTTGGCGATTTCTGCGTCGTCCAAAACGACGTGCTCGTTGGGGTCGATGAGGTTACTGCTCGTTTGCGAAATGATGGACATGCCCACCATGAGGATTGTATCGGTAAACTGCGCATTGTGTTAGACCAATTGTGTGGCAGCAAGAAAGAGAGGTAGACGGACCATGGCTACTATCATTAATAAATCCTCAACTTGTAGCTTCTTGACTGAACCCAGCAACATCCTTCGTGATATCCTATTGCCCACGATGTCAGTCCAATTATCCCAAGTAGACTCTGCATTTTTTCCCTTACATTCTGGCGATAACAATGACCCACGATAGACCGTACCAGGTCCATATCTCGCCTTCTAGCATCGTCATGGTTGCGGTGTTTTGTCTTTTCTTTTTTTGTTGTTGCAAGGTGTTAAGGCTGAACGAAAGAATTGTCAACGCTCGTCTTGGGTACGATCAGCGGTATTAATTTCGGTAAACGATCGACTGTTGGTTGGTATCGTGTATGTAATGTCGTCGAACGGGGGATGGTTTCAATTCGACGTGTTGAGGATGCAACGGCGCATGACTTTGGACTTTTTTGGGGTAATAACGCTCCCGGTAAAATTTAAGGGAGGGAAGAACCAAGACAGAACTAAGAAACCAAGCCAGCAAAGACAAGGTAACGCGGGGGTGGGTTAGGCTTAAGGCTTAAGACTTTGGGGGGAGAGGGGAACGGTAGGACTTTATTTCTTCCTCCGCACAGCATTTGAATCGAGTGGAGTTTTGGAATCAGGGGCCCTCGATCGCGGAAGACGAATTGTGTCTTTCAGTATCTGGTTACAGTAAGCTAAGCTTGTGAAAGAAGCTAGTGAGAAAAAGACAAGTTGAAAGGCTCGGTTACTCGGTTGGATTGTTAGCTTACAGTTAGCACGTCAGGGTTACGGATATTAGGACTCGACCGAAGATATGGGTCTCTTTATTGTACTAACTAAGACGCCACCCAACTGTTGTCGCTGCGATAAATGAGGGGCCATAACCGATGACACCCGCCAAGCTACATTGTGCTGGGTGAGAATGCCGCAGACACACGAAGTAGGTAATCGGGGGCTTGTCAATTCTGGTTTGCTAGCACAGGGGGTTATCATCATTTCCAGAATTGGCCCGACTCACTTCTGATTTGCTTCAAGGTCCCCCAGTCATCTTGATCCACCTCGTGGGACAGACACTGCACGATGGAAGGAATGGACATGCAGGTCGCCACGTTTAGAAGACGCAGAATCCCTGAATCCAGTATGATCTGCTTGCCTCTCTGCCTCTGAATTGGCCAACCTCAGCCGCTGACAAGGGGATGGCCCATGTCGGAGCTGAGCCAGTTAGACCCGACCAGAACCAGAGACCATGAGCCATCACGTCTAGAACCATGAAAGAACGCAACCAGTACCAGCCTTCAACAACCGCTGCTTCTAGGGTGGCGAACTAAACTGCGACAGTGGCGCCTAAGATCTTCGCAGACCAACGTCGCTGCACATTCCAGTTACGACACAACAATGAGCAGGTTATGGCCAACAAGCCTCTCATTCTTTTGACCACAAGGAGCAGAGCATAGACAGTTACTTGCAGGTAACGTAGGCCTCTGTGCTCTTGATTCTTCCCCTGTAATTCTGTGCTTTGGTCCCTCCAATAGAGTTTGCTAGTTTGTCCAGCCAAGCCGCGATCGCGTGGATGCCAGGGGCTCTGACTCGACGATCACTCCACTTTAAGAATTGACACGTTTTGGGGGATCCTTGTCGACAGTCTGACATCTTTGTCTCGGTCTCAGTTTTGTGAGAAGGGGACCGAGCCGCAATGATATCTTCATCGTACGCCTATCTATCTTAGCTAAATGATTGATTTCTGAAGGATCAATAGTTTTGAGTAGCGCTTCATCTGGTGTCAGTCTCATTTTGGTACAGAAAAGGAAGAAGCGAAGAACGCCATCGAGTGTTCGTTTAGCCCTCCCCACTTACCCAATAAGGAATCTCGGCTTTCTTCTGTCTCTTTTTTTTGGTCTCTCCGAGTGAGCGGTTTTATTCCATGGCTGAAGATTATCTCTTCCGTCCGTCCGCCGTCGTGATGGCATTGGCGTCTTTGTTATCAAAGCGTTATTCTGGTTTTATTCTAATGCAAGCCTCCTTCAACAGCGGAATTAAGCCCACCTGCTCAAAGATAACTTAGTGCCTTGTCGTCCAAGAATCAGGAGACATAAAGTTGTTAACTCGCCAAGCTTAGACCCCTGAAGATATGAACAACGGAATCCATTTCCCGCAAACGCAAAACGCACGCGCATTAATTGAACTGAGCTATCACTTTGTCCCACCGAGATAGTCGAAGTCTCGTCTCGACCGATTGACGCTTGTTGCTTTTTTGTTTATCGTCTGGGGTAGAAGCGAGTCGTACCCAAGAATGTGGGCTGATACTCTTTACCTCACCCAGTAATCTCAACTCAACCCCGTATAGCCGTATTTATTCAGTGGATTCATTACCCATTACGTACTGCATTTATCGCATGTAGCCAAGACTACAAGAAACGCTCACGGGGCAGCTTCCGGTTTGACCTAAGTTAATAGTCTCTCCACCTGCGGGAGGCACAGCCTTAAGAGGGAGGTGTTAATTGCACGATGGCCAGAGCTTGGAGTCGATTGGTCTGGACTGTCATGTGCATCACGCGATTGAAACGACCTGGTTACAGGGTAGTCCGGGGTTTGGGGTTAGACTTGCGAAGCGAGTGCGATGGGACGGAATGGAAGAATTGTGGCATATATGAGAATTATATATCAGCTAGTCAGGTAAGCCAAGACTTGTTCATGCCGTATCAGTATCATGTAAGATAGCTTAGGAATTGGTGTTGCATTGTTTGTCATCTTTTGAGAAACAGAGAGACATGATTCCATCTATTCCAAAATATTTGTCACGATGTGATACACTGAGGCTGACTGATTGTGGCACAAAAAGTGTGGCGGAGCTTAGTAATCATACCTTGATGAGTTGGAATCTTCAATTGCGCAACATCACGTGAACAAGGCGACATTTCAAAGCGGCTCTGTCAGGTTCTCTCAAAATCCACGCCATGCGGAGAAAAAGAAAAACATATAAACAACTGAGAACCAAGCATAATCTCATTTCCACCATCACAAAAACCACATCTAAATCAGATCTTGACAGCTCGAATCGGCACTATTGAATCAGCCTCTGTCGATCCCCCGCAGATCAATACCAACCAACACATCACTCAAAATGGTTCAGCACATTACTTCAAACGACGAGCTTCAAAAGCTCCTCTCGTCAACCACATACGTCGCAGTTGACTTCTTCGCAGACTGGTGTCCTCCATGCAAGGCCATCGCCCCTGTCTATGAGCAACTCGCCACCAAGCACAGCGTCCCTGACGTTTTGGCCTTTGCCAAGGTTAACGTGGACCATGTTCAGGACGCCGCTCGCCAGTATGGTATTACTGCCATGCCCACCTTCATGTTCTTCAAGGAAGGAAACCAGGTCGCTGTCAATGGTCAGGCCGTGATCAAGGGTGCCGACCCAAGGGCGCTCGGAGCGGCTGCCGAAAAGCTGGGCGGTCTAGCACAGAAGCGAGTTGCTGGTGCTTAAGGAAATGAGGCTTCTAAAAAAGACGACCGGGAATAGAAAGGACAGAAAGGCAAAAGCGTTCGGAGATTTTTTTCACGGCTTCTTACGGCATTTGTCATGAACAGAGTTCAAAGGATCTTCTGTGTACCTGCATTAGGGAGTTAAGGTTAGCGTTTTCGCCAGGAATGGGAATCTCACGTGGAGGAAAGGAACGATCAACGGTACTGGCTTGGATGGCCTGGATCGAGAACGGGCTAAGGGATATAAGGCATGACTGTTTGCGGATATATTTATGTTTGATGTGACGTCTGCCAAATGGTATCTGCCATCATTGAGATGACCGCCACAGTTTCATGGCATGTCCCTATTATAGACTCCGGCTACGAAGGAATGAATGCAATAGAAAATGTGTTTGAATTGTCTCTTAGAATTCGCCTCTTAACTTTCATCATTCAAGCCGAAACCTTGTGATGTTCACCCAAATAAGAATTGTCTGTAGTCGAGACCGGAGATGAAAAAAGATTCAAGCCTTCGAAATAATGACCTTTTTTACACGATCTTTCGTTCACCAAGCTGCGACTACGTTTGTTTTAAAATACGTAGAACGAACATTACTATAGTACATTAGGCTTTCACTGAGCATACGTTGAGGATCCAATGATGTATCGTGCACGAAGACATATCCAAGTAGTCGACGAATTCCAAGCCACCGTTGACCAGTTGACTTTTGTTTTCCATCTTCCACAGAACTGATACAGAAAACACGTATTGAACCGCAGTCAGGATACAAGGCGGCGAGGATCGTCTAGACCTCAGATGTGAGACGATGGTCCATATAACCTTGATTTGGGTATTTCGAAGAAAATGATGACTAGAGCCTTCATGAAAACTATAGCTAGTGATTTCCCCGCGCAAAGGATTCAAACTGATTTTGACTTTTTCACTACACAGCCCCCATCGAGACAAAATCGAGAGTAACCTTGAGCGTTTTTGCAGGAAAAATGAGCGATTTTGGTGTTATTGAGTTAGTGTAAGTAGAAAATGACAAGTTACTAATCGACGATACTACCCAACATGCGCTTTGGAGTCTCCTACATCAATAAAAAATCACCTCAAATTCCAAACAGAAAAACCGATACTGAACTCATGACGGTTACATTCAATTCCTCGCCAATAAAACGTGGTGGCGCAGTGATGCTCACGATCGAGGCAGTGCTAACATTTCATGGTGGACTCGGCCAGAATTTACCGACAATCCCTTGTAGAAAGCCAGGGTTGCTGTTACTGGTCGCCCTATCGCCATTCGTCAATTGGTCTTACTCTGGTTCTATCACACGAACCATTACAGAACCATTCATTCTTGACCGCGAGTGCGAGATCAAGTCGTCGGACTTTGCAAAGGATCATTGGATTAGTTATCAATTGGAAGTTGGGCTGAGGCTGTGTTGAAAAACTGTATATCGGCCGACACTTATCTCGATTCTGAGTGAGGCAGTGTTGGATGTTTCTTGCTGTGAAGGATCATCTCATCGGTCATTGAGAATCTATGAGCTCTGATTCAGAAGAAGAGAAAATGATAATCACGCTCGAGGACGATGGAGTATATATGTGAGCTAGGAGAGCATCAATCTCAATGGCTACGCTCTCATTAATTAGACGTCAATCAACACATCTCTCCAAATACAAATGTTTCTGTGTTCCCTCTCCAGTTCAACTGTTCAACCCGACAGTTTGAATATCCAACGTTCAAAAGATGGCAAACTTGTATTCATTCCCAGAGCAGACACAGCGTCGTCCTCGCCCAAGTCTCACACCCTCATCAGACCCTCAGATACAGGGAGTGCAAAGACACCAGTCAATATCGGAACCAACATTCAGCCCAACGGGCCTTCTGGGAGATAGGTACGACCTACTCAGGCAGGGAATGGAAGAAAGATCACGAGCTGCCACGCAGAGGTCGAGAGAAAGTCCATTCAACCGTGGTTTGCTTGGGGCTCTTGACGAGTACGAGAACCGGCAGGCCCAGATACCTCGTGGTCAGAGAAGTTCCTCAGACACATGGGACGCCGGTGCAGGATTGTCAAGAACACTTTCCAGAAGGTCTTATCGTGGGTCTGATGATCTTCAATATCTCAATCGACCTCGGAGGACTTCAAGTGTGTCTTCTACTAGAACGGACTCTCTCTACTGCGCTCAGACGGGTGTCACTCCGCCACCTCTACTGGATATGTCATTGACAGTACCGCAAAGACAACCATCATGGCGTGGTATGAGTGGTCGCGGAGTTAGATCCTCTGCTGGTCAGCCTTTGTTGACCTTGGCGGAAAATTCGGCAACTCCAGGGGACACTTTTAATTTCCCGAGCAGAAGCCGTTCGACGGCCGTTCGTCCTTCGGGCATGGAGAGATCAGATACATGGCCAGATGAGATGAACTCTACAAGGTTGAACCGAAGAGTTTCTTCAGCGACTGCACCTGATAGACCTACAACCTGGAATGAAGCTGCCCGGCGTGAGCCAGCTCGAAGAGGAACCTTAAAACGATGTTGAGTTTGCGATCAATTACATATGAGGATGGGATTTGTTGCAATTGTCATCATTCGTTATCTGGGGAAGGGTCTAAGTGAGGCAAGATGTGGTAATGTTAATGTATCTATGGTAATAATAATAATGTATGCGTGTTTAATTTCGATTCTACCTGGACCATCGAATAAACCAAGCAAGTAGTTTTATCTGGTTTTTACCGAATGATAACACTCCATGTGAAGTGAGCACCGAGCTACGTCTTCTGACATCAAAAGGACTCCTTGGCCGAATAGACTCGAGGTCAGAACAAACGATGAGCACACTGGATGATTCCTGGTGCTGGTTTCTGATTCCTACATGGGGGGTGCGCTGCAAGCTTTCTACAGAACTCTGATCCTTTCAAGCTTGATGTTTGTAAGTGTCAGTGACTCGGGTACGATCGTGATTCGGTTTTTGGCTAGTGCTATTTTTGCCAGACGGATTCTTGTTCATGAGCTGGCTGGGTTCAGGATGGAGAGAGACGGAATGCAGGCACTTAGAAAGTCCCATCTCTCGGCGTTCGAAATAGAGTAAGCTGTCTCACGTATAAATGTAGTTATTAGACCTAGATTTATAGAAAGGTACAATGTGGTTGATACACGTCCCCCTGCACATCTGACATAGTGGGTGACAGAAAGACCAAGCTTAGGATACAAAAATAGATAAACTAGGCCGATAGTCTAACTAGCATAAACTGGCCCACTACTTATATCATCTACAGCTCGAGAGGCCATTGCTTCGGCATACCCTGAGGTCACCTACTGACATTTACTCCTATTTCGTCCAGAGTACCTATGTCTGCACCCCAAGAACAGAGACATCAGACTTGGCAAAAGCTTCAACGACCGCTATAGTTTTTGATGGTATCGTATACTCGACAAAGTGAAAAAAGACGTCGGCATCTGAGAAAATGGCCGTGATTTGATATCATACTATCCTCGTCTCGAGGTGTTTTGTGTCTGTATTATCGGCCTCCCGTGAAACCAAGACTTTACTCTATATCAATGCTAAACCTTAAACTCCTCGTGTACCTCGGGTATCGCAACAATTGTTTCCCTTGAAACCATGACCTGCTGTGTTAAAACAATTCCATTCGTCGGATTCATTTCCGTCTCACTTCCCGACAAGCTGGGTTGTCTTTGCTTCCTCCTATTCCAATACGACCCTGACCCTATGGTTCCAACTCCAAAATTTTGTGGTTGGTGTACAGGACCCATCCTGTGGTTCTGTGGTCGCTCGTTACTACTTAGCATGCTGATATTTGACATTTTTCGGAGAAGTGGTCGGAGGGCTGTGCTAGCTACAACCATGACTGAGATGCATATCTCGGCTGTTGCCCAAATATCTAGAGTATTGTTAGACCTCGGGGACTACCGTGGGGAACAAAGGATGGCAGTGGTGACATACATATAGAAATGTCATTGCTAACATAGGTCGTCTGGATAAAACGTCCAACACTGACGATGACGGTGATGAATCCGAGTCCGAAGATGACAGCCAACCCAACCTTTTTCCGACGAGAATTCGTTTTGAGCTCTTTTAATAATGGTAATGGATAAAGGATATCTAAAAGAACGAACCAGTTAGCCACCGCCGCCACTGCTGATATAAACCATGGAGTCATACTCAACACTTCAGATGTGAAATTCATAGACCAATTCAGTCGCATAAGTTCCATTGACATGAAAGCCTGGCAATGCTCTCCATCGGCATTCGACCAATTCACCGAAGGGTCCGGCCCGCACCAGAAAGTGTCGCTGAAAAGAGTGACGAGCGAAAAGGATGCCGTGAGACCGGTCAAGGCGTATAGAAGAGTTCGCATTCCAGGGTGCGTGCAAGGAACGAGGTTGAAATAAAACGCGATGATGCTGAATTTCGGAAAGTAAATGCCAAAGTCGAAGAAGTAATTCGTCGCGAATCGGATCTGTTGAGTTTGTGAGTATTTAGTCATATGCACTTGATAATGCCAACAAACCTTCTTAAGAGCCACGCTGTTAATGGTGAAATCGTCCATGGCATGCATTCGATATGTCAAAGTATCGCAAATAAGTAATCCCTGGCATGCTGCCAAGCCCGCGAAGAGGAGGTAATCGGCCGAGTATATCCTCGCATTGCGCAACCAAACCCGCACGTAAACTCGAGCAGCGACCAGGATATACGCGATGACCATTAGACTCCATTCAAACGACTGTAACCTCGGTTAGTATATTGATAGATAATCGATTCGAGTCGTTCCGCACCATAACAGCTTTACTGGAAATCATCTTCAACGGTGGTATCGTCGGAGGTCGAGCCTCCCGATTAGCAATTGAGCTTTATCCGGCGACGCAAATTAACATGGCGTATTAGTAGGTGTCAAATGAAGAAATTGGAGTTTGGCAGCCAAGTAGCAGCAGCTAATATATACTGGACTACCCCCGTGCTGACTGACGCGGGCTAATGAATCTTAGCACGCTGTTAGTAGTGCGCCACTGGAATCATCAACGCCATGGGTTTGAGTCAGTCGAAACATGGGCGGCAACTTACAGGGTGACAGCAGCATGTCAATGCGAATATGAAATGTCCATGTTCTCGACCAATCTCGAAAGCAAGACCCGTAATATTGACATCGATCTGTTGAAGATCAACTAAGCTAACACAAGACAGACCATGTCCTATTTTAGCAGCCAAGACAGGCGCAAAAAACAAAACAAAAAAAACGCCGAAATCCAGGTCCATATTCTCGGGTCAAGGATCACCGACCTGTTGGGCTCTTATCGACGCCAAGGACAGTGATCATCCCTGTGAGGCAAGCTAGTAAACTCTATTATCCTCGACACGGGAATTAGATCGACGGGCGTACAGCACAAGCGGAGATCAACCGATTTGGTAGCTGTTTCCGGACGCAATCTCCAGCACGAGACTCGAACAGTGTCTTTAATTGGAATCATCACACTTTAGCGTCTTCATCTCGGATGCATTTTATCCCCGCCCGCCTGCCCTGGCGCGCCCCGTCCGTCCAGGGACGGGGGGACTAGTGTAGGAACAGAGCAACTTGCCCAACTGCGACGCTGTTTCCGGGTATGTGATAGGAGGAGTCTGCTAATGTTGTGATAAGAAGAAGAAAAGGTCCGGGATCTGAGTTGGAACATGTCTTACTTTTGTTGGAGAATCTCCTTGTAAAATGGTGTTCCTCTCCAGGGGAGACAACAGCGGAGACAACACCGGAAGCATATACCCGATTCTGACTTGGGCTCTGAAAAGCTGAGGCGTTACAAGGCTGAGAAGAAGCATGCTGGTTTGCGCCACCTTGAATTGTTCCATGATTCCAATTATTTAATGATCACCCGTTGACCCGGTTCCAATCGCAATGATGCTTACTACGGCGCAAGCATGTCTCAGTCGAGTATCTGTGTTCCGCACTTTAGCATGATAAACCCCCAGTATGAACCCTAGCCTCTTGCAAACAAATCTTGCCGGCCGATAAATCGCCGTGCTAAAAGATCTCGCAACAAGATATAATGACAATTGAGAAGCCCGGCAACTATCCACAACGCCGCTCCGGCTGGCACAGCGCAAGACCTAGATCAAGTGATGACACATGGACAAGACAGTCTCCCCAAGAAATCGAGAAGGGCCTTTTACATACCAGATCCAGAATCTACATCATTGTGGAAATAAGCGTACACGCGGAAAATGTTAACAGCCACCGTTTTGGGGCTGGCAGATTTTACTACAACTTGGCAATTTCCACTTGAACGACCTGTCATGTTGGACTGGTGTCTTTCCTTTGTCGGTTAGCTGCTTGAGTCACATACACTTCCCTGATCTGCGTTGCATACCTTGGTATGTAAAAGAGCCAATCTTACACACCAGTGATGATGGCTACGTCTCGATTTTCTGGTGGATCTTACTAACTTCTAGCGATATCGTTACTTTCAAGTGAAGGCATTGTAGGACCAGATAAATACCTAGTTAGGAAATGGTATGATAGCATTTAGTCTGCCAAGGAACCCAATTGAATTATATGATGTACTACATATATATCCTGAGGAGTCGATTCCGGGCAAGTAAAGTGGAAAACTCTTAAACCGTGATGATTTGCCGATCAGATAAGTAAACCCACTTCTCATCATGTCCGATGCTTAGAACGATGTCGGCAGGCGTGTTCTTGCATTCCTATCTGCTTAACTTGTGCACAAGCTTGCCGCATCCTCTGTTTTGGTTATAACAGAAACCATATGGTCCCAGTGGATCAAATAAACCACAGTTGCAATTTCAGACTTTCTATACCATCGTCACAAGGGTATGCTTTGACAAAATTGACGTTTTTCCGAGTCAAATCTTTTTGAAGATCCAATGTACTTGAGGAGAGGGATATCCCATCGAAGTCTCTTATCATCGACAAGAACGTCAAGTGGTTCGGAGGTTAAAGTAGGTCAATAAAATTAACTCCTAAAGTTATCATTCGTTACTATGGGGCCTAAATTCCACTCTCAGTCCTTGACCTGCTTGTATGCTAAATGATGTATTATTTCTCAGATTGATAGACAACCTTACTCCGGTATGTGATTCGCCAGTATCAGGATCGAGACCTGCCTCGATGGCACAAGTCCGCAGGATCCTAGCTACCTCACCCAGCACTTCCTGATTCTGCCCCGACTCGGGCTCAATCTCTTTGGCCGCTACGCCAAGTACGTGTCCGACAACGTCAGCGAGTTCGGTCGTGTCATTCACCATAGGTGGTAGGCCAATATCGTGGGCCAAGCGTCGCACCTCTTCGAGTGTCCGTTGAGCCTGCGAATGCACACTAAACCAATTGAGATTGATCTCGCGAAGCTCTGCTTCAATGGTGTGAGCGAAGTAGTGCACAATCTGTGGCGCGGTGAGAGCAGTAGATGCTGGCGCAGACTTGTCTTTAGCCTTCATCTTCCCATCTTCTGCAACTCCAGGCTGGGAGTTAGTTTCAGCGGCCCCTTGTATCTTCACTTGTTCCTCCTGCAGCTTTTTAAACGACTCACTCGTTTCCAGAATCTGCTGCATCACCTCGGCGTTCCAGGTCCTCCTTGTAGGTGCTAAAACCGCGCGCCTTTCCGTCCGCTCTGCGCAAGTCAGCAAGACGGGCGCCTTGAACTTAAGTTGACGAATGCCCGCGCGAGACCTCTCTACGGCAATCTTTCCCTGCTTGCCCTTGCGCCGCTTTGTGTCCGCGAGCCAATTAGCCGGCGATATGCCGCGGCTCATGCAGTAGTTCTTGAAGTGAGCCTGCGCCGAAGTCGGCGGCTCCCCGCCGACGAAGAAGGCCCCGTGTCCTTGCGACGCGATGGCCAAGTCCATACCTGGCCATCTCGTCACTGGTAAGGAGTGCTCTTGTTGATGCTGACACACCGCCATGTACAGTTGCACAGCATGCATCACGGTTCCAGCCTTGGCAGCGTACGTGATGGCTTTCTGGTAGAACAGCCCACGCTCATATTGAGTCCACAGGCCATAGAAGAGTGGGTTGTGCAAGAGAAAGGACGAGGGTCGTTTTGCGCTCTTGTTACGAGTACCGGAATTGAGAGCCCTCCGGGACATCGTAAAGATGTCAACACCGTTCTTCTCGACCTGGAGCATGCTCTTCATGTCTTCTAATTCTTTTCTCACATCGCCTTCATGGACGTTTTTCAATACGTCATTTATCACCTCTGTTTCACGCTTGTTGGCAACATGAAACTGAGTTAGGCGTTCGGTGACTTCAGGTCCAAAGTTGCCTAACGTATCAAGGTAGTTCTGCGCCGCGAAGCACAGCCAGATGGGGATCTCCTTCTTCTCGAACATGTGTTTGATGCCGCACGAGAACTCGTCGAGCACGGGTACGCCTTTGAGTTCGAAGAGAAGGGTGATGTCGGGTACTACTTCCAGAAGCGCCGCCTTATCCTGCGCCCACTGCTGACGGTTGTCCATAGTGTCTAGGTGTGCTATCTGCGCGTTGTACCACCCGAATTTGCCGGTGTAGCTAGGCATATTTCGTGCGCTGTACGGCGCGCCCCTCAGAATTGCGTCAAGCAAGCTAACGGCATTGTACAAAAGCGTAGCACCTATATGATAGCACTCGAAGTTCATGTCGTCTGAGGGCCGTTCCCTCTGGGTAAAATCGACACCCAACGATTCACAGACTTCGCCAAAGATATTCGGCAGTAGCTCTTTCGCGCCACCGTGCTTCTTCAGCAGCGGCGCCATCTCCTCTTCCATGCTGCGCGCGAGCTCGACTGCCAAATTTGCGCCAACCGCTGCGGCAGTCAAGTCAATTTTATCGTCTAAAGCGTCATTCCACAAGTCGTTAACCTCTTCGCGAAGGTTCATTAGGTCCTTAAGCAGGGTGGTGCAGGCGAAAATGGCCTCGGCATCCGACTCATCATCTTCGACTGTGTACTCAAGATCAATGGGTAAAGGTTGATCAGAATCACCTCCATCAGAATCAGGAAGTGATTCATCGGATGACTTCAAAAAGTCTTCAGATGGCTCATAAACTTCCAACATCTGAAATAGATTGGAGTCCAAAACCTGGTCGGCCACCACCAAGCTACCATAAAGAATCTTCGTAGCACCTTTCTTAGACGCCACATCAAATGTAGCATCGTCGACTTTTATCAAGGCATAGCGGACCTTTTCCAGCACGCCGACGAAATATGAATGCGTCTTATTTCCCTGGGCGCTGAGATGATGGTTGGCTTCGCTAAGGTGTTTTGAGAATGACTTTCGGACTTGGATCGCCCGCTCCAGGGCCGTCCTAAAGAATGAGGGGATCTCGCCTTCCATTGAGATCGTTGCCGTCAAGTTGGCGGCGATGAACTCGGCCAGTGGCACGAAGTCCCGATGGCAAGCACATACTTTGACTTTGGCGAGGGATCAGCTTCATCCTTTGGATTTGCGGTCTGTTTCTCTTTCTGTTGCTGTTGCTTTTTAGCCTCCTTACGCGCTTTGCCCTTTAGGCGGCCGGGTGCGGGGGTGAGTTCCGAGAACGCGGTGTAGCCATATTGCTTGGCTGTCGTGGCTAGCCACGAGGCGACAATGTCTGTATCGCGCTTATACTCCCGATAGGTTGAGAGGAAGCTAGTGAACAACGTTTTGGAAAGTTTTCTGATTTCGACCAAGTCTGTATCAAGAAGAATGTACCTACTCGGTGAAGCAGAATAAACTTCAAGTCTGCCCTTAATGTATCTCTTTAGACCACATAGCTTTGGTGGGTTCCGATGACACATGATTGGAGAAGACGATATTAGGTTATTCAATTAAGTGAGATTTTATCATCTATTAATTGAATATGAGAGCTGTCTCAGACGTCAAGTGGTCTAAAGAGATGTGGACACTACCCATAGCGTATTTTGTAGCAGTAGAGAGATGTCGAGTGTGCACAGACTACCTTACGCGGGAGACGGAGGGGGTTTCGACATGCATGGATGACAAAATAAGGCTCTTGACTTCCTGCTGGCAGTACTAATATGGCACATTAAATTCTGATAAGATGTACGTACCTTGAACAGCCAGCGCGCAACCTTAATTTGTCACCCATTCATGTTGAAAACCCTCCCTTCCGCTATGTTACATACAAAATATGACCAAACTGCGTGCCGCTACTGCGACGGCAAAGACAAGTATATCAAGGTGGGCTGGGACGATATACCAAAGTTAATCGACAATGGAGGGTGCGAATTAAAAACTCAATAAAGGGAAACACGAATGTTATCTTATGATAACGAGTTTCATCTTCTTAATGAAAACATTTATGTAAGTTACAGCCATACCACTCTCAGCACAGCAACGACTGTAAGAGAAGCGTCTGTTAAGCTATGCATAGCAACTGCTTCTTTTTCCTCAGCCCTCAATCAGACACCAGGTTCGCCAAAGATCCTCGTAGAGTCAGCGGGTTCCGTAGCTAGTTCTATAGTATTATCAAGTTGCGAACAGTGTATTGTCTTCGGACTATAGTAGGGCATGAAGTTTGAGTACGACATACCCATTGTTGTCGGTGATGTGATGTGATGACTCACTATATAAGGTTTTATGATGGAAAGGTTGGACAAAAACCTTGATCAGCAAACAGCGCAAACACAAAACATAAAAGATGCAAAAGGCTCCTCTCCATTTGGTCTCCTTTTTCCAATTTCCACGTTATCTCAAGATCGAAGAGTGTCGACTTCACTTAGCTACGCTGCCCCCTTAACTTCGGTTGCCAACCACAAACAGCGCGCGTCCGACACCATGGCTTCACCTACGTTCCATCCTTTCTTACGACTTCCTTTTGAACTGCGAGTTCAAATCTGGGAAGAAGCTTGTTTCCCATCCAACGAATACCAGCGAGGCTTGCATTATCTCGATTTCACGCCAGACGGCCTAGTACCACGACCATGCACTTGGGCCCAGACCTCTGAACAAAGTCCGAATGGCTCAAGCAACAAATCTGCCTATTTGATTGATGGAGGCCTGTGGAATACCTGCAAAGAGTCTAGAGAGGTCATTTCGAAACACGGGAAATTCGAAGAATGGGTTCAGTCACAGAAACAAGCTGACGATGAATATCGTGGATTCCGAGGTTACAAGGCCGCACCTATCGAAATTAAACAGGGCCCTTAGGAGTGGCACATGCTTGCGTACCCCTCGTAGGAGATCTTTTGTGTTAACCCCGATGTTCGTATACCTATGGATGTGCCAGTTGGCGACCCATTTGAGTCTATGGCCCTCATCCGCGATACTGATGAGGATTGGCACCAGTCAATTTTTCTAGAAAATATTGAATTCAAATTCGATCAGAGCTGGATGGCAAAGGATGAGATGTGGTATATAGACATGAAATATGAGCCATCAGCCCGCGGATATTGGGCATTTCTAGTCCAAGGCGTACTTGAGCACAGGGCTGCATCATCAAAGTCTCTTTGGATCATCGACAAGGACACCAAGTGGTTCGAAGAATCTATCAAAGATAACGAAACTGTGTACCGCGACTGCGAAGGAGAGTATGTTGAGGTGGGATGGGACAGCATACCCGAGTCGACCGGCGATGGAGTGTCTCTCAGTGCATCTGCATTCCTCAGCAGATTTATATCCAAGAGTGAAAGAGAATTGCGTGAAACATTTGCTGGCTATAACTCTGATTTCCGTTATGCCGGTTACGAATCAGATCAAGAAGCGTACGACTTCAAATTGGAGGACCGGTTCAGACTTCTTGTACGCCGGGAGAATCAGGTGCAAGAAGTCACCTGGAAGTGCTGGGATAGTGTATCTGCCAGGATGAAGAGGGCAACTGGTGGGACTAGATGGGTAGTGACGAGCCGTCACTTACATTGCCTGCATGGGTATTCTCCTACCACATGTAGTCCACTTATTCAACAGTTCTGGAGCTACAAGTCTCGTCGCTGGGTCACGGATGTTGACGCAGGATGTTGCTCTCACTTTAATTAAGTATCAAAACTAAACACGTTAACCTCTTGCTTGTGAACAGTTCCTACATAGTAGCTACAACAACGAGAGATATGTATTCATCACGGCTGTATTGCCAGAAGTGGACAAGTGTTGTACGAAAAAAACCACGCGACGAGGTTACATCAAATAATAGGAGTGGAAACGCTTATTTTAATCATTTGAGTAGCACCACGTTGAAAGACACCTCGCCATGGTTGTGGATAGCAAAAAAGAAAGCTATAGGGTATAAGCATAAATGAAGTGTTCAATCTGACTAGTACTACAACCGTGATATTCTGTGGTATTGGCGGAGGGGCGTCAGCCGACTAATGCATGCCACTGAATTCTCCCGTATCATTCATTTCCTTATGTCATTCATCTAGACTTGATAATGAGAGAAAGAAGGTATTGTTGATCTGTCTGACTCTCTGGACTGTCGAGGTCCCCTTACCTGTACGTTGTTATGGCTGCTTTAGCCGGCTTACTCCCCTCGACTAGACATTCCGAGAAAGTGGACTACCTAATAATCGTGTGACCAAACAGATAAAATGAAGCTTACTCAAACCGCGTATAGAGGCATCTATCCTCGTATATCTTATCTTTCGAGACGGCTTCTTCCGTTCTTGACCTGATTCAAGAGTGTCTGTGTTTCAGCATTAGCCTGACTGGGTCGTGCTTTTAATGACAGGAGACAATTCTGTTCCACAAATGAGCTGAGATGCCGGCAACTGACCCCAGACTTTTGATCAGTGACATGTTATCCGATTAGGGCGCATTAAATAAACAGATTGTAAAGTGGGATAAAATATGGAAGCGTCAAGGAAACACTACCGCCTGATTCACGGGTTTACGATCTTGTTACAGGCCAGGGATGTCAAGTCGGGATGAATCAAGACACCGAGCATCCGACGAGGCGGCTCCGATTAGTCTAGATTTCCACATTTAGAGTATCATGGATCTTGGACTTGGAAGAACCTCGGCCTCACCCTAGAATGGAATACTATCTTGTGTCACTGGTCGTGTGGAATGTCATCGTTCTCACAACTTGGTAGAAAAATGAACTGTGCTTGTCTCTGTTTCAGTTGACACGCCTATCCAGTCAGTGCGTATGACACGCTACGGCACCTGGAATACACTAAATACACCATTGTCTGACATTCCACGTACTCTACAAACTTAAGCATAACAAGCTTCAAAGAACCACAAAAGTCTGTCACTGTCAAACAAGCTTGTTTTTAACAGTAAAATACGAGAAGAAAATTTATTTCGGTCAGGGGGTAAAGATCACAGAAACATGGAAAGGAGAGGGGAATATCCACTCAAAAATTCCATCTCATTTCCGCAAGCGACTGGGGCTAGATTTAGCTCCTCCAGCCCTGTCGTTCCGACAGACAGACGATTTACCATCCAACATGAGTTATCGCAACTACTAAAATATTGGACATGGCTTGCTCGAGTATCGTATATTTGTTGCAAGTCTTTGGAAGTTGTTACCAAGACCTGTGCAGACATTGCTTTGTCTATCACGCAGAAACAAAACACAAGAAGATATCTCCACCCCTTATCAATCGTGATTCTCAGAAAGTCCAATAGTTTCAATGGTCCGTGTAATAAAAACAGGCATACGGAGGCTAACGGAGCTAAAAAGGAGGCATTCTAGATCCGGCCCCGTTGAAGATTATTCCTCCAATCGTGGCACATCCGAGGTCTACAACACCCTTGTATACGATCTGAAACACCAACATATCGGGCCCAGGGTGGGATGTCATCAATCCATCGTGGGAGAGGAGACTTGACGGTCCAAGTCTACCTCGAATATTTCTTATATAAGTCAAGAGACATCTCTGGAATACAGTCTTTTCCTTCCTCAGTTCCAACTCGTCCTTACAAACATCCAACTTCTTACAATCATTAACCCTGGTGGTTTTTACTCTCTTTTTTAACCAAACCTCAACACTCTTTACTTTACAACAACAACCAACACCATCAAAATGAAGTTCTCCATCATCTTCGCCGGCCTTTTCGCCTCTACCGCCATCGCCACTCCCCAGGGCAATGTCACCCCTAACACCATGGGCGCCCTCGAGAAGCGTGCTTCTTTCCCCATCCCCGCCTCCAAGGGCTCCGTCACCTACAAGAAGGTCCAGTACATCTCTGGCACCTTCGACGGTGGCATGAAGACCTACGGCCGTGGTGTCAAGTGCACTGGCCAGGAGGAGGGTGGCGACAGCGACGCCGTCTTCATCCTCAAGAACGGTGCCACCCTCAAGAACGCCATCATCGGCGCCGACCAGATCGAGGGTGTTCACTGCGAGGGCTCTTGCACCATCGAGAACGTCTGGTGGAAGAAGGTCTGTGAGGATGCTCTCTCCCTCAAGGGTGACGGTAACGCTCTCATCAAGGGCGGTGGTGCCACTGGTGCTGAGGACAAGGTCATCCAGCACAACGGTCTCGGCACTGTCACCATCGATGGCTTCACCGTTGTCGACTTCGGCAAGCTTTACCGATCTTGCGGTAACTGCAAGAAGATGGGTACTCGCAACGTTATTGTCAAGAACGTCAAGGCCTACAACGGAAAGGTCCTCACTGGTATCAACTCCAACAAGGGTGACATCTCCACCATCACTGGTACTTGTGCTTCTTCCGTCAAGGAGATCTGCGTTGAGTACCAGGGTACCACCCCCGGCAACGAGCCCAAGAAGATTGGCTCTGGTGTCAGCAAGGCTTGCAAGTACTCTTCCGTTAAGTCTTGCTAAGCGCTTCGCCGCATTATCCCTAGAAGGGGTGTCCTGAGTAGCAAATGGCCTACGAAAATAGTTGAGGTGTTAATCAAGGTGCTTGATGTACCTGTTAGTAAAGGTTGAGGAAGCCATCAGTTCTATCTTTCATGTACATATAATATAAATTCTGTTCAATACATACTTTGACCAAGCCACGTTTTCAACCTCCTTAGTCTTGATGATTTATATTATGTGGCCATCCATATGGATTGGGTTTAGTCGATCTTGGGCGCAGGCAACTTTTTATATCCAAGACCCGAGACAAACGTTTGGTACCACTCTCGTGGTTCATCCTTCGCCAGCTCAATGTAAAGTTGAGCGTGCCCCTCAGCCGACGGACCATTGAACATAGGTGAACCATCCTCAAGCCTTTCATCAGTATAGTAAAATCTGTCGACAGAATTAGCAATATTCTGACCAGCATTCAGCCCACAAGCTCACCTGTATCCTTTATCCTTGTAGCTCTTGGAAGCTATCTCAATTAGGTTCGCAGCGCCCGCCTTCCCGACACTTAATGTCATAAGGGCTGGAATAGGGGTGACGTTTGCACAATTGCCGTTGAAGATGAAAGTAGGCTTGCTTGAAGCAGGCAGGTCGGCCCATCCTTTTACAGCTTCTTGGGCTGCAGCGTAGAGGCCGATAATGTTGATCATGGTGCTGTTCTGGAAGTGATCTAGAGGAACCTCAAAGACATTATCGGCGGCGTTCCATTGACCGGCATAAGCTATTCCAAGTCAGCCATCCTACATCCGATGCTGGAACTAATAACTAACTATTGTAGATAACAACATTCGGAAACCCAAATTCGCTCTTGGTCTTTGCGAAAGCACTTATTACAGAACTAGTGTCACTGCAGTCAGTGGGAATATGTAGTTCGGTCTCCGTTGAAGCCTCAGGGTCTTGAGATCGTGAGGCGAAAGCAACTTTGTATCCATTTGAGAGAAAGGTTTTGGCTACACTGGTTCCGACGTTGGAGCCAGCACCGAAGATGAGAGCGACAGGAGAAGTCATTGCCAATTATCGAGATACGATTCGTTAGTATAAGTGTAGTCTCAAATCAAATTATTGGTTTTAGATACTTTGTTTTCGAAAACCTGGGGGAGTTGTTGGCATTTGTACTCAGCTGAACATAAGCAATGCCAATCCGATGATGATGCTCCACAGGCTAGTCAGTGATGGCGCAAAGATCATCGGCCTTAAAGTTACTCTATTGCCGAATCTTACAAATGGTAAAAAGAGGGGTAATATTATCCCGCACGCCTCCGGCCAAGATACAGAGACAGAACTCAGAAGCCAACAACTTGAACTGAACAGTGCTATCTCATGACATTGGTCAGCCCTATCCCACATAACGTTACATGTTAGCGCTGTGTGAATAAGCATTTATCTGACTCATCATTTACCTGGGCTAAGCCTCAGTTCTGTCCCTGAGGTTATTACCAATATCACGATGGAACCTACCTCATATCATGCCACAGCATGTATTGGTTGTCGCAGGCGCGGTAGGAAATGCGACAGAAAACTACCAACATGTCTCAGCTGCGAGAAAAGAGCCTTACCATGTGAAGGCTATGTCACGAAATGGCCAGGCGTGGCTGCGCGTGGGAAGCTAGCTGGGAAGTCTATTCCAGTGGTTGATAGCTCAGTTGTCATCACAGAGACTCACTCGAAAGCAAGGCAAAGGCAACTGAGGCGAGCTGTATCGACATCGATCACGCCGCCTAATTTCACTGCGGTTTCATCTGATGAGGTTGACAAGTTTGTTCAACATTGTACTTCTTCGAAATCCTTTCACTGGTTTCATCTGCTTATACATGAGCCATACAGACATCGCAGACCTCAGTAGTATCTTCTATCTAGGCAATGGACCGAGCGAAAACCCCATGTTTCACTACGTCCTCCCTCTCATAGACAGCGTACCTCCGATTCGCTTCGCCCTCGCAGGATCTGCATCATGCCATATCGCAGCTACGACTTCCGACGAACTACTTGAGCAAAAAAGCTTACGGTTACGCCTTCACGCTACACATTTATTACGAGAAATGTTGCAGAGCCCGAACACGGCGTCAGATCAGACCATTTTAGCAAGCATATTGATGCTTGCTCAACTTGACGTAAGAAGCACATTTGAGATATGCAAGGGATTGGCTAATGGGAATAGATGTGCTCCGGTGATTGTATCGAGTTTCAAACCCACTTAAAAGCTGCTGTTGCTGTGATACGCACCCCCGGCTATGACGGATCGGTCAACATGTATTACTTTGAACAACGACTTGCGTGGTAAGTCATGACAAGGAAAATCACGAACACTCTCATTAATTCCCGACTCTAGGCTTGATGTTATGAGCTGCACGGCCTCTGACAAACCACCAAATCTGACAGCAGCAGAAGTAAAAGCAATAATCAGTCGCTTCTCAAACAACGGTAAAAGGCAATGGAGTTACGATGTCTTTCCATGCCCAATTGATCTATTCGAGATCATCATCGACATTACTTTTCTTTTCAAGAATCCCCATCTCGATTCAGAGCAAGCGAAGTTGCAGGTCGAAGACTTGGAGAGACGACTGGGCGATTGGAGGTGCCTCGCGATGTCAGGCCCACGAAAACACATGGTCGAAGTTTGGAGGTTAGGTATATTGGCTTACCTCTGTCGACTGTTCCCTCAGATGAATCACTATGCCGTGAAGGAATCTCTCTTAGATCAAGCACTGAGTCTGGCAGAGTTCATCTCTCCAGCATCGTCATGGAGTTACGCCCTGTTATGGCCTACATTCCAAGTCGCCGTCACTTTGGATGATGATGCTAAGAAGGAAAAGGAACAGATAAGACGCCGTCTCAGAATTGCACTAGAAACTATTGGATGTCGACATCACAGCAATGCTCTTGAGACATTGGAAATTGTCTGGGCACGAAGCAAGGAATTTGATCCTTTTACTATCAGTATTCCTGGCCGTACAATTATGCTAGTGTAGCGAGTCGAATGAAGAACAGAGGCAATCTTTCTGGCATGAGTCCTGGGATGATTTGTTCCTCCCTCACTTCGAATGATTGCGCAATACTTCGCCAAGTTCTTTCCTGATCTCATTTTTCACTGTCTCATCTGTCCAGCACATGTCGATCGAATGCTTCGTCAATCTCACCATTTCCTCATCGCTAAAATCGCACATCCTCTTGACCAGGAGCATATCGTGCAGGATCCAGCAATCCTCCATGTACGCCGGGTCATCACTGGCAATAGCCAATGGAATTCCAGCATCGAACAAAGTTCGGATCCTAGGGAAGATCTCGTCGACTGGTTCATGACGAAGATAACCCCAGGGCGTGATTGTCATACCAATGCCTCTTTCTTTAATGGTACGAATGAGCTCTGGGTCTTGAGCTGCGTTGAGACCGTGGTCAATACGGTCTGCACCGGTGGAACCAAGGTCAGATGCAACCTGACGGATGTTCCGATGAGTGTCTTTCTGTCCCACATCGCAGTGTGCCGTGATGTGGAAGCCATCCTTTCGAGCTCTGCTGTAAATTTCTTCGAACATGAGAGGAGGTCTGTCGTTTTCATCAGAGTCGAGACCAATGCCGATAACCATGTCCTTGTACGGAAGAACAGATTCATAAGTCTCCCTGGCTGACTCGACTGGCATATCACGGAGAAAGCACATGATCCATTTGGACTTGAGCTAATATGACGTTAGTACGTATTCGTAACACTTCATTGCTGTCACTCACATTCAGACACGCCTCAGCTTCCTTTTGGGCTTTCTGAAATCCATCCATGATGGTTTGAAAAGCAACCCCTCTTCTTGTATGTCCCTGCGGATCGAAGAAAGGCTCGCAATACCTGACATTCATCGCAGCAGCGCGCTCAAAGTAGTTCATCGCAAGATCATAAAAGTCCTGCTCGGTAACAAGCACTTCGAAGCCGCCATAGTAAGCCTCGAAGAAAGTAAAGCTTTCCTCAGCGTTGTCAATGCGATGTCCAGGTCGTGGTTGAATAAGGTTGTATGACTCTCGAAGCTGCTCGAGACTATGGTACACGGTTCTGGTACGCTCAAGCTTGAGTGTCTGATTGTTCCTCTTGGCCAGCTCCCAGCGCAGTTCAGGAGTCAAGGTGCCTTCGATGTGAACATGGAGTTCTACTTTGGGAAGGTCCAGGATGAACTTGTGATCGGCATGTACCAGCTCTTGTCGCAGAGACAGACGTTCATCGAGGGTCATGGCGAATTCCATGATGCTGGTGCTTTCGGGTGTTGGTTGAATAGGGACGGGTCAAGTAGTGGAAAGAGTGTTGTGATGGAATAGAAAAGCCAACGAGAATGTAGAGCAGTTCAGAGAATTTATACATGAGATTCCATGCTTTGAAGAAATCATCAATGTCAATGAGTGAGTTTAACTAGTCCATAATAGGCTGCTGTCTCAGTCAGTGACTCTTGCTATCTGACATTACAGGGATGATGGAGCTAGACCAGAATTGGTTGCTATTTCAGTCGCACCAATTCAAGTGGGTAGACCTGTATCAGAGCTTACGATGTTAAAATGAAAATGAAAATTGACGATCAGGCTAATCGAACAGAGAGTTGTGACTCATCGGTCAAGAGATAGCTTCAGATGTCAAGATTTATACAAAGCATGAGAGTGGGTGGCGTCAGTTAACTTTTTGCGGTCCTGCAGTGCTGCATAGGAAGTGGACATATGTGTGCCATCAAGTTATTTAAGCAATATTTCGTGAATAAAACGCAGTCTCGTATTGCTGAAAGACAAAGTATTGACGTATCTACTGTTTGTATATCCAGAATCTCTGCTCATAGAATCTCATCCCTAGCTCATTTCACTCATCGATCCTTCAACTCAAAGGTCTTTCTCATCTTAGTAGACGTAGTATACCATGGTCTCGTTCTCTTGGCTGCGAAGCTTGCGGTTTCGCCTCATGAGAATGAACTTGGCCAACCATGCAAGCGCAGCAGTGCCAATACTGAAACCAGCACTGCTTCCCATGGCAATAGCATAGCGAGGAGCGTCGCTCTTGGGCCACAGGTAAGGAGTCCAGATGAAGCTGACGTTCATGATCATGGTGACCATGCTGATCGCAACGGCCTTCTTCTCCTTTGTCTGACCACAGACGGAACCACACCAACCCAAGATAAGACTGTTGACAGCGTAGGTACCGATGGTGAAGATAACCATGCAGACGTAGCGGCCTGCTGTGTTCATGGTGGCAGCTGCGGCGGCGAAACCGACAACGGCGACGGCCTTGGAAGCGGTGATATGCCAGGTTCGCTCGTTGTAGCGACCAGACATCCATGAGACAAGGATAGTGCTTGCACCAGCGATCAGGTAAGGAGGGCAAGTAAGGACGAGAGTAATGGTTCGGTCGAAGCCAAGAGTCTCGACGACTGTGGGGAAGAAGTTCTTGAAACCGTTGGCAGCCAAGTGAAGGTGAGCCATAGCACAGAAGATCCAGACGAGAGGGTCCTTAGCAGCCTGCTTCAAACCCTGCATGGTGCTAGTCTCACCCTTGTTGCCGACAGTATCGAGCTCCATACGGTTGTAGGCCAGCTGGCGCTCCTCCTCAGTTAACCATCTGGTAGTGAGAGGGAAATCAGGAAGGATGAAGTATCCAGCAACAGCGATGACGAAAGTGACAGCGCCTTGAAGGATGAAGAGCCACTTCCAACCGGCAATACCAGCGACGTCATCAAGGCCATGGAAGATACCAGCGGCGATGAGACCAGCGAAAGCAGTTGCGAGGATGTTGCCAGTGTAGAGGATAGCAATTCGTGTGGCTACTTCCTTTCGGGTGTAGAAGATGGAGAGGAGATAGACGGCACCCGGGTAGTAAGGAGCTTCGGTAACACCAAGGAAGAATCGAGTAAGGAGGAGGCCCTTGAAATCTTTGGCGACGGCGGTGAGAGCACTGACTACAGCCCAGAGCATCATCATGATACCCTTGATGGTGTTAGTGTGAGGTCCAAATGAGGTAGCAAAAAGGTACATACCATGTAGCGACTGGGGCGAGTTCGAGTGAGAAACATGTTGGAGGGAATCTGTCCCAGGATGTAACCAACAAAGAGGATAGAAACACAAGTTTGGTACTCTGAAGTAATGTTAGCATATATCAACATCAGTCTTAAAACTAGCAACATACCAGTTCCTTGGAGGTTGAGATCTTCTTCGAGATCGTTCAATCGAGCCAAAGCAATGGCATTTCGATCAAGATAGTTGAGCCAGTACATGCTCCAAAGCATAGGCATCATCCATCGATCGAGCTTCTTGACCAGTGCAATTTCTTTGGGGTCTGTCTTCTCATGGGCACCAGAGTAATCGGTCTTTTCATACGTGGGGATGGGTTTCTCTGGGTGCTCATCTTGGAAGATGTGAGGCTCGGCATCTCTCTTGACGTCGACCTTTTCATCACGGTTGTTCTGATCCATGATGGCGAAGAGCTGAAACAGCGATAAGATTGAAAGAGTTGAGATGAAGAAGAAATAGGAGGGTAGTCAAAGCGATCGACTGCCTTGAAGAGAGAGAGACTGTTGAAAGAGGGTACGAGAGGAGTGTTATATAGATATGAGGAGCCATAAAGGATATGGGGTAAAACCTGGGGATAGGGCTAATGGTACAGACGATCTCCCCCATAATCCAAGGCTCCGTCTTCCCCCGCAATGCGGGGTGCATTGCTTTGACACGGAGAGAGCTTCAAGGGAGTGGCAATGGTAATGGAACAGTAGTGGTAGCAGTAGTCGACAATGCCGGGGTAAGATCTGGGTAGAACCAAGCTACGAGATTAGGTTGGTCTAGAACCAAACGTGTCAAGTGGCTGGAATTGAGTGAGAATGGATACGCCAAGCCTGTTCGGGGTAGCAACGATATACAGTCTTGACGCTATTCCAGGTTTCCTCCGTTAGAGTTGCTACTCTATGCAAGGATGAAGCGATACCAAACGTTATGTGGGCGGACCGTCTGTTGGTCTTTGCTCTACCAACTACTCCTTCGTATGAGCAAGTATGTGGCGCTAGAAAACAAATCCAACATTGCCAAGGTATAAGTCATCCACCTTGCATGAATTACGGGCGTTGGCAGGTAGAAAGATATACCATTTCAAGGTATAAGCTTTACGAAGAGGCTTCTTTCCTTCTAGAAGGTTTAATATTGGTCATCAGCGGCGTTACGTTTGTTACTCTCTGATTGGATCAACATCCCGAAGCACAGCCGACTAGGAAGATATGAAGGTGTTGTGAAGGTGCGCCTTTGAGTACGGAGTAAATAGACAGCGTGTGGACATGATAACATCCGCCATTAACGCATCTCACGCCCTGTGCTCGTCCCTCAACGGCGACATTTCCTAAACAGGTTTGTGCGGCCGTTCGGTATTGAAAAGTCTAACCCTAGAAGGGAAGGAGTTTAAGCTTAAACGATTAAGGTTGTGGAGTAGAGAGATCCCATGGAGAAGAGGAGACTGGGAAGAAAGTTGGGTCGTGAAGGAGCTGGCGTCAGAAGTGATCCCCGAGTGGCTGATCTTTCCCCAGGTCGTGGACTTTTTAGAGACCGACCGTTTTGAACGTGAGATTTTGTCACTTGTTGTCACAGACTTGTTGGTTCCATGATTCATTGGGTTTTATGCCAAGATGAACCGGTCTCCGCATTCCGTGGTTAATAATTCCTTGGCCTTTGTTCTTGGTAAGCGACTCCGCAGACCAAGACCATCCCCTCTCCTGGCTTTTCTCCTCATTATTGTAGTTAGTTTTAAGGCTTGACCGATGGTTACCGCGAACGAAGGGTTGAACTGTTGATTACTCAATTCGCCGACAAACATGGCCATCGCACGACTCCATCAGAGATTACCAACTTCAACGATCCAACTCAATCTCTCTTCGGCAAGCAAGGCAAGGATCTCCCCTGTGGTCCTGTGTCATGAATACGACCCTAGGCCAACGCTCGGGAAACGCTGGAGCCTATGCTAGCTAAGCTGAGAGTTGGGGTCGTTGCATCATTCCCACACAGTCTGTATCATTTAATACTCTTGGAAAGTCTAGAACCGTTCCGAAGAATTCCGTGCACAAAAGTGATGGCGCTTTCACCGTAGCATGTCGACGTGGGGAGAGTCGAGGGTCGTGAGTCAGTGCGTGGTAAGCGCTGAAGTGAGGAGTTAGTTAGGCTTACTGATACTGTTTAGCTTGACTCCGATACCTCTTGGTCCACTAAGGCTGCACTATTCTAGCGATTTTAGCTTTGGGGTAAAGTGGCTCAGCCCCCACGGGGTGATCAGTAACTTTGCTAGTTGAAGTTAGTGATGCTACGGAAGTCAAGTTCTAGCAAAGCAGATCAGGTACTAAAGAAGCACGAGGGATTTCTAGAAGTCTGGCCATTGCTTTGTTTCGTTGCTTATTGGTCCCGTTGTTGCGACAGGTTGCATCCAATATGGTATCGACGACACTTGGTGCTCTTCTTTCCATCCACATCAATGAACTTGAGCTAGGAAGCTGGCAAGCCACCTTTTGGAGAACCAACCATTACCAAGGCTTCTGAGGGGCTAACGTTCAATCTTTCCATCCATCTTCTCCGACTTTCTCCATGAGCAGCCAGTGTGAGAGAAGTAAGCTTGGCCAACCTGAGCACAAAACTTGTACGAATACCATTGACCACAATTTCCTTATCCAATTGAGCACTTCCATCGATTTCAAGGCTAAGGTAGCCAAGAGACCCATCGAAGTCAACATCCGGAATCATAGACCGCTCCAAACACTGCAGTAGCGTCTGACAGACCTGCACCAACCGCATATGTTGAGTTTGGAGCATTCCATTTGTATCCTACATTCAGTCTCCAAATGCAATGTGACGTTGTCCCACAATATGGCATCAGACTCTTGTTTTTTCGGGGGTAATATTCGGTAGTGCGACGCCAAGACAAGGTGAAGCATCCAACATCAGTCACTTTCCCAACCTCTGAGTCGCTGGCTCACCGTGTTCCAACTAGCCTAAACCACCCCAAGTTCTAGACCAGGCTTGATTTCCCCTCTTTCCTCCACAAGCTAGTGAATTATCTCACTGTGATATTCGGAGCCTCTTACCAATTTCTCTAAGTCAAGTCAAGCACGGACTGTTGGTTTAACTTTTGTCTCTAACCGAAGGATCTCGGCAGCTTACCAAGTTGGCTTAGTTCCACCTGCGCAACGAACGTTGGTTAACGAGGTTGTTACCTTGAATATTCGGGTCCATACGGGTACGCTTCGTCTTGGCGTTGTTCGTTGATGAGATTACACTTTGCTACCTACATGGATCGTAGACGCAGTGTAACGCTTTGGGGTACACATTCCCAAAGCTGGGTTAGAAGATACGCTCAAGACCTTTGGAATGTTCTGATAAGACCGCGTGGGGAAGGTGCATGAAGATCTTAGTTCATCATACACAAGCACTCTAACCATTCGTTGTTGAGGGAGAGCTAGCTTGGAGATCACGTAGCTACAGGATCGGATGGAGTCGGAATCTTCAAGACGAGTAAGAAACCAAGAAAGATATGCAGCTATGTTGGCTGTATGCTATGAAGAAACAAACACTTACCCCGTAAGCTAATGAAGCAAGATAAGCGGAATCCGGGGTCAAAATCCACATTCCTATCCTTTCCGATTGTAATCCTTGGAACCATATCCTAGGTGACCTGATCGATCGTAACATGTCATCTCTTACCGTGTAATTACCTGTGCAACATTCAAGAGAATCATCCGGATGATGCTCCCGAGTTCTTGGGTAAAGAGAGCAGGGACGAAGCGGCTAGAGAGTGTGACTGAGCCGTAAATCAGGGGCAGCTGAATCTCTATGATGTGTCCTGGTCGTATCAGAGCATTTAAACACAAGGTTTTCCACGAGAGTCGTAGTCTCATAATCATCAGTGATCAGTGATCACACATCCTTCACTACAGCCAACGGCTTCGCTCGCATGTGAACTAGAAGACTACAAGCATTTGGCGTCTGAGTGCGGCTTCCAAGCTTCTGGGCTGGCTATGACACACTACAACTACGTGTAAACCGCACCATAGGGCTCGATTCATGGAGGTTCCCCTGAAGGGGGTCAATATCCGCCCAAGCTCTTTGAAGCGCCTCCATCGATGCCATACTCATAAAGTCAATCTGTAGGAAGGGGGTATCGATCTTCCCTTTGCCACTTTGTACATCGAGTAGAGACCATTCTACGGGTGTCCAGCGGCCGCACTTGTAAATCGTAACCACCATGTAGGCGTCTAATAGTGTGGCAAGAGTGAACGTTAATCTTGAAGTTCCTAGACTATGGAGATGCCGACCCTACCGACAGGTCTCGATGCTCAGAAGACTCACAATGCCAGACCGAGTCCGTTGAGATGTAGACTAGTACCCTGCTCATTGGACAGTCTGGGTCCCATCTTCACATCGTATGGTCACGCAGCGAGTGAGAAGGGGGCAATAGTTCAAGTAGCTTTCTTTCATTGACCACTGAGAGCTCTGTAACTATGTCCAGGGGTGGTGAGCCGGTCTACTTCGAGGTTGCCACGCCTGCGATGCACTGTCTGGGAGGGCTTAGGTGTGAGTGTAGCGCTCTCACTTTCCCATGACCTTCAGCCCATCTGCAACCCCTCAGGCAACCCGGTGGTGACCTTTTGTCCACCCATCTCTCGGTAGAGATGGACCTAACGGTACTTTTCACGCGCATAGGCAATAGCGTTGACAAAGTTCCGCCCCGACGTAAAAATGCTGCCCACCTCCTTTTTCCAGCCACTCAACACACCGTACTGCCAAGCTCCGCCGTCCATCGTTCTGAACAAAGGCCCGCCAGACTGTCCACTGTCGACATCTGTATCAGTCGCGAGTTGAGTCGTCTGATCGCAGATATTACACCTGGTCACCTTGACGCTGTCTTGCTGCAGGCGCTCTCCTTTGCGGTTGATCACTGGGTACCCAGCATGTTTCTGAAGGTGTGGTCAGTACATGAGAAGTACACATGGACTCTGGATTGGTACACACGTAGATTGGCTTGTTCGCGTTATTCATGCAATCGAACTTCTTGGCTCCAAAGTACCCCTCCTTCTCGAATATCGGCTTGTCAAAGATCAAAATAGCAAAGTCATCAGCTATAAGACACTGTTTGAGCTCAGGTGTAGAGACAATGACATCGACCACGTGCGATGTACTTTTTTCCCCGTCCCTAGATTCGATTTTGATAGGGACTAATTTCTCAGGAAAGCAGTGCTTAGCTGTCATCAAATGTCGAGGTCCGACCGCTGTACCCGTGCACACCTTTTTGCCCAAGCGTATTTGCCTGATGACATTGAAAGGGTATTCATTGCTTGTCCCCTTTTTTCTGTCGTCTTTGCCAACGATATAACGTGAACGTCGCTCAAGGGGTCGCGCGTAGGGGACTGCTGCTCCGTTGTACGAGGCGAGGTCGACTGATGATATCTTGTGAATTCGTGGTAACGGAGCTTTGGTGATCTTCTTCTTTTGACATTTCCTGCATTCGTCTTTCTGACATTGCTGTGCTGGGAACGCAACCACGAAATGGCTGAGAGCCAGGACGACGATAACGACGAAAGACTTGAAAAGAACCATGGTGCGAGGATGATGTGAAGAAGAAGGATTGACGGTCAAGCGGGGAACCCTTAAAGAAAATACCTATTCAAATTCTATACAAGACATTTGAACACGTTGCTGCCGACGTAACACCTTCCAAGATTCCCTACCCAATCATTTGGTAGGCCACGAACTTCCGTCTGAGAGATGTGTTGGGTGATTGTATAAGCTTTGGCGTATCAGAAGTTTTGTTGGTCATGGCGTTTTATTCAGGAAACCTCATTTGCTTCCAAGGACATGCGGGGGAAAAGAGACGAGCCAAGCCCCTTGAGTCAATTACTTGGCTTCAACCTGTAACCAACACATGCTGTCCTCATTATCGAGGTATTGTTCTTATCAAAGAGCCCAAGGAAATCAAGTGGTCCGCGGGAATATAAAATTCAGACCAGTCGGACTCATTGGCCTTGTAAGTTTATGTCATGAATCTTGTCACCGACTTACCTCTAGCAAGATAATGCCATTTTGAATGCTGGCAGTATGGATAGAACGCCATGGGCGATATTACTAATCTCTCATGGAAAAGACGTAATCTTCAATGATAAAAATGTATTAACGTTTCTGGCTGCACGATCTTATATTGTAGCTTCCAGAGTTCCATTATACCTGAGTCATGTGACCACGCAGGTGTATTTCTTCGTCACAAACCCACAGCAACATCATCTCTTGGATAGTTACAGATTAACTCCGTTCAATCACCCCTTGCTCCTGTAGCTGTTGCTGCAGACTGGAGCCCGCTGGCTTAGGAGTTGGCGTCATTATTGTATATTCCCTGGTCCGCCTCTCTGCTTCAGCTCGCCCCACTTCCTGTGCTAGCAGGGGGCCGTAGGCTTGGATCTCATAGCCTCCGGGAAATATCACCTCCAATGCACGTACGAATGCTGCCTGATCGAGGACAAGGCTCTTCTCGACGGTGTATATGTATGATCCGCCAGTTTGTCCTGGAAGGTTATTTGTGGATGAACCTGCCGCCATTTTGCTCTCTGTTCGTAGTTGTCTGTGTTTGTAGTTGTGGTCAATTACTGTTCTTGAATTTGATCGTGAGTAATGCTGTCCTGTATTCTGCTACGAAAGTCAGTAGTCCTCATGGTTGTTAAATATACCGCGATGACAGGTCTCTAGTGTTGTGATTGTGTGTATGGTTTGCAACTATTCACCACCTTGAGAATACAAAGAAAGCGCATCACTATCGTAAGTAATTGCTACAGAAGGTTACTGCGCATAGGTTACAATCTTGATTGAATGCCACCAATCAGACACTTTAAGGCACCTGAGTTCTTGATCACACACCGCTTGACAACATCTTGTGTGTGTCTCACTAATACATGGAACAAAATCTGAGGTTGGTATCAAGTCACTGCACTTCTTAGTTCACTACTGATCTCTCATTCACAACAGATACTACTCTGTGGATCATATGGCTACCATCCGAATCACCTATCTCATAGAGAACGATTTTGATGAACGCTGAAGAACCAATCAATACAGCATCGAATCTGAGATAACCCGATGGTACTGTTCAATTACCAATTGACTCTGGGGCAACCTCTTTTGGTCGGTTGCAAAGAGTAAGCCGAGAGTCATAGTAGCACCTGTGCTGGCGGTTTTACGCATGCTCGAAACTCTAATCGTGGACAGCACCTTTTACGTCTTCTAGATCCCGGTCTAACTTCAATTGAATTATCTTCATGAGATAGGGCTTTGTGACCATGAAGGCGGCCGTAACCAGTTCTATTCGTTTGCATTTATGGATGACCAGCATCCGAAAACTACCACTACAGGGATAGCCTATCTCTCATACCCCACATGTAAGCTTATTGTTTTATCGTTGACCAACCAAACCTTGAAGTTTCCGATAATCACAACTGCTGATGTGGTTCAATTGGACTGGGTTCTGCTTGGCTCTTTGTTGTATCCGGCAGGTCGACGGCTCAGGGAGAAATCTAGCTTTTCGGATACTAGTCTATACAACCCTTGTGTAATCTGCCATAGTCTGGTGACTAGCTCAGACCTTAGTTACCTCGCAAAATTTTATTTATCAATCGTTTGAAACATCTTCTTCTTTGCTCAAACATGGCTAATTTCTCTCTGAGCGACACACAGCTGAAAATTGTTAAGGATGCGGCTACATTCGCTCACAAGGAACTCAGCCCAGCACAAGATGCATACAAAAGTTTCTCTACTCAGAGTGAACGATTCCTAGCAACAAAGCCGTTCTTCGAGGCGAGTGTCCAGGCCGGTTATCTCAAAGCCTTCATTCCAGCTGGTGATGGTGGTACTGGTGGATCCTTTCTTGACATGTCTCTGATCGTGGAAGAGTTCTACACCGTTGACTCTAGTGTGAACATGGCCCTGGTTGGCACTGCCCTGGGATTGATGCCCTTGACTCTTGGTGGTACAGAGGAGCAGAAGAAGCGCTTTTTAAAGCCTTTCATCAGCGGTAAGGGTGATTATCTCGCTAGTCTTGCTCATTCGGAGCCCGGTGGTACTGCCAACTATCTAGAAAAGGGAGGCCAAGGTCTAGGCACTACTGCTACGAAGCAAGGCGACTACTACATTGTGAACGGAGAAAAGGTAAGGTTCATGCTTATTATTTCAGTTCACAAGAAGGTTTCTGACACTTATTGTACCAGCTATGGACAACAAATAGTGCTGGGTGGGATGGCAAGGGCGCTGAGCTAACCTGTCTCTGCGTCCGCTACTCCGAAGACGGAGGGCCTGAAAAGGCAGACGTTGACCCCAGGGATAACATCATGATTCTTCTCGTTACAAGAGACATAATAGCCCAGAATGATCCTGAGGCCTACACTATCCTGGGCGAGCCCGAGCTTATGGGTCATACTGGCTCCAGTGGTCCGCACACAAGATATACCAACTTCCGGGTTCCAGCAGATCATCTTCTCTGCGCAAAGGGCGATGCGACAGTTTCCATCATCGAAATGGCATTCAGCTTCACTGCAGCACTCGTTGGAGCCATGGCGTGTGGCATCATGCGCACGGCTTTCAAAGCAGCACTCGAGTTTGCAAAAGAGGATAACAGAGGCGGCAGTGTTCCCATCATCCAGAGGCAGAGCGTTGCAGATCTTCTTATCAACTGTAAAATCAAGGCCGACACGTCACGTCTGCTTGTGCGTAACGCCCTAGACGCATTCGATAAAGGAAGAGGCGATCCTACTAGCAGGCTTGAGGCGTGCTTGCAAGAAAAGATATACAGTGGAGAAGCGGCAGTTCAGGCTGTATGGGAAGTCATGCAGGCTGTGGGAATGTGAGTATTTGTTTTCGAACATGACTATCTTCGTATGCTGATATCATCACTAACTAGGAGATCGTATCTTGACGAGACGGGCTTCGGACGCCTACTCAAAGATGCTACTGTCCTGTCTCTGTTTGATGGAGGTAATGTGGGTGTGAGGAGGATGCAGTACGAAAAGCTTCTGCAATTCCCTGATTACTCGTGCTGGAACGCTAGCTTTTGATTACGATGTTCTATGGATTATGTCCGGCACACGAAGGTTTCCATCTGAGCCTAAAGTTAAAAGACGACATCACAAATCTATACTCTTGGCAACATAAGCAGATCTTCTTATTTCATCTTTTATACAATAAATTATCCTCGTCTCTCTTCACAGCACACTATATTATGGGGCAGTTCCCTCTCCACCACATACTAGGCTTGTCAGACTAGTCTGCCTCGGCTCCATGAGCGCCACACAGCTCCTCGCAGTAGTATGTCATCTGCAATATTGTTAGAACTTTGTTTCCCTATAGAACTTAGAAGCTTACCTCGTCTCCACCAATGTGGCCTTCGGGAGAGTTGCAAATGGTACCGTCCTAAAAATAGCGTTAGCAAAAGAGTGGCTAAGTTAAGGTCGGCCAACTAACAAATGAACAATCGGGGCACGTGTTCCACCATTCGCTCCCCTTGTTTCGCGCCTTGTAGTAATCGCAAGCGCATTTAGTAGCATCGGGGAGCACTTCGTAGCTAGTCCGCCAGTTGTAGCTGACACTCCAGCCAGTTCCGCCAACCGGGGATGACACCCTGTTGGAGACACAGGCTGCAGCCCTATGGGTGTCCGCCAGAGCACTGCGAAACCAGTGTGTTAACATCTTGTTATTGACTGCGAAGGGGGACTGTGTTGTCAATACGTACCCAGATACAGCCATGAGGGCCAAGGTCAAGATAGTGAGTTGCATGATGAGTAGTAAAGAAGGTAAATAGTTTATTTGGGAGGAGTGAGTCGAGAAGTGATGTTTCTAACTAAGATCTGTGACGATCTTTATATGTAACATCCCCCAGTATTGTCCCTTGTGTCCCGATGTCGGTCCGACGTCGATGGACGGCAGTTGCATCTCGTCATGACACGAAATATGAGGCTTTTTGGGACGATCGCGAGTTTAGATGAGGCGGTCTATCGGTAACGGTATTCCCACCTATAGAATAATTCCATTGTTCTTATCATTGGCTTTGGTTCACAAAGGTGTAAACTTTATAGCCCAATGCGGACTTTCGTATCTCGTGTATAAGTGACAGAGAAAGGATCGTCGCGTTTAATTAGCTGACCCACCGATACGTTTACCGCCATGGCATCATTACTCATGACAGCCGTTGGACCCGATAAAAGGATGCAAAACTCCACTTCTGATCATCATAAATTTGTATGTCAATGGATAAGCGTAGAGCTTACTATCCACTCCCAAACTCTACTAAGATGGTGATAGACAAGAACTTGTTCAGACATTGTCGTGATAATGGACTCTGGGTTGACAAATACCAAAGAACTTGGATCCGGATGCGCGTATTGTTCAACAAGCTTCAGAGTTGAAGATACAAAAATGTCGGCAGATGAAAAGACGTCTGGCTTATATCGAGTCGCGATGAGCATAAATAGTCAATCGTCTTCCGCCCACTGCATCATGCATCGACTTGGTCATCGCAACAACAATAGCTCAATAAATTCAATCTCTCTTTCATAACAACTCAAACAATCTCTTCAAAATGCGCTACTCTGGCTTCGTTTGTGCGCTTCTTGCTTCCGTCGCTGGGGCTATGCCTTTGGACGACAACCCATTTCCCGGTGCCAAGGAGTGGACTGAAGGCTACCAAGTAGAGTCAGGCGATGTCATCGTCCCTGTGAAGGATACGGGTAAGTTTTGACTCTAAAGAGTTTTGTGGGTTAACGCTAAACTTTCTTCAGCCTATGTCGTCAAAGAAGATGTGTACCTTGCTAAGCTCAAAGCTCAGGGTATCAAGATCGGTGCCCCAAAGATCGAGGCTCGCTGGGAAAGCCACGATGCTGCCGACTTCCCCAAGTGGTCCAACACCACAGTCAAGCCTGAGAAGCGAGCTGGCTGTGATGGCACGTCCTACATCACCACTGACAAGACCGAGACCTTTGTTGATTGGGATGTGCAGATGTCCCCAGTGGTTTGCGCCGTCGGTGATATGGACATCAGCGTCTCTTCTGGCTACAACGTTGCCAACACAGTCGGAGGCAGCGCAGGAGTTGATCTCGGATTCGTCAAGGATCGTCTTGGCGCGAGTCTGGGTGTCGACTACAGCAAGACCTGGACAACTTTGACATCAGTCGTTACCAAGGGCACCATCAAGGATGGTAACTGCGGTGTCATGATCACTAAGCCTCTCACCACCCGTCGCTCAGGTCGCCAGTTCCAGGGCTGTATCGGATCCGCCACCGAGGTCGGTACTTGGTATGCTGATAGCCATGAGGAGGGAAGCTACAACGGAATTAAGTGGATTGAAGGAGCTATCTCGGTCTGCGCCAAGCCTGGAAGCAACCCTCCTCTGTCTCGTTGCAACGGACAAGGAAACTTTCGATAAACGGGGACTCAGAAGACTATCTCCAAGTTACTTTAATCTAGAAGGGGGATAGAAAGTGTCTATAGTTATCTTGTTATATTAGTCAGGTTCTCGAGGTTAGAATGTGAATGGAGGCTTTCGCCAAGATTGTACAAAATCAAGACATCTCCATATCAGTAGACATAGAAATTCTTGTGTTAATTCCTGCATATGTATCTTTGAAATTGATGCATGATTAAACCAACAGAATGAAACTCCTTTGCTTTCCAGCGTTATACATTGAGATACATTCTACGTTGAAGTAGTTAAAATGACTTATATACTCGTTTCATATTAAGAGCGGTTTAAAATCGTGTAGCTACTAAAATAAAGATACATAGGGCTGTCCGCTGGTTAAATTGTACGAATGCCCGGTAGACCTCGGGGTGATAGGAAGATTGGCTGCTCGAGGATTAGAGACGAAAGTATCACTCCTGTATCAACTCATAATGTTCCAATAAAGTGAAGTAATGCTTGTCCAGGAGATCACCTAATGAGCTATAAAAATTCTAGTATACCATTACCTTAGGTAGGTAGATATCACATAACAACGGAAAGTCATTTTACTCGTTCACGCCTACTCAAGGTTAACATACCTGTACAAGGTTTGCATCCGGGCTGATGGGGTAAACAACCGATCTCAATTTGATACAGTAATAAGTCTGGAGAAGGCTGTCATATAGATCGCATTTTTAGGTTATTTATTCTCTTACACATATCAAACCTCCGATAAGGAAGCTATAGCGCCAGCAGCATCTCAAACGTTCAATTTATTATCTTACCCTGTAGCCTTGAGGTGAATTGCCTGGTGTACTCACTTCTTGGCATAAGCAAGCTAACTGGCTCGCTAGGACCACAGGGCGGTCATTAGGAGTATCTTTCCGCTGATTCAGCGGGTTATCCGATCAAATCTGCGTCAGTGGAAATTATCAAACTTGGGGGTCTCGGATGCAAGGGGGAGAATATTTTTCTGGAACTCGATATTTAATAAGTTCCAAGAGTCGGGCACTGTGTTTTCGCTCTTGTCATGTTTATCTGTTGAACTTCCTCTGTTTTTACGCCATGTTTCGGGCATCACCTGCTTTCCGCGAACGGTTACTCCTAGTCGCGAAAGCAGCTGTGGGGATATCCATCACTGGCGCCGGAACGTTTCACCTCACGACACGAAAATGCCATTTCGAGCCTTTCGGACCCGAGAATGGCAGATCATTGTTCCAACATCCTCTTCTGAAGCAAGTCAATCCTTGGAACAAACCTGTATCTGCCGACTCCTGCGTTAGAGAAGTGCCTTTTGACAAACTTGACAAAACACTTATCGAGGACGCCAAGAATGGAGGGACTAAGTTAGTTGAGCGATTCATCGCAGGAATGTGGGGAGGGTTTGGTAAGACATGTGAAACCCAATACGCCAGATATGATATTGATAATTGGCAGGGTACGGAATACAAAGACGGATCATGACTCTATTCAAAGATGATCTCAACAAGGGGGACTTGTGGGAGAAGAAGGATCTTCTAGAGTCTACTTATGAACCAGGTATTCCTCATGGGTGTTCGGGCCATCTCTGATACTGATACTTCGTAGGCACATATTTTACGAATCACTTCCTAGTTCTTTCAAAAACCCCGACGTGCATCACAATGAGAGGGTGTTTCGACCCTCACCAGTCGCCACCCTCCCCAACAGACATTGACAACATTGTTGAGATCCACGCTGAGTTAGATGAGGTTAAGCAGGTCGCTGTCCTCAAACTTCAAGTCATCACTTTCGATGGACGGAAAGAGGCGAGTGAGAAGGAAGATCCGTTCGGCGGGATTGGCGGTTGGCTTCACAGACGGTATTCTTCTTTATTAGTCGAGTCTGGGGCTAGAAACTGCATAAACTGAGAAGATGGTCGAAAGAGATTGGTCCTTACTGAGAGGTTATAGAGAAATTTGACTGAGGCAGCCAGATTCATATGTTGTTGGCATATATACCGAGAGGAGGAGCAGCCAAAAAATGGCAAATTGGAATTAATGCATGCTATGGTGGGTGATAGGGCACAAAAAGTCAAAAAAATCAAAACATACAACAGCGGGGATTCGCTGGTCGTCACCGACCCAACTACTAATCCGCCGGTTAGTGGCTTGACTATGGGAGAGCGGACGGGATCCCGTATTTTCCACTACCTTTGGTCGTATGTGATGGACAGAAGTGCAACACTGAATTATGATAGCAAGATCTCAGCTATTCTTCAGCACGGATGGATGCTACATTCTGACAACCCGCCTCGTTCGATCCGAAGTCCCAGTACTGATGAATGGCCCAGTCAAGTCAGCCAATGCCGTGAAACCTTCAATTGATTCCGCATGTTTTCAAAACTATACCAGTCAAATAAAAAGTACAGCCAATCAATCATCATTGATAGGTGAAAACAATTCATTTCCGTCATGGTCGACAGAAAGTGGTTGACTCCGTCCCAGTATGTCATGCATACACAAGCCGCTACAATGAAAGCGATTCACGGTAAGGAACGACTCTGGTGATATGTAGCACAAATTTATTAACGAGCAATATCATGTGTCATGATTTGAGGCCACGTGGTGAAACATGATCTCTATTTAACTGACTGCTTACCTGGTAGCTTGAATTAGGTTAGCGGAGATATGTCGTCTACGGAACGGCCCGCAACTCGTTTAAGGTTGTCTGACAAGGCACAGCAATACGAGATTTTATCTCTTTTCTATTTCTCAATAATAATTCTAATCTCCCGCCATCCATTTCCTTTTCGTTTCAAAACGCTCGTACATTTTGGGTCTACTGTAAAATTGCCCACAGATTCTTCAATCAGGTGATGTCATGCCTAGGTACTCAGCCTTGGACACACCTAAGATTCAGACGGTCCATTCTGCTCATCCGGCTCTTTACCCTTCGGTTTCTTTGTCGACTCAGGCCCCGGCTCGGCGCTTTCTGGCTCAGTGTCCAAACCTCGCTTGCCCAATGTCGAAGGCGGAGGCTGATCCGGTCGAGGCTTCTATAGTCAATATGCTTTCCAGGTTTCGTTTTAGACAAAAAAAAAACTTACTCTTTCGCAGTCTAGACAGAACTGACTTTTGAAGTTATACGGAGCCATAGTCAGGAAACTGTGCTCTGACTTGGGAACCCGACAGAAAGCGCAAATGATTTTCCCGGTTGCTGGATCATCCATCAAGACTGGGCCTGTTACCAAAACACCATCAGGGCCAAATGCGTATTGCACGCTGCCGACTACCTGTTGTTCTTCCATTGCTCAAGATTTTGTGTAAAGCAGATGTTCTGATAGCTGAGAATGAAAAGAAATCTGACATGATGACGTGTTCATTACCGGTTGTCCACTCGTATCTCAGTGAGGGGTTGTTGAGACATGGCGTATCAATAACATTGTGTAACCGCCTGGATCTATGTGAATTTTCCCACCAACTTTGATAACCGACGAATAAGATCATGGCAGTGATATTCTCATAGCCTTTCTAAAAGATGTGGGTCATTTAGCATTCATCGCCGACCGACATGAACGACGATCGGTTTCAAGATGGAAATTCCTGTATATGGACGCGTAGCTTTGCAATAAGGAGATAACGTGCAATAGAAGTAAATGTTGATATCCTAGCAGAGAGTAGCGTGCAGAACATATCGTAAAGTAGGCTTGATGAACCTGACTGTTAAATTGTTCATTGCATATGCGTCACACAACGGTTTGAACTTTGGAAAGAAAATAAATACAGGCTACCTAACCAATGTTGACAGTCTACGTTGGTTGCCTTTCTACGATGTCAAACAGAATCTATTCTAACCCTATCACTCCTAGGAAGCGACGAAGGAGTACATCGCCGGGTACTCGTACTGACGGTGATGGCCACGAAAGTGACGAGGAGGTTTGAGGTAATGACGATATGCAGATCTGGCAGGGACCCAAGGTATTGGAGTAGTAGAATTATTCTGTAGATCAGGGTACCCTTTAGAAACTATTTAATGGTGAAAAATACACAGAAGCTAACCAGAGTCTGATGTTGGGATAATGTGGAAGAAGAAGGTTTGCAATACTCAATATGTTGTGATGCGATAGCAGCCATCTCATTAACTCCCCTATAATGCCTTAAGTTCTACCTTTAGATGTCGCTAAGAAGCTAATAGCGTATTGTAGTAGATAGCTGCATTGTGCACGAGATTGCCCATCATATCTCTTACACTTGTGATAGGATCTGTATTGTCACCAGACAGATCCTGCAGGATTTGCCTGCAATCCTAGAGGTCCTGGTCGTGGTCATCTTATCCGGTCTTCCTCCAACGCATGCCTTGCCACTCTACCCTGCTTTGAACGGTGTATTACTCAAATCTTTTGCCGCCCCTCTGTTGTCTTTGAAGAAGCTTGGGCACTGCATCGTCTAAGAGTAACCACATTCGAATCTGGAGAGATATTGCAGCCCCTATATCCAAGGGCAAGTGGAGAGTAGCTATACGTAGTTGACAAATACTACTTAATCCAATAACGCAGTGGGTATAAGACTATATTAGGGGGAAAGTAGATAAAATACATAGTTTGGCAGTGAGAGACATCCCATAACTCCTTCCCCATTTAATAAATTTTGTTAGGGACTATTATTATGTATAGTATCAAGACTAAGTACCTTGAGTAATTATATAATCCTCTGTCTTCTATACAGCCTATATATATCTTAAAGCGTAAAGCGTCCTATACTTTACTCTCTTGCATTATTACTATAGCTATATAGTTTAATATTATTTACTAGAATTAGCAGTAGATATATTACACCCTACATATACTCCTATCTATAGGTATAGGAACTTTTGTAATAATATTAAGCAATAAACCTATAAAAGGCTAACGTGTTTGATAAGTGAGTGTCACAGATAAGCAAGTGTTATAAAAATCCCTTATTTTATATCTTTACTATCTGATTAGTTATTTCTTAATAACCTAATATAGTATAGTCTTTAAATAAAGCTAGAATCCTTCTTACCCTTTAGGCCCTTTAAAATGACCTTAATCTAAAGACTTAATATGCCGTAATAATCTATAGGGTAAACTATTATACCTTATATTGCCATTAAGATGGCATTTAATTATAATATAATTTTATCCTAAACTTATAGAAACTATCTAATTTAGAAGAGTAGATAATAGTCTAATTTATCTTTAACCTAGATTTATAAGGATTTCCCTTATAACTGCATTTTATTAAAGAAATAGCTAATTCTCTACTTACTAATTATAATATATTACCTATTAGTAAGTACTAGGCTTATAACTTTATTAAGTAATAACTAGAGCTAAAGATATATATCTTTTAGAGATATAACTATTAAAGAGCTAAATATAAAGATCTAAATATTATTTATAGCTAGTTTAGGCTTATATAGAATATAATTATAAAGTATAATATCTAATTAAATAATATCTAGAACTTTAATAAGACTGGCTTTATAATAGGCCTTATATAGTCTAGGATAGTTATTATAGGCTTAAAAAGGTAAAAAAGGCTAAAATTAGTATAGCTAGGAAACTGTAAATAGATTACTGTAATTCTAGTAATAAATACTAAAGGTTAATTAATCCTACTATTTATTATTAGTTTAGGCTAATATTATCTTATAAATTAGTATTAAGAAAGTAACCTCTCTAGTAATTAGGTTATTATAATAAGCTAAAATAGATAGATAAATAATAAGCTAGGTCTTAAGTAGCTAAAATACTTTAATTAATTAATAGTTAAGCGATTAGTTAGTCTTTATTATCTCTTAATCCTTAATAGTTATAAAAGTTATTACTTTATTAACTTTAAGAGATACTATTAGGATTATAAGATTATTATATTTTATATACCTACTTATATATCCTACTTACTCTAGCCTCTTAATATTAGGTGTTTTTTAATACTAAAGAATACTTATAGTTAAGAAATAGAGTATCTAATTAGATACTCTATAACCTATATTTCTAAGACTAAGTTCTTTCTAGCCTTTTATATTGCTTTTTAAGCTACCTTTATAGAAAGTAATATCTAGAGGGCTTTTAGAGGAGCTAGACTTTATCCTTTTAACCTAGAAACTATTATCTTAAAGCTTAATATATAGCTATAAACCCTAATACCTCTTAAAGAGGCAAGTTAACTACTAAGTCTATAGGTTTTAAAGACCCTAAAGACAGTAATAGAGGCTTAATCTTAATCTAAATACCTTATTAGATAAGTTATTATATATAAAAGTAGCTTACTAGAGTTAATAATTAAGGCTATTAAGTTAAATATTAAGGCAATATTAGCAGTTATATATAAGGTTATCCTATTAAGAGATTAGGTCTAAAATCTTAAAGAGGTAAATAGGATATTAAGCTATTACTAAAAGGTAAAAAGGATAAGACTATAGAAAGGAGGGGTAATAATAGTATAAGAGGTATTATAAGTAATTAATTAGATAGATATAAATATATAGGTAGTGGCTAAGTTATTAAGAAGTAGTAGTTAGGGAAGGTCAGTTAGACTAGGTGTTTGGCGTTATGGTATATGCAGAAAGACCGGATATAATATAAGAACCTATTAGGAAGATATTCTAGCCTCTAGAAATAAGTATAGTAAGTAATTTTAATTAATTAGATAGGTTATGGTAGTTTTATTCTATAGATAATAAAGAGTAGTGATATTTTTATAACACTTGCTTATCTGTAATACTCGCTTATTAAACACGTTATACTTATATTTATTATTATATGTTATAAATTCCTAATCCTATTTATACTCTATCCTATTGTAACTACTATAGCTAGAAATTATTCTTGCAGAATGAAGTCTATTATTACAGATACACACTTCAGGTACGTTGTGCTCAATACATACGGTACCTCTTTCGTAGTTAGTGACTACTTGTAACTTTATTTTATCTGCTTGAGACCTGACATTCCAGGCAGTAGGGTCTCTCCACCCCGCTTCATCGCAGCCAGAGCGTTGGCTCTGTATTATGGATCTTTCTTGACCTCAAATCTAATGGGCCAACGTGATATTGCTTTTAGAAGATACAGTGTATACCACCTTTTCTCAGCACCATGAATTGGGCACCCGATTCGCCAATCGAACTCCCCGACGGCCAGTTAATCTGTGGCTCTCACGGCTTAGTGGTTTGCGGCTATTGCTGTGTCGACTATAGCTTCATGGAAGACGTCCCTGCCTACTCCGACTCCGACGAGTCAACCGGGTCACTGCAAGACGTTGTGCAACAGCGAGAAGATGAAAACTATGAATATCCTGGAATTCAAGTGGACATAGGCCGTTACTCCGACACTCTGCGCCGAGGTTACGGGCGGATTTTGCCAACGGCCTTTGAACCGCCCCGTTCCGCCACGCCGCAGAGCTTGTTTCCTGTCAGCATCGGACACAACGCTACTCCGATTGTCACTCGCTACATCCGTAGAGACGATCCCAGGTCTTTTCTTATCTACACCGACGGTGCATGCCTCGGAAATGGCCAGCCTGATCCCAGAGCAGGATGGGCCTTCGTCTTGCGACCCGCAGAACCAAACATTCCAGACCAGTAACTGGTCGTCTCGAGAGTCAGGGCCCTTTCGGAGATCCCCATGAACAGACCAGCAACAGAGCAGAACTGGGGGCGGTTATCGCCGCTCTTCGCTTCCGCCATTGGACAGGCGAAGGCTTTTCTAGACTGGTCATCGCCACCGACTCCGAATATGTGACCAAGGGTTCTACTGAGTGGGTACGAGGCTGGCTTCAAAAAGGCTGGGTGACAAACTCGGGAGCTCCGGTCAAAAACAGGGATTTATGGGAGGCTTTACTTGGGGAGGTGGAACGCTGGGGTGATATAGGCTTGACCATTCAGTTCTGGAGAATTCCACGAGAATGGAATACCCAAGCAGATGCAGCTGCAAAAGATGGAGCGAGGGGAGCTGCGAGAGAGGTGTACTCGGATACCTATGGTGTCCTCTGCTAGCCTTGTGTTCATGTGTTATCAGGAAGCAGCATAAGGTGGCAGGAGAGGGCTGAGGCAAACTGACTACCCTCCATGTACGATTCCACCATCATGTAGTTGTTTAATAGCTTGTAATAGTTGCTTGGCAGCTGACATCCGGTTGGCAACTGGTTTTTGACGTTGGTGATCTCGAAGGTCAGGGCCTTGTAAGGGCAAGACGAGGATGCGGTGGGTGTCGTGAGACCCACGAAGAAAGAATGTGTTTTGATAAAGTGTGAGAAGGGAGGTGGGCTGAACGAGGTTGATAATCTCCTTTTGCATTTCGAACTCACGCTCTCCCGGCCTCCCAGGCGTCATGATTTTAAGAGTCACGTCTACCTTCCTAAGCATATCGTATGCCATCCAGACAGTTGAGAATCCCCCGTGGCCCAGCTTATGCTCAATGCGATACTGGTTGACTAGGATCTCGCCAATGCAGATAGGGCAATACAGACCCTCTAGATACCTAGCGTTCAAGTTCTTCTGATGCCTCTTCGACTTCATGTTCGTCATCTGAATCCACAAGGTCACCTCGGTCAAGGATATCTTCATTACAATCAGGCATGCTGACGGTCGAGAGCTTCCAGTCTCGGGGTAGTATTAGATACACAGGAGACGCAAAAAGAAATCTCCGGTACAGGGAATCGAACCCTGGGCTCCGCGGTACTGATCTCTCAGATTATGAGAGCGCGAAATGTTAGCCACTACACCATACCGGATGTTGATTGGCTGACGTCAGTTGTTTAGCATTTAATTATTTTGCTTTATAGATGTATCTAGTAACCGGAACCCAGAAGTTACACTGGGCAGAATTCGCGTTTGGAAAGTCTTATTCAGCTTCCTCCAGCTGCACGTGGAGCTCATCTTCCATGACCCATGTAACATACTCTCTCCCAAGAATCTTGCGGAACTGCATGTCCTTACTAGGAGAAAATCTACGAACGATTTGAGAAATCGCAACTCGCTGTTCAGCTAGAGACAAACTAAAGAACATGTAAGCTACTCAGACATCATCTGATTGCCAGGAAGGGACAGGCACCTACCTTTGCCCAATGCAGGATCGTGTACCTCTGGAAGATGGATAAAGATATCCATCAAGATCTTTGCTGTTTTCCTGAAGCCATCGTTCCGGTCGAAAGCTCCTTGGCTCAGTGAATACGTCCTTATCATAGGTCATGTAAGATATACATGAAGACACTACAGTCTATGTGGCATATGAGCAACGCTTAGATATATCCGTTGTAAACTACTCACACCTGCTGGAAGCTCAAAGCCTTTTACCTCCCAACCTTCTGGTGGCACGATGCGTGGAAGTCGCCCTCGGATCGGACACGCTAAACGAAGGCTCTCTTTGACACAGGCTTCTAGAAACGGCAAGTTTTCAACTCTCTCAAGCCTGGTCTTGAGTTAATATCTGGCATAATGGCCAAGAGCTCCTTTTGTAGCCGAGCATAATTATCAGGTTGATGCATCAGGTGCCAGAGAGCGACAGAGACTGTGGTTGCAGTTGTATCCGTGCCTGCTATGTGGTTAGCTTTGATAAGCTGCGATAGAAAGTCCGGCCTCGTTTTACCTGCGAAGAACATAGTGCTACTTTCTGCAATGATCTGATCATCGGTCAATGACTGGTCTTTCACCTTTAGAAGCGCTTGCATTTCCTTGAAAAGGCCTGGCTGAGAGGTACTGCTAGACCTTCGAGAAGAATCGAGAAGCTCCATTCCGACCTGGGAGAATGAAATCAGTACACGCGTCTGGAAGGACAATAGCAGGTCTTACTCTCTGCAGAAACCTGATAGCCTCTGGAAATAGCTGGGGGAATGCAGTGGCTAGATATGTGAAACATTTTCGAATGAGAGGGAAATGTTGTAACTAGGATATGTTAGCAAGTCATGACGGTTTTCGGTCAAGGTTAAATCTTGCCATCAGCAGGTCCTTGGGACTTTCATCGAGTACCCGAAAGAGCTTCGGTACCACGTCTTCGATGTACTCGGGAGAAATCGAACTATCTCCATAACAGAAGGCTATGATAGACTTGATCGCAAACTTGCGCATGACAGGATACAGAGCGATGGTCTCCCCTTTCCTGACACTGACGGTAACTTCTTCCACAAGTGGTTTGATAGTTGCATGTACAATAGCGTCATGTTGCTCTGTAGAGGCGCGCGAAAATGAAGGGGACATGAGCCTTTTTCGCTTTGAGTGTTCATCAACGTTGGAAAAGGTAAACAAGTTACCGTGGTTGGAAGAGAAGGCGTCATAAAAGTTGGGGTCTTTGAGAAATCGGCCCCCTTGCTTGTTGATCGTAACATATGCTTCTCGATCTTTGATTGAGACTTCGTTCGGCGCAATTCGAACCAATGGCCCTGTTAGAAGTTAGATTTCTTCAGTGTAACATTTTGTGTCCTTGTATGTACTGTACCATATCGTGTATGCAGAGCTGCGACAGTGTTTGCACCATCACCACTTCGCTCTGTGAGATAGAGCCAGACCCGACTAATCTTGCATGCCAACGGCCCAGGTACCGCAGCGAGCGGGTGGAAAAAGACGTTATATAGTATTGTCCCAAAAAAGTGAAGCAGAATTAGGGTCAGGAAGAGAACCAATATATTGTACCCTTTTGATGATTCAAAGTGATCTAAAAGCATTTTAGTCAGTGAGAACAACAATGTAAATGGTCGATGTGCCCCGTTATCGTCAGATGAGTTCTTTGTTTTATCTTTCCAGAGTCCTGACGTCCGATACTAAAAACTTGACTCAATTAATCCTGGGACCGGTCTCTTCATCTTCGGATGGATGACGTTACCGGGAAACGTACCGGCACCCGGATCCGGGATTTGTCATCCTCTAGATACATCCGAAAATTGTTCATCCGATAGTCCGTGCAAACAGAGATCTACTATGTTATTGCAAAACAATGGCCGGTGTAAGTAGAAAGTATTATTGGCAAAATAAAGTCCAAAACCCTATTGGAGCCATCGAAATACTCGTCACTTTAAATCATTACAGCAATCTACAATTCTCCAAGCCGCTTTCAACAACTTCCCACGTCTTTAGGTCTCACATGCAATAATGTCGGATTTTAATATCATAATTGTAGGGGGCGGACTTGCAGGGCCTCTCCTGGCCAGCGGTTTACTCCGAAAAGACATCAAGGTAGATCTCTTCGAGAGGCTCGAGGAGGATGCAAAGCGGGATGGGTATACGATCCGTGTCGCGCAGCCCTGCCTACAGGCATTCGAAGAGTGTCTGAGCGCTGAGGCATTTGGCCAGATCAAAAGAAGAATGGGCTATTTTGAAAACAATCAGGAAACCACACCAATCTGGTACGACTATAGGATGAAGCCATTACTCAACATGTCGCGTTTTAGCACGAAATATCATGGTTCGTCGCCAATGGACCGCGTGGTACTCCGCGATACAATAATGCAGGAACCAATCAGTCGAGGAATAGTACATCACGGAAAAGCGTTTTCCAGATACGAGATTGTTAAGACAGAAAATGGACAAGAGAGAGTTCGCGTTTGGTTCGAGGATAACACCTCGGCAGAGGGCGACATCTTGATAGCAGCAGACGGCAGTCACTCCAGAGTAAGTCCAGCGTCAATAACCTAATTTCATTGCTCGTGCTTGGTTGCACATGTTCCATCTTGTATGGCTCTAACAGTGTACATAGGTTAACAAACAAGTTGGCTTGAATCACATCAAGCAGTTGGACGCTATCTCGTTCATCGCCAAAGTCAAGTTATCAAAACAAATGCTGGCCAAACTGCCCGCATGTTGCCTCGTCGCCCCAATCATCGCCTTTTCTCATCGCAAGACGTATTTTGCTGTGGGTAAGTATGAGCGTACACATCTTTGACTACTGGCGACAGACACTGACATTCTCCAAGCGTATCTTCCAAAGGACCGTCAAGACAAGGTTGATGAAAAGGAGGATGATGAAGATTTGGATTTTGACAACCAAACTGCTTCCTTCACATTCAGCATGTCGCTGCCGACAGCTGACTGCCCTCCCGACATCATGGAGAGAGACACAGAGCAAATATGGCAATTCCTCTCAGAGTCTATTCCCAATTGGCATCCAGACTAGTAAGTCCGATATCATAACTTTTGATTGAACCAGTTTAGTGACCGTGGTCGCAGTCGGCAAATTATCGAGGTAGTAAGAGGACAGGACATTCACGCGTTCCGGCCTCGGGCTGCTGTTAGACCATCCCTTGACTGGCGAAAGAATGTCCGATCTCCCCAAGAGCCCCTTCGCGGACATCCACGGGTCTGGCTCATGGGCGATGCCATGCATGCCATGATGCCTAACCGTGGTATGGGAGGAAACCAGGCTATGCTTGACGCCAAGGTTATGTTGCCCTTCCTAGAGCACCTAAACTACCTTGCAAAAACGACGGGATCGGTTTCTGAAGAGGCTATCAGAGCAGCAGGCGACGAGTACGAACAAGAAATGATACCGCGCTCCTTCGAATGGGTCGAAGCGAGTGGAGGCACGAAACCAATTGTGCGTGAGCCGTAATTTCCTTCATTCAAATCTTCAGGTTAGCTAACTGATGTAATAGCCGTTCGATACTCATTCCTTTTTTGGATGGATTTCTATCTGGTGTCTTATTTTTACCTTTCGAATTAAAGACAAGTGGAATGTGCTATTTGGAAAGTCTTGATTTCGATGGAAACCCAAAGGCCACGAACGTCAGCTCAATTAATGTAGACACAGGCTTCATTGAAGCAATTCTTTGTACTCATAACGTAATTTACCATGCTTGATTGAGATCCACGGTACACTATCTACTTGAATGACTAAGTGTTTTCTGAAGGTATTCGTTGATGTGTGAACAGTCCCTGTCACTCCCCACCCATTAAACCAACAAGATCTAGCATATAGCCAATGCACTTATCCTACAACCCCTCGAGACGATCCTCAAGAGGGATTGTAAGTTCGTTCCTTGAAAAGTGAAATCTTAGTAGAGATACAGGGTTACTGGTCGTTTGAAAATGAGTCTTCAATGTAATAAGTATTTCCATACTATGTTCCATGCTATGTATACTACGGGACGACACAGAAACTCCCTACTTTTGCATATACCACGCTAAATCCCCATCCCTTGTCTCTCTGAATGTCAAGCCGTTGCCCATAAATTGGAAACGATTCTTAACATTGTACTCGAAATCAAAGTCTTCTGTTCTGAAGTTCTCCAGCATTTCTTGAAAATGGATCACGCTGCCGGGGTACATGGCTATGACTCTGCCGTCGACCTTGCCGTTCTTGAACCATGATCTGCAGTCCCCCGTGAACACGGTCTTTTTCATCAACTCTTGGATATAGGAATTGTAATCGTCCAGCGCGTCCTTTCGAACTTGGATAGACCTAAATGAGCCATTGTCAATATTTGTCATGAATAATTTGTTAACGTGGAACTCACTTGATATCCTGTGTCGAGATCTTGCGGATCCATCTTGCAATATAATTTATCGTGAAAGACATGGCAGCTAGCAGACTCCCGTTGGCTAAGGGGGTATTAGGTCCGTTGATAGTGAAGTAGTTCGGCATATTGGCAGCCATGATGCCAAAGTAGGCCTCAGGGGCATCTTTCCATTGATCTGCTAGTGAAGCACCGTTCCGACCTATGACCTCCCATCCGGGACGGAAGCTGACCTCGAATCCAGTCGCACAGACAATGATGTCAAGCTTGTGGCTCTTGGATAAAGTAAGGATACCACTCTCAGTGACCTCCTTGATAGGGTCAAACTCAAGTGTAACATTGTCCTTCTGTAGGGCTCGAAGATAGTTATCACCGGGTGATAGCCGGCGGCATCCGACCTCAAAAGTAGGAACGAGCTTGGCGCAAAGGTAAGAGTCATAGTTGAGAGTCTCCTCCATCTTGGCTTTGAAGGTTTGGAAAGCAGCTACTTGTGAAGGACTGTCCTTAATCAGGACTCGAAACAGCTTGTTCATGGAATGCTCAATTCCTTTTCTTAACTCCAGGAACTTTTCAGGGTTGTCTTTAAAAGACTGGATCTCTTCATCCGTATAGGTAAAGTTTTTACCCTCTGGCGTAAACTCGGAAGCGAAAGAACTTGATATCCAAACAGGACTGCGGACGAAGTTGATAATCTTGGCTGCAGTGGACTGCATTTCAGGAAGGAGCTGAACTGCTGAAGATCCATTGCCGATGATACCAACCGTCTTGCCCGACCAGTCAAGCTTTTTATCCCAGGCGGCGGTGTGCATAAGTGTTCCTCCGAACTTGTCCAGGCCAGTGATAGTCGGCCAGTTCCACTTGCTGAGGAAACCAGTTGCATTGATCAATATGTCAGCTTCGTCCTTGATGAGATTGGAGCTGTTCTGTCGCATGATTTCGAGACGCCACTTGCCAGCTTCATCATCCCAGACCGAGGAGACTAGTTCCGAGTTGAACTCGACCGGCTTGTCAAGTTGATATTTTTCGGAAGTATACTTGATGTATCTCCATATCTCGGGACCCGAGGCGTAGAAGCAGCTCCATGATGGATTTGGTTCAAAGGGGAAAGTGTAGATGTGTGCAGGGACATCGCAAGCGACTCCAGGGTACTTGTTGACCAACCAAGTTCCTCCCACATCCGCATTCTTTTCGTATATCTTGAGATCCATAAATTGATCCAGTGGTTGGTCTCCATATTTGTATTGATACGACAGCATCAACCCGGCGTATCCGGCACCAATACAAACAGCTTTGAGCTTCCGTGGGTTTCCCAGGGGACAATCTTTCACAGGCACCCGATTACCCAAATTCTCCCCATTGGTATTGTTCACTGTAGACATAGCTCGAGTTGTTTTAGAAAGGTTTATTATGTAAGTTGGAATAAAATGTTATTATGCTGACGTGCGCTATCTGGAGGTGAATAAATAGTCGTTCATAAAACGTCAACTGCCTCAGTCAGGTCACATGTATTCAGACTCCCGGTAGGCAAAAGTATCAATACCAGATATTCATCCTAACCGGTGGAACTGTGTATCTAGCTACTGGACGTGCCCGGCTGATTGATCCCCCGAAACCGTTCCGGGTCTTGCATCGGAAGCCAGCCCCGGCCCGGGATCACCCCGCATCCGGTCGGTCTAGGAGATTTGAATCGTCCGAACGCCTTGGCCACGTACGCTTTGACGACATCACAGTCATCACAATATGAAGAAAAAATGTATGTTGCTTACAATCAATGTTGGCTCCGAAGAGAATTTAAGGAGAATAAAACTACATAGTAGAGCACAGGGAACTGAATCTTTTCTTACCACACTATTCTTACCACAGATTTTGTTTAGTATTGCTGCAAAATGGCTGAGAAACCAACCTTGGAGTTCTTTGGTATGTGATCAGAAGCAATTTTGGAGAGAGTCATTCATTGAAACCTGTGTTTTCTGTTTTACTGATCTGGTCTGCACGCATAGGAACAACGACGTTTAGACTGAAGTGGAAGTCTTTGACCGTTTTTCATGACACTTGGCTTGAGAAGCCAGCCGGTTTGAAAAGATACCTTGAGCTTGACGATGTGAGGGAGCTGGACTATATTGTCATCTCACATGCCCATTTCGATCAGTGCGTCCAAACATGGCCTTCAGATCACAAGTTAATGCTCACCAAACTTTAGTCTCCCAGGCGCGGACCAACTGGCTCTGCGAACCGGCGCAACGGTCATTGCGAATTGCGAGGCTATTAATCGTCTCCGAGATGCTGGCGTGCCCGAAACGCAATTGATTCCAGTCGGTGGAGGTGAAAGAGTGCCTCTATTCACCAAAGACATCCTTCAACAAGCCATTGAAGGAACTATCGATCGAGCCCCGGCACCGCCAACGGCACCTCACAGGCCCCATGTCAAGTATGCAGCACTAGCAGTCCATGTTTGGCCATCTCTTCATTCCCTCCTCCCTGGTGTAACCCCGCATGACTTACCTGAGCACTTCGACACTGCACAGCCCTACACTGGCGAAACCACCCCATATGACTGTTCCTTGGATATCACCCGGCTTATGCAGTATGGTCTTTTCAAGATGAAAGAGATTGCCCCTGAAGATAAAATGGACCCAGGAATGCGAGCTTTTTCAGACTACGTTCAAGACCGCAAAGCACATGTTATGTCACACTGTGATGGCGGCCAGCTCATGTATAACTTTGTTTCTGGCGAGAAGGCCATATTGTTCAACACTCATCTTGGTGCTTACGAGGGTATCGCGAGTTTTCTGACGCCAAAACCAACTGTTGCCATCCTTGGCGCTGGCGGACGAGCAAACCTAAACGGAAGGCCATTCCAAGGTTCAGCAGCCGAGTTCCTTGTCAAACAAGCACAGTGGCTCGGAGAGCCCGCGAACATTTTCTTCTGTTTACATGACGTGAAGTAAGTATATTGTTTCTTTGTCTTCTTAAAGGCTGTAGGGCTGACCATTTTAAGCCTAATCAAACCGTACACAGTTGATATCACAGGGGCGAAGACATTGATAGAGCAGGAGACGTCGGGCAAGGCTATTGATACTCAGCCTGGAGAGAAATACACGTTAGAGATATAGTTTCTAGGGTGTGCTTAGACTTATGCGTATCAGATTAGCATCTCAGGAATATAGCCGCGAAGTGACATTCCCATGGAGTAAAAGGAAGAATCACAACACGTTTGGTGTTAATAGATTCGTTTATGCTAAATACAACGAGTATTGGTACCACTATATCGTCTTTCAAGAAATTCAAAACGCTTTGAACGATTCACCCTAAGCTTTCCAATACCCGCAGATTTTCTCTCTCTGGTGTAGGTGCACCTAAAGCCAGCCCAGATTGGGAGGACATAAAGTCTCTATATCTAGAAAATTCCCGAAATCAGACATATCAGTCAACTGACATCCCAGTAAGATGTCTAACGACAGATCAGATGAACCTCCGCCACTATTGTCTGTCTCGGGTCCTAAGGAAGGGCCCTCTGTCAAGGAACTTGTGGACGAGGAACAGAAGGGGCTTTGAAACAGTAAGTCATCAGTAATCTCATATTGACAGCCATTGCTCCTATCACCAGTTGTGTTCGACAACAGTGATTCATCATTCAAGCATCCAAATAGGTCAGAAACCAGATGGCTTTTCTGTTCAACGACGCGACTGTTTCGTTGCTCAACATACTCGCTACATACAGATTGAAGCTGTTGGACGACTCGACGGTAATACTTGGCAATGTCGTCATGCGCTTCGAACTTCCGTAAAAGCCTATCTGCTGTTTTCAGATTTGCTCGGAGGGGGAATACCCGGTCGAGGTCTGCAAACGTTGCAAGACCGAGCGTCAAGGCAGCAGTGATAGTCGAATGAATTGCGAATGGTAACCGTTTAGGCAGATCTGTCCTCGGTAAAATGCCTTCAAGCAAACTGATACTGCGAAGAGCCGAGTCTACTGAGGCGTAAACGAGAGCAGTATCAGAAACCGAGCCTGGCGGTGCGGAATCTTGGATTCCATGAGATTCCGCACGTACGATCTGGGCTTTCACCCGTTCGAGAAGAACAGGCCGCGTCAGCAACATGATCGACCAGTAGTATGACTCCTTGATGTCACATAGTCGCAGATTTGGTTCATCATCGTAACTTTCAAAAAGGTCTGCAGAGTCGATTCCATCAGCCTCGAGGCCACAAGACATACGTTTTGCCCATAAGCGATGCTCCTGAGTCATGGTCGCCATAAAGTCTCTTGAAATAGCTGACGCCCCGTAGACCTTTTTCAGGACGGTATCAATGATAGCTGTGATATCGATGGCGGAAGAATAGCCCTGTTCCGTTTTTGTGTTGCGCGTCTCTGTTGTGCAAACAGGCCTGCCTAGTGAACCGCTGATGAAGGTGTCCATCATTCGCAACGCTTTCCATAGCCTATCGCGAAAATCGAAGCTATTGTGGTCCAAGAGGGGTGAGCGATTGGGAAGATGAAACCCCATCGCACATGCTCCACGACATGCAACTGCGATAGAGTGATATGCGGCATCTCTTCTTCCATTGTTGATGTGGTAAAAGAATATCCAGCAATGACACAGAATGGACTTGATATTGAGCCTCTGGTTGGAGGCCAGCTTGATCAGATACGTCGCGTAGGAGAAATATGCATCGGCGACTGCAGTGTCGTCGCCTGGACATTGCAGTGCACCATTTGCGAGAACCAAGTAGCCCAAAGCAGCAGAAAGATCTGCGGGTTGGTCGGGTTGTTCTAGCCACTGCAAAATCTCACTTTCGAGGCTTTCTTTATCACATATACCAAGCAATCCATTTGTTGCTCGCATACCCCATCTGACCAAGTATTTGGCCTTGGCAATGGTTGGCTTGGGCGGGGGGTCCGAGGCCGTGACCAAAGATGTGGATGATAGAGTAGCCATGTCGGGATCGGTGTGGTATTCTATCGGCTGGTCGACAAACGGGCATGATCCTAGGGTTTGGGCAACAAGATGACGAATCTGTTGGAGGAAAGATTCGTTTGCCGAGTCTCCAAAAAAGATCAGGTCTCCGTTCTCATCATAGACAAGACTGCAAACATTAGAGATCGGGCCACTTAAGTAGTCGCCAGTCTCGCAGCTAACTAGCTGCGTTTGAGGAGTCTGGGGAGTAATACGTTTCAGTTTATTTGGCCGCATGCGAAGACTTTGTTGTGGAGAAGACGTCGCTCTTTGTCCTGAATAGTGGCATTCTGCGGCAGGTCGTCGTGCAGAGCATCGTCGGCAAGGGGTTTTGCTATCGCAGCGCTCTTTGCGACGTTTGCAATTGTCGCAAGCCATGACACAACGACGACGCATGTCATCGCTGACCTTTTTGGTAGGCATTATACAACTGTGATCTCGTGTCCGCAGAGCCAAGCAATTGAGTGATTGAAGGTAGATCGGCAAGCATCTAAGAGTTGAAGGAGAGAAATATGATTACTTATTTCCTTTCGGATATCGGGGCCAGAGCATGAAAACAACTAGATAAATAATATGGGAATAGACCCTACCAAAAGAATGCCGATCAAAATGCGGGGAAGAGGAACCAGACAACGCCTCGTCGGTTAGGTTGTCTAGTGGCTGAAGACGGCGTCTGGGTAGGCATGCTGGTTCGCAATGAAATCACTTCTCTTAGATGCATGAATGAACTAGGGGTATCTTTTTTGCAGTTATAATCAGGCAATCTCCAAGATCAATAACCTCGGCAATTATTACCATTCAGATTACTTGTTTCACGCTCATTGTGGCTACTGCATCTACTCAGGATATTTGGTATATATGTTCTAAATTTGACTTTATCTCCCGCCAACTAGTCGACAGATGCCATCCCAAAACGTCGAGAATAATCTTGCATTTATCCGGGGTAACTATAAGAGTGGGGATGTATTCTACTATTGTCGCTTCAACGGAGTTTTGAGAAAGTCCATCACGGAGTCCGACGGAGCCGTTCTCCAATTCTACTTACGTAGCAGAAATGCCTAGGCTCCATTTCTGACTGGTGTCGAGAAGTCACTGGCGTTTTTTTGCAAACAACCAATTTGCTGATTAACGCTGCGATGCTTTGGTCGCCTCATACATAATAAAGCATTGTTACAACAAGCAAGACAAACTCTGCAATATATAAGATTTTGAGGAATATTTTATTCATTTCCATTATCTAGTACTAATTGGTTCTGTGCTCATACTTTGTCTCGAACTTGTGTGCTGCAAGGCGTCATGGCTGTTTGATACCCACGCAGAACCAAGGTCGCTAACTCCTTCGCATTCACGGATTAATATATTTAATCATTTGATCAACTGTACGAGGGCCGGATTTGGGTTATATCCGGTGTTGTCGATGAAGGGGTTGTTGGAGAAGAGCAAGATGGCTTCATGAACGCTTGCAGGATAGAGCCAATATGTCACATACGTCCCAAGTACATAAATGAAGCCGATACCGTACTCTCAGTATCCTTAACAACCATGATCAACTACCTGCTTAGGCATCAATGCAGCCGTTGACAACCTCGATTGATCTTGTTGCATTCTCTATCTACATATAGGAGCCAATAGTTGAGAGGTCAGCTGCTCGGAAAACAACAATTGCCTATAAACATGGGCAAAATAACACGTACATCCATCTTCTGGTCCGGTGAAACAATCTGAGCATTATAGAATATACAGGCAATTGTAAGTTATTGAATCGAAGGTCCATGCGGTAGGACCAGCCTTGCTCTTGAAAACCATGACTGTATTGAGAAGGCTCGGGCTTCGGCTGGGAAGACCAACCGTATATATAATAAACAACATGATAGATTCACACAGGTCCTAGCCTTGAGCATCTCCGGCTACAAAGTTACGGAATGAAAACTTCCTGGAACTTACCGAAATTGGTTCCGGTCCAGGAAGCCGGCATCCGAAGGTTCATGCTTAGTCAAGCTCTCGGGGACCTCAAGGATTTACCGGACATGTTGATATGCCGGTTCATGCTCGATGTCTAAAAGGATTCAGGTGCTCCAGCACGTCAACATGATCCATAAAAGTTCATACAATAAACCGTTTTTGATAAGATGGGCTCCCCAGCACTCACTTATGCCCCGCTACCATTCGTTTTCTCTATTCACATCTTCCGTGACATAGCTTCTACTGAGTTACTCAGTATTTTATTCTTAAGAAACACGAATGTATTCGTCGCCTTTTGCACTTTTTGCCCAGGTCCGGGCCTTGATTGACGACGGTCAGAGGAGGGATGTCGTCTGGATCCTTGTCAGTTCGGTCCTGGCATATCTTGCGTATCAGCTTGTCGATAGAGTGTACAAGCTCTACCTACACCCTCTGGCAAAATTTCCTGGTCCAACAGAGGCTTGTCTTTCGAAAAGATGGCTACTTAAGGTATCCGAGGAGGGTAACCCCGAGAGAGTCTTTGAGAAACTACACGAGAAATACAGTCAGTGCTGCCGTTTGTGCCTATCGTACCCTCAATACTGATTGCAACTTACTCAGATTCCAGGGCTATCAGGATAGCTCCAAACGAGCTTCACATCGACGATGTCAAGATGTACAAGGAGATTTACAACCAGACCTCGACTTACGTCAAACACGCCGACTTCTATGCTGGATTTGGCACCCCGCATTCCGTTTTCGCCGAACATGATCCCAATCTTCACAAACAACGTCGAAAACGTCTCAATCCCTACTTCTCTCGAAGAGCGATAGGACAGCTAGAAACGTTACTTAAGGACAAAATCAAACAACTGGGAGACCGGATAGATAATCAGAACGGTCCTTACAACATCTTCAACGCTGTAAGGTGCACGACTGTTGACATCATCTCCCATTATTGCACTGGGAAGCCTCTCGGTCAGCTCGAAAATAGCGACGAGAAGTTCAACGGCGATTTTTTGGATGCATTTGACTCCGTCTCCGTATCTCTGTGGAAATTCATGTATCAGCCTGCTCTTCGGTGGATCATACTGATCATACCTCCCACCCTGGCCAAGATTGTGAGTAGAGAGGCACGATTAATGATCAAACTCTACGGCGCATGTCACGAAGCAGCGATCAACTTCAAGAGAAATCCACCGAAGTCTGTTGATGGGACAATCTTGAGCAGCCTGTCTGATCTGGATGAAAAAGACATGGGAGATGAGGCAGTCGACTTACTCATCGCGGGATCGGATACCACAGCATACACACTAGCAGTAGCTGTTATACAAATCTGTCAGAACAGCCAAGTTAAGAAGAAGCTGGTTGAAAGTCTGAATACAGGAATTGCTGAAACCGAGAACATGCCATCCTTGTTGGAGTTGGAACAAATCCAGTACCTCAACGCTGCAGTTCGTGAAGCAGTACGATTCGCCATCGCAGCTCCAGGCCGATTACCACGTGTCGTTCCCCGAGACAGCAAACCTCTTGTCGTTGACGACCAGGTCATCCCCGCAGGCAGCATTATTGGCATGTCGGCGTACACTATGAACTTCAGCAAAGAGCTCTGGGGTGATGATGCAGCCGAATTCAATCCAGATCGTTGGCTGGAAGAAGGTGGAAAGAGTCTAGATGCCAACATGTGCTCATTCTCGAAGGGCCTTCGGAGCTGCCTTGGACAGAATCCAGCATTTGCAGAGCTACATTACATTCTGGCATATCTCTTTGCCAAGTATGATATCGAGTTGGTTGATAAGCCGGACGATATCGTGGTTCACGATCGGTTTACTACTTATGTCACGAAACATGCTATTATGGTAAACATGAAAAGTCACGAGGTTCCCAAGGCAGTTGAATAGCTATCTCGACCCGAAATGGTCTGAATATTATGGTTCCACATAACAATAGCATTCCATTCCAAGTGAGGGTTCATGATTTGTAGCCTATCGACTTTCCCAGTTTCGTATTATCCTGGTTCAGATGGAGAAGCACACCATGCAAGGTTTGTGAGTGCATCATACAGTGAATAACGTTGTCGATGAGGTGAATAGTGGATTTCGCAATGACAGGCTTGATTAACAAAGACAGTTGGTGAGTTATTAAGTTGCGTCCAATCACCTGTGATTGAAGTATATTCAGGCACTCTGTATCAGATCCCACTTGGTCGTAATCACTGACCTAGTCTAGCTATAGCGACAATGAATAGCAACAGCCATGGCGGAAGCAAGTGTATATAGACAAGAGGAACCTCTCTTGAACAAGGATTACTACTGATATCAGCAACAGCAGACAATACACAACCTGGTACACACTAAGAAACAAACCAAATTCATCCATCCATACCAGCCATCCAGCATACCTCAGACAGCCAGTACTTCGAGATCAAAAAGAACAAGCAAACGAACACAGTCAAAATGTGCGAGAAAATACGCGTTTCCGTCACGTGCTCACTCTGTCCCAGCGTAATTGATAGCTATTTCTCAAATCATTTGTGTCCAGACTCACAAGAGAATGGCCACAGGCCCGTTCCTGGTTCCGACACTAAAACAGGCAACTGGATGTGCACGCCATGCTCTGAAACCCAGAAGAAAGACGACCAAGACGCGCTGGCCGGATATCAGGCTGAGTTGAGCAAAGGAAAGGGGAAGGGCTTCAGTTCGTGATTGGAACAATGATTTGATGGCGAGTAACGTACCATGTGGTGAAACGGAAGCGGCTATGTCCCGGCAGCAGATAGATTAATTATCGGTGGACCGGATAAAGAGCTATAGAATAACTCACAGAGAAAACAATTGTTTTGCATGGTTACTGCTGCTTGTGAATCAATGAATCCAAAGCCTTCCAGACAGCCCCTTGATAATAAACGAGGAAGAATTGGGGTAACTTCAGTAGAAAGAAACAGCAAACTATATAGGGCCTTTATCGGGACTGACGATCTACCATTTCACTGTCAGCCTGGGGAAATGTCACCAACGAAAGGTTGCCATTGTCTTTCACACCAGTCCCAAAATTTCCCAGTATATCCCAATCCGCCTGCAGACTGAGGAGTCATGGCTCTTATAATATCTCTGCGTGGACAGTCATTATCCAAGCGGATCCGTCCCCAAGGAATAACGTAGCACCCGTTATGTTGACTGGTAATATCGGGAGACAGGCCAGAGTAGAGCTCGGTGTAGGCTCCAAATTTCGGGTGATGGAGCATAAATTTCATCAAGAACATAGCAACAGCTGGGGTACCATCGTAAACCCCGGCCTTGAGGTTACCTGGATTCTGAGCAACGCTGATAATCCCGTCTTCAGCATAGCGGGTCGCCATTTCTCGGCTTAGCATCCAGTTGCCCATTTTGGAGACACTATAGTTCTGTACTCGATCAGAACTACCTTCCTTGAGGAACTCGAAGTCGATACCATTCGTTGGTGTTGCTGCTTCGGCAAGAAAGCTAGACGTCCAGACAACTCGACACGATCTACTTGGTGAGGAGGCAATAGCAGCACGTAATCGAGGAATAAGAAGTTGAGTGAATAGCAGAGCTGCGACGCAATGCATGCCCACCATTGGCTCGAGGCCCTGTTTCGTTCTCGCTCCGAATTGAATTGCGGTTCCTCCAGTACCTGCATTGTTCCAAAGCACATCAAGCCTACTTTCTTGTTGAGAAAATGTTTCGGCGGCATGTTTGACGCTCTCGAGGTCATTCAGATCTAAGCATAGCGACTTGATTGTTCCAGCATTCGATGGTCGAGGATCAATCGATGTGATGGTTTTGATTGCGCTCTCTGCACGATCCTGACGAATCAATCAACAATCGAAACTCCTTTGTTCCATCAATGTGCGATCCTTACCGTTGATCGCGAAGTCATGTAGATTGTTGCTCCTGTTCCATAGAGCATCTTGACCAGCTCGTATCCGATGCCGGCACTCCCACCTGTCACAAGGAAAACTCGTTCATTTTGAGGGGGTACATCCTGTTCGGTAAATTTCGGTTTTTGGGGAAACCATTGCGCTCGCCAATTTTGTAATGAAGCGCGCACCATGCTGATGTCACGTATAGAGTTTTGACGACGCCAGATGAACGTTTCCAGGTAGTGGCTTGAAGCTACGTAGAAGATGTGGGTGAAGATGAGTGAATGCCTTGCGAAGGTGAAAAAGGTGATTACGACTACTTAACGCCATTCTTTATAATCAATCACGCGCCATACGCTGCGAGGAACAACCAATTAGTGTCAAAGTTACACGATGCCCCTCAGTTATGCTGACGGGCTGAAGAAAAGCCCGGCTCCCGAAGACTTGCACTCCTTTCTTATCATGTAGGTAATCCCGAACCTCCCTCGACTATCGGAATCCCTGGCGTTCAAAGTCGCTCTAGTTCAAGTTTGATTTGATTCAATTGGTAGGTGGTTGCAAAGGACCTCAGATACGACGTATTCAAGAGTTAGACAAACCTTAAATTTGAAAGAGAATGTACCTACTTGACAGCCAACACACTTGTACAGCGTGACACACACAAATTCGCTTCAGCCCCTCCTGGGGCCTCAAAAAAAACTCTATCCAGTCGGAATAAGGGTCACGACAACTTGGTCGCTATGTATATGAGTGGCAGGGATGACTTGGGGGGGTTATTTCTTATACTCTTAGCTCCTGATTGGATATCCTCATAGCCCGACGACCCTTCAATCACATCAAGATAAGTACAATCTGCCGTGCTGTTACTAAATATAGACTTGATCGCGTGCCCTAGTAACTGAGCTGGAGTTAGACCTCGCCGGTACTTCAATGCCGATTATCCGATGAATCAACCTATTCTTTGGATTATCAACGGAGTGTGTGACAAAGTCCCTCCCTCGGTTTCACGTCCTATCTCGAGAACTGCTGTAAACATATATTTCTTTTTTGACCCTACTTCCACATATAACTAGACTCTTTTTCCCGTATCAATAGCCGAATTTCCACTATCCGGTAATGTCTAGAAGGTGATGTAGTTTAACATGTCAATCAGATCATGGCCCCTGGAACCGGTTTCCCAAATCTGTTGGTGAATTGCCGATGCAGATCTGACCGCATAAGATGTAACCAATGATAGACAGGCAAGTGTTCAAAACACTATCCACTTCTGAGAGCCGTTTTCTAAACCTAACAATTATCAACATGTGCTATCAACTGACAGAATTATATGCGGCTTGTCGCTGTCTTTACTATGTTCATGCTATCGATCGCTGTGCCTCCTATGATCGACCAGGGCACGGGGTCCAACAACGCACCATCTTGGTCGGCTACCACTGCTCATCACACAGTATAATTGCAACTGAAGGGAATGAGGAAGCTGATGGGCGCCAATTCTCGGACAATGAAGATGGCGCGTCTGTGTTTAGCCAAGCTTCAGCTCCTTCTACACACCTAACATTTCCCGATGACACGAAACGGGAAGCTTCGGACATGTTGTTCCAGGAATTGCTTAATGAATTCAGTCTCAGACATCTATGGCCACAGATCGTGGGAATTTCTCAGTATCGGCACGAGGCCACTAAGACAATCGCAAGGTACCTGTCTCGTTTCTCTCGGGACTTGAGGGTCCATGCAACTAGCCGTCTGCATAAGGATGCCGCAAAATTGGTCGGTATATCTCGTCAGACTGTTGCCGATCGCATCGTGGAATGCCACATCAGTGAGCTTTCTTCCTTAGATGATTGGGCAGCTCTCATACCGAGCAAATATTTGCCTCTGGACGGTGTCATTGAGGAAACTGAAGAAATAGAGGATCTGGAATCCGACGAGAAGAACATAATCTATGAAAACGTACAGCAATTCATCTTTGAGGGCGCACCGTTCAAAAGTTTGGTTTCATCTCTGAGGCTCTTTGCATCCACTAACACCGAATCATCGTCCGCACTGAGCTGCAATATCAGGCAGTACTTCAACCACCTAGTGTCAAACCACTGGAAACGTCCTGCGGTACATCATCGGACTCGTATATCTTGGTCATGCGCAGGTATCCCATCCGCAAAGGGAAAATTATCTTACTGACTATTGATTTAGCGATGTGGACATAAGGGATACGATGATTACGTCGAAAGGCGAACGGGCGCAATCGAAGAGCTACGAGTCTTGCTAAAGGACTACGAGGAGATGAACCTTGAACTAGTAGATAGCACGGGATCGACGCCAGCTAAAACGTCTATGGCGAATTTCTTTTCTAACATAAAAGCTTCATTCCCCTTCTCTTACTTGAAGAGAACGTCAGGAAAACTACCTATCTTTGATCGACGCAAAAGATTTAATGAAGCCTGTCGGACTTCTTCTACCACAGGAACTTCCGCAGTGGACCCAAAGCATAGGTTTCTCATAGTGTGCGCCCCATTTGAGAAACAGGTTTCAAAGGCACATCAGCCTGATATTTGCAAGATTCGCTCCGACAGAGATTTCTTTCATGCATTACGATATACTTACTCCAATTCGCGGCGCTCCTTCAGATGGCGATGGCTTCGGCGCGTATCATCGATAGACTTCGTCAAAGTATGGCTCTCCGCTTCCATTACAGCACTATGTAGATATGCTAATACAATGAGTTAGTTTGAGATCTTTTTGAGCGAAATTGTCAACATCCAGCAGTGCCCTTCACTTCCTGGAAGTCCAGAAAGGATAGAATATGATTTTGAACAGTGCGACACAAGCCCGCCTATCGGACCAAATCTCTTATCGCATCTTTTCGAGAATCCAGATCATGCAGAGGTTCTCCCTGTCTTGTTCAACAGGATACCAAAGAAATTGGGAAAGAAGCTATGCGCTTGTCCTAGAAAAGGGAGCTCGGTTGGGTGGGGTATCAGGTTCGTCGAGGGACTTGATCCGTTTGCCGTATTTCTTTGCGGGTGTGTAGGCTTCGTGGTGTCCCTAGCCGTTTCCCTAATCTACACACTTGTGATGGACGACATACAGGGCGGTTTCGCTATTGGGGCGCATATGCTGGCTTTCTTCTTGTTTTGCGGAGGTTGTTTGCACTCTGCGTTCCCATAATGTATTCGTGAGTCAGTAGTGTGGACACGTAGAGACAAACATTGAATCTCTTCCTACCTTTGCTCGATTACCATAGCAGATCGTTACGTTTTGGTCATAGTACTATCATTTCCTAATTGATCATGTATGGGTTACTTTCTGAAGGCAGCCCTATGAGATTGGATACCAGGTACCACTTTGTCGGATATATTTCTGCGTGACTTGATTTATTCGAGGCAGATCCGAGATGAACGATGATGCCGTTGAGTGGGGTAGTCAAGCTATATCCATATCTAGGCTATAGACAGAACAGGGTTTCATTTAGGCCAAGCCCCATACGGTATTGCGGAGGTGCAAGATCCATCAATTGGAAAAAGTCATTGTCGGCAAAAGTGGTTTCAGACGTCGATCCCCATGATTTAGCCTAATGGGCTATTGTAACTTGACGCTATTATAGCTACTACTTAACATCGTCGTCCCATCTCGAACTATGCTTCAGTCGTGAGCTTTCTAACCGTTCGTGTTTCTGATAGGCAGCACAATCTTGCAAACATGTTGGGTGGTATCACAACAAAGGCTCTGCTTATAGCCGGTTTGGCTTTCTCAGCCACTGCGGCACCAAACAAGAATGAGAAGCGCCATTGGGTTGGCTCATGGGCGTCTATGCCCCAGGAAGTTGAGCCTGCCAATCTTGCCCCAGCTCCATTTGTGAGTATTTTGTCTGAGTACCTGATCAAGGTTAAGATCATTGCTAACAAGGTATCAAAGGGAGGACCAGATGCTGCTGCTCAGTTCTTAAACACTACGCTCCGTCAGACATTTCACATGTCTATCGGCGCGGAGAAAATTCGCATTCGCTTCTCTAACATCTTTGGCAAGACGGAGCTGCCCATCAACGCAGCTACCATCGCTTTGCCCGTCGGAGGAAAAGCTGGTGTTGGTGAAATCGACACCAAGACCGCCAAATCCCTGAAGTTCAAGGGAAAGAAGTCCGTATCCGTACCTGCAGGACAGATCGTCTACTCTGACCCAATTGATTTCAAGCTGAAGCCACTATCTAACCTTGCTTTGTCTGTGTACACCGAGAAGGGCCAAGCTGGAAATATCATCACTGGACACCCTGGTAGTAGGACTACTTCTTGGATGCAAAAGGGTAACCATGTCAATGCTGCTTCTGTTTCTGGAGGAAGCACTAAACATTGGTATTTTGCTAATGGCGTTGATGCCTGGGCTCCTGCGGATCACTTTGCCGTCGTTCTTTTGGGTGATAGTATCACTGACGGACGAGGTAGCACTGATGACACAAATGATCGGTGAGTAAATTGACCAGCGTAACACCATCTTGACTTACCGTTTGTAGCTGGTCTGATGCACTTGCTGCCCATCTCCAAGCCTCGGGATTGAAGAACGTGGCGGTCAACAACATGGCTGCAGGTGGTAACGCCATTATTTCAGGTGGTCTTGGCCCTCCTCTTCTTCAACGCTACAAGCGAGACGCTCTCGAGCAACCCGGCGCCAAGTTCGTCGTCATCTTCGAAGGCGTCAACGACATTGGTCCATCCGCCACGGACGCTGACACCCAGAAGAAGGTCAAGGATGGCCTCATAGCTGCCTATAAACAAATTACGGGCGATATCAAGAAGGCCGGAATGACCAGCATCGGTGCTACCATTACTCAGATGCTTGGAAACCAGTACTATGCTCCTGAAAGAGAGGAGACGAGGGTTGCTATCAACGAGTGGATTCTGAGCAATGGGACTTTTGACCACACGGTTGATTTTGCTTCGTTGATTGGAGATGGAGACAAGTTGCTTCCTCAGTTTGACTCTGGAGATGGGCTACATCCTAATCCTGCCGCGTACAAACTGATGGGCACTAAGTTTCCTATTAAATTCTTCAAGAAGTAAACGATACTTAGAAAAGCCTTTTCTGGAGAAGCATTTCTCTTTTGAGTTGGGCCTACTGTTTCCCTTTGTATTTATACTGTTCCATATAAATATCGTTATCATCCATATTTTCTTGTGTTACAAAGTTATTAACCCTGACCGCTTTGTAAAGTTGCCGGGACTCGGACACGGGCTCGGACACGGCGTCGGGTGGTCGGTCACATTACAAGTGTCCGCCAATATTTCATAACTCTCCGATGATGACCAGCGTTCGGAGACTTCACGACAAATTTCCCTCCAATTTGTCTATAAAAACGCGTCCACAGCCGTGTTGCATAGTTTATGCATCATTAAACAATCTCATATCCGTACAACAGCTTTCAATGGATCCTCCTCTCGAGCTGTTCGTCCTTTCATGGGGCGTCTATCCCCGTCGAGTCCTGATCTACCTTGGCGAAAAAGGTCTTTTCAGTTCACCACTTCTAAAAATCACAAAGGTCACGGTGGATAGCAGCAACGGAACGCTTTCTGCTCCTGGAAAACCGATCGGTACAGTCCCCGTACTACGACTTCCCGACGGATCGTTCATCAAACAATCGGTCGCAATCCTCGAGTACTTTGAAGAAATTTGCCAGCATCCCAAAGAGGATTGGGAGGTTGAACTCTCCAAGCACGCCAAAGGCGGCAGCATAATCGGAGACACAGCGGCAGAAAGAGGCCGAGTTCGAGACATGTTGTCTCTCGCAGACGAAATCACCAGCCAGTTTGGGTTTGCTTGTCATAAAGGGTCTATGTTGTTCAAGACAATGGAAGAAACACACCCCACCACCGCAAAGCTCATTCTTGAGTATTGCTACAAGAATTTGGGACTGTTGGACAAGTACTACGAAGACGATGAACGCTTCAACTGTGGTAGCGATGTTCGGGTCAATATCGCCGATTGTGTGTTGTACTCCGTTTTACACTTTGCCAAAGACTTGTACAGTCTGAATCTTCTGGCCGATCCTGAGCTCGTTAACTTGCGAGCGTTTTACGAATGGTTTGGAAAGAGGGAGAGTGTACAGGTGGATGATGACCATTTTCCAGGGTACATCAAAGAGTTGGCTAGTCAGTGGATTCCTGTTGAATAAGTGTCTAGTAAGGCCAGGAGGATCTCACACTCGTTTTCTGCATATTTGATTGAAACACTGGTACACACCACACCACCTCTTCTAGCTCTGTCCTCAATGCCAAGTCTTAACAGTAGCTTCGCAGGTGGAGTTCGTTGCCGCGGCATTATATAGATCTACATAGAATCTTTACCCATTTAGACAAAGCTCCGACAGAGCGCATGCACATAAAATACAATCAGGTAGTCTAGTTGATCCCCAGCCTGCATACTTGAGTGTTTGTATCGCGGGAAGCACATGATGAAACCAGTTTCGTGAAGTCAATATCTCATTAGTTTACGTTATTATAGATCCGTAGACCATTTCTGAATGATAAAAAGTCCAGAAACAGTCCATTAGTCCAGCTCTAGCATAGTATCATCGTCTTATAGTACGAGATTTACTTGCTGACGGCCTTCTCTACAGTCTCAACTGTGGCGTGCTCAGCCTTGTTGTTGAGCTCATCGAGAACATGCTCATCAACTGACTCATGGAAGACGTCGACTTTGGTGGTCGCGAACTTGCGGGCGCTGACACCCTTCTCGAACAAAACACCGAGCTCAGCAAAGGTGCGGCCGTTGGGTTCAGGGAGGCGGAAATAGGTGTAGATGATGCAAAGGAAGCAGATACCACCCTGTGAAGAATAATTAGTCATGGCTTGTGGTGTACAGATCGGTGGTACTTACCCAGAAAAAGCCGGTGTAGTTGCTCCAGTTCCAAGCAGTAGGGTTGAGCATGTAAGGGGACAAAATAGCATTGACAATACCGACAATACCACTGGAAATTGTTAGTTTTTTATTCATAATGATCATGCAGGGAATGACTCACTAGAAGATACGGCCAAGGGCAACAGTCTTGATCTGAAGTCTGCGAGAAGGAAGCTCACTAACGAGGGAGTAGGCCACAGAACCAACAGTAAGCTGGTAGACCACGGCCCATCCAATCATGAGACTTCCGGTCGCCAGAGCACCCTTGTCGCGGTCAGCCTCGGGGACAAGACCGAGGAAGCCAAGAATACAGAGAACAGTGCAGAGACCACACAGACCATACAGATAGAGAGTGCGACGACCAATTCCCCGACTCATCAATCCCCAAGCACCAAACACACCAATCATGTTGATGGCATATTGTCCAAGAGCGAAGGAATAGGCGTGCTTGGCAGACAGACCGGCTTGTTCGAGGAAGTAGGTAGAGTAGTTCGAAAATGAGTTTCCGCTGAGGTTCTGCATAGCCCAAACCATACAGACGATTTCCGTTCGACGACGGTTGACACCCTTGAAACAATCGATATAGGAGCTTCCGGTGGTGAGCTTCTCCTCGAGAGCAGTTGTGTGCACCATCATAGCCACGGTCTCGTCTGCATCGAAGTCGGTCTCGCGGTTGAGACTAGTCAGTCTCAAAAGACTCTTCTTGGCATCCGCAACACGACCCTTGCGAACAAGCCACCAGGGACTCTCGGGCGCAAGCCACAATCCAACGATCAAAGGTAGAGGCCAGATCCACTGCAGACCATAGGGGATTCTGTAAGCCCACTGATCCGTTCGGCCGATCATGGATCGTAATATTCCGATACCAATCTCTTGACCAAGACCCCAGCAAAAGTTGACATATGTGGTGAGATAACCTCGGAGGGCGATGGGGCAAACTTCGGAGGCGTAGGTGACGCAGATGGTCTGGAAGATACCCCAGGGCAAACCACAGAGGATTTCAGCGGCGAGAAGCATTTGGACGTTTTGGGCGGTGAAGAAGAGGGTGATGCAACCCGCGAGCCAAATGAGACAACCGATGATTGTGTATCGATAGCCGAAACGCTCTGAGAGCCAACCGTTGAGGAATAGACCGAGGATGGAACCGACGTTGGCACCCTGATCAGGTTAATTAGCTATGATATGAAGAAATTGGGAGCGTTCTTACATTGCTAAGGCCGGCTTGCCATGCTGCTGATACTTGATATGTTCCATCTGGCTGGAGTGTTCCGTATTTCTTGTTCCACTGGGGAAAGGCATCTAATTGCGATTGTCAGTAATTGCGACGCGTAGTTGGTTCCAGGAAAGTAAAACCTACAGAAGTTGTTCACTAGTACAATATCGAATCCTTCCATGACAATGCATGTCGAGATTAAAACACTCCATGCGACAGCCTTGGGATACAGCTTTATGCCCTGCATGAGGGTCATATTCTGTTCTTTATTTGCTGCGGAGCGCGCATGGTCGATAACGTCGGGATGGGTCTTGCTGGGGTCTGTGTCGTGTGCCACTGGGGCGACAGTCGCGACCTTTTCGTCCGACATGATTGTGGCAAGATACCCACGATCTATGGTATGATGGTGAGATGAGGAAGAAGAAGAAAAGAAAGTTGATGCGGGGAAAGAGATGTTTTTTGATGATCTGGGGAAAGATGGAGAATTCCAAGGGGCGGCCCCAATATTCTTATTTAAGATGAATTAAGATGCTGGGGAAAAGAGGGGAGAAGACAAGATGGGTTTGATCGGCGAGGTGCCCGGGGAACAATTGCTCAGTCTTGCTTGGCTTGTGCGGGATGTTGCCTTGAAGAATACTAGCTCGGTCTTGTCCGTCCAACGTTAGTCGCAGAGAGGAGAAGGTGAAGGGGTAGTCTACAAGGTCATCAGTCAGTTCGTTAGTTAGGCCAATACGAGACAAGCCATTGAGTATTTATGCTCACAGAAACGAGGCATGGAATAGTCGATTTTGTCTTTCTTCTGTTGTTTCTTGGCATAGATATGATACGATTCACCGCCAGATTACACGACAGAATCTTGGAGAATCGTCTCAATCGCATAAATTCGCGTTTCTCTCAGAGTCCATCCCAATTTCGTTTCTCCACAGACCAAAACAGACTCCAGCTAATCTGGGGGTGGAGATACGAATATCCTCTACAACCAATGAAAACACTCTGATAGCCAATTTTCACTGCTAATAAAGTGGATCAGAATGCTCTCGAACAAACCAACTCAAAAGACCTAATCTCAATCGCTTGTCTCCATAACCAAAAACTTGGTAGCAAGCGGGGACTTGCTCGGTCTGATTCCGCACCCTTTTCGTCGGCAACCATCAAGTTTAACGGCAATTGAGTTAGAGTAAGTTTTGGTGAATTCACGACTCGTGATTTCAACGGCGAGAAGGCCGTGAGTAGCGCGGCTGAGAAGTCCGTTATACAGAGTCTAGACTCCAGATCTACCAGCCGTCTGGGGTCGTTAGATCATTCTTCCCCGCGATTTATACCTGCCGAGCACAAGATGCGCGAATGACAGCTCGGTTGGAACGTTCTCTTTGCAATCCTGGAGTACATTAGAGTTCAATCTATTGGTTCATGGTTGATCAGATCTCGGTGCGATTTTGCGAAGCATTCGGCACATGCACACCGCACGTGGCATGCTTCCTCATTCAACGCGTAATTCTTGGCATATTTCAGATGGAAGATATCGAGGAAGGTCAAACCATTCATTCATTACTTGTAACAAAGACGTTGCGGGGTTGGGTTGGGGAGGTAATGAAAGGAAAAGTGCGGCATGCCCTACCCTATACATGAGAGCATGCCCAGCTTCTCAACACCACATCATGAAAAAGTCAGTTTATAGAATGCACTGTTTTAAGGTATACGAATATTCAGGTAGATGCATGTGACTACAAGTTGGTGTCTTGAGGTTGCAAATTGTGACTGTCGCCCCGACATAGTTCGGTTGGCGACGGGTAAGAGGAGGCGAGATCCAACCCAGTGAAAATGCCTCACGCCAAGTCTGATATTTGCCATTGTTCTTCAACACTCAGACGCATTCAATCGGCTCTCGTGTACTTCATACTGCCGATTTTACTGACAAGTCCTTGACCTGCGAATGTGTCGATTGCTCATTATTCTCTCCCGACACAGAAACCATGGACGAAAACAATGATTTGGCTTCCATTCCCTGTTTCAACAAGATAAGATAAGATAAGATAAGACCATTAGTAGAAACCCCTGTTGTTTCTTGTCGCTGCCACACAGTATTGATGGTGTCATATAGAGCAGTATCAGAGTCCATGTGAACAGGTTCTAGAAATGATTTTATGGTGGAAAGGCACTGATATTTAAACCGACCTGTTCTAATTCATGCAGTGAGCTATACCTTGCTGTTCATCAACTCCATGATCCCAATCTTGTCCACCTGGAAACGACAGTTTCTCCAATTCAGTCTGGATAATCCACACAAATCTCATCCCTTGTCGTCCCAACCAATCACCTTCCTGCCCATTTGACCCCAACATCCGACATCGGGGAAGTTTCTCACTCCAAGTGGGATCTTCTCTAAAGAAATTTGCCAGTCTAAACTTGATCCATCTTATTCAATGTCATAGAAACATCAATTGCGTGCTTGCGTGCCTCTTGGCGCATATCCTCGGAGCGAAAAAGTGAAAAAGAATTGGAGAAATTTTATATTTTCTTGATGGAACAAAATGGGGTTCTCCATCTTTGCAGTCGGGGTCACTTTCCCTTCTCCAAAGTTTTGGAAAGTGAACACGAGAAAGCTTGAGCGTTGACTTGCTTGATTGATCAATCGATTGGCATTATGTTCGGCTCCGAGAAAGTTGACCAGGAAGGTCAAGTTCTGTCAGGGGAAGTTCATGATGACCCTGGACATGCACATGATGCTGTTTTTGGGAAGATCAGCGATGATGGGCCAAACTATCGCAATGTGAGTTGAACCAGATATGGTCCAAGAATAGACCAAGGAGGCTGATTATCTGAATAGGTTGGTTGGATTGGGACAGCTGGTCTCATGATGAAGACGCAGCTTGGTCTCGGCATCCTTTCTATCCCTTCTGTCTTCGATACACTAGGAATGATCCCCGGCCTCATCTGCCTTTGTGTCGTGGCAGCTATCACCACATGGTCGGATTACATAGTTGGAACCTTCAAGCTTCGGCATCGTGAGGTATACGGCATCGACGACGCAGGAGGCTTAATGTTTGGCAGAGCGGGTCGAGAAATCTTTGGCTTTGCTTTTGGTCTTTGTAAGTCAAGTCCACGATGCTGGCCCATACCATTCGGGAATTGCAACTGATATTGAGTACCTTGCCAGACTGGACATTTGTCTGTGGATCAGCTATGCTAAGCGTGTCAATTGGATTCAATGCTGTGTCGGACCATGGGACTTGCACCGCTGTCTTTGTCGCTGTGGCAGCTATCACTGGATTCATGTTTGCAAGCATTCGTACACTAGGTAAACTAAGTTGGCTTGCTTGGTTAGGTCTAGTCTGTGTCATCACTTCTGGTACGTATTTATCGACACTGACATCTTTGCTGTGAAGCCCTCCTTCTGACCCATCTCGTAGTCATTATCCTCACGGTCGCTGTGGGCATCCAGGATCGACCAGCAGCTGCACCAAAAGATGCCGTTTGGGTATCAGACTACCACCTCTTCAAGAAACCGAGTTTCACCAATGCTATCTCGGCCGTCTGCTCATTGGTATTTGCATACGCAGGGACGCCAGCCTTCTTTTCTATCGCGGCGGAGATGAGAGATCCTAGACACTACACTAGATCACTGATTCTGTGTCAAACAGTTATTAGTGCTTGCTACATCGCTATTGGCTGCGTGGTATATTACTTTTGTGGCTCGTATGTTGCGTCGCCTGCCCTTGGATCAGCAGGTGTCTTGATCAAGAGGGTTACCTATGGAATTGCACTCCCTGGGTTGATTGTCACTACTATGTTGACCTGTCATGTAAGTTTACGTATTTTCAAAATTCTTAGATTCCTGAGGCTAATATCACGGGCCGATAGCTGGCGAGTAAGCACGTTTTTGTTCGTGTTCTACGAGGTTCCAAGCATCTCGCTGCAAACACATTCGTCCACTGGGCGTCTTGGATAGGATGTACCTTTGGAATCACCGTTGTGGCCTACGTGATTGCCAGTGGCATCCCTGTTTTCAGCGGTCTTGTTTCTCTCATCGGCGCATTGCTCGCTACATCCCTATCGTTCCAGCCGATGGGTTGTATGTGGCTGTATGACAATTGGAAGCGAACGAAGCAAGATCGATCTGCGACTTGGTATGTCGGAGTTCTCTGGAGCTTCACTATTATCGTATTGGGGACTTTCCTGACCGTGGCTGGGACTTATGCTTCTGTGGTAGACATTATAGCTTCGTACAAGGTCTCTGGGGGATCGGCAGCATGGTCATGTGCAGACAACTCTGGGTCTTCATAAATCAGTATTGATGGTTTGGGTTAATCAATGTGTCTACTGCAATAACGAAGAGATTCATTATATGATCAAGCCATGTTACACCAATGTCACAAATCTGTGATTTATTCGGTGTATTTTAGATAAACATCGTGTTTGTAAGTGCACAGCGACCTATCCTCGAAATTTCTCACTGTAGTGTGGTGGACGTACTAAACACATGTACCAACATTTATTGCGTTGTGGGCAACGAGATCGAGACCCTGCCCATAGAGTCGGGACTTTCCCCATCTCTCAAGCTCCAGAGTGCTTTACCCAGTATGCTTGAGGGTTGCACCATCCTTTGAGTCCAACCTCTCCCCAATCCATTCCGATTCCGCTACTCTTATGCCCACCAAAGGGCACATTAGGCGCAACTTCAAAGTGTGTGTTTACCCAGATACTTCCCGCTTCCAGTTGCTCAGCCATTCGCTTTGCACGAGGGACGTCCTTGCTCCAGACAGATGCACCAAGACCCAAGTTGGATGCATTAGCTCTGGAAACGACATCATCCTCATCGGACCATTTCATCATGGGTACGATGGGGCCGAAAGGTTCAGTTTGTACAATCTCTGAGTCTTCAGGTGGGTTATCAATCAAGGTAGGCTGCATGTAATAACCCTTTTCTGGCTTTGTGGCCCCGTTGGTGCTGGATGCAGCCTTCCATCCCTGTTTGTCGATTTCTCCATACAGGCGCTGTAGTTTCTCGAATTGCATTTTGTTTTGGATGGGTCCGAAGAATGCCTCTGCATCAGAAAAGCCACCGGTCTTCATGTTATCAAGAAAGCCGAGCACAGCCGAACGGAAATCGTCGTAGATACTGTCGTGGACGTAGATTCGTTTGATGTTCATGCAGATCTGTCCGCTGTGGACGTAGGCAAGGAAAGCCACCTAAGCATAATAGTCAGAACCCACTTGTACTTATCGGCCCATCGGAGGTGCCATGATGTCTTACCTTTCCAGCTACAGTGGGAATATCAACATCCTCACACACGATAGCAGCATCATTGCCGCCCAACTCCAGCGTAACACGCTTGAGTGTAGATGCACAGGCTGCCATGATCTTCCTTCCCGTTTCGGTCGATCCTGTGAAGCTTACCTTGGCAACGTCAGGATGCGCAGTGAGCATTGGTCCAAGATCGTCTCCACCACTAAGAGCCTGGAAGACACCTGGAGGAAGAACCTTGGCACCGATTTCTGCAAGCTTGAGTGCAGAATAGGGAGCGTATGGCGACGGCTTCCATATGAAGGTGTTGCCCGCTAACATGGCTGGGTAAGCTTTGCCAATACCGAGGATCATGGGGAAGTTCCATGGAACAATGCCGACGCCCACGCCCAATGGTACATATCGCACGATGGCAGTTCGCTTTCGATACGTCAGTTAAATTCTGATCAGCCGTTGGGCATAAGATAAACTTACGTCGTCATTGTCCTCGGGCTTCTCCTCTTTGAGTCGGAGCTCGGGCGTCTTCCTAACATGCTCCATAACAAGCATCAGTTCGAAGGCTCCAGCCTGAGGTGGTTTTCCAGCTTCACGACCAAGCAGGTCGATAAACTCCTGCTTATGCGCCTCGATAGCGTCGGCGAATTTAACCAGATACTCAGCGCGCTCGTCTTGCGACAATTTACGCCAATGAGGGTAAGCTGCTTTGGCAGCGTCTACAGCACGATCAACATCTTCCTGGGTGGAGACTGGGCTCTCCCAGAGTGGCTCTTCGGTGCTTGGGCAAATCCCATGTCGAGTTTGGGATGTTGGGCTCGTTTTGTTGTTGATGATGTTATGGAAGACCTGTTACTGAGTTAGAGGAGATTGCGAAAGAAAAAATGGTACTTGTGTACTTTAAAGTCAATCTTTTGGTCGTCGGGAAAAGCCATCATGGGGTTGTCAGAACTCTGGCACAATGAGAATAATGGAGGTACCTGGTCAATCAAAAACAAGTGGAAATCAAGCTACATTTATGAATCCTTTCATCTTACAGTAGATGTGGACTTTGGACTGGGGTTTGACAGATATGAACATCGCCTTAGTCTATCTCTGGAAGCCTTTTCAAAGTGGCCAATCAGTAGGAGTTGTTGCAATCACTTAGATGCGCCAAGTGATAAGCACAACGTAGCATGCATCGCATTTTGTATATAAATTTGGAATAGGGCTGACGAGAGACCATCAGCAGACGAACGGAAGCTCCTACATTCCGACTGTGGAATTACTTTGACCTAGGATGTATTGGCTAACTCGACGGATTCCTTGACTAAAATACACCGGTTTTACGATAAATAGCCGCCGAACTAGATCTGTCGAATGCGAAGTACCCTCGGATGAAAGAATCTACCATCCAAAGCCGTTTGATTCAAGAGCAGTCGCCACCTGTTCTGCTATAAGCTGGTTAATCGCGACACCAGGATGGTAATCATCAAACCACAACTAACAACCGTCAGCAAATGAAGCTACATCTCCAACTGTGGAACTTACGCATGATCTTCCATTGTTGTTGAAGCATGTAGCATCCGGTGCCCCGTAAGCAGTGGGGTTGTTGATCGCTTTGTTGAATGAAACAGAAGTATCGACAACGATAGCTTGAACGCCTGAATTGGCCTGCTTAAAAGCCTGTAGCTTGGAAGCGATTTTACTGTTGTATAGATTGATGGACTTGACCAACATGGCGTTAGAATCGGGACCTTGCTTGATCATGGTCGGTGTGAGTTGAGTTGCTGAAAAGAGCATTATTAGTCCATGTCTCTAAGTAAACCTGTGTCTTGGTCTATACTTACGTGGGACGCTCAACAGCACAAACTTTCGTAGTCCAGCGTTATACAAAACCTTGAGCAACTCAAAGTATCTCGAAACCGCTCTCTCGGTGATATCTGCCATGTTTCCTAGATAGAACGAGTTTCCTACATCATTCACGCCAATCCAAACTCCTGCGACAGCATTCTGTGCATTCCATGGAGCATAACTAGGTTTGCTAGCGATTGAGTTGGAGAACTGGTTTACTTGGTCAACCATGCTCAAGACAGTATCCTGGTAAGGCTTGATGATGTTTGCATCCACAGTGGCGCCTCCATAGGCAAAGTTGTATGCCAGGACGAGTGAGTTGTTCTGTTCTGTGACGATACTACCGACCCAGTTGGGTCCGCCGGATGCTGTCCAGCCTGGGAAAGGGGGGTTGCCGATAGGGTTCTTGGAGGAGGGCTTTTCGCCGTTGATGTCGAACCATGTTTGGGAATACGAGTCTCCACTGGTTTATGTTAATATTTGAGGTAGAGTTGGTGATCGAGAGGCTAACAATGTGATGAGATAGTCGATGTCTCCTGCTGCTTGGACAGCAGTATTCTGCAGCAGGATGCTGGCCAAAGCCGGAAGAATTAGCTTTGATAGCATGATGATTGCCAACGGTAGGCAACTATCTAAGTAGTTACAACAGTTGTTTTAGGATAAAGCATATATCGAATAGTACATGAAATGCCTCATTCCGCCTTATATATCTTTGTTATATCCTCGAACGACCAATCCCTGTATACCATAGCCCACCCATGTTAGTATAGCCACCGTGGCTCTGACTGGCGGATTCTGTGCTCATAGTATTCCCGTCTCTTTAAGCCAGCTGAAGCCTATCTCATGATAAAAACAATATCTGTGCAGAACTCGGAGCACGTTGAGTCCTTAAAGAAGGCAGTCGGAGTTGTTCCGTAGCGGGGTATGCACTATTTTGGGCTTGGCTGGTTGTCTATGCCGCGAACTGTACATTGAAATGTGCAGATCTTTATCCTTTTGGCATTCCCAAACACGGAGAAATACGTTCCGCTAAACCTCCCGTATAAAACATGGAAAACGCAACGAAGTGCATATTGTCTGGCCAATGTTCTTGTCCAATTGGGTGCAGAGATATTAAATGGCATCTGCCAGAATGACTGACTATGGTTTGACCGAAAGGTTTTCACGAGACTAGACTACCTACATACATAACAGCGAAACTTGCATATGTATTTGTACATCTAAACTATCTAGCTCTACAATCAGTAAGGGCGTTTTCGAACCTCATCAAATAATCGACAAACTATTACGTCTCTATAGAGTTCAAGTTGTATCAGTTGTGTTAAATTGACCATCCGACACCCTCATCTCATTGTATAACGCTGGTTCTTACGTTTCATTTGGTGGCTTTACATGATTTCTAAAGTCTGATACTCTGTCACTCACTATGCAGCTTGAGCTTGATTAGATTAGATCTTTTCTGGTACAGTCGCTTGTGAAACCTCGTGACTTAGTGGTCGCAGTCTCCTGCGCTAGTAAGCTACACAATCGGCTACCGAAACGCGAGAGGAACAATGACTTGGTCATGAAGTACAACTTGTGAAGACTCAACTTGGATAGGTCACACTTAACCTGTATTTGTGGTCACTGCTTTCGCAAATACGTGGTCGTAGCCAAATCATGTTCGCAGTATAGGTTGTTTATTCACACATTGTGCTTGCTGTAGGTACTCATCCTCTCCATTCCAGGCTAAAAGTCTCCATCGCTTTGACCATTATTACGGTCAATGTCTCAGATAAAGGTGGACCTTCAGCAGCAATTCCAGCTGACAACACCTTGCCCTGCGTCTATCACTTCTTAATCAGTTACTGTTCCGTCACAAGCTTTGCTGCATTTGGGACGTTTGGGTTCTACATGGTAACGCCGCATACGTCAAAACTCCATCGTTATCCGGCTTGACCAACGATAGCTTAGCATGACGTAGGATCTGCTCGGTAGATATCTAGCTAAGAAGCTACACTGGGACATGATTTTCGCTTACGTCTGAGCTGAGAGCTGAAATGCCTCGCTTTTCGATGGATTCGATGACGCTCATTTGACTCTGAAGAACGCGTATTTAGTTCTGAACACGCCAGGGAAAGTTCCCATTTGCAAACCCGACCTAGTAATTCTTGTTTTCGCATCGACATTATCAGCATCTATTTCACATTAATTCATCATTTGCCCAACATGGTTATTCTAGTGACTGGTGTAAGCTATTTTGACAACAGTAGTGCAAGGTACAAAGCTGACAATCTACAGGGAGCCGGGTTCCTCGGTAGCACGTTAGTGCAATTACTACTTGACCAAGGCCACGAGGTCGTTGTTCTCGATTCTTTATGGACTTCATCAGACAGCAACCTCGACAGATTTAAATCCAATAAAAGATTACGATACATCCAGTACGAACCCACTTAACAAACGCATTGTCGACCAGTATCCTGACTGACATCAATTGATAGGGCCGATGTCCGCGATCCCATACCTTGGATAGATGGAGTCGATCAAATCTACCACCTCGCATGTCCAGCAAGCCCCATTTATTTCGAGACCCAACCGATCGACATACTACAAACGTGTTTCATTGGAGCATCCAATGTCCTAGACTACGCTGTCAAGCAGAATGCGCGCGTTCTCCTCGCTAGCACATCAGGTACGTTCATATTATACACCCATATTCTGCCTATATTTGCTGATCAAGCCGGAACAGAGGTCTACGGCGATGCCCAAATTCCGTGCCAGGACGAAGGCTACAGAGGCAACGTCAATTGCTTCGGCCCACGGGCATGTTACGATGAAGGGAAGCGAGTCATGGAAGCTCTTGGGTACTCGTATCGACTAGAGCACGGCCTTGAAGTCCGCGTCGCCCGGATATTCAACGCCTACGGACCTTATATGCAAGCCGAAGACGGTCGCGCCGTTCCGAACTTTATAACAGCCGCTCTAAAACGAGAGCCAATAGTCATATATGGAGACGGCCACGCAACACGATGCTTTCAATTCGCGTCAGACTGTATCCGAGGGCTAGAAGCGCTGATGAACAGTGATCAAGAAGGACCGGTCAATATCGGCAGCGACTTGGAGATGGAAATCAGCGAGATTGCGGATATAATCTCGCGAGTCGTCGCGGCGAAAACGGGATATGATCAACCCGTACCTATATATCTGGAGCCGAAACGGGAGGATGATCCTGTGAGGAGGAAACCAGATACAAGCCTTGCCGAGAGGGTTCTGGGATGGAAGCCGAGGGTCCCGTTGGAAGAGGGTGTTTCTGCCACAGTTGATTGGTTCATCCAAAGGGAGAATGGCATTGCGAGCAGACTTTGATATGGGTATTGGGATGATGAATTACTGTTGTAGCGTGTCTGGAGCCTTTCTTATCGATCTAAATTTCTCCATGTATTAATCCACCAAGGAGGAGACGTTGAATCAGTCTACAGATCGGAATGCTCGGCACAGCGAGACTCCCAAACCGTCGGTAGTTGTTCCATTGTCTGATCCCCCACAAGAACCCCCTGCTGCATTGTAAACTACCGACTGGCCCAGCTCTTATCCCAATTTCTTTGCAGTGGAGCGTGCACATTTTGAGTTTGGGCTGTAACTGCCTACTATAGTTGATGAATGCTACTGTGCCCCCAAAAATAAGCGTTGGAAATTCCAAAACTCTAGCGGCATCCTCCGAGAAACGTAATTAAACTCTGTGCAACGACCTTTTTACATTGCAGGGTTGCATTGTCCAACCGGCTCTCGGTCACGGAGCAACTGAACCCGTCAGGGTCCAATCAAACTCAATTCTTAGCATGAAAAGAGGCTTTTTGCGTCTGTCAGTAACGGGCTGACCGCTGAGGCCTTGGGTTACATTCTCAACATTCGATATATAAGGCGGGCATGTCTCTCATCTGACATGCATTTCTAAACACTGCAACACCACACTCTTTGATCATTGTACTACTTTTCTAGTCACTCATTCATTTTCTTTTACTACACTAACCATGCATCTGTCTGCACTTCTTGGCCTCGGCGCCGCTGCTGTTTCCACCGCAGCCGAATCGCGTAATGTGATCTACTATGACCAGTACGCCAGCCAGCCAGCCAGGCTTCTTGTATCAAAGACGCTCTCTCGCTAACAATTGACAAAGATGGCATACCAAGGATCTTCCCCCCAAGGACATCACTAGCGGCGTCACCCATGTCATGATGTCCTTCGCCAACTCATCTCTCTTCACCACCCAGCCTGGTGGAAAGTACGAGCCCTTCCAGCCCCTCGAGCAAGTCCGTGGCCTCTTCGACCATGACGTTAAAGTATGCCTTGCTGTTGGCGGTTGGGGCGATAACGCTGGTTTTGACGAGGGTGCCAAGACCGACCGTAGTCGCGAGAGGTTCGCCAGAAATGTCGCTTCTACTCTTGACCGACTTGGCTTTGACTGTGTTGGTGCGTATCCCGTTCACGTCATACCTTTTGCTCGAGGCTGATTTTAATTGACTAGATATCGACTGGGAATACCCTGGTGGTAACGGCGCCGACTACAAGCAAGTCCCCAACTCCAAGAAGACTTACGAGATCAAGGCTTTCCCCAAGCTTCTGAAGGAAATCAAGAAGTTTATTGGAGACAAGGAGCTTTCCATCGCTGTTCCTGGTCTTGAGCGCGACATGATCGCTTATCTTCCTACTGAGACTCCTCTCATCAACAAATATGTTGACTATGTCAACGTAAATCCACCTTTTCTAATCTTGAGTAATAGGTTGCTGACTCTTACAGGTTATGACATATGATCTCATGAATCGCCGTGACCATTACACTACCCATCACGTCTCCATCCAGGGCGCTGCCCGTGCCATTGACAAGTACATCTCCCTTGGTTTCCCCGCCTCCAAGCTTGTCCTTGGAATTCCCTTTTACGCCAAATACTTCACCACTAAGAAGGGCTACACCTGCACCGAGCCTATCGGCTGCCCTACCGAGCTTCTCGAGAACCCTGAGGATGGAAGCGACACCGGAAAGTCTGGTTCCATGACCTTTGAGGCTGCCAACTTTGCTGCCCCTCCCACTAACCTGACTACCTCTACTGATGCTACCTGTGGTGCTGGTACCTTTTTCAAGTGTGCTGAAGGTGCCTGCTGTGCAGCCTCTGGCTGGTGGTAAGTTCTCCATCTTTTACCGGGGTGAATCGTGTAAACTGACATTTTGCAGTGGCTCTACTCCCGCTCATTGTGGTGTTGGTTGCCAATCTGCCTACGGCAAGTGTGATGGCATTGATATCAACAGCTCATTCGAAAAGGCTCTCAAGGACGGCCGTACCGACACCGCAAATGGAGCTCAGTGGTACTGGGATGCTGAGACTGAGCTCTTCTGGTCCTGGGATACTCCCGAGCTCATCGCCCAGAAGATCGCGTTCATGGCCCAGACTCGTGGTGTCAAGAGTGTTATGGCTTGGGCTCTTGCACTTGACAGCCATGACTGGAGCCACCTCAAGGCTATGCAGCAGGGATTCCAAGACGCCAACGCTTAAGTGTGGGATAAGTACCTGGAGAAATGTTGTTTTAATCAGATGGGGGGTATGTTTTGTCCGTCTGAGAATTGCTGAGGCCAAGCATCGCAACTGAAATAGGGTCTTTTACCATTTAATATTCCTAGAAGTTCCACATGTCTTTCAACAAAAGATTGTCTCCAATACCAGGCTCTCTACTCCATGTTGGCTAGTGAGATTCCACACTGCATGCACATCATCGGATTCTATGACTGTGACAGATACATGACATGAGCTTTCCCCATTATTCGCGTGTTCGCTTGCTGTCAGACACGTAAGAGTGCATGAAAGTGAATGTGGGGCTGTTGGTTATTGATTGGAAGTCAAGTGCGCCATGTGTTGATCGCCCAAGATAGTTAGTTAGTGGGTTTTTGGTATTAAGCGGTGGACATCAAAGATGAAAACCCCAAGACTCAATAATCCCCATCAGTTGTTCTTTTTTCCTTCTTCTGCTTCTCATACATTTTCCAATTATTACATCCTTGTCTGTTTCTTTTAGATCACAGACTAAAGAGAGCATGGCCCCCGGCTCGCCCCCTCAGGTGCTGCCTCAGCGCCGACACGATTTAGATGTAGCGAAACAGCAGCTGGTCTGCATCGTTACCATCATCGCGACTCTCTTTGTTCTTTGCCCAGAACGATACCAATTGTACCGGAATCTTGCGGTTATCCCTCTTTTAGCCTATGTTACCTCAAGAACATTTGATTTGATCATCTCGTTGAACGAGAAATGGGATAGAGCACCAGCAGTGGTCAAGTACTTTGTTCCAGTCCAGATACCCGAAATTGCACCTCCGTCAGAGCAAATTTGTCGTTTAGCGAAGAATCAAATAGTCACTGCAAGCGACAAAGTGCACCAATTCTCACTGCAGCTGAGATCCATGGTGTATGCACTGGTCGATTGGATCTTGCGTCAAACAGGTAGCGGTGAGTAAGAACAGGTGACATGGTTGAAACTAGTTTCTAATAAGAATACACAGGATCATTCAGCAAAGGCTCACCCGGTTCGGATGCCAAAACGCCCAAACAGCCAAAGCCAGAGCGATGGGTAGCAGTCCTAGTTACTACTCCGATTCTCGAGGAGAGGAACCCTTTTCAGATCGACACGGATATCAACACCGAGATTCTCGAACTTATCTCCTGGGACAGCACAGAGTTGTCTCCAAATTTGGCTATTATCCTATCATCAACTTTCAAGGTCCAACTAACACTCTGTCTCATTCCCAAGAGCATCTGGTTTTCTCGCAAGACTCTCCTGGAGAAATTTACGACGGGTCTTTACTGGAGTCACCAGCCAGGACAATCGCACTGTCAAGGACAGCAATGGGATGAAGATAAGATACGGGCCATCTCAAGAGTTCAGTACATTGGACAAGTGGAAGAGCACAAGGATATCGTCAAAGTCAACGAGCGTAAGTTGAACGATTTACTCATTTCGAACCTGCCACTGATGATCAATATGAAGGCTTTGACTCCCTTCGAAAGGGATGGAATGATGTCAATACCTACTGGAACGATGTCGACTATGCAATCTTGTTTGCCTTCCTTCTTGTCGGAAAGTCCTCGACGGATATTTGCAAGAAGATGTTCGATCACTTTGCCAACCTCCGAGTCGAATATGCTCAGCGCAACACGGATTTGAATCGCTCGCGCGCTGGCGCTGCTCTCTTGACGCTACTGACGGGTGGCCTGGCTGCCCCCGTCACGATACCGATGATGATGGGAGCTGGCGACGCCGCAATGACCATGTCAGCGAATGACCGTTACCTATGGGGAGAAAGGATGAACATGTGCAAGGGACTCTTGGAGCGATACAAAGAACTGGCAGCGATTATCGAATTGAAGGATATAGAGATAAATGTATCAAAGCCAGTAGCCTTGCCTCCAGCTTTAGAGACAAGCTGGTTAACTGATGATGCTTGGTAAGGAACGGGATTCATACAGAGATACTTGCACAAATACGAATATGCACACGACGATCTTCTAACATCAAACTGCTAGATTCATTTAGATATCTGCCAAAGATTGCTTGCAAAGAACGCCCAACAGAATGCAATATACACCTAAATACATGCACTGTGCCTTTTCCATCTTACAATTTACTCTTCAGCTCCTTACTAGAGGTAGCAAGTAGGGTCCGCTGACTGTTTCCACCGTGTCCAACCTTGACGGGAGCATCAAAGACTGTCGCGTCAGACTTAGTCTTTCTGTCCTTGGCCTCAACATACTCTCTCTCGCCCTCCCCAATGTACAGCTGTCGAGGTCTCCAGATCTTGACACCAGATGGGTTCAGCATCATCTGTCTCCAATGGGCCAACCATCCAACGCAACGTGGGACAGCGAACAGAACAGGGTAGAAGTCAAGAGGGAAACCCATGGCCTGATAGATCAAACCAGAGTAAAAGTCGACGTTGGGGTATAGGTTTCTGCTACGCATGAATTCGCTCTTTCGAGCGTAGTCAGCAAGCGTTAGAGCCGTGTCCAACAGCTTGTTTCTGCCGGTGACCTCAAAGACTTCCTCGGCGAGCTTTCGGATGGCGGTGGAACGAGGATCAACGTTTTTGTAGACGCGATGGCCAAATCCGACAAGAACGCGCTCTCTCTTCTCAACTGCCTGCATAAATGCCGGGACATTCTCCGGAGATCCAATTTCGATGAGCATGCGGATTGCTGACTCGGAAGCACCTCCGTGGGATGGACCGTAGAGTGCTGCGCATCCTGCAGCGACGACACTGTAAGGGTCCACCAAGGAACTTCCTACTTGCATGACTGTGGCGGTGGAACAGTTGACTTCGTGATCAGCGTGGATGATGAAGAGCTTGTCCAAGGCCTTGGCAAGAACCGGATGCGGTTGGTAGTCAGTCTCGGACAAATGGTCCAGGAGATATAGGAAATTGCCAGTGTAGCCCAAATCCTGTGCTGGTCGGTTGAAGGGTCGACCTTGGCGCATTCTGTAGGACGCTGCCGCGAGAGTAGGTGCCTTTCCAAGGATGCGGAGAATCTGCTTGTCTAGCATTTGAAGGGCCTCCAAGTTGCCAGATGCTGCGTTGGTGTAGAGCTTCTGACCGGCCAGAGATGGGTTGGCTTCCGGAGCGAACGCTCCCAGTGTAGCAAAGGCTGCGGTCAACATGGACATGGGATGAGAATCATAGCGGAACGACTTGAACATGTTCTCAATGTCGCTGTGAATGTATGTGTGATGCATCACCTCGCCGTGCCACGAATCATACTCAGATTTTGTCGGAAGCTCGCCATAGATGAGGAGATAGGCAGACTCGAGGAAGTTGCTCTTTTCCACCAACTGCTCGATTGGATATCCGCGGTAGCGAAGAACGCCATCCTGGCCGTTGATGTATGTGATTTTGCTCTGCACGACAGCAGTGTTCATGTAGGCGGGATCATAAACCCTGAGACCCTGGTTTGTCTCATCCTCTGGACGATCATTTCCAGCCTCAGCTTTAATCTTTTTGAATTCTGTTGCTGGAATGGAATTATGAGTGATGGGGATCTCGTAGCTCTGGTTCGTTCTGTTATCCACAACAGTCAGCGTCTCGCGCCGGCCTTTGTTTTGCGACAAGACCATGATTAAGAAGAGTTCATAGAATATACTAAAGAATAATGAAATCGCTGAGTTTATTTGAGTCGGAAATATCTAGCAGTAAGCAGCATGTGATGGTGATGATGGAATGTGTATTTAAGATTGTCACGAGCGCGTCGCAATGACACGTCACGTGGTAGCCAACCTCGGTAAAAACTAGTCAGGGGTGCACATGGAGAACCTCGGCAAGTGGCTACTCTTTTTGAAGGGCAGTTGGTAACGGCATAAACTATCTCTTGGACCTCATGTATTCGTTTGTGTCTTTAGCAACAGTTACGAGAAGCAATAAATTGTGAAAGACAGTCATGAATGATATCCATAAGAAAAAGTGATACTATAGGACTGAAAACAACTCAACTCAGTGGCAGCATGTAATTTTCTGTTTTATTTCATAAATAATGAATGCTGACATTTTCGGTCATTTTCGAGAGTGTATGTATATTCCGCAGCCTATCGTTATGGCATAGTTATAAAGAACTAGGTGCATAATCGCCTTGTCGTAGATGACGTTGGTCTCTCCAAACTCGGGCTTCTAGAACTCGACACAGCGGGTCAAAACCGGTGCCCCATTTAAACCCAGGAATCCGACGTCCCGGAACAGGTTGTCGACAGATGCCTGAGAGTCCTTGTGCTTTGTTTCTTGGGTGATGATTGGTGTTTCATCTAAGCTACTTCAATTGCGGCGTCAATGGCAATAGAGTATCTGCAGAGGGCTCGCGTATGTGGTATAGACAGTCCAAACGTCTGTTTATGAAAATCCAGAGTACGTCATTGACTCTTAGTGAGACTCCTTGAAGTAGTTATTTTATGCTGTGCAGATAACAATATCTCGACCACGGTTTGTAATTGCATAATAAAATCCCATTTCGCATTAATTATTCAGTAAATATGTACAAAACCCACATCGCTGCATCTATATACCGGCCAATAAGCGACTATTCTTGGTCGCCTTTACTTAACAGCAAGGGCAAGGGATGATCCAACAATTGATGGGGATCGGGCAAGGAATAATGCCACACAGTCTACCATCGCAAGCACCACCTCCACGGAGTTCGAGAGTGGGCTCTGTAGTCTCGGGAGCCTTTTGAGGATCTACATAGGGTCAGCGCAAGATTCTACCGACGCGTCTTGGCGTAGGTCAACAAAGAGAGATCTTACCCATGGAATGCTGGGCCTGGGGCTGGCTTGTCTCCAGTGGCTGGGAGTTTCTCATATCAGAGAGTTCTTGTGAAGAGGTTTGAGAAGAAGACATATTGGAATGTGTCTTGTGCAGTGCGTATGTGATGGTTTTGGCTTGGTGGATGGATTATCTGGTTGGTGAGATGAGCTGCTGAGTTTAAGATTAGAGAAATGAGATTGCGTTTCAACCGACTGACGTATGCTGACGTTATATGCCAGGGCACGTGTAGAAACGCGTATTGAGTGTGGCGCAGGCTATGGCTCATTCAGACCGAGTATTGAGGCTGTGCTAGAGTTACCCTACACTGCCTACAGCACAGTTTGAGTCTGAACGACCGGGTTGTAAACTACAGAGAGAATAGTAAGTTGAGGGCCTTGCTTGATGATTACTTCCAGAGATAAAATACTTCCATCTAGTGGGAGTTGATTGTTGTATCGTACAGTTCACAGTAATGCAGAATACGAACTGATGATTAAGATATTCGAACCTGAACACATTCATCAGCTAGCAGACAGCTTCGGAGAGGATTACAGTTCAGCGTGCTGAGTCATGATCATAAGCGAGAAAGTGACGAATGACTCGCGCTCTTCCATAGAAACGAACCAATAGAATGTCGAGCTATTTTAAGTATACTTCAAATCCCTTCACAGGTAACAGACCAGGCCAGGATCTTACAGTTTACCCAATAGTACGGATACAATATGCGTTCCAACAGGACATTTGCCCTCGCTTAAACATGGAACGAAGAACAAGGGAACATCTAAAGAGAAGCCAATGGTAATGGTAATTGAGCCATCCCGATTATTTCTAGTACGAAACGGTTGACAAAACATGGATCCCCTCGAGGTGTTTCATGTGGCTTTGGGCTTGAGGTGACAGAAATATTGGGACGTATCTACACTCAAATGACCCCGTGTCTGACCTTCGAAATCTGGCACCCTGAGTCCACCGTCTCAGACCTTTCTGTGCCCCAAGTGAGCCTACTGTTGAGAAACAGGCTCTGTCAATGTTTCAAATCACTTCGTCTCTACTTTCCACCAATCAATCTGAGCCCAATTACAACCCATGGCCTTCGCTTCAAACATTGTGCTATTCATAGTAGAAACCAAACAGTCAGCGGTTATAAGGCCGAGAGGGTCACGTAGCCTGTTCGGAGACGATGGAGGTCCGTCTGTGGTCAAAATAGTACATTGGGGCCGACTTCCGTTGATACTGTGACAGTCGCTTGCTGAAATTAGAATCTTCAAGGAAAAAAAGGCAGGTCTCGAGTTTGAAGTCATTCTCATGTTTCTTGGCTTCGGCCCGGTGGCTGATATAAGTATTTGTCTTTTTCTGCATCATGAAGTAAATATCACCAGCTTGTACACGCTTGAGAAGCATCACACTTCACATCACCTCAGTCTTTTACTTTATCGCTTTGAACAAAACTTCTTGTACTATACCCATCTCCCAAGATTCAGATTTCACGATGCCTCTTCTTCGGAATATCCAGAACAGGCGACCTGCCCGAAAACACATCAACCCCCACCGAATCCTCTTCACAAGTCTACTTCTTCCAGCACTTGCGCTAGCTGACGACGAGCCTACATCCTCAACAAATCAAGTCACAGAGCCTTTCGTCGACCAAGTGACGGGCCTCACCATGGAGCGTTTCTTTGGTGCCAAGACGTCATTCAATTTCGCGTTCGCACTGCCAGACGCCAGCCCCGCCGCGAACACTACAGCTGGTTCTTTCATCGGCCGGCTACAATTTCCGCTTGCCAATGGTGAGGGATGGGGTGCAGCTGGTCTGACAGGGGATATGGAAGGAAACTTTATCTTGGCAGCATGGCCCGATGGAAAGGGAGGAGTCATGGCATCATTTCGACAAGCTATAGACGAAGACAACCCTGCTGTGGTAAAGGGAAACTTTAACGTCAGGCCGTTACCCGACGGAGTCTCAGTGAATGAGACCTCGTTGCTATATACATTTCTCTGTGAGAATTGCCTCGACAGCACACTGGGTCTAGGACCTGAAGCCGCCTCCGGAGATGCAGTTATGGGATGGGCTTTGTCAGAGAGACCACCGAGAGGAGATGCTTCAGACCCTGCCGCTTTTCTTGGGTTCCATGAGAAGGGCTTTGGACCTTTCACTGCCCGATTGGCTCAAGCCAAGAGTGCTGGGTTTGATGCCGTGGCTGCAAAGGCGCTTGATCCCGTGGGGGTCTCGCCAAAAGCTGTTGCAACGATCCCCAATGCCTTCCAAGATGGAGGCAGTGATGATGAGGATAGTGGTGACGAGGCTGGTGATCTCGATGGCAATGATAGTGACTCTGGGGATGAATCAGATGATGATGATTAGATGAGTTTATAGCCTCTTGAAACAGGACAATAAAAAAGTTACTAAAATCGTAAGGTGTGCCACATCTCAAGATAATGCCATTCAATAAGTAAGGCTTTCCCTATTAGTTGTGTTCCTATTACGAAGCGGTGACAGCTGTATTGTTTGATGTAGTCAGGAATAGCAACATCTGCAGGAGCCATGTTTCAAAGTGAATGTCTGCTTCCGCGAACCAGGCGATGATTAAATCAGCTGGGAATATCCGGGACACCACAGGAAGCTTTTAACACAATCTTGAGGAATTAATAGAAAACACACTACCGCGGCCCGCTGAACGCGCAAGCTCTGGCTGCTGGCCAAGTTTGGTGCATGCCAATCAAGAGTGTCTAGAATATTTCTGGAACACCCAATCAGATCACTGGCATGACAGGTACCATACTGTAGGGCCAGCATCATTCATTTGGTAGATCTGGACTGTGGCTTGTACAAAGCTGAATCGAGTAGTTGGCTATTTTTATTTAGATCTTACGCGTTGATTGAAAGCATTTCACATGAATCATCTAGCTCACGGACTGTCGGACTCCGTTGGCACTTTGACTCTTGAAAGAACCTTGAAGTTAGACTTAGCATTAGACTTAACTTGGAGGGATCAAAAACCACATACGCATGGAATAATCGTCGTCTGGTATATGAACGTCGCAAGCAGACTTTGAAACGTATGACTAGTATAGCCATTGTCGTCTCATCAATTGAGCTAGACTGTTTACTCTAGGCCACGTAAGTCTTGACGTCGAATAGTGTCGAGATTTCATGACACTGCCCCTCGTGTTGCCAAGAACGGGAGATCACTTAGCGGCGATCTAGGAACGCACAGACTCAATCTGACAAAATGGTCGAGAGTGTCTAATTTGAGATGAAGGATGGCTGACGTACCGGGGGTCTGGAACGCGGTCAGCAGATTTAGAGGGGTGATGATTGGATGGAATGAAGAATTCATGTCGGGGACCTAATTGAAGACCGACTTGGACTGTTGAAGGGTTACGTAGGCTTGGTATTGTGGCTTGAAAAGGGTTAAAGGGAGTACAGTAGACTTACAGTAGACTCGGTAGTCGACCTGAGATACAAAAGGGAAGTCGATCCAGACCCATGCTCTGTTTGCATTTCCAAGCGTTCATCAGTGTTTTCTTTCATTGAAAATTTAATTTATCGTGATATTACAGCATAGAACGTTGCCAAGAAGAAGACTATGATAGAGAAAGCTCTTGCCTTTGTCTTCTTGTTGTTATGTAAGTACAACGTTTCCACCAAGGCACGTTGGAGCATATACTAACTACAGATCAACCCTAGTCACCAATACAGCGTACGGTTCCCCAGCATCCTACTGCGATGCATCATCAGGAAACATCTGCTACAGTTGGGCAGTTCCATCCTCGACAACCTCTTCCTCCTCCAACAGTCTCTATCTTCGCCTCGAAGCTCCCACCGACTACCAATGGATCGCGCTGGGAACAGGGTCTGGCATGAGCGGCTCTACTATGTTCCTTGTCTACCAGGACGGGTCGGGCAACGTGACCTTGAGCACAAGAAAGGGCCATGGTCATGATATGCCGGCCTATAATCGCATGAGTAATGTCAAGCTCATTGGCGGGAGTGGCACGTCGAACAAAACTATGGTGGCAAACATACATTGGTCTGACGCGAGTGGAATTGACTTGACAGGGTCGAATGATTGGATCAGTGCTTGGAAGAAGGGCAGTCCTCTGGACACAACCGATGCGAGTACCGACTTCGCTGAACATGATGGAACAGACAGCTTTTCTGTCGACCTTTCCAAGGCCAGCGTCAACGGCAATTCCAACCCTTTCACCAACTCATCAAACACCCAGAAAAGCGACAACGCCGTCTCTGGCTCTGGCGGAGGTGGAGGTGAGGACCATACTGGCTCCATCCACGGTGTCATCATGGCTATCGTCTTTCTGTTGGGGTTTCCCCTCGGGTCCGTCCTCATGCCCATCTTTGGAAGATGGATACTCCACGCTTCATGGCAGATAATTGCCTTCATTGGCATGTGGGTTGGCTTTGGCGTCGGCAAGGTTGCCGCAGATCGTGGTGGCGATGTAAGTTGTATACCAATATACCTAAAATGCAATTTACTAACACATTGTAGTGGTTCCACGAACCTCACGTCGTCCTAGGAACGATAGTATGTATCCTGATGGTTATTCAGCCAGTCCTTGGATGGATACATCACAGAAACTACGTCAAGCACCAGCGACGAACAACCGTCAGTCATGCCCACATTTGGTACGGCAGAGGCATCATGATTGTCGGAATCATCAACGGCGGTATTGGTCTGCAATTATCTGGTGCATCGACGAAGTTGATTGTCGCTTATTCAGTGGTTGGCGTGATTGTTTCCCTTATATATACTGCTGGCGCTATCTACAAAATGGTTCAGGTGCGACGAAAAGAACATCTCTTGATGGATGACACTTCGAACAGCGCTCTAGAGCTGTCGAATAGTTAGTACTAGACTTGTAGATTCTATATTAATGATCAAGCGTTCTATTTCGTCCAACCTTCCCGAATAAGAAAGGCACATGCCTGTAGAGAGCGATCACACTAAGGCGTGTCGATGGGGCTGTCAGGCAATGAAGCCAGGCAGAGGAAGTCTTTGTCAGGATCTGAGCTCTTGATTTAAGTTTTAAAGCCCTAACATTTGCCCGATCTGAACTCTGTCTGGAATAAACTTCGTGACATTATCACGGGATTCGTCCGTATCAAGGTATGACTCTTCACGTGTTATATCCCCTCTTTGTCTCTGTATTTCGCAAAAAGGTTTAGAAAAAGAACTGTCATTACTCATCTTTTTCTTTTTGTTTTTTATTGCCAGAAAAGCAGCTACAGACCGCCGAGATCGAAGCCAGATAATGTCGCCGGAAGATTGGGTCAATCTGATCAAAGCCAATCTGGCTGAGATCCTCAACCCCGAGATCATCGACGATGTTGTCCTCAAAGAGAACCGACCACTGGAAGTCTATTGGGGCGCCGCGACCACGGGAAAACCACACTGCGGTTATTTCGTACCAATGGTAAAGATCGCAGAGCTTCTTGAAGCTGGATGCCGCGTCAAGATACTTATCGCCGACATCCACGGGTACTTCGACAACATGAGCGTGCCATTCGAGCTCATTGCTCCCCGGTGCGACTACTACCAATTTGTAATCAAAAGCCTCCTACGAGCGATTGGCGTCCGCATCGACCGACTCGAGTTTGTTATCGGCAGCTTATTCCAATGGAGCAAAGACTATATTTTTGACTGTCGAAGACTCGAGCGCATAACCAAGGTTTCCACTGCGCGTAAAGCAGGCGCCGAGGTGGTCAAACAAGAGAACGACCCTTTCATCAGTGGCCTGACCTACCCGATTATGCAGGCGCTGGACGAGGAATACCTTAAAGTTGATGCAGAGCTCGGTGGCATTGACCAACGAAAGATCTTCACCTTTGCCCTGGAGAATCTACACAAGGTCGGATATAAGAAGCGAGCGCATCTGATGAATGCCTTGGTTCCAGGTCTTGGGCAAGCACAAAAGATGAGCTCGAGCGAGCCAAGCTCCAAGATTGGATTACTAGACACACCTGAAGAAGTGGCCAAGAAGCTCAAAAAAGCAGTATGCGTGCTAAAGGAGGTTGAGGGAAACGGTGTAATTGCATTCATTGAGCATGTCATCCTTCGCATTCTTGCACTCAAGGGCAATGGTGTTCCAAAATTCGTTGTCGAGCAGAGAAATGGAGAGTCTCTTGTCTACCAAGACATCGCCAAACTGAAGCAGGACTACGAGCAAGATGTCTTGACGCCACAGATGATCAAACCAGCACTGATAAAGACTCTCAATGAGTTATTGCAACCAATTCGGGACGAGTTTGATAAGTCAGAAGAATGGCAACTCGCTGATAAGTCAGGATACCCGCCAGAAGTGAAGCCAACGAAGGCAAAGAAAGTCAAGAAGGAGACGAAGGAAAAGATGTAGAAGCTGAATTGCAGACAAGGATCTCCGATTACAAGAGTGAAATTGTTGTGTCAGGGACAGGAATCGCAAGAGCAAATACAAATGGAGGAGTTGCCTATCAAAAGGAGATCATAAAATTATTCAAGGAAGGCTAGTTGCTTAAAATTGAGCTATAGACAATATGAAAAAGGAAATTGATGTATGTGAAGACAGTTAAGTAAGAAAATCCCCCAACAAGTTAAATAGAAATAATTATCACCACTCCACCTCGTCTCTGACCAGAAAAAATGATTCACATCAACGTCTCAATTAGACTATGATCCTGACCCTGGTGGTGAAGCGTTGATACAACGAGCACCATCGTTTGTGGATGTCTTGGGACCTTGGACGACCAACGCCTTCTCATATGTCGCAATGTTGAACCGATAGATGACACCCGAGGTATTCTCAGATGCGTAGACGACACTCGGCCCAACAGCATAAACGGCGCCCCAAGTGTTGGTACCAGCAATGCTTCCAAGATCTTGAAGAAACTCCCATGTTTGAGTGTCGAGACTGAATCTACCCAGACCTGTCCTGGAAGTGCTGGTACCGCTTGACTGAAGGCCGTAGAGGTAGTTACCACCGCCTTTGATAAACGCCCAATCGGCGATACCATTCGTTGGTGATGCGGTTCCTCTTGCGATGATGGCTCCGTAGGTGGAACGCCTTGGATCGACATCGATCTTAGCCCATGCTCTACCAGACTGAGCGATCCAGAAATAACCATTGGCGTCAGTATCTCCACTGTTCCAATTGCCATCAATAGTCGTGTCCATCAGTGTGTAGGATCCAGTACTTCCAATGCGAATGACTTGACTCCTTGGAACACTGGCATTGCCAATCTGAACAATACCATAAATCAAGTCGTCGATGATATTGTAGGTGATGGGATTGATGATTCCTCCCGGTCCGATGCCGGTAGCGACTTGGCTGTTAACACCGCTGACTAGGTTCAGTCTGTACAGGGTCGTTACTTGGATCAAGTATCCTCCCTCGTCACAGCTGAAAGATGGGGGAGGAGTGGGCGTTTCAACTATGTATGTGCCGGCAACAGTTCCTGAGGGCGGAATTGTTGAGACTGTCGAAGCGCTTGCTCGGGAAGTTGTACCAGTGTATTGTCTAGTACTGGTTACGTATTGGGGCGGCTGAGTCGCCACAACAACTGTGGCAGCTTCGGTACCCGTAGGTGAAATTGTAGTCACTGTCGTTGGTCCTCCCAAGACACCTGTACCAGTGTAGGATACTGTAGTTGTGACGGTAGGACCTTGTGTTTCGATTATGACTGTTCCAGCTTCAGTTCCAGTTGGCGTGATGGTCGTTGCTGTAATCGGGCCGGTCAAAGATGATGTACCGGTATACCGTCGGGTACTTGTGACTGGTGGTGTCTCTACAATCACTGTTCCGGCCTCGGTACCTGTAGGCGTAATGGTTGTTACTGTTCTTGGGCCAGTCAAGGTCGATGTGCCTGTGTAGAAACGTGTGCTAGTGACAGGAGGAGTTTCTACAATGACTGTTCCAGCCTCGGTGCCTGTGGGTGTAACAGTTGTTACTGTCCTTGGACCGGTAAGGGTGTCTGTACCAGTGTAGAAACGTGTACTAGTAACAGGGGGCGTCTCTACAATGACTGTAGCTGGATTGGTTCCTGAGCCGGAGACCGTAGTAACAGTGGTAGGTCCTGTCAAAGTGGCGGTTCCAGTGTAGAACCTTGTGATAGTGACCGGCTGTGGAGGTGGTGTTGCTACGATGACTGTGCCAGGGGTCGACCCAGACGCTGGAATTGTGGTGACAGTGGTCGGTCCTGTTATCGTATCGGTTCCTGTGTAGGACTGAGTGATGGTTACAGTAGACTGAGGTAGGTCGACGATAACAGTTCCTGTATCTCCAGCAACGCTCGGCGACTCAGTTGTCATCGTGCTTGAAGTGACCATTCCATAGCGCATAACGGTCACATAAGGCTGTGGTCGATCAATCAAGACTGTGCCGGTCGCGCCAGGAGTAGTAGGTGTCTGGGTTTGCGTTGTATCTCCACCTGAACTAACTATGCCATACCTAGTCGTCGTGACATAAGGCTGAGGTCTATCGATGAGAATTGTACCAGTCTCACCCGGCACAGCTGGTGTCTGAGTTTGTGTCGTGTCGCCACCTACATCCACCATGCCGTATCGAGTCGTTGTGATATAGGGTTGAGGTCGATCAACAAGAACTGTGCCAGTCTCACCAGGTACAGTAGGTGGTTGGGTCTGTGTGGTATCTCCACCTGAACTGACCAGCCCGTACCGAGTTGTTGTTAGGTACGGCTGAGCAAGATCAATAACCACTGTAGCTGTATCTCCCGGGTTGGTAGGTGTCTGTGTCTGTGTTGTCTCACCGCCTGCAGTAACTTGCCCATATCTCGTCGTTGTGAAATAAGGCTGGGCAAGATCAACAACAACTGTAGCTGTGTCTCCTGGGTTACTGGGGGTTTCTGTTTGAGTCGTCTCCCCACCTGCACTAACCAGTCCGTACCGAGTTGTTGTTAGATAAGGCTGAGCAAGGTCAACGATAACAGTTCCAGTGTCGCCTGGACTAGCAATAGATTGTGTCTGAGTAGTCTCCTGGCCAGCTTGCACTAGACCATAGCGCGTCGTCGTCGTGTATGGTTGTGCAAGGTCGACAAGTACAGTTGCAGTCCCTCCAGGTTGATCAGGCGTTTGAGTCTGGGTGGTCTCACCACTAATGTCGACTTGTCCGTAGCGAGTCATCGTCGTGTAAGGTTGAGGGAGATCCACGATAACAGTACCAGTCTCCCCAGGTACTGAGGGCGATTCTGTCTGGGTAGTCTCGCCGCCAAAGCTGACCAAGCCGTACCTGGTGGTTGAGGTGTACGGCTGGGCAAGGTCTACGATGACTGTGCCAGTCTCTCCAGGTTGATCAGGTGCTTGTGTTTGAGTGGTTTCAGCGCCAACACTGACTAGACCATACCTAGTAGTTGACGTATATGGTTGGGCAAGGTCGACGATGATAGTGCCGGTCTCCCCGGGAACACTAGGATCTTGCGTTTGTGTCGTCTCATGAGCAAAGTCAACCGAACCAAAGCGGGTTGTGGTCATATATCTCTGAGCGAGATCAATGATGACAGTGCCTGTTTCTCCTGGACTAGCTAGTGTCTCGGTCATAGTGGTTTCGTGGTCAGTATCGACCGAACCATATCTGGTAATTGTTGTGTAAGGCTGGGCCAGGTCAACAAGAACTGTGCCATTATCGCCTGGGGCGGCAGGCCCTTGTGTTTGCGTAGTTTCGTGGGCTTGATCAACCAAACCATAACGTGTTGTAGTTACGTATCGTTGAGCTAGATCAGCGATGACGGTACCGGTTTGTCCTGGGACAGTTACTGACTCGGTTGTTGTTGTTTCGTGGTCAATATCAACCGAGCCGTATCTTGTGACTGTTATATATGGCTGGGCTAGATCGACAAGAACTGTGCCGTTATCGCCTGGAGCAGCAGGTCCCTGTGTTTGTGTTGTTTCGTGGGCTTGATCAACTAAACCGTAACGGGTTGTAGTTACGTATCGTTGGGCAAGATTGGCCACAACAGTGCCTGTCTGCCCTGCAATACTCGGCGACTCGGTCGTGGTTGTTTCATGGTCAACATCAACCAGGCCATAACGGGTAACAGTAGTGTAAGGTTGGGGAAAATCGACGATGACGGTGCCTGTGTCTCCGGGGGAGAGAGGCGTTTCTGTTTGGATGACACCGTTTGGATCACTATCCTGGACGACACCAAAGCGGGTGATAGTAGTGTATGGTTGAGGAAGATCAACAATAACCGTTCCTGTCTCGCCTGGCGTGAATGATTGGGTCATCATTTCGCTTGCCGTGACACTACCATAACGAGTCAGAGTTATAAATGGCTGAGGTAGATCTACAATGACAGTAGCTGTCTCGCCAGGGTTAAAAGACTGCGTTGTCATGTCACTAACAGACACGCTTCCGTATTGAGTAATGGTTGTATATGGCTGAGGCAGATCCATAATAACAGTGCCAGTCTCACCGGGATTGAAGGGCTCTGTTGTTATATCACTAACAGTCACACTCCCGTAACGAGTTCTCGTAGTGAATTGTTGAGGAAGGTCTACGATGACAGTGCCAGTCTCGCCAGGGTTGAAGGACTGCGTGGCAATCTCGCTAACAGACACGCTTCCGTATCGAGTGATGGTTGTGAAAGGTTGTGGAAGATCGACAACAACGGTTCCGGTCTCGCCGGGATTATAAGTTTCCGTAGTCGTTTGAGCGAGAGTGACACTTCCATATCGCGTTACGGTAGTCAAAGATTGGGGTAAGTCGACCAGAACTGTTCCAGTTTCGCCAGGTTGGAAGCTCTGGGTAGTCGTCTGAGGAACGGACGCAACACCAAATCTCGTTGTGGTAACGAACGGCTGGGGGAGATCAATGATAATAGTGCCCGTTTGCCCAGGGACAGTAGGCGATTGAGTGGTGACGGTGCTGGCTGTGACACTTCCATACTGTGTAATCGTTGTGAAAGGTTGAGGCAGGTCGACGAGGACTGTCGCAGTCTCGCCAGATTGGAAGGTCTGAGTAGTTGTTTGAGCAATTGAGGCAACGCCGAATCGAGTTGTAGTAGTGAAAGGCTGTGGAAGATCCATAATGACCGTGCCGGTCTGTCCAGGTTGAGCGGGCGATTGAGTAGTCATAGTGCTGGCTGTGACCAGTCCATATCGAGCTATAGTCGTGAAAGGTTGAGGAAGATCCACAATAACTGTTCCTGTCTCCCCAGGCCTTGTTGGAGTGAGGGTAACGGTGGCACTGCTGTCTGTGACGCTTCCGAACCTAGTTGTTGTGATGTAAGCATCGGGAAGATCGACGATAATAGTGCCCGTCTGCCCTGGAGCATTAGGCACTTCAGTTGTTGTGCTGCTGCCGCCAGTAATACCTCCATATCGGGTGGTTGTGACATAAGGTTGAGGCAAGTCAATGAGGACCGTTCCAGTTTGCCCTCCCGCAGTCGGTGTCTGGATCGTCATGCTGCTACCCTCTGTGATAACACCATATCGTGTAGTAGTTCGGTACGGGTAAGGAAGGTCGATAATGACTGTGCCGGTTTGTCCTGGACCCGAAGGTGCCTGGGTTGTAGTACTGGTGCCGGAAGTGATGACCCCATATCTGATTGAAGTCATGTACTGATCAGGAAGATCAACAACAATCGTTCCTGTTTGTCCACCCGCTGTGGGCTGCTTAGTCGTAGTGCTACTTCCATCCGTGACCAGTCCATATCTTGTCGTAGTCAGGTATGAGAATGGTAGATCGACGAGAACAGTACCATTTTGGCCAGGCGCAGCCGGAGTCTGGGTAGTAAGCGTGCTGACGGAGACACTACCATATCTTGTGGTGGTAATGTATGGGTTTGGAAGGTCAACGATAACAGTTCCTGTCTGTCCAGGTTCAGCTGGAGCCTGGGTTGTAGTAGCGCTGCCAACTGTGATACTCCCGAATCGAGTAGTTGTCAGATAAGGGTTAGGCAAATCAACAATAACCGTGCCAGTTTGCCCAGGTGATGCTGGTGTCTGGGTAGTCACACTACTAAAAGAAACACTTCCAAATCGTGTTGTGGTCACATATGGGTTCGGTAGGTCGATTAGGATGGTGCCAGTCTGACCTGGTGCTGCAGGGAATTTGGTGGTAATGCTACTAATAGTGACACTTCCGTATCGTGTGCTGGTAACGTAGGGGTTGGGAAGGTCGATAAACACAGTACCAGTCTGACCGGGCGTAGCTGGGGATTGTGTAGTGATGGAGCTGATCGAGACACTCCCATAGCGCGTGATAGTGTTATAGGGCTGCGGTGCATCGATGAAAACAGTACCCGTCTGTCCCGGGCTGGTTGGCATCATCGTAGTCGTGCTCATAACCGTAACACTACCGAACCTGGTGAATGTAGCAAATGGCTGCGGCAGGTCGACTAAGACTGTTCCGGTCTGACCTGGACTAGCTGGTGTCAATGTGGAAGTTATTGCCACAGAGACACTGCCAAATCTAGTAGTTGTTGTAAATGGCTGGGGTAAGTCAACCACGACTGTTCCAGTTTGACCCGGACTAGTTGGCGTGAGCGTGGATGTTGTTGGTATAGAGACGCTTCCGAACCGCGTAGTAGTTGTGAATGGTTGGGGAAGGTTGATAATAACGGTACCGGTTTGACCTGGTGTAGCCGGCTGAAAAATGCTGGTCCCTGCAATAGTTCCAGTTCCATAGCTGGTAACTGTTGTGTAAGGGTTGGGAAGATTGATCAGGATCGTGCCGGTCTGTCCGGGGCTCGCTGGCGTGAGGATGTTTGTTGTGGCGATGGTCACACTACCGTAACTTGTCACGGTAGTGTAGGCCTGAGGAAGATCGATGAATACTGTACCAGTCTGCCCTGGAGACGCTGGAGTCTGCGTCCGAGTAGCCGGAGCAGTCACACTCCCATACCTGATGATTGTCGTATAGGGCTGAGGCAGGTCGACAACAACAGTACCAGTAGCCCCGGGGCTGAACCCAGTGAGAGTTCTGGTTGTGGCGACAGTCACGGCCCCGAAACTAGTTACTGTCGCATAAGGTTGAGGCATATCAACAATGACAGTGCCAGTCTCTCCAGAATTTTGTGGGCCATTGGTAGTTCTCGTAGAGGCTGAAACACTTCCGTAACGAGTGGTTGTGACATAAGGCTGAGGTAGATCAACTAATACGGTAGCAGTCTCACCGGGATTTCGAGGGCTTTGTGTCGTCGTAGAAGAGAATGAAATGCTGCCATAACGGGTTGTTGTCACAAATGGCTGCGGTAGATTGATGATAACAGTGCCCGTTTGTCCGGGAATCTGAGGGGTCTGGGTTGTTACTGAAGAGACCGAGACACTTCCATAGCGAGTAATGGTAGTGTAAGGCTGGGGAAGATCAATGATAATTGTGCCTGTATCCCCGGGCATTGCAGGACTTTGAGTCGTGGTAGAAGCCGCTGAGACGCTTCCATATCGAGTGGTTGTCACCCACGATTGAGGTTTGAACACAATGACTGTACCAGTTTGGCCGGGAATAGTCGGGCTAACAGTGGTTGTGTAAGCTGCTGAGACTGACCCGTAGGAGGTTGTTGTAACAAAAGGAATAGCTGAAGAGGGAACTTGAATAACAACAGTCCCAGTCTGGCCTTGCGCCGTGGGCGTGTAGGTGATGGTCGTCGTGAAAGAATCAGTACCAGTGCTAGTGAGGGTTGTATATGGTGTGACACTAGGAGGAACCTCGACTATCACTGTTCCAGTTTGGCCCGGTTGATTCGGGGTCTGAGTTGAGGTTCGAGTCGTAGTAGCGGTTCCTGTACCTGTCACAGTTGTTGTCACGTAAGGAGTTGCGCCAGGAGGTAGCTCGATAATAACTGTCCCAGTTTGTCCCGGTTGAACTGGTGATTGAGTGATAGTCCTGGTAGTGCTTCCTGTGCCAGTGACAGTAGTTGTGACATAACTTGGGGGAACTTCAACAACCACAGTCCCAATTCTGCCAGTTCCGGAAGGGCTCTGAGTATATGTTCTCGTGGTAGAATCTGAACCTGTACTTGTGACAGTGCGATATGAAGTGACGAGAGGGACTACGACAACGACAGTATCAGTCATATCAGAGCCAGTATGCGTCCGCGTATAGGTTTCCGTGTCTGACACAGACCCGTATGTAGTAACAGTGGCAAACCGCAAAGCTGGCATGTCAATACGAACAGTTCCTGTTTCACCTGGGCGTGAAGGAGGAATGGTAACCGTGCGCACTGTTGTTCCAGTCCACGGCTCGCTGACGGCGACGTAGCGGATGCCGCCGGTGGGATAGTCAACGCGAATTGTGCCCGTATCTCCAGGCCCAGTCGGAGGAATGATAACCGTTCGGGTGGTAGAACCTGTCCAGTATTCGCTTGTGGCAACGTAACTTGCACCATCAGCAGGGTAATCAACATGAACGGTACCAGTCTGGCCTGGTCCAGCAGGGGAATCGGTAGCTGTGCGTGTGGTCGAACCTGTCCAGAAACCGGATACTGTCACGTACTGTGAAGTATCGGGGTAGTCAACGCGTACTGTACCGGTTTGGCCAGGTTGAGAAGGATTGACAGTTGATGTACGAGTAGTTGAGCCAGTCCAGTACCCAGTGATAGTAGTGTACCCCGCCCCGTTGTCTGGTATATCGACACGGACGGTACCAGTCTCACCAGGGATGTACGCATTTTGTGTGACGGTTCGAGTACTTGTACCTGTCCAGAAACTACTGACTGTAGTATACTCTTGAGGGATATCCACGCGAATTGTGCCTGTCTGACCAGGGTTCGCGGGCGGCTGAGTGATTCTACGAGTAGTGGAACCAGTCCAGAAATAGGTGACTGTTGTAAAAGGTGTTGCATTTGGTGGAAGCTCAACGATAACCGTCCCTGTTCCTTGCGGATCAGACGGATTTTGCGTAATGGTTCTAGTTTCGGACCCTGTTCCAGTTGCAGTCCTTGTAGTTGTTATGTACCGGAATGGAGTCAAAACAACCACTGTTCCTGTCTCTCCTGGAGAAATCGAACCTGGTGTGATGGTTGAGGGAGCTGGAACATCGCCTCCACGAGTCACAGTTGTAAGAGGGTTGGGAAGCTCCACGATGACTACCCCTGACTCACTGGCTCCATTTGGGAATGAAGTTGTTGTCCTCGGTTCTGCAACGTCACCGTAGTGCGTAGTATGGCGAAGACGTGTGATAACCGGAGGCAGAACGACCACGACTGTACCGGTTTCGCCTGGATGGGCGGGAGGGATTGTCGTTGTGACAGGCTCAGTGACAGTCCCAGTTCGAGAGATAGTGGCGTACACTTCACTAGACGAAGGAAGTTCACGTACAACCGTAACGGTTCCGCTAGGACCATCTGGCTGCAGAGTATATGTTATCGGTACTGTGCCAGTCCCATAACGTATGATGGTTTTCGATTGTCGAGCACTCGGAGGGACGTCAACAAAGACGATACCGACTCCCCCAGAGCCCTCGGGCTGTTGTGTCGACGTGACTGTTGCCGTTCCAGTACCGGTGCGAGTGATTGTAACGTATTGCACGGGACCGGAGGGGATCAGAATAATCACGGTTCCAGTTCCATTAGGATCGCTTGGCGATTGTGTAGAAATAACAGTTTCCGTGACACTACCTGTGCGGACGAGTGTTGTGTATGAAGCTGTAGACTCCGGAACTTCGACAACTACTGTGCTCACCTCCCCTGGGTTGTCAGGTTGAAGAGTTCGCGTTATCGGAACGTCAACGCTATTCACGCGGGTAATTGTGGTATAGTCTTGTCGTCTGATAGTCACCGTACCCTGTTCGTCAGTATGATCGATAATGAGAGTCTTTGTATCTTCTTCCTGCACTGTCCTTGTAACGGGAACCTGGGCATCTTGCGTGTAGTCAACTCTTGTGACATCTGGTGTCGCAATTCTCGTTTGAGGATCATGTATATCTCCGTCATCGGTGTTTCTATCTTCTGGTCGCTCGATAATGACAGTCGTTGGATCGCTTGGGCTGGTCGGTATCAAAGTTCGAGTTCGCTCGGCGGTTAAGGAGGGAATGAATGAAGTGATTGTGGTCACAGGCTCTTGCACAATGATTGTTCCGACTGGTGGTGTGCCCTGTGGCGGGATCGTGTATGTGGTCGGTGGTCCGTCACCAAAAACGGCGGTCGTAATGTAAGAAGCATTGGGAGGGACATAAAATGTTCTGCAACAGTCAGAAAAGTGCAAATGAATTGATATGTCTCACAAACCGTGTGATTGTTGCATCAGAAGTCCTTGTGCCATTTACTACCCTAACAGGTTGGAGTTGGATAACTCTTTCTCCAGTGCTGCACTCGAATTCTGGTGCCTTAGCTGCTACGTTAGTAAACAAGGAAAGGAAAGCCCCATATTGGGAAACATTATTGAGCCGCATGGCTAATTGAGGTCCCGCCGTGGGAGGTTAGCTGTATTCGTTGCGTGATGCCGTCAGTGAATGAATGGACAAACGGCAACACGAAATGAGGTCAAGGAAAGAAGAAGAAGTTTCATAGACTTGGAGATTTGCCCAAAAAGAGATATTGGTATATACAAACGTAGAGTCATTCCCAAACACAGCTTCCGGGCATTGCTGCGCTGCAAAAGGACGACAATTGGGTTGGACATTCCTGGTCCAAGGGATTATCCGCTATGAGGAATAGCATCAGATTGCTCTAGACCAAAACTGAAAGCTACCCTTGTATCTTGGCCTGGAAACATGCTTGCAGCTATCGCATTTCACCAGTCAGAATTGGTAGATCAAGCCACTTTCATACCAGTGTCAAGAGTGTCTCAGAGCTCTCTCCGCAACAAGATGGTGGGCATGCTAGCTCTAACCAATTAACCAACTCGGAGGTAGCTCCAAAAGCCCAAGTTACCAGAATTCTGGGAGAGGGACTAAAATAATACCGAGTCATGAAGGTAGCAGCCTACATCTTAAGTGAAGGTTGGCTTGACAAGTGTTCTGGACTCATGGTCACGGCTGCCCCTGCATTACAGTTGACAAGAAAGCCGCTTTGTTCCTTGCGCTAAGACAAAGACGTCCAAAACTAGCACCGCCAAGATCAAGATCTGCGATAAACTTTACGCCTGTGCAAATCTCGCCAGGGAAATTTCCCTTGGCAGATCACACGTGTGTGGCTAAGATGATCCCACATGCAGATACAATCGCACATTATTCCAGTCACAATCGTGTCATCCTGCAGAGATCGTCAACACAGAACCCTACAACGGTTTGAAGATCATTCCAGGGTAGCTATTGTTTCGTTCTCAAGGTTGGTGCAGGCCGGGAATCCCTTCTTGAATAATATATCCAGATTTCCAATCATGGTACTGAAGGAGCCGCCACTGATCGCAAGACATTCCAGACACCTGTCAAGTAGGGCCGGACCCTTAGCTGATATGCTACCCTGAAAATGCAAGAAAGGCTCTTTCATAGTCGGTAAGCCCGGTTGTTCGAGGCACATTCTAGAGCGCCAACACTTTAGACCGAACTTCCATCAAGGATCCATATTGTCCTGGTGCGCCTTAATCAGATTAGATGATTATTATTCAATAGCTTTCTACCCATCGCAGTGCTTTGCCCATTCAATATAATGTCCTCTCTCTGTCCTTGTTGAATTCTCATTGATACCTTTGCATATTTGTACATTCGCGTTCTCTTCCTTGTCACTCCTTCCTATTGGCGATATGAGGTCATATACCCTGATCAGCGGCCTCAGCCTTATAATTCCCTCTTTTGCTTTAGTAGCCTACCAGCCTTGTCTTACCACCACTGCTCTGCCCCTTGTCACTGTTATCGGTGGCCCAGACGGTTACTACAGTGAAGATACACGGACATATCGCGAGTTTTGCCCACAAGGCTTGACTACAAAAGTTTATACAATCACACAGACCTGCTCAAACATCGACTGTCAGACGCCGCCAATTGAGACTGCCCCTCCACCTGGATTCACTGCCGCAGTAGTCAAGTGCAGTGCTTGTGGTGGTCAGGGCACTCAAGTTGCCACCTTGACGTTTCCTACAGAATCTCTAGAAGCATATTCGTCCTCTGGATATATTATTCAACCTTTGGATTCGGCACAGGCCACAAAGGGTTGGGTTGATCAGGTCAACTCACCCCCGGCCGTTGAAACAACAACCGTCAATGGCGATACTGGCATGAATGCCGAAAACATTTCCCCTACTCCAGGCTCATCAGATCAAACCGGAGTTGAACCTCAAGTATCAAACAATGGAGGCGGTTCTCAGGATCAGAATGGTAATGAGGGCATGGGCGATGCAGGCTCGCATCATGCTGTGGCTGAGAATACAGGGTCTACCGGTACGGACGGCTCCTCTGATAGTCAAAATGGTGGAAGCCTGGACGGCAGCTCCAGTGCGAAGGGATGGCAATCAGGCACAACGGGCGATGACTCTCAATCTGGTGATACACCAGCAGGATCTGTCCCTCAGCACGGCTCGTCATCTTCCTCCTCCTCCTCACAAGACGCCACAGGCTCACAAGAGCAAGCGTTGAATATCCCTGCCGACTCCAATGATGCCACAGGCGACACTTCAGCGGATACTCCTACCTCTGGTGTTGCATCTGCTGATGGAAGACCCGTTAACAACAACGATACCCCAGATGATACATCTAATAATGCATCCCCTACTGACGTCAATGCGCCTGGAGGCACATCTGTTCCACCGGACAACAACTCGGGGCCACCATCGTCTCAAAATAACAACCCTCCAATTGCCAACCCAGACTCCAAGTATACTGGAAATCACGATGACTCACAAGGACCTGATGCTCCTCTAATCGTCAGCAGCGCAGGGTCTTTAAAGCTCAGTATTTCTACATGTATTATAGCTAATGCTGCGTGCGTATTTGTTGTCTGGTTATTATGATCTGCCAGCACAGCTACACTCATGACTTTTACTTATTTATCATGTATTTTAATGACAAAGATAAAATAGATTTCCTAAATAACTCTTAAACAATAATGTTTTGTCCTGTTTAGTGATTGGGGAATTATTGATATCTACAAGCCACTCTCTGCCAGAGGCTCTGTTACTGAAGAATCTTTGGCCAGCCACCGGGACATAAGGATACCGAAAGCTTTACGGCTTCCGGCAATCTACCACCACTAACTATTATTTGTAATATGTTCCAGTAGAGCTAATGTAAATTAAGGTTGCGGTCTAGATCTTGAGGCTAATGATAGCTGGCATGCTGTTCCTGTAATGACTGGCGCTATAACAGCGGCAAGAGCCGAGCCAGGTTGGACTGGAAGTCTAACTATGTGAATTATTACAAACCAGATTGTGGTTTGAATCGCACTCTGATTTGGTGAAATACAGTAGCAATCCTATGCAAAGATCCTTGCACACCATTATTGGAATGGCTGTTTCACAGCCAGCTTAGAGAATCCACTACCCCTTTCAACAACACGTTGAATCTCCTCCAATACCTTCTCGGCCGGTTCTGTAGCCACTCGGACTGGTGGTAACCGAAACAATCTTCCATAGTTCTCAACAGCCCAGGTCAGAGCTTCCCAGGCCCTTTTGTGGTCGGCAGGCCGTGCTGGTATAGTAATAGCATGGGGAACACCTGGAGGCTGGATCACAAACTCGAATCCAGGTGTAGCCACAGGCATTTTGAAGCGTTTGTCGTCACGCAATACAGTAGAGACAATCTGCGTATCGGCTGTGACAGATCGAAGTACCTGATCATCTGAACCAGGAACCCCCGCTGCATCGAAAGCATATTCGAATCTCTCAAGCCCCAAGTCCTGCAAAGCTTTGGCGATGGAGTTGTGGACATCTGGATCCCTGTAGTCGAATACATAGGTGATACCAAGAGATCGAAGATGCTCGAGGTGTTCGGGCTTTGCCGTGATGAAAATTGGAGATACACCACTTGCGATGACAAAGTTAAGTGCGCAGTATCCAACCGAACTCGTTGCTCCCCATAGCAGAAATGGCTTGTTTGGCCCAAGGCGATCCTCTTGTGAGGGCAACGGAAACCCGAGAAGGTTATAAACAGCGTCAGCCGCGGTCATGGCTACGACCGTTAGACTCGCTGCGTCAGGTAACGGCAGGTTGTCAGGTACCTTGAACAACATGCCTTCCGGACAAACGATATGTGCTTGATGTGTCCCATAGCTAGCGGGACGACCAAGACCCGAAGGAGTGTAACCAGCTACAATATCTCCAGGCTTATAGTTCGAATCGTTCTCTGCAGATTTGATGACTTCACCAGAAAAGTCATATCCAATGACGGTATTGTTGATATTGAGGTGAGTTGCATGCTTGATGTCGGCCGGATTCACACCAGAGAACAAGACCTTGATAAGTAGTTCGTTTTTATCTGGCTTCGGCACCTTTGGTACGTCGATGACCTTGAATTGATTCTGCGAATCCACAAACAGTGCCTTCGTAATGGCCATGGTTGTTGTAGGTTATATATCGGGTACGATACGTTAAGCGCTGAGTACTTTGCTCGCAGGACTCATTGAATGCGTAGTATCTAAAGTCAAAAAAAGTGAGGAAGTGAAGAAAGAACCAGATTGATTGAAATTCATTCGGTTGAATTTGAAATGGATAGCTATATTTATAAGCTAGATAGTCGGTAGGTGGGTTACTTGAAACTGCCGCGTATAAAGTTTAAATGACCTGATCTGGGCTTAGACAAATACCCGTCTGCCGATTACGTAAGTCTGGATTTTGAGTGATCATCACCACGGATCCTCACCCTGTCAAATCTAGGTCGGATGCGAACTGAGCAACTCGTCGGCCATCGCTTGGTCAGTCCTGACTCCTAATATGCCATACTAGCAAAGACGGTGTCCAAATATAGGAAGCATGCATTCAAAAAAGGAGGCCATCTTACTCAATCTCACCTCTGCCAAGCCCCGCTTGCCGCAGGCTAGGGGAGAGGCTAGAATAACCTAACAACTTAGAAATCACTCAAGTCAGACATTCTCTTATACGTTAATGACTGACTCCCTGCAGTGACCTTGGGCTCTCATAGTTATAGTTTTTAGTAGCAATGACCACCGGTAACTATTTGCAAGGGCGAGGCTAATATAGGGAACGGGTTGGATGAAAGGCGATTCCGCCAAGGGCATATTACAGTATCATTTTGAAAAAAGCATAGCGCATGATGTGGCGTAACTAAACTTATCAACGTGTGACACTACATGTTGAAGCCATATGTGGTTTTTTTTTTTAATTGATCTTTTATTATAATATATTTTCCTTCTATTATAGCCCTTATCATAAAGTTCAGTCGTTGCATTAGCAGCTGAGTTACAGTATGAATGTTACGCTCAGAGCTTAGAGGTATAGGTAGACAAGAGACACTTTAGGCAGAATAAGTTATATTACTATAGATAGGCACTATAGGTAGGTTAGACTCTCTTAATAAGATATAGCTTAAAGAGTTACATTATGATCTAACTGGCGGTCTAACTAAAAATAAGGCTATCGCTATGTAACCTGTTCCTCTTCAGGCTATAGGGTAGTCAGGTCTGGTCTTGGGCTGTGACAAACCGTCACAATATTTGCTGTCAGTCATTGTTAAAAAAGATTTAGATTCTATATCTTAGGTTCAGTAAGTGACACTAAAGATTTTCCAAAATGTTTCCTTCTCCTGCCAGCTCAGTTGTTTCTTTGCACTTCGGGCAAGATATTGCGCAGACTCTTTATTCTTGATCGAGTGCCCCTTGCTTGGCACGAAGTGGACAGTCAAGACAGTAGCTGAGCTAGGGTCTTTGCAAAGATTAAAGTTAGGGCAGATATACAGGCTGTTCTGGGCAGAACTGATAGTAAAATCGTTCCCACCAATATCAACGGCATGCAGTACCCAGCCTTGCTGAATGTTGTCATGCATTTTTGTCGCTTTGGCCAGGCCTAGTTGGCTATTAGACGCTACACTCAAAGCCTGACTCGAAGCTTCAAAGACCAGAGTGCGCCCCTCTGTCAATAGTCCACGGACAGGTTTGAAGCCATTCTCCGCGAGAGTTGCGGTGTCATTGTTAGCTCCCTCACCAGTATAAGGCACCTTCGGTCTACCGTTTCCATACTGAGAAGAACAATGAGAAGACCCGTCGTATTCACCCTTGCTATTGGTGTGAGGCCGAGGAGCATCGGGAAGAGTTGGAATGGAGTAGTCAGGGTTTTTGAAGTCGAAGGCATTGACAAGGTCAGCCATGTTCTCACGGCGCCAGGCAACCACCTCATCTGACTTGACGTCACGACCCTTTGCAGCCTGCCATCTTTCGATAAAGACCATCTGGGACGTATGATCACAGTGTTCAGTATAGACGCCCCCCTTGCGGGTGAATGGAGATATGATGTAGAATGGCACGCGAAAGCCTGGGCCAGTAGGTGTGCGACCAACTTCACCATATGGATCATCAATCCATTCACCGGCTGTTCCATCGGGGGCATGATAAGGGGTGACGTGGTCTGCCCATCCGCCTGTCTCATCGTAAGATATGATAAGTGCGGTTTTGGAGTACTTGGGAGAGTTAATGACAGCTTCAGCGACTTTCTTCTGCAGCCATGAACCGTCATTGGGCGAGTAAGGAGGGTGTTCGGATAGTTGCATTGGTCCGACGATGTACGAGACTTCGGGGAGTGTTCCGCTAGCAGCTTTAGCGTAGAAGGTATCCAAAGATTGTCCCTTCATTCCTTTTTCGTTCAGCTTGGAGCCTTTCTTGGAGTCTTGAAACTGCTCAAACCACGCATAAGGATTGTCGTCAAAATTATCGGCGTCTTGAAACACGCTCCATGACACGCCAGCAGCCTCATACTTCTCCGCGGCTGTAGTCCATTTCAGCGGGTAGCAGTTGATTCCGTTTTTGTCACAACCAGGTGTCTCGTTGTTATCGATGTAGGGATAACCACCTTCGTCTTTGGTCTGTGGAGAACCTGGGGCATTAATAGAGCCGCTGATCCACATGACTCTGTTGGGGTTGGTTGAAGCGATGACAAACTCCTGATACATGTCGCCAACAGTCCATTCCTCAGCCAAAGCAAAATGAACGGGAAGATCTTGTCGCTTGTAGTAGCCGATGCTATATGGAGTATTGTTCATGGCCCAATGGTCATTGGCGCCATGATTCAAAGCAGCTTGATTGGCATCCCAGCCGTTGGAGCCAGCACTCATGCATTGGGTGGCTTCAGGCCATGTGCCTCCAAGATAGTTAAGATACCAAGGAGTGATGTAATCGGTATCTTCACTCTGCTCTGAAGTGACTTTCTGTTTCCAGACAGGAACTCCGTCGTTGACCTGGACATTTGGATCCGCAAAGCCACGAACTCCAGCCATAGTGCCAAAGTAATGATCGAAAGCACGGTTCTCTGATACTTTGTTAGAAAGAATGATTTATAGGAATGACTGACGGTCCTACCTTGCATAAATAGAATGACGTGGTCAATGTCAGCCAAGCTCTCTGTCTGCGCTGGATTTATGGCTGCAAGGAAAGCCGCAACGGCAAGACCTAAGCCCCTTGAGAATAGCATGGTGATAGAACAAGGCCAGTCAGGAGTGGACCGATAGAGCCATACAAGCCACGATTCAATGAGTTGCCGCATATCTAATATATATCTCTTTTGTTATCGAAACGAATTGTTGAGAAACCCTGCCGTGGTGGAGTAGGAGGAAAGACGTTGATACAATCTGGGGCGATGATCAACAGAGATTAGTTCACACGTTTCAAATCATGCCTTTATGATTAGCAAGAAAAATGAATCACCGACTCTGCAAAGCATCACGTCGATGAAGATCTTCCTCAAATCGAAGGACTTTTGCTATCGCAAGTCATGCCTGTCTGTTTAGTGGCCAATAATCGTGCAGGGATTGATCTCGTGGACGATCTATTCACCACCATCCCCCCGACGCAATCAATCACAAACATCGGAAATACCATATCAATCCGGGTGTACGGCACAGACATATCATTTCTGAATTTATTCAATCAGGTCTGCAAAAGCGCTTTCTGTGGGAAAAGAATGTTTCTGATTCAATCATCACAATATGGTGTCCCGCCTTGAAGAAGCGCACGCTTTACTCGACGAACATGAACTCGGCAGCGACGATAACATTTTACAGGACAGTAGGGTTCTATCATCTTCATACACCTCTCCACTTTCACATCGGTTCAAGAGATCGCGCGCGCTGCGATGGGCAGTAGCTCTTATCGTGGTTTCACTACTATCAATATTCGGGGTACTCGTTACATCATATGCTGCACGAGAACAAGTCTCCGAAGTGAGTCAAGATACCCCGCTCGGTTATCGACTTTATGCGCAAGAACATTCATCTCGCCCCCCAAAAACACTTGTCTACAGTTGGAACATCACTACTGGAACCAGATCACCAGACGGTGTTGAAAAACGTGTATATCTCGTTAATGGTAAGTATCACAACACCAGATGGAAAACCCTCATCTAACCAGCATAAACAGATGAATTTCCAGGGCCCGTCATTGAGGCTCGATCCAGCGACAGAGTCGTGGTGCATGTCCACAACAGCCTCTCCCACGAAGGTCTCTCGATTCATTGGCATGGTCTGCGTATGACAAATCAGAATGTCATGGACGGCGCTGTGGGCTTTACACAATCCCCCATTCCACCAGGTGACAGCTTTACCTACAACTTCACTATCGGCGATGATGAATATGGTACCTTTTGGTGGCACAGTCACTCCGATGTTCAACGCGCAGATGGTCTCTGGGGAGGGCTAGTGGTGCACTCCCCAGATGAGATTAATCGACCACCAGAAGACTATCTCATCATGATCAGCGATTGGTTTCATCGGAATCAATCCCAAGTCTTGAGCTGGTATGCAGACGCAAGTAGTCGAGGGAACGAGCCCGTCCCAGATTCACTGCTAGTCAACGGTCAAGGCCGATTCAACTGCTCTATGGCTGTTCCCGCAAGACCAATTGTTTGTTCTCAAGTTGCGATGGATGAGCTGAAGCCTCTGTTTAGACACACAAATAACAGGAAGGGAAGAATAAGAATTGTAAATACAGGATCAATCGCAGGCTTTACGATCACAATAGATGCAGCAATGATGAGACCAGTTCGGGTGGATGGAGGGTTTGATGTCCAATCAGATCCAAGTGATACCGTTGGTATCCTGTATCCTGGTGAAAGAGTGGACATCGACGTCGAGTGGAAGGACAGCCAAAATTCGAATCATTGGCTTACGATATATATGGATGACGAGTGAGTGAACATTTTTGGAACCTATAATGATTTCATGCTCATCAGCGGATCTTGCTAGAAACTTTGGCTATCCCAACGAAGCATTAAACCCAGTACAGGACTTTCCCATCTTTGGTCATGGTGACAAGATACCAATCCGCAGGAATTTACAGCCGAATGAAACCCAAATACTTGATCCGCGAAATATAAAAGCTGCTGCAAAGATAGAGGATTTACCGTCAGTCGCCGACTATACTATCCTTCTTTATTCGAAAACGGAAAGGCTCGCGCATATGAATTACAAGCCTGTCGGATTCATCAACCACACTTCTTGGAAACCACAGGATCCACCTCTAAGCTCTCAGGACCGTTCTAACTGGGATGAAAACCAGCTCATTCCCTTCATAGCGATAACACCAGGGAAGCGTACGCGAGTTGATATTGTCATTAACAACTTGGATGACGGTGCCCATCCTTTCCATCTGCATGGTCATTCTTTCTATATTCTTTCCACATATAGAGACGAAGGCCGTGGGAGTTGGGGAAGCTATAACCCATACTCTGGCGAAGGGCCGCCGAATGGCTTGGATTTGGACTTTTCTTTGCGTAAGGATACAGTCAGTGTACCGAGAAGAGGCCATGTGGTGATAACATTTGTTGCTGACAATCCGGGAGTCTGGGCGTTACATTGTCACATGCTTGTTCATATGGCGCGAGGAATGGCGATGGGTTTCCAAGTTGGTTTGGGACTCAGAAGTGAAGGACATGACGTCTGATTAAACTCCTAGGTGCCAATACGGGGGTGCCTAGAGAGCCAAGTTAGCACAAGAATTTTACTTTGTTTTCTTCATCATTCAAAATGCTATAGTGACATACATTGCCTCGCTATTTGCAGAATCACTGAGCCGGGTAATCCAACATATTCTAAAACCAAAGACTATTTCAAACACGCTTGATCTGCTAATACATAATCTTCTATAATCTTACGAGTGTGGTCGATTACTTCTTCATATATGATTCTAGAAACCCTGTCGACAAGTTGGTTGCCTCGGAAAACGCCTTCATTCGATGCCAACTAATTTCGATGGTGCATTATGAACAAATCGCAATCTTCTTGCAATAATGCGGATTCATTGACTTGGCGGACGCTACGCCTGTTACACCATGCACTTGTGTCATCGAAGTCATGCTGCAGTTTAACGTCGGATATACTCCCTGAGCATCCGGATTCGACACATCTATGACAAATGGGAGCACAATGACAAAGTCGGTGTCGACCACAACCGACAACCAAAGACAAACCAACAACTGTGATGATTTTATCCACTCTCTTTAATGTTTCAAACAGGGTCCGCAATGAATAGCCCTATGTCATGATACTTTTGTGCGAAGTTAAAATGAAACTCCCTGGGCCTCAACCCTTGAACAGATACCCGAATGACCGGGTCGTATACTACCCCAATCGAAGACACTGAGAGGTCTTCGATCACATGTGTTTCGTAGATCTTATCGTTATCACGAAGGACATCTTTGATTCTAACCCATTTCGAACTAAAACCTCAAATGATCATTTAGTAGTGGAGTGATTTGAGACATACACTATGCGGGTGGAACGCAGGTGTCAGCCACTTTTCATATAATCGTGATAGTTTGTGAAGACATCTCAAGGAAGCCGTACGAAGATCAGGATTTAGAGTGCAGGTTCCGTCTGAATGTCGTAGATTCTCATAGAATTGGAGCATCTTAGCTACGGACTGATGTACGCCGCCAGATTCACGTCTGATGATGGTTTCTGTGTATAATTTAGGTCTAGTGACATCCGATGACTGATATGGAAGACACTACTGCTGACTTGTTTATACCTATGATAGGTTTTAAGCTAGGATGAGAATGACAAGTCACTTTATTATTCCCCTCTTTGGTAGTGCGCTGTCGTCGTTCAACCTCGTGGAAATGTATCGTAGTTTGAGTTGTCTATTTTCGTCACCGGTTACCCTACACTTTACTGAGTTCCTAACTCTGAGTGTCGCCTAATGGCAGAACATCTTTGTTATTGTATGCTATGTTTAAATAAATATGCTTCATTCGCCGTCATGGAGTTTCAGTTTGTGTTTTCTTTCTAAATATGACCCTGACGTGGATGTTTTATACATCAACACACTGCACCCTTCAATGACATATTACCATTAGCAGATTCGAGGAGAAGGTCGTATGCTGATGAGTTCTTAATATGATAAAATATCACTTTTCCCCCGATATTAGGATGCCACTGGGTCAATCGCAAGCGTTCTTTGCTGGTTTCTCCCATCTTCTGACGAGGTTGACATTTGGGTAGCATCCACGGTCAGACTGAACAATGACGACATGATATCACAGATTTCTTATAGGATATGCTACAATAACTGTTTGATATCATATAAGTCATGTTTGACTAATATGATACCCGCGGTTAAGATGCTGGTTTTCTGCTTCTTTGTATCCACACCATTATCTGACTGATATAGTGGTCAGCAAAAAACACGCCAAACATCATCATCGATCGTGGGTCCCTCCCCTCACCAGCCACTAATACGCAAACGCTAAAATGCCCCATCAATTGCCGACCGAACATCCTTCGAGCGGGGAAAACTTGGCAAAGAAGTCTTTCTATCGGTATATGAGGACACTCAAACCTCGGTGATTATTATCTGTTCGTTGTCTTATCAGTTCCTCCGTCTTAGTTCCTGACTCGCATGACAATGGCGCAAAAGACTGATTATCAAAACATCTTTCACTGGGCAGAGACCCAAAAGGACGGCTCCATTCCGTCTTTTGCCACTCGAGACAATGATCCATACGAATATCTTTCCGGCTTCAACAACCATCATGAGTCGGAAGCTATTCCCGGTACGATCCCTCGAGGCCAGAACAACCCACGAGTTGTGAGGTTTGGACTCTATGCGGAACAAATGTCCGACTCTTTTGGAGCTTCCAGACAAGCCAACAGGAATTCATGGCTTTACCGCTCAAGACCTGCTGTCGCTCACCAGGGCTTTGTAAGTTCATTGTATGATACTATCTTGTGGTTATGTTGTGCATGCTGACCATCGGGTTTTAGACGGATATGCCCAAGATCGACGGTACAGAGAGTTGTTTCCTACCTCTGAACCCTCAAGTCAGAATCTCTCCAACACAACTGGCATGGGTAAGCCAGAGACGCCTTCTTCTTCATTACCAACCATTCTAACCTTGCCAGCTTCCCTTCGATATCAACGAAGGAACAGACTTTGTCTCCGGTCTCCGTACAATCGCAGGCTCAGGCGACCCAACTCTTCGAGAAGGTCTTGCAACACACATCTTTTCCGCCACAAAGAGCATGGAAAAGCGCGCCTTTGTCAACTCGGACGGCGACTTTTTGATCATCGCCCAGCAAGGTGCCCTTGATATCCAAACTGAATTTGGCAATCTTTATGTCCAACCTGGTGAGATTTGTGTCATCCAGCGCGGTCAGCGCTTCAAAGTCAAGGTGGAGGGGCCGACAAGAGGATATATCCTCGAAGTCTGGGGCGCTCACTACGAACTCCCTGAGCTCGGACCCTTGGGATCAAATGGCCTTGCTAATGCAAGGGACTTTATGTATCCCAAGGCAAGTTACAACGTCACCCGTGATGATCCATGGGAGATTGTGTACAAGCTTGGTGGTAAGTTCTTCAAGAGTACTCAGAATCACTGTCCATTTGATGTGATTGCTTGGCACGGTAACTATGTACCTTACAAGTACGACTTGACCAAGTTTGTCAACGTCGGGTCTATCTCTGTGGACCACATAGATCCCTCCATCTTCTGTGTTCTCACTGCTCGTGGAAGAGACGAGAATGCTCCATTGGCGGACTTCCTCATCTTCTCGCCCCGATGGGATGTGGCGTCTCATACGTACCGTCCTCCGTATTACCATCGCAACGCAGCTTCAGAGCTGATGGGTCTTATTTACGGAGAGTATGCTGGACGATCAGATGATTTCCAGCCTGGAGGTATTTCGTTTGAATGTGGTTGGGTTCCTCATGGTGTCGCATACGAGGTGAGTGCCCCATACTTCGTGTCATGATGATAGACTGACAGTGGTCAAGGAATTCAAAGCTGCTTCGGCGCAACCCCCGCCCGAGATGCAAATCTCCAAGGGCGCTGTGGCTTTCATGTTTGAGAGCTGCAGACAATTTACGATTACTGATTGGGCATGGAACAGTGACAAGAAGCATGAGCATGAGCCCAAGATGTGGGATGATTTGGTTGACAATTTTTCTTCGCATCTGGACGAGGTCAATAAGATTATGGGTAAGAAATGAACATGTGTCGTATCAAGCTTGGGCGTATCGCGTATTGGGCGTATATATGTATGTATCTAAACATTTCTGTATGCAATGTCACACATCATCTCGATATTGATAAGCAGATCTCACCCAACGGATTCCTCGGGTCCGTCGTATTCGTATATGGAAGAAATGAGAACCCCCACATCTGAGTCTTACATCCAATCATTGTTGATTTGTTTTGCATAGAGTATCCTTTTAGTAACGCTAAAGGGGCAAGGGGGCATGGGTCACTCGCTTGTCCATCTGTTGACAGTTAGATCCAAAGACAACAAACAGTTTTAACATCTCTTGCTCCATCTAACTGTCTTGCAACTGTGGGCCGGACCAAACTGTTCCGTCGTTCTAAGAATGATTCGATATTCGTTCTGACGAGCCTGAAGATTCTTAAATACACGGCTTCGCACTGAACAAAGATTTGAATCAGCATTCTACTCCATAGAGACCCATCCATTCAATCTCTACACCAAACAGTCTTCACCGTCATCATGAAGGCTCCAGACTCTCCTCGCTATGAGTTCGGTGGCCCGTGAGTCCTAACCACCTATCGCATCTCATATCATCTTGTATACTAACACATTCAGTCTCGGCGCCACCGCTATCGTTTTTGGTCTTCCAATTCTCATGCAACTTTTGTACTTGGGCTGCAACGATGTGTCAGGCTGTCCCGCGCCGGCTCTACTTGATCCTAAGACTCTAACCTGGGCCAAGTTCAAGTCCCAGGTTCCCTGGCCCCAAGAGGGCCTCGCTGGATTTATGTCCTGGGAAGTCACGGGCTGGCTTTTTGCTTATTACTTCCTGAGCCTTGTGCTTTATCGCATTCTACCTGCCCATGTTGTTCTTGGTACAAAACTGCGCGAGTCTGGGAAGCCTCTTGAGTATCGCTTCAACTGTAAGAGAAACGCCCTTCCTAGGCTTGATTATAGACTAACATGTCTGCAGCATTCTCTGCTACCGTTGTCCAATTGACTGGCTGTGCCATCGGAACCTTCATCTACGGCGCCAACTTCCCCGTCTGGACATGGATCACCGACCACTACATCCAACTTCTTACCACAAGCACAGTCCTCACCTACATCATCTCAATCTGGACTTATCTCCGTAGCTTTTCCATCAAGCCCGGGAATCCCGAACTCCGCGAGGTTGCTGTAGGGGGTCGTACCGGACGGGTCATCTACGACTACTTTATCGGCCGTGAGCTCAACCCCCGCGTTACTCTCCCCTTCTTTGGCGAGATTGATATCAAGGTGTGGCTGGAAATGAGACCTGGTCTTACTGGGTGGATCTTGCTCAACTGTTCGTTCATTGCGAAGCAGTACAGAACTTATGGCTATGTCTCGGACAGTATTGTGGTCATTGCATTAACTCAAGCTTACTACGTCCTCGAAGGGCAATACTCCGAGGCCGGACTGCTGAGCATGATGGACATCACTTCGGATGGACTGGGCTTCATGCTTACATGGGGTGACATTGTCTGGGTTCCCTTCCTCTACTCGACCCAATGCCGCTACCTCTCCGTCTACCCTGTTCACTTGGGCCCGATCGGCGTTACAGCAGTTGCCACTGTATTCTGCATCGGCCTCTATATCTTCCGCTCCTCCAACAACCAGAAAGCACTCTTCCGCAAAGATCCCAATAATCCAGTCTTCGCCAACATGTCTTACATCCAGACCAAGCGTGGAACCAAGCTCTTGACCGGCGGTTGGTGGGGAATGGCTCGTCACATCAACTACTTGGGTGACTGGATTCAGTCTCTTCCCTTCTGCTTGCCCACCAAAGCCGCTGGCTATGTCATTCTGCCTGCTGGTACGGCAGTGGCTGGAGTAGAAGTTGCAAAGATGCTTGACGGGCGCTTGGTTGTACCCGGTGGTGATGCTGCACCTTGGGGAATGCTGTTCACGTATTTGTATTCTGCTTGGTTCGGATTCTTACTCATTCATCGTGAGAGACGAGACGATTATGCTTGCTCGGAGAAGTATGGAAAGGATTGGGAGGAATACAAGAACAAGGTTCGATGGAGAATCCTGCCTGGTGTATACTAAGCTTAGGGGACGAGCACTTGTGTGACATGAAGTGTATCAACCGGACTGCTAGCACCCTCGTCGAGATACACATCCTTATCCGTCCCGTATGGAGTTATTCTGGACTATATATTCCGGGTTCAATTTTTACCTCCACGCTTTTTCAGCAGCTTTATTTATAGTCTCAATCATGAGCTTAAAGACTAATTGTTCCTATAAATAAAATACGTAGCTTCCAGTATTAAGGTTGCTGATTGAGATGCCCGGGAAATTCCATCAGTTTGGTGAGGATGAGAAAGAATGTTAGCATGTCGTGACATGACCGGGAATAAGAATCTGCTGAAAGCGGGTCGATCATGATAAAATCTCACGTAATATCCACCAACTAGAAAGGGCCGAGTCAAGAAAAGACAGTTTACAACTCTACATACATGTTCTATTCTTCAGTGTTTCGCCATTAATAGAATAAGACCCTCAACTAAAGTGTGCACAAACATACATCACGCCATTATGTCAGAATCCGATGCCTCCAACTCTGTAGACATGGGATATATCGATAAGCCAGAGATACCTGCCCACATCCTCCAGCTCGAAATGAAGCTCATATTTGAGGACCCGCCTGACCTAGAAACGTACAAAAATCTTACATTCGATCATCACCCATACAATTTCACATGGTGGTCAGGTTGTCCTGAGCCCGTAGAGTACGCAAAAAGTTCTATGTTCGCGTTTCTGAAATTGGCGATTAACGATTACAGGAATACTTCAGGCTTGACACCCTTGGCAGCCGCTGTGAAACAGGGAAAAGTCGACGAAGCCAAAGAGCTGATTGAAGGAGGCGCTCGAGCAGATGTTTACGGCCCAGCGTTTGGTAGTCTTCCACATCTCGCAGTCGCATTACCCTATGGAAGACTACATCATATATTGCCGTTGCTCAAACTAGCCATTGAGGCGGGAGCGGATCCCAACGTGCCTGGCCCTGATCCGGACAAAGAGTCATTATTATGTATGGCCATTCGCGAAGTGAGCTATACCAAATATCGCCATGTGATATGTCGATATCTTGTCGAGGATGCTGGGGTCGACATTAATACGAGAAGCCAATCTGGCACGTATCCGATCATTCTCGCTGCAGAACTCGCGGACAAGCAGTTAGTTCATTTTCTCATCCAACATGGCGCGGACGTCAATGTCGCCGACGATCAGGGCATGCGAGCAGTGCATTATGCGGTACCTTCACCATCCAACAGGTGTATCGGATCTCTCATCAAAGCTGGAGCTGATCTACTATCACCTGATAATTATGGTCGGACACCTCTGCATTTCGCTGCAAGCCACTGTTGCTGGGATTTCGTTGCGAACTTTATTGACTTTCTTCCTGAAGGATATGATATCAATGTTCGAGATAAAGACGGATGGACACCACTCATGTGGGCTTGCAAGAATGGCCGGTCGGAACCTCTTAAGATCCAAGTTCTCGTTCGAGATTACGGAGCGGATGTCTGGCCAGTGAGCTACGACGGTAAATGGTCTGCTCTTAAGCTGGCCAATTTTACAGATGATCAGCTGAAAAATATCAAGTTTCTGGCACCACCGAAAAGCCAAAGAGAAAGGATACTCAAAGACGGAACCAAACAGATCTGGGATCCAGAATTCCACAAAACATCTCCTGGAGGACACCACAATTTTAATGGCTGCAGCAATTGCAATTCTGTAAGTAATGAACTTCAAGTGCTTGGAATAGTTGCTGACGAACTATCCTGACAAAGTTAACGCCAAGGCCGCTTTACAACTGTATCGATTGTACAGAGCGGTTTTTCCTATGCTTCAAGTGTTTTCCAAGCCGCAAACTGATGCACCCGAGCGATCATAGACTAGAAGAGCACGTTGAACCTGAGCCCTCGGAGGGCTCGGATACTGACTCTGAATGTGATATCTGATGAGAAAGGATGGAGTTTTTATTCTTCTTCAAAACATATAGGTCCAGATACTCTATCATCTATGAAATGGCTATGCGGACAGAAATAGATCCCTTTTTAGTTTGAAGTACTATCAAATCATGATCGTAAGTGAGGTCTTCAATAGTTGTCTCGTGAAGTCGAGCTCGGGGAATGACCCGGAACGCCATGAGTGCCGCCATGATGTATACCTCACAATAAGCGAGACTTGTTAATTGTTAGCAAAGACAGACTCAGTATTGGGACAGTGTAGATAACTTACTTCTCTCCAATACACGCACGACTTCCCTTTCCAAATGAAATCAGGAACTTCTGCAACTTGTAATTTGGCTTTCCATTATCCAACCACCGCTCAGGCAGAAATTCGTCTGGTTCAGGGAAAAGCTCTTCGTTCCAGTGGTTAATCATGGAGGTCATGCCAATGGGTGTACCTCTAGGAATGACCCAATTGGTGTTGCCATCTTTGCTCTGGTAGATAAGGTCCTCCTCCCGGGCGATTCGGGCAGATCGATGGGACACACCAGGCATGACGCGCAGAGCTTCGTGGATGACAGCCCAAAGGTAGGGGCGTTGTTCGAGGTCTGTCCACTTGAGATTCTCCGGGCTGATGCCTTCTAGATCAGCCATGAGACGCTTGTAAATCTCAGGTTTGTCAAGGAGGAAGTATGTGATGACAGTCAAAGTGGCCTAGATGTTGTTAGCAAAACATCATCAAAACGAAAAAGAGGTTTGACTTACAGCAGTAGTTTCGGTACCAGCGAGCAGAAAGTTAAATCCTTCACCAGACAGCCTGTATAATGACTTTTCTGACTCTGGTAGCGTCTTTGACTCAACAACTTGAGCAAACACTCGTCCACCATCAGGATTCTTCAACGCGGCCTTGATATATCCTGGAATAACCACGTTCATTTGTCGCATAACAGCCTTGATATCCTCTCCAAGGTAATCAGACAAAAAGGGAAGAAACTGGGCCATCTTTCTCGCCAAAACGTTGTGTCTCATCATGTATGCGCTCTGGAAGAACGACTTGACCCAGGTAGCCAGGTTCGGCTCCCAACCTTCTTGAGCGATAAATCCCATAGACTCACCAAAGGCATACTGGGACATAATGTCCGCTGTAAAACAGTTGAAAGCTTCCTTGACATCAAAAGGCTCGCCACCAGCATATCTCAGCATCTTGTCCACTGTCATCTGTGCAAAGTCCTGGACTTCACCCTCGAGTTTGAGCATTTGTGAGCGAGAAAAGTACTTGGACAAAGCTCCCTTTCGCATCCGGTGGAGTTCATGATTGACTGTTGAGAAGCCTGTTACCGAGACAGGACCAGCGCCTCCGGTGTTGAGTTGATGCTGCCATTTGTCGCGAACACGGCCAGGACCCGCGTAGATTTCGTCGGTGAAGTAAGGGTCTGAACAGTGAAGTTCGTCGGGATTAATTCTGACAATTGGGCCTGCGTATGTCAGAAGTAGTTGGGAAAATTCTAAAATTGTTTGACTTACCATAGCGCTCGTGCATATCACGAATAACCTTTCCATACCTTCCTACTCGCCACCAGTCGTAGTAGGCCTCGTAGAGATAGCTGAAAGCGGCGATTTTAGGACCAGGGAAGTGATATAAAGGATGGAAAGGCGAGATATTGTACAGAGCGACGGCTACGCGATAGAGGAACCAGACTCCGACAAGAGTAGCTGCGCTCTTGAAAGAGGCAATGCCCCTGACGTCGACTGTCTCCCACATAGACTTGAAATCCATGATACACGAGAGATTTAGGAAAAAGCAACAGGGCCCATGATTTAAAGGGTCCTCCCAAGCTTATAAGACCGAGGAAATGGGCACTTGATTTAACCGATCCAAGCTTGTGCCCTACAAACGGTCAAGATGGCGTACTATGTAACGCTTTTATCATAGGATCGGCTCTAAGTGGACGGTTTGAGGGACTCATCCCGACGACCCCTGCGATCTTGTGGAGTTGATGTCTTTTTTCTTCCCCGCTCATGAAGATTTCTCGCACCATTGCCATGGATCTGGGATGGCCGTTACGAAAGCTCGGATCTAAACTGGGCTTGACACCGTGGTTAGTGCTTATGGACTCCGCTTAAACATAGGGCATTGTTTCGCCTCGAAGAGAGCAAGACACAAGGCATTGAAAACGGATGGTTGTGATTTGTATCAGGATAATGGAAATAAATATGCGATTCAAAGTTCAGAAACCCAGATGCCACTCGCCATTGCCCAGCTCTTATTATGCTTGCTACTGATTCAACCCTGATGTTGCTCTTCATACATAACTTTACGGACTCCGTTTATCTACACTCATCAACTAATCCTTCCGTAAAATTTGCTATACGTTGCACGATGGAATGCAGCAATTATCGCCGGTTTTATTACCGGAGATACCAATAAAGCTTCGTGCATGCCTCATTGGTTGAAGGCGCAAGAGACTACCGGAAAAACAACTACACAAAAGAAGAATATCGTTATTCTATACCACCTCTAACTATAAGTAGTTAATGGACCGTTTCTTTTACATCCTGGCTTTTCTACGACCCGTTGTGCACAGCGCTACAGGGTGGCGACCTGAAAAGCGTCTGTTCATGTAGAAATCTCATTAGAAACAACCAACTGAGCGGGAGATGTGCAAAGTTGTCAAGCCTCTGTGTGCCCAAGATTAGTTTCGGGAATGGACTGAACTTTAGCAAAGGCTGAAGCTGAGATCCTTTGGTACTTTTATGAAATGAGATGTTTATTCTTGTTTACAATGGATATTTTATCCATTTCTATCCCCATCAATCGTCGTTATTGGAGAATCGCCGTCACAACAGAAACACCAAATCACACATCCCAATAATTTCTTTGCTATCGTTGCAGAGACCCAAATCAGCATATTGAGACGAAGATAGCACCTCGTCTATCAGACACTTGTGTAGTCAACTTGGGTTTCTGATAAGGGCGAATTATACCCTGGGCCGGAGCTGACATTAGGGCCAGAATGGAATCCAGACCCAGGCTCATATGACACCGTCCACGCCTCGGCCTCAATAACTGACCTTAGCTCCTTTATGAGCATAGACGCCCTCCTGACCTCAAGTGGCAACAGTAAACTGGCGGAACGATTGGCTGTCTTCGGAACCATGGTCCTCGGCAACGGGGGTTATGATTTCACTGTAAGGGAAGGTCAAACATTAGATTCGTCAGTGGCAATAACCTAGAGGTATGCCATCCGCCATGACCTACAATCCGGCTCAATATCACCTTTCTGTTTGCCTACTTGCTTCCCATAGTAGGATAACAATGAGCCGTCAATCAGAGTAGCCCTGATGAGCACTTGGTCAAAGAAATGCTGGTTAAGCACCCTCAAAAGTGCTGCCGTTATTGAGGGCACTACCTATCACAGCATAGAAAACATCGGCCCCGATTTCCGGCTCCATGATCTTCCAAACCAACCGATACAACACGAACTGGAAAGGTTTGCTCATCTCTTGGGCCCATTAACCACGAAATGCTGGCTGCAATTTCCTCTGTAGCGGGAGTTAAAGCATTCGAAGACTCTACCAGCTCGGCATCCTGGCCTGCCTCAGGCACAGACTGAGTGACCGGTTCGAGTAGCAAGACAATCAGGTGGGATACGTCAGGTGGGATAGATAACCCAAGACGAAATTGCTACAAAGGTCGTGTCAGATCAACTCTGTGCAGATGACAACACCTTCACTAGTCTATCGTCTCAACAGAGAGAGATCCAAGCATACCGCATTAGATATTGTAAGCTTGATATGCCCTCTTCCATTTTACGCCCGTAATGCCTCTGTTGCAGTGTTAATTGCTGGATGTAAGACATGAGTCTCTATGTCACTACGACACGTACATAACATCTTGATCAAGCACCAATACCTATCTATGTATACTAACAATAGACGTTCTTGAATATTCGCTGGTCTCGTCGCGTTAAATAGAGGCTCATTTGGCACAACTACCGCGACGAAGAACCGAAGAAGGAAGCAAGTCATTTAAGCTTCATAGGAACTGGCTTGTTCCGTTTTCAATATGCATCTCGGTATTTGGATAACCGACCTTCTTAACCAATGGTGGCGTCAACGCCGATTCCAATCAAGCCTTATCTGTCAATTCTATTTGATTCTTGGCTTTTGGAAAAAGCATGCCATACCCTTGTGGGCCGTTATTGCCGATGCCTCGCGTGGCGATCTGCGTCTCGACTCTTCGATAGCGGCGCAAAGAATGACCCGATCTGGCTTAACATCATCCTAGACTCAGACACGGCAATTCGGCACTAATCATATAAACTTTCAATCCCCTTTTATAATTTGCTACATATTGCTGACCGAGGTCTTGAGGAACAAGATCGCGGGGTAAAAAGGCTTGAACTTCTCCAGATTTGTAGAGACTAGTCTCGAGACTCTCCGCATTTCAATTTCCTGGGGTAACGGTTGATACCGAGACCTCTGGGTATATAACACCACAGACGCGGCGCTTTCTCCAACTCACTGACTCTGCCCAGACCGATCACTTGCAGTATATTGGGCTTCATAACCTCTTCTTGCATATTCATTCTGACAAGAGACTCATACCCATCACCATGGCGTCTCATCCAGAAATGTCTGCGCTTCCCCCAAGCGATACAAAGCAGCCGACTTTGGACCAGTCGGAGGAACACCCAGCCGTAATTCAACATGTCGAAAACTCTGAATTCGAAGAAAGTCCCAAGGTTGCCTGGTCTACCATCTTGGCCGTCTTTGTAAGTAACTAATGATCAAGAAATGATTTGCCCATGACTGACTTGAACTTTTTCTGTAGTTCATGGGCCTGACTTACGTACCCGCCATCGCGACGGCATTCCTCATGCCAACTCAGATCCTTCAACAAATTGGCATGGCGCTCGGAGACACAGATAACATTGCTTGGATTCCTGGTGGCTGGTCTATCGGCGCAGCTGTCTCGTTCTCTGTGGCAGGAGGACTGAGCGACGTTTTTGGCCGCCGATATGTTCTTCTGAGCGGTCAGACTATCATCTTGGTCGGCGCAGTAAGTAATTGAAAGGTAGTGCTGGAGATGGAGATGATCTAACACACAAATCTAGATCGTTTGCGCTTTTGCTGAGACGACATTGCGAATTGTCACCGGAACTACCCTCGTGGGATTTGGCGCCGGCGTCATTATGGTATCTTACCCTGGTATCAGTGAACTTCTCCCCAACAAGTACAGGTATGTATCTTAACAGGGTTCTTTATTGTCGGATTCTAACCCACCTTGTTTAGAGGAATTGGCATCGGATGGACCGAGTTCTGCATCTGTATCCCATGGGGTTCTCTAAGTGGCTTGATTGCAACCCAACTGTATCTCAAGGCAACGTGGAGATGGTGTTACTACATCACTATCATGTACGCTGCTGTGTGCTTGATCGGCACCTTTATCTGCTACTTCCCTCCGTCCCGACCGCAGCACGACTTCGAGAAAACACGATGGCAACAAGTCAAGGAGCTTGACTATATCGGACTACTGCTCTTCGCCACCGGCCTCACCATATTTTTGATCGGTGTAACGTTCCTTGGCGCCGCTCACAAGTCCACTGCACTCGTGGCGTCGACCATATCGATAGGTGCTTGCGTTTTCATCGCTGCCTTTGTATACGACTTTACGATCCCGAAGAAGCCTCTTTTCCCCCGCAAACTCTTCCGTATGTACAGAGAATTCACTGTATATCTTGTGATCCTTTTTGTTTGCGGTATGATCTGGCAGGCAATGATCACACTTGGTAATCAGGGCACTCTATTCATGTTCACCAACGATCTTGCCGAGATTGGCTACATCTCAATTCCTGCCAATGTCTCGGGTATTATTGGAGGCTGGATCATGCCCACATTGGTTCACAAGATCAAGCACATCCGGTATCAATTCCTCTTCGCCCTCCTTCTTCAGACTGCCTTTACCGCATCATACGCCAGTGTGATCCCTCACAACAGGAATGGTTGGATGCTCTTGCCCATGTTCGGTCAAGCCTGTTTCACCTGGCTTACAGTTTTGTCCTACGTCTCTTCTGGCTTGTTGGTCCCGCAAGAGGAACTTGGAGTCTCAGCCGGATTGATGGGAACTTTCCGAAGTGCTGGTGGGTCGTTGGGCAACGCTATGTTCAGCACCATCGTGACCTCGACCATTAATCGTAAACTTGCCAAAAACATTGCTGGGGCTGCTCTTGGTGCTGGATACTCTGCTAAAGACTTGCCATCTTTGATCCCCGCGGTCATCCAGAACGCTGTCGGTGTTCCTTTCGCCATGGCCAAAGTACCAGGGGTGACAGAGCCAGTTCTCCAAGCAACGAGTGCCGCCTTCAAAAACACCTACGCAACAGCATTCAGAACGGTGTTCTTATCTACAATCCCATTGGGCGTGGTTGCCATGATTGCAGCTGCCTTTATCCGCGATCCCAGCCATTTGCTCAATAATCATGTTGCCGTCCATCAGGAGAAGGAAATCCTTGGAAAGAAGAATGAGGTAGAAATGGCTGGAAAGGTCATTGATTAGTTTTCTTTTCTTGTTGCTTTTCTATTGCTTGCATACACCAGTTAGGATGTAGATATCTAATATCAGTCGTATTTTATGTGCTTCCAGCTTAGTAGATCTTGTGACGACCGTCTGACTACATACATACCAAGTTCTAGCAGGGCCATCCACGGTTGGTGATACTCTCCATTTCCATGTGACTTACACAGCTGAATATGTTATGAAACTGGCCAAACACCAACGCAAGGCATTAGCTCCTCTTCTCCACGTTTGCACACTGTGACTGAGCGTGAAGATGAGCCAAAAACTGCATCAATGGACGAGTCAGATATCGATATCTTGGCACAGCATTGTGTGGGCCTGGCGCTATCCTGCGGACAACCAGAAAACAAGGTCTTGGTAAACGATCTGACTCATGTTGTCGAACGTCAAGGAACACTCGCTGGCACAGACCTTATGCAGCTGACATCTTGGCGTCCCAGCAACTAACATCCATTAGTAGTATTCTGATACATTGTGGAGCTGTCGGGAGTTGATCTGTCTAGTCTGGTAGTCACAAGTTCTAGTCTTGGTAGTCTAACCATTAATAGATAAACACGCGAGGCAGTAGACTAGTCAATGCGCACAGTCTTCGTCACAGGTGGTGGAATTAATAGCTACAATGTCTGACGTAGAAACAAAGTTGTGGAAGCATTTACCTTCTCGACGTCAGACTACTCTATTTGAATTACTCCGCATACAACTAGAAGCTTGGGCTCCCAATTCAATAGGTCCTGGCTGAACTTGCCAAACTTTGCATTGGACGATGCCTCTGATCGCCAACCGAGTTGCGTGATGGACTCATGACCCCACAAGGAAAAAGAAAGCCCAAGCTCTCATCTCGCAACCAAAGCTCAAAAGGGAGAAAACACCGACCAACCGAGGTTTGTCGTCGCCAAAACATCCCAAGGTTAAGCTCAAGATGTATCAAGAATAATTGTTTGTATAATATGAGCCATGAACAGAGGTTAATGAACCAATATACCAATGTCCAAAGATTACTGATTCGTGATCGATAGAATGCCCCTTCAGTCAACTCAAATACTAATTCTTTAAAGTATACAGTCAATTGATAAGCACTATATAAGTTTAATTGCTTCAAAATGAACAACTTGTCGTAATTTTTGTGTACAAACTTTCCTCCACTACCCTACAGTTTATCTTGTGGTAGCCCTGTTGGTAATCGTCCAGGAGTTAAATGTGGAACATCCTTGTCACAGTCATCGAAGCTTTTTTGTTTGTTCCAGATGTCAAACCGTCATCTCACGGGGACATTGTTTCATCCTGAGTAGTTTTCAGTACTAAACACGAATGGAAGCATGCATTGGCCTTCAATTGACGTCCAAGATGGCTTGCTGACGCTACAATAATAGCTCTTTGCCCACGTGTAGGTGTTGCTTTTTCAGTTGCTATGACCCCGTTTCAGGTTGTCCGGCGCTAAGAAACAAACACTCCAAGGGGGAAAAAGAATATCGGACGTCTGCCGCTTGAATCCGCCCTACCAACGTCTGTTGTCTTATTTCCTCCGAGGACACTAACCGCAAGATCGGAGGAAGCCGAGCCTGGGGAGGGAGGGGATCTGCAGTACGGTTACGGCGTTTTAGTTTACCAAGTACCCCCTGTCTGTTTAGTACGCGTCCGAGTGGAGGTTGAAACGAAGCTGCTTAACCAGAATTGAAAGGGCCAAGAAACAGTCATGTCGATGAGACTCCTTTGCAATTTAATTGAAAAAGTGAAAAGACAATGTATTTTAGGAACTCATTCGCGAGACTATAAGAGCGTTGCCTAACCCCGTAAAGACCAAGGCACTCCTCTCTCATCCCAACGCACATCCAACACAATTCATACATTCGTTCCAAACTCAACAGGCAGGCCTGTTACGGACACTTCTCTCGCTTTCTCTCTGTTCCCAATACCTGCCTCTTGCACAACGCACTCGTTTGTCCCATATTACCTTCTTCCACAAATTCAATATGAAGTTCTTCGCCACTCTTTCTTTCGTGGCCGGCATGGCCAGCGCTCTCCCTGCCGGAGATATTGAGACCCGTCAGCTTGGTAGCGGTCTTGGTGGAGGACTGAGCGGCGGGGGTCTTGGTGGAGGACTCAGTGGTGGTGGACTCGGCGGCGGCCTTAGTGGCGGCTCATCTACGCGCAATGACCTCGAGCAAGGTGCTGAGGGTAACTGTCCCAAGGCCATCTTCATCTTTTCGCGAGCTACCGGCGAGCCTGGTAACATGGCAAGTGATTCCTTCCACCTTGCCAGGAACATCATTACTAACATATGTATAGGGCGCGTCTACAGGTCCTATCGTAGCGAGAAAGCTTGAGGCCAAGTATGGAAAGGGTCAGGTCTGGGTCCAAGGTGTTGGTGGCCCATACAAGGCTGATGTGCAAGGCAACCTCATGCGCGATGGCTCCACCCCAGCTGCCATCGAGGAAGCCGTTCGCCTCTACAACTTGGCCCATAAGAAGTGCCCTGACACTCCTGTTGTTACTGGTGGATACAGGTGAGAAAGAATCAGTCTTCACTCAAAAATTGTTGACTTGCTAACCACGATTATCTTCTAGTCAAGGAACTGCCTTGGCTGCCGCTGCCATCTCCAAGCTCGAGCCAGAGGTCATGGAACAGGTCAAGGGCTGTGTTCTCTTTGGATACACCAAGAACGCCCAGAACAAGAAGGCTATTCCCAACTTTCCCAAAGACCGCACTGCCATCTACTGTAACACAGGAGATGGCGTCTGCAGTGGAACTTTGTTGATTACCGCTCCTCACTTCTTGTACCAAAGCGATGCTTCGGGGCCTGCTTCCGAGTTCCTTATCTCCAAGATTGGCTAAGCGCTTGATGGAGCGTCTTGGAGGGGGCGTCCGAAGTGTTATCTCCGTCCCTGAAGTGTGTCTCTTTTTGTTTTTCTCGGGGTATCTATGATTAAACCTCGGCAGCCTGATTAATCTCGGGGGAAAGAGGGTGTTTCAATGGCCCGTGGATCTGCGGGCAGGGTTCTTGGTGGTTGCAGGGAATAGGGTTGTGTGACTACATAGTACACTGGGGGCCTCATAATGACCGATCGTCAGTTGTACTGTTGACCTTAGTTCCTTGTATTAAATGCATGTCTTTAACTTCACGGTCTTGATCTATCACGTTTTATTGATTTCATGCATGCGGTCTTTCTGCCAAAACCCAAGCCTTCTCGATGTATTCATCATCCTTACCAAGTCTAGAGGCTTGACACGCCAGCAAAGATCGGTAAGTCAATAAACTACATTAATTAAAATTATCCATCGCATAGCGATCAGTCTTACGCATACGATGTGACTGATAGAGACTGCCTAGTGGGTGTCAGAAAACTTGACCTCTCAACGTTAAGACACAAAATAAATGACCTAAATAGTGTGATCTACATATTATCAACTGACCCTCATGCCCTTCGCTGCTAGCGACCAATTTTTCTTATACCCTGTTGACTGTCTAGCTGTCACACGTCGGGTTTAACTGGTATGATTTCATCTGATTCGTGACATCAGAACTTTTGCAGATCCTTTATGGCCCTCAATAAACTTGAAACGGACTTGGGCGTCGGCTGCTTCCTTTAAGCCTCGGCTGTTTTCTAGTGTGTATTATGCTTAATGTGCTGGACAGTCGGAGAAAACATGACCTGAAACAACTCTAGTGTCTGTTTGCAGAGAAGGTTGTGGAGTAATTGCAACAGAATTGAGTCCGAGTTCTTGCCTCATTTGGAAATCCTCGCGAAGAATTAATCTAATGTTCACAAAAGAAAGGTGACTTGTCACAAGTTGTATCCAGCGACCAATCGCAACTGTCTTGTTACCAATTGATCTCGGACGGAGAGTTTTGCCACTGACATCGCTTCGATGTTTCACTTCTATCTATGCTCTTTTTGTTTCTACCTTAGTGTGGAAGTTTTGCGTAGACAAGACGGAGTTTGTTCTGTCTGGGCCTCGGTAACAACGAACTCCATCCAGTCTTTGAACATATAAAGTCTGGAGTAACGGTTTCTCTTGCTACTGAACATTCTCAACATCAGTCTTTCTTTCATTCCTCCTTAACGAATACCCTAGCCTCAATATCGACAGGTTCGATTTCTGCCCTTCCTTTTTCTACCAAACTCAACATGAAGTTCTCTACTTTGATTGCTGCCACTGGTGCCGTTGCACCTGCACTCGCTCTCCCCCAATTTCTACCCACAGCTGGTGAAGCGTGGACTCCCCAAGAGTGGACTGCTCCGGGGCCAAATGACTGTAAGTTCCCATAACCTATTTGAAGTCCAAAATCTCTCCCTCTTCCCGATATCTAACTGTTGTATCAAGCTCGTGGTCCTTGCCCCGGCCTCAACACACTGGCCAACCATGGCTATCTTCCTCACGACGGAAAGAACATCGACTTGAAGAAACTTGCCGATGGAATGCTTGCTGGCTTCAACATAGAGAAGAGTGATGCTCTCCTTCTCTTCACTCAGGCCATCAGAACAAGCCCCAACTATCCCACGACCCGCACTTTCGATCTGGCTGATCTTGGTCGTCACAACATCCTCGAGCACGATATTTCTATCAGGTATTTCACAATCAAAAATTCGTTTGCTGCGTGACACAGTTCTAACCGATATTATTTAGTCGCTCCGATGCCTTCTTTGCTGACCCAAACCCATTCAATGAAACTGTTTGGGCTGAGACCGTCAAATACTTCCCCGACGACATCATCACCGTCGAGCAAGTTGCTAAGGCACGAATGGGCCGCCTTGCAACCTCCAAGAAGACCAACCCCCAGCACTCGTTGTCAAAATTGGCTGATGGCTTCAGCTGGGGCGAGATGGCGTCCTTTTTCGAGATCATGGCTGATGGTACTACCGGCACGGTAGAGAAGAAGTTTATCGAGTACTGGTTCAGTATGTTACTTTTCGCTTTACCCATCGATATCCCGTCAAACAATACTAACAGTAATTCTTAACAGAGAACGAACGTCTGCCTACAGAGATTGGATGGCAGCGACGCACCAAGACCATGCGTGGCATCGAGCGTATCGAGTTCACAAGAAAGCTCATGCAGGCTGCTGGCGTTGCTCGTCGTGATATCACGAGTGATGCTTACGGTCGCCCGATTGAGCAGTAAAGTAGATTCATTGCAATGAACGCAGGCTAGTATTGGTTGCATGAGGTCGAATTTCTCCGAATCGGGTTTGTGTGATGGACTCTAGTCAACGGTGGATGGCAAAGTTTCTGTATATACCAGAGTTATTTTCCGTTTCTCAATATGATCTCTTGTACGAAAACATGAATCAATCGCTGCCATGTCAGGCTCCATCCGAACCTGAGATTATTTCGTAACTTAAGACCGCCAGTCCTTGTGCTTCCGCTCAGCGACAATCCCTTTTTTTTCTTCTTGCATCCGAGACCACGTTTGCTTCGCTTCAAACTCTCACATTTCCAATATTCTTTGTAGGCCCCTTGTGCTGGGCCGGTTCTGTCCTACCAAGAAGAGAAGGGCAGATTGGCCGGCTTCAAAATCGGAAACTGAGATGACCACTCTTCTGGCATTTCGTTAGCATCTCCTTTACAGCACAGCGCTTCGCGACCATAGGTCCAGTCCTGGCTTACAATAGCTTGATCTTGTCAAATAGTGTTGGTACCAACTTTCCTTTCATTGTTGTTCTCACACCAGAATGTCCTCACACAAGAGTGTTCTCACATCAGAGCTCTGATGCTTTGTCCTCTCCGTTCTTCACAGGTAGTCCGTCAACGTTTGTGTCCTTTTTTAATGGCGACTCCGATGCAAGATCCCATGGTTCCTGATACGTCATCAGGAACTTGACGTGAGGTTCCTTGGGTGGACCGAATCTGAGTTTCTGAAGTAAGGCAGAGCGAACATCTGGCTGATCCTGAAGGAATTCCTCCCACTCTGACATGTCTCCATGCAACCAGCAGGGATCACCGAAGTGATCTAAAACAAAATCGAGGTAGAACCACTTCAATTTGGAATCCGACGAAGTGTTGTTGCACACATACTGCACATCTTCGAAGCTGACAGGGACACGGAATACTGGGCGTGTGTGCTCTTTATAAAGGCAATCCAGTGCGTAATTTTTGAAGTTGTTGCAGAGGAGATAGTCGCCGAGAACCCAGCACTTTGCGTTTATGTTGGGCTGTGTCGGTAGTATGGAGGAATTGTAGCTCCCGTAGTACATCCACTCGACAAACATGCCGAAAACAGCAGGGTCATGCTCAGGCAGATTGATTTGGCCATTGTTCTTCCATAGGTAGTGTGTTTTGAAGTAGGGTGAGTGATGTGAAATCATCTTCACGGGTAGAGACCATACTTCGTCCTGCGACGGTGTTGGCCCAACACAGATCTCAACTGCCTTTCCGCGGAATCTGTTGCCGTCAGTCTTCATTCTGCCGCTAGTCATGAAAGATAAGAAACTTACAATTTCAGTGCCTCACTCTTTTTAAACTTCGGGGCGGACATCGCGACGGCCTTCTTGGGATGATGAAGATTTTTGGCTTTCTGGTAGTCTGCAAGTCTATGCTCCTCGAGACTAAAGTTGTCGCAGCCAGGCTGGAGAGCGAATGTCACAAATCGAATAGTCTCTCGGTCGAAGTCATGGCAGAGATCAAAACACGTCTTGCTCCTTGTCCCTGGGATTGATGGTTCGGTGCCTGCATAACCAATCAGTAAGCGTTGAGATATCTGTGCATTTTGAACTTGTACCCGGAGGCATCGTTGGAGGCTGTGCCATCGACATCGGCAAGGATGACTAGTCGCTTCCAGGATCACTCGTACTGGGAAATATTCTTGTCAAATCTCAACAGGATATGGTAGATAGAGAATAATAGAACACCTGAAAATCGTTATTCTTCTCCTCGAATGAGAGTGCTGAAAATATTGATACGGCGCGAAGGCTACAAGGTTGTTGATTGAGCTGAGCGTGAGTTGTTACGGCGGGGCACAGAGCGGAAGGTGCAGCTGCAGGCTCTCCACAATGCTGACTCAGCCTCCACCCCGGCAATGACATTTCGTTACTGGGTAACGAAGCTGATTGAGATCTCTGCCATCGACGTGATTGAATTTGATCTTAAACTTTGGAAATAAAGTATTCATGACTTTTGCGATAAGGCTTCCACGAAGAACGGCTGATTTACATAAAGTGACGAAGCTTGTCCCTGAGATTTTGAAGTTCTGTGGGCACTCGCAAGAATGTACATTTGCGGATACGGGGATAACCAACATGATTTCTGTTCGTGCATGGCGGTGGTTGCCAAACACCGTTCAGCGCCGACGGATGGTTTTGATTTGCACATTAATCCAAAAAAAAAAAAAAAAGTGTAAGATGCCATGCAGACACAAACAAATCCCACGATATTGGTCGAATATCGGTAAGAAAGAAAAGGCCTCACTCAGATCATGGGATGAACGCGGGTATCCCACTTCTGTCTGTTAAATCACTGCGGCTTGGCCGACATGTCGTTACCCGTCAGTTCGCAAACTCAACAGTCAGTCTGTTAGTTCACACCGGAACAACGGCTCAATGGCAGAGGAAGTGGTGTGGTCCGGAAGTCTTTCGCTAAAAAAATAAAATTACTAACGGCTGATTCCAGCCTCTATTCAAGAAGTGATCGTCACTGCAGGACCTCAAGCTTGATTTCGATTCGCTTCCACGCTTTTGTCGGACCGATGGACTGGATGCCAAGTTCATTTTCTCGGCCAAACTCTCCCCATTTTCTCATCTACCCTTGGTTACCCCAATACAAAACCCACAATTGACATCACGATTCCCCGGACCAGTGTGATTTAGGTTAAACTCATGCGGGGAAAGAATGTGTTTTCGATTCTTGGGGAGTTACTATGGTTAAGGATAAATCCGCTGATGTTTTTCTCCATGTATAAATAAAGGCAGCTTGCTCCTACGAGCCTTGAACTAACCAAGCAGCTTCTTCTCATCACAAGACATTATGAGAAACAACCTATTACCGACCGTCGTTGGTCTCTCCCAATTGTACTCTGTGGCCACTGCCCAGTCTTCTGCTACTACAATCACCGTTCCCACTGGCACACCCATTGCAGGCAATTACAATGGCACCTATCGTCCCCAAGTCCACTTTTCACCACCCCAACACTTCATGAATGATCCCAATGGCATGTTCCGTGACGCCGACGGCCTATGGCATCTCTACTACCAGTACAACCCTACAGCCGTGGTCGCTGGTAACCAGCACTGGGGACATGCAACATCAAAGGACTTGTATCATTGGGTGAACCAACCTATCGCCCTCTTTCCCCCGGAGGAGGACACCTTCGTCTTCTCTGGAAGCGTGGTTGTTGACGAGAACAACACTTCCGGGTTCTTCCCGGATCAAGACAATGGAGTGGTCGCAATCTATGTAAGTTCAAAACCAGAAACCTCATGGCGCGATTTAAACTAATAACAGGCCAGACTCTATCATCGCCAACAGTCCAGGATCAAGCTATTGCATACTCCCGGGACGGAGGCTACACTTTCGAGCCTTACAAGGGCAACCCAGTCATCAACAGCACGTCCACTCAGTTTCGTGACCCAAAGGTCATTCGCTACAACGACTCATGGATCATGGCCGTTGCGTATCCTCAAGACTTTGCCATCGGTATCTTCAAGTCTTCTGATCTGAAGGAATGGACTCCCACCAGTAACTTTTCCCACCATGGTCTTCTCGGCCTGCAATATGAATGCCCCAACATGATTTCTATCCCATACATCGATGAAAATGGGAAGAAGCAAGATGACATGTGGCTCATGGCCATAAGTATCAACCCAGGTGCTCCCCTGGGAGGTTCTATCACTGAATACTTCCCCGGTCACTTTAACGGCACCCACTTCGAGGCCGTTGACGGTGCTGCGCGCATCGCAGATTTCGGAAAGGATAACTACGCTGGTCAATGGTTCTACGGCCTTTCTGAGGATGAGCACCCCGTCTCCATCGCTTGGGCATCCAATTGGCAGTATACACAAGTCGTGCCTACCGCAGATGAAGGCTGGCGAAGTGCGATGAGTCTCCCTCGTGAGAACTACTTGACCAAAGCAAAGCGTGTAGGCTGGAAACTGGTATCCAAGCCATACGACCTCAGCCCAGTTTTGGGCCGTGAGCTTGCTTCCAATGACAGCTTTGGTAACTCAACACTTACTGTGGATTATTCTGATGTCGAGTCCAACGCGATCTACTGGGAAGTCAACGTCACCGGCATCCCTGACACAGGCGTCTCTTCAACCGCATCGATGAACTTCACATTCCTGTCTCCTGTCACCGGTGAGAGCATCAAAGCTGGCTACTATTTTGGCGGGGATTCAGTCTATTACCTGGACCGTGGTAACACCCGTGCCTTTGACAACATCTTTTTCACCGACAAGACGTCTCTTGCAAGCCTTGTAGCCAGTGATGGCTCATGGAACACAAGTGGCGTGATTGATCGCTCCATCTTTGAAGGCTTCCTCAATGGAGGCGTCGATAGTGTAACAAACACGTTCTTCGCTACAGAGCCATTGACACTCATGTTGTTCAGCACAGTCGATTTACCTGAGGACGTTAAAGTTAGCATCAGTGTTCATGCCTTGGAAAGTGCTTGGCAAGAGTTGGAGGGCGAAGATGGACTTGTTCATGGGAACAAAACTTCTAGCAAAAACTAGAGTGGTGCAAGTTAGGCGACGAATTCGCTCGACATATTATGATACACGTGTTATTACTAGCCTTGTAGCTGAATGAATTTATGTTATTAAATGCACAGTACATAGTCACCTCACAAGGTGCCATAGACTGAATCAAGTACTCTCCCGATCCTCCATACACAACCATTAGATCCGCACTCTCTCTTCTCAACCTTGGCGTTCATAACCCTTCCTCCTTCAATCTTAAGCGTAAACCCTGCGCGTCCCTTGATAGAATTGCCTTCCATCGTCCCATATCCCGCCGCGAGGAAAAATTTTGTTATATCAGTATTACCCTGATTCTCAGCTTTTTTAGTGAACAGCTTCAGCGCCTCGTTAGAAGGTACCAGAAAGACCACTTTTGAGTTATCCCTTCCTGCGAGCTTCGTGTCAAGACGGTCGTAGAGAAAACTCGGAGCATGCATCCGCAGTAGTTGTCTGGCGCGAAGGGTCTGAGGATCTGCGGCCAATATGTCCTTCATTGTCTTGGAACGGGAGTACTTGATGGCTGGTAATGATTTATGAGAAGGAGCATCCTCGCCAAAGTAGGTGAGCATTGGATCAAGGATATTGTCGATCTTGTACACTACACCATTCGAGGCAGGAATTTTAATTGCTCTGCCTCTCCTGTCTTTCAAGATTTTGGCTTGCGTACCAGCATGTACAGCAGACTCAGTCAAGCTCATCATGCCTGCGTTGGTGGTGATGGCGCCGTTTGTGCTAACATCAATTGAGAAGCCCTCAATTGCTGTGATGGATTTCCCGAAAAGTTGTTGCTGACTGAGTTTGCCAGGAAGAATGTGTGTACGGAGAAGGGCAGCCAGGAGAGGATAACCTGCTGGAGAGCTTAACTTCTGCGCGAGACCTGGGACCTTTGCTATCGCTTCGTTGGTAGGAGCTAGGATAGTAAAGGCTTGATCTATATTGTTATCGTTGAAGCGCGCTTCGAATGCTGGTTCAGGTACTCCTGTGCCATGTCCAGTTGACGCGAAAAGATTGTAGAAAGTGGCCAGGTCCTCGTGCTGTTCAAGAACGGTGATGACAGCGTTTGTGCGATTGACCTTGGCCGACGCTTGCATACAGAGCAGAGAAGCGCATAGTGCGGCTTTAAAGAAGCTGATCATAGTTGAGACTGAGGACTGAATGACAGTTGTTCTGGAGATGATGCTCTTGTTCCCGACGTTGGGGGGCATCTTGTAGACATCTTATATATGTAGGTCTAGCAGTGGTAATTAAAATTAATCTCTTCCTGCACCATAGAAATAAACTACATGTTTCACATATTTTGGAGGCGTTCAATGCAACGGTGTTTGGCGCCCTGAATCGCTAAGAAAAGTGACAGTGCACAGTGGAAGTCGAGTGCGCGGCTGAACCTTATTTCCAGCTTGCCCCGTCAGATGAACAATGAGGTAGCTTGTTTCACTGAAATACAAATTCTCTAGCCAAATTAAAATTAACATGTCGATTTTATGACAGCGCAAATTCAGAAGCCACTGACATAGAACAGGCCTTGAATAACAAAGAGGTTAATTGAGGATAAGGGACAATGCAAATCAGCTCCATGCATCAGAGACAAATGAAATTGATCCCTGTCAACGGTGAGCCCTTCCTCTTCTCGTAGGCCCTTGACTATTAAGAATTAGCTTTAGTTCTTCCAGGCGCTTTGCAAACTGCTATCTTTGTGAGGACAGCATGCAACAGGGCTTATGGGCCCGAGATAGTAGAGCCACTGAAGTAAGGCATGGTAGAATTGCATCTTGGCAATCATTAATCACCCAAACTGTGAATCAATTAGGGTAACCCTCCAAGTCTGTTACCATTTCTCTTCCCGAGGTATAACCTCCATATAACTTGACTTGTATCCAACCTACCTGTTCCCGTTACTTTAAATACAGCTGTTTTCTTTGAAGTGATACGTGGGGATAGTCGCTGGAATTGCTCTTGACTTTTATTGATGACAGAACACATTCTTGAATATTTTCTTTTGTTACTTTAAGCCTATTATTACAAATCCACATCATTTTGAGAGACTATCTGATGTCGTTACATCATCACCTTCATCCCCATAGCAGTCTTTCCAGCCATACCCTTCAGCTCAAAATGCTGAACCATCTTTGCTGAACCCGAACCACCAGATACATCGAGCACAGTCACAGCAGCCTCGGTGGTACCATTACCAGGGGATAGAGCGTAGATAAAGTTGCCAGCAGCAGCCAAGTCAATCAGACCTGGATCACCATTGCAGGTCAAGTCAAGCTCGGACACGACGCTTGCATCCTCGAGGCTCATCTCTACAACTCGGTTGCGCCCGACATCTGTGACAAATGCGGTCTTTGTGACGGGAGAAATAGCTACCCAGCATGTCGCCGTCTGGCCCTCGACTTTTCCAGTGGCAACAGTTGTTGCTTCGCACGTGTTCGCGTCGACATCGAGGATTGCTGCACCGAAGGAAGCATCGGTGGCAAACACCTTCGAAGTACCAGGAATGACTTGTGAACCGAAAAGCACAGCTGTTCCTTCGGGTGAGCTTCTGGCCTCATTCTTGCTGACAGCCATGGCTCCGTTGTTATTCTCAACGTTGAAAGAAGCCATAAAACCAGTGTTGTTCACAGCAGGGTCACCCTTGACCATTGTGAACAACATGCTCTCGTCGTCGGAGAAAAGAACTTGCGAAACAGTGTTTGTAGGTCCCATTGGTGGTGTAGTCTGTTGGAGATCGAACGGGCGTAGTTCGTCCATGGCGCCAAGCCCTTTGTTGGAGAAGCTGCTGCAAGAAACACCGGCTTTGGCGCCAGTCATACCGACACAAACAACATTGTTCTTCGAGGAAGCAGCAACGGTATTCGGGAACTCGCCGGGTAGATCAACTGGCTTTCCAACCATTTCGAGTTTCGTAGGATCGCTGCGTGAGACGGTCAACATGGTAAGAGTATTTGACCCGGCGTTGACGGCGAAAACTTTCTAATAATGCTATATTAGTCAACGTAGACAGGGTTATGAGAAAGCATGTCAGACTTACATTGCCGGCGGTTGTCAGTGAGGATTGAGCAACCAACGCGTCAGGTGTGGCAGGGTTCCCATCTGCATCCACAGCGATAGATCCTGCACCGCCAGTTGTTGCAACTTGACCCTTGGAAAGTGTGCCGTCCTTGCCTATGGGCAGTGCAAGAACACCGTTTGACTCATCGTTGGTAAGGATGTAGACAGCCTTGCCCATTGCGGCTGCGTTGTTCATCTTTGGACGGCATGCTGGGTGGCTGCTGACTTGCCCTGTCAAGCAGAACAATAGTGGGAGAAAGATCGAAGTCGGTGTTGAAGAAAGCATTTTGGAGATAGAAAGAGAGAATTATCATAAAAGAACGAACAAGTACCAAAGAATAGCAGACCGGCTGCTAAGAAAGAAAGACTGTTGAAGTGTGATGAACTGAATGAGTAAGATTATCTGGACCAAGATCGGTATTCATTCGTTCTTATAGAAAATTTATCCAACCATGTTTACATTACCGCCCCGGCAATTCGAGATTCTAAACTTGAGGTCAAGGTAATCGATATTTCCCTTTTAGGAAGCATGTTACTACTCCACAGCCCCTGTGCTTGACCGAGTCTGGCTTCATCCCTGCATTAAACAAGCGCGTGAAGTGTAATCACACTTTCCTTATTACGGTTCCATTGCAACGTCGAACCGTTTTACCTCCCGTTTCAATGCAACATCAAGAAGCTTCACTAACCGCAACTGGGTTGACCCCAGAATATTCAACAAATTGTGAAACTTTGTAGTGAACAGCCGTGAATACTGATAGAGGTTACGGATTACCCTATCGTTCAAACAGTGAAAGTAGGCTACTAAAAGTTTAGTTTTCAGTATAGCATGCAGTTCAGAATGATATTATCTGACAACTAAGTTGAGAAAAGTAAAGAGGTGCTTCTATTTCACTGTCATGCGATGAAACAATGAGGGAATTGTTAGGATTGGCTTGTGAACACAATATTGTATATGACATTAATAGATTGTCCAGAATTACCGTACTAGGATCTCATCATTGGTAAGTACATGTATCAACTTCAGTTGTCTGCAGATATCAAGTGCCAGGCTTACATTGTCCAGTCGTTGTAATTTCCTTGTCATTTTTTGAAGAAACTGACTGTCAGACAGGACGAATGAGCTCCGGATACGCTTAACCCAATCCGGTAATTTTGATCTTCTCATCACCCTCGGGGCTGAAAATGTGGCAGAAGCCGACAAGCCGACAGGCCAAGAGAACCAACCAAGTCGTCGAGACTTGACTGAAACTTGGTCCCATCTAGCGCTCTCCTGGCCCATCGTATGCAACAGCGACAAGCCAAAGTCAGATTCACCCTGACTAATACGTGGTAACATTAAACTCTCGGGTCAAGTCTCGTCTCACCTTACCTCGATTGATTTTTCATCTTTTCTTCCTGTTTTGCCATTCCCTAGTCACCGATCATTTCGCTTGTATTAAAAACGCAATGAGCAAAAGTATCTTTCGAATTTTCAACCCTGGTGGTCAGTCTCAATTGATCTAATCCTTGTACAGCATAGTTATTAATGCCGTTGGATACAGAACCAAAGGAAAATCCGGTTGAAAAGAGACGGGCCCAACTGCGACGAGCGCAACAGTGAGAATTGCCAGTCTTGGTTGCATAATTGTGTTCATAATACTCATGCAAGAAAACAGGACATATCGTAATCGCAAAGACAGATACACGAGGTCATTGGAAGAAGAGCTCGGCAAGTCGCGCTCCAAAGAAGCGGAGTTGACGCGCGAATGTCAGCAACTACGTGCCGAGCTCGAAAATGCGCTACAGCAATTGTCAAAGCAATGGATTGGCATGGCTATAGATGGCAGCAATCCCCCAACAGAAAGCGTCGCTTTGTCAAGGACCACAGGGTCAGCTAGCGGTGCCTCGCCATTCCACTTCAGTGATCTTGGAACACAGCCACGAGATCCGATTTCATCGCCGCAAATGATATCGCCAGAGTCATTCGGTGATTTCAACGGAATGAATGAAAATGACCAGCGGCCTCCCATCTTATTTGGGCAAAAAGGCGTTGCGTACAATTGCCGTATAAGCGAGGTGGATCAAGTCACCGCAGGCGTGGAGTTTGTGCTCAAGTAAGTAATTCTCATTTTTCATGTTATACTTCGAGTATCCTTGCTTACGCGGTCGAAGGATTGAGGAGCCTTGTCTTGATCACTTGCATGGCGATTTGGACAAACCTTGCGAGCCTAACAACCATGCCTTGACTGTTTCGGCTCAGCTGATAGCGGCGTGCGACTACCCATCACCAGCCATCAGCTCGCCTCCACCAATATCAGCGACTTTCAACAGCCTACCAACGCAAATGCTTGAGCGATTATTGAGTCTAGCGCCAGACTTATCTAGTGAAGGTGAAGTGACGCCGATTCAAGCCTGGAATATGATTCGATGTCGACCAGATTTTAGTAATCTGGATACGAGAGGTCTGAGTGCTCTTGCTCGAAAACTGAAAAAGGCTGTAAAGTGCCACGGGTACGTCGATAAAGCAAAATGCAATCACTATCTCAAAGTGCTAACAATCTATAGATTTGGTGCAGTTGTTAAAGAGTCTGTTTTTGAAGGTTTAGTGTACGAAACATTAATAGATGGAAGACTTTCCTAGTTGTTTGGATTCACAAGGTTTTCTGCATGGAGTTTTATTAGGAGTCTGTTTTCGCGACATGTTGTGTTGCATAAATTTGACAATATTTTGCTATTATAGTTCTGGAGCATAAAGTCTACTACTAACATAAATTGCATGAGCATCTTTATATTGAATACTGCATTTTGTGTAAGATGCAAGTGAAGTTTGATAACTTGACATATATATCACTTGATCCTAGTGACAGTTCCAACTCATCCTGTGTACAGATATAGGGTAGTGGTAATATCATTAGAGGGATGAAAAGAAGATGATGACAGAGAAAGAGGAAGTAAGTTTCGGAAAGCTATAGGCAGACGTGATTCAGCGACCCAGCCATAGATTACCTCAACTATGAATCATTTCTCCGTGGTACGGCGTCTGTGCCATTGAATCGTGACTCTTGGACATGAGTTGGAGCGGCATCGGCCTTACGACCCGCATCGACCACGTCAACTTGGCAGGGGTTTATTAGATCAGATGGGATTTCCTAATTCACAACGGCAGCTGCAGCGATATCTTCTGGATCCATTGTAAATTCCCATTCTTGCCGAGTCTATTTTTGGTATACGGATTTAGCTAATTCCGAGCTGTCTTTCAACCAGGAAGTCATGAAAGGTAGTTCATGGAGTTGCTTGGAGCAATTGACATTTCTATAGCTATGGATGAGAGATATAATGGGAAAGTACACTTTCTGTAGATCACATGCTTTACATATGGTTATCTCAATTGCAATATTGCTCGCATCTTCCGACGCGACCGAGGAAGAGAGACTAGGTAGACTAAAAAGACTGGACGCGTAGCTGTACCTGAAATCGACCCCGCGCTGACGCAATGTCTTCAGGTACCAAGATCCGAACGACCCCACGTATCAAGACAAGAAGCAGGAATAATCGACATGTCATCATGTCAAGATGAAGAAGTCACTCCCCTGTTTCTGTAGATTAGACGGCAGATCATGATTTGATGTATGTGACACGCGCAGAAAGATGAGGTGGCAGGTAGATGAAGTGTCAAGTCAAGCCTGAAACGTCCCAACGCCCAAAGAGAAAAAAAGCCTAAAGGCGGTGAAGGCGAAGCCTTTGCCACATCATGTGTTGGCATTAGAAGTCGAGAGAAAAGTGTGGACTGAACAGAAAGGCTGGATCACAGACTGACCTTGTCCCAGTGTGAGACTACACTACTTATTCTGTCTACACCAAGACAGTCCCGTTTATTTTCCTCACCGCCTTAATCCATGCTCCAGTCAGCTTGTCTTTCACGCTTGTAATTGGTCCAAAATACTCAACATGATTAGCTAATGGTGATACCAGGTCACTGGCATAATTCCTAGCTTTGAATCTACCGACATACCTTTAAACCCGCGATCTGCAACGAACCACTCAAGCTCGCCAAAGCAAAAACAGATCTAACTACTACATTCGCTAGGTTTGTCGCTTCCTGGTCCTTGAATCGAAAGAACATCCTGGCCACTAACCTTTTTGTCTCAGAAACGCTTCCAACACAGGTCTCTTGAGACCACATCGCCTCCTCACCCCATTGCCCCGCATCTCATCTCGTCTCATCTCATCATGGGAGCAAACGACAGCAAAAAGACTTCTCGAAGGTCGAGAGTCACTGAGGCGGCTGCTCGTATCCTCAGCCCTTCAGGTGCTGGAAAGGGTGCCGGCGCGATGCAGCAGCTCTACGAGATTCCATTTGATGCTGAGGTTTTTCTTCAGGCCAGTGCTGCTCGTGCCAAGGCTTTGGGTGACGAGAGCGAGACTGGTGAGGGCGATGAGATTCCCGAGGTCGTCGACTTTGGTACCGTCCCCACTGTCCACGCTCATCTCAAAGGTCTGGACAAGGTTTGCCGAGGCGCCGAATGGACAAGGCCTCTTCAACGTTTTCTGACCAGACTTCAACTCGGCTCCAACAAAGTTAGCGTCATTTATGACACTAACCTCCGAAAGATGGGCATTGAGCCCCCAGAGGAAACCGAGTCTTGGGTTGAACAGAGCGAGCCTGCAAAGTTCGCTGGACATGTCTACAGATTTGTTGGTCGACAGTGTAGATCTGCATCCTCAGACAGACATCTTTACATCCTTTACCACCCTGATGCGGAGTGGCATGCAGACTTTTACGAGCTTCTGCAGGATAAGCCCCTTCCTAGCAACTTCCTCGGCTTCTCCGATAACCTCGACGCTCTCGTCGCCTACATCCGTTTCATCCGAAAGCGACTAGGACGACGCGCAAGCTCAGCCATGTTCCATGTTCTCATTCCCAGCTCTCGGCCCATTGCCATCCGAGATGCCCTCGAGTTCCCCGATCTGGGTGACCTTGCCATACACGGCGAGACTCACAATGGCAGTAACTATGTCTGGATGAATCTGCCCAGTTACGACGACTACCCAGGTACTCTCCACCTGAGGCACGTCGAAAACGCTGTTCGCGAGGCCAGCCCTTGGAAGACAACAGCTACAGTCAGCACCTCCCTTGTCGGCTTGACAGCATCACTAGCCGGTGCCGCATTCACACTCCGAGTCAAGGGCGCACCTTTCCCGTCTATCAAGACCTTTGGAGCAGCTGCAGTCGCAACCACCATAGCTAGAAGAGTCAGGGGTGCCGATTATTACCCTCTAGCAGTTCTCGGAGCCGGCAGTCTTTGCACCACCCTAGCAGCCTTTGCCATCAACCGAGTCCTCGGCAAGAGAGCACCACGCGTCATTGGCGGCACGGATACACCAAAGGAGCCCAGGGAAGAGAAGGAGAAGGAGAAGGAGGATTCAGCAGGCAGCGATCAGGACGATACCAAGGAGGAAGAGGACGTTATCCCCGAGCCCGAAATCCCTGCGCCACCAGAGGAACCTGCTGCCAAGATCAAAGACGACTCGGATGCTCATTCTCTGCTGAGTCAGACATCCAGCACCAAGAAGTCGTCAAGCAGCAAGAAGCACCGCCGAAGCGAGCGGGGCGAGCGCAGTGAGCGAAGTGAGCGTAAGCGCAGCCACAAGTAAAAAAGAACTTGGTCGATGTGATATCGTTGGCAAGACAGAACAAGTAAAGTACACACGGATGGGTCTGGAACTTCTTTATGTGTATTCACGATTTCCATTTCGACGTTTTTTTATCGTCTTGATATATTCTTCTTGCAATCTTTTTGTTTGCTTTTTGTCCTGATTGAGACGCTGCAAAATAAAGTATTCAACGATATTCTTGATGTTTTTAGTGAAAGTCTTTCGTGGATACATCCTGCAAGGTACTGAGCTACGTATGCCTTTGACCCATCGCCACCTCTGATCGTTGCGCAACAACTGTATATGACCCCCCAGCTATCTCAATATCGACTCTTCTTTCAACTACAATGCCCTTGGAAGGATCATAACCTGGTTCTGGTTTTGTAACTAGTCCCTGATCTCCGTGCACAATATTCTCTTGACTTTCCGTCCTAGAATGAATGCTCGTGATCGAGCATGGGCAGCGCATCCTCGAGTTGGGCTTACGCGATAGCCAATAGAGTTCTTGGCTTTCCAGTTGATGTTGAACGTGTTGCAAATGCCCATTCTTCCCCCAATTGCCCGACTTGCAGGTTTCAGGGCTCGCAGCGATCCAAAACCGAGGTTTGAAAAGAGGCCTGATCATAGGCGCTTGGCCGACGAATATGCCTATGCAGTCCTCACGAAGAGACCACATAACTGATCCACCGTGCTGATTCATCTGGAGATCCAAATGATTAGCATGATTGTGATTGACAGCGAAGTAATGAATGTACTGACCATGAAAACAACAACGAATCGCAAGATGGCAGCAGACATGCACAGAAATCCTAGACTGAACAAAAGCCAGAGGCAGAACCTTTTGAAAGGATTCGCTTGGATACCGAGAACAACCTAAATAAAGATAAGTAAACATGATGTGAGTGACTGTGGACACTTACTGGTATTGGGATCAGGATGATACAGATGTCTGTACTCAGATTGAAAGAAAGGATCAGGATGAAAAAAGTCAAGTTTTGAGGGACACATTTTGCTTGCGAACTTGTTAGCCTAACAGCATGCGCTTAGGTGATGTGACGACCTACGCCCTGGATCTGGCCAAACCTGCCATAGTTGTTCGAAAGGTCGACATGTTAGAGCCAGTGTCAAAATGATGACGACTAAAGATATCAACACTTGGGCCATCAAAGGCTTGACAAATCGTTCCGTCCACAGTCCCCGAACAACACGTTTGTACAGGCAAAGCATGTTGAACTTGAGTATCCAAAGGATAACAACATAGAGTATGAGACTGATCAAGAACATTTGGGAGCCATATTCCCATTTCTCATAATCGTTTTCGTTCATGTTCTTCCGTTGCTCAAAGTCTAAATCAGATGTATGTCGTCCTTCGGCGTCCTGGATAAAGATTCGTCCGAACATTACTGCAGCAGTCCAAAAGAACTAGGAAACAACATTAGCTAGGATGATTTTCGTCAAATGCGTACCTACTCCTGCAAGAATAACGAGATAGTCGTCCCAATCATAGTTTTTGTAGCCCACAAGCTTTGTGCGGCAAAACACGCGTGCGGCTATCATGACGATGCCAATAGCATAAAGGAGCCATATCTCGAGAACTTGTTGAGCTACTGTGTTCATCATATAAAAGCAATTGAAGGAAAGACGTTGGGAAATGAAATGAAAACGTTATTAATTGGTGATCTGGTTTGTATATTCTAGCAACATTTTCCGAGGCCAGTTTCGTTATTAACCTGAGGGCCATTATTGTTGCAGATATACAACATACTCCATCGCCTTGAGGATCAATTTTCGGGGCCAATGGATCCGATGTCCTGAGGGGTTCCTCTTTGTATGTTGAACTTCCTTTTTCTTAGACCGAAACGAGGCACCAGCACTCCGCTCTTTGCCTACATAGTGGATTCACACCGAGACAATCACTGCAGTTGTGCCCAGACAAGAAGCGTCCTCACTTAGTAACAAAGCATATTAGATGAGTAATATCACCCTCATCTTTTGCATACCGGTTTCGTTTCCGATCAGATTTGCGATATGCAGGAACAGTCAAGTGGAGAAGGGCAAGCAGCATGATTGTAGAGAGTTTCACACCGGTCAGTATGTGAATCGATAGCTGCACCGATGTAACATAAATAGCTTTATGAAACAAGGAACCGATCTATTGCAGTAATTATCAGACCATAAGCAAGAAATAATATCACGACTCTGTTCCCCATCTTGTAGCAAACAATACAAGCAAACGTACTGTGTTGATGATATTCACTAGGCAACTAGTGTGAATGGAGCTCATAAATAAAATGGACCAACAGTTCTTCTTGAAAATGAATATCCGAGCACCAATACAGTTCATCATTTTGAAAAGGGAAGATGGCTTGTTCTATGGAAATTCATATTTGAATCATAAATTGCCACTTGTCAGTTCTCACCTTTCCCCCTCTCCTTTGCCTCGTTGCTTTTTTGCCGGCCGGTAGAAAATATCCTTCTTGACTTGCGTCGCGGTCGTACAAGCTAAACCAAATCTGTCACCGTTTCTGATCATTCTGCCTCGCTTAGAAGAGTACATTGAAAAGATCCAAAGTCCACAGACATTCGCAGTGAAAGTGATCAGGATTGTGTACCTGCTTGGCGGTGTCGTCATTTCTTGCTGCGCCACTCCTCGTCTTACATCCACGGCGACAACAGGATAATCGAATCTTTTACCACTATTCCCATCATCATTTGTTCGAAACTAGTTTCACTTCTCAGTTGTAATGGCTACGGAAGGACAGTCAACCGAAGAGGTCAGCGGCCAAGCCGCGTTCTGGATCCTCACTTCACTGGCCGCGGCAGCAGTTGTCCTACCTTCTACCAGCAGTCGTATGATAGGTCGTGATATTTTCGGGGGCACCATTGATCTAGTGCGATGTGTTCCTGGAGTTGCCCTACTCGATGGAATCTGTGACCTAGTCCTGTTGTGTGAAAGCGCCTACAGAGTCCTCGAGGCACCCAAGTCGGCGGAAGGGCTACGGCGAGCTCTACCAAGCGTCAGTGTGGTTAGCGCTAAGCTGATGCTATCGGTCATCACTTTGTTCCCTCTGGCTATCAAGGCCTTCAGCTTGAAAGGTGTCCCAGCGACACAGTTCTGCGCCTTTTGTTTCTTTTTCGCTTCTAGTACCAGACTTCTGGTCGACCTATGTGGCTTAGAGCCCGAGGAACGATTTGTTCCCCCGAATGACGGAGATGACCCCCTAAGTGGCGGCCTTGAACTTATCGCGCTACTGTTACAGTTTCCCTTCGAACTTTGGATTTGGTACAAGATCGCCATCTCAGTCCAGCTCAACTTGTCAGAAGGGTTTTGCACTTTCATTACCTGCTTTTCGCTCGTGTGCATCATATTGTTAGCGATACAGTTGATTGTCTGGTTGCTTTACATGGCCTTTCGTCGGAGAATAGATATCTCGGATACACCACATATCGTCCCCGTTAGAGTGTTCTGGCTCTATCTCGCGGCTCTGCCAACAATCGAGAAGCCAGATAGACATGAAGACCATCAGTCAAAATCAGAACCCAGAATACCACCCGTACCTGTATCTATGAGAACATTGAATCAGGCTATAGCGACGATGATTTGCGCAATTCTCTTAAGTATAACCGTGGCCAAGGCTTTAAGCTTGATCGGTAAATTGGTTGTCTCACAACTGGAAACCACAGAGCCATCAGGAGAAAGGCCAACAGATAATCTGCGACGGGACACAGAAGAAGGAAAGGAGGAAGAAAGGCCTTCTGTTGAACATTCAGGTATCCGGTTTGGGAGACTAGGTGTTATTGCTGATCGTTGGCTTATGCGACGTGTCTCCTTGGAATCAAAAGCCGATGTCACTATCACGGTGACGGTCTTCAATATGATCACGACAGTTTTATACTATCTTGTATACTTTGATGGAACCGGGACGGTCAATCCAGGATGGACAAGCATATTTGGCTAGCATATTGTCATAGTTAGTTAGCTTGCAAGGCTTCACGCACAGAGTTTCACTTTTGTGCCCTTTCAATTGTAAAGAGACATTATTACCGAAGAGCAAGCTATACATTGAAGTAGTCGTGAACTTTGATGTGCGCTGTGCACTGGCTATGAAGGAAACGTTGATTAATATTCAGAGACAACGTTAGATTCATCCAAAGCCATTTTTCTCAACTGTTTAGAGTTGAAAACCATGAAGGAATGTTTATCACAAACGTCTTAGGAGAATATATGTACTGCTGAGCTCCTAATAGAAGTTTTTGTCATGATGGACATCTAGGTATTCAACACGGCTTTTCATGAATCGGGACCAATCTACAGTATCAGATATATTACGTCGAAAGAGATGGATAACAGATAGGCAAGCGTAGTTTTACATCCCAATGGAAGTATCATGCCATTTTACACAACCGTTTATTTGGTATGTTGAGCTGTCAAAGCCCTGTCGTGAATCACGTCAAGGCAGAAGTATAAGAGACGAGTTATCTTTTAGCCTAGTCCACTTTCTTTCCTTACATTAACACAGGCATCATACTAGAAATATATCAGTACTATAAACTACATCAACAAGACGACTAGCACTCACTATTTCATGAGGGAACATCTAACAAAATGTGCCATCTTACCTATACAAACAATGTCTGTGCTCGGTGCGGCCGTTGGTTATCTGGAGAGTGGGACATCAATCGATGTAGAGACGCCAGATCTCGATCACGAGACGTAAACGATCGTTATTCAGATGAAAAATGCACTGAGAGCGAAAAGACCAAAAGGCTGAGTTGGCAGTATTGTTGGTCATGTGTTGGCGATTACAATGAATGGTTGAGACGGCGGCAACAGGAGTAGAGACGTAGCGAGGTACTATGAAGGATAATTACTCATATATGTAAAAAAATGAATAAATCTTTTAAGTAATCTGGGTTTAACATAAACTTGACAAACCAAGTCCCTGTAGACAGGTCTCTAACATGTGGAAGAAACTTCTCATCAACCAATTCATGGTACCTTAAGCCTTCGCCGAGACAACTTTGGCACCTTCTGTCTTTGTTCCATTGACGGGTTTGAACAACCCACCGCCAGTTGACACGTAGTAAGTATCCCTATCTTGCTTTGTACGGCCAAATGCCACAGCAGTTGAGCCAGCAACGGTCATCTCGCCGGTGCCACCAAGCACAATTCGTGATTTCCCAGACTTAACATCCACAAAGACGATAGAATTATCCGAGTTACTCGCGATATATATGTTTCCATGCGAGTCAATCGCGAAGTCGTCGAGAAATTCTACAACTTTGGATAAGACGGCAACTAGCTGTGGCTTGGACCCCTTGACCGGGTAGCCATCCCCTGTGATAGCGATTCGGTAGATCTTGACGGCGTTGGAATTGGAGAAGTAGAGGTATTCATGACGAATCTTGATACCGTTGATACCAAAAGCATTGGCGGCGATTGGAGCCATCTCGTCAAACACAAAGGCGGTGTCATCAAACACGCCAGTTGATATATCGAGGCGGCCGACAAACCCCTTTACCGAGTCAGACACAAGGACTGCGTTGGGGACCCCTGGAATTGCCTCCACGCCATTGAGGAAAGTGCTCTTCTCTGTCATGTCGCTAATCTTCCTGACCTTTACCTTGGCTTTGTTCTTTTCACGGTGGAACTCCAAGGCAAAGGCTTTGAATGTACCTGGTATCAAATTGCTGAGCCCCGTAGCGTTGCTGCCCACAAAGACGAATGTCTCGGGCTTTCCTGGAGTCGGAGATAGCTCTGTGATACCCAGAATGCCCTGGATCGAGGGAATGGTGACCAGCTCTTCCAGTCCCCCAGCACAAGATGCTGGATCAACGATAGTGTAGATACTGGCTGTGGGCCAGAGCTCTGTCACCAGTAGATCTCCATTAGGGCGGACAGCAATGTTCTCAAGCCAAGTACCAAGAGATAACTGTCCAATTGTCTTGGCAGGAGGAGGATGCGCCAGCCCAAGAAATGGAGTGAGGCAGAGAAGAAGGAATGACTTCAACATCTTGGTAGTTTGAGTCTTCAGTCGGCAACTAGAAAGAATGAATGGATAGAGGCTATTCCAGGTAAGAAACAGCAGAGGTGACGGCATGTTATATCCATCATTATCCCAGGCTATGAGAGACCACGGTGCTCCAAGAACAAATGAGATAACGCAGTCTTCGTATAGCGAGATCGATTGCTAACCGATCAGGAAACTGATGCAGGATTAGTCAAATGATTGCAGATTCATAGTCTAAATGCTCTCCGTGGAGCAGCACCGTGGAGGCTTAGTGATGCTGCTGAATAATTATTCAGCTACTTAGTCAACCTTAGTCAGTCTTGATCTGCGATTGGTGGGCTCAGGTTGCCTGTCTGAAAGCAAATTGCAGTGTCGGGAACCGCCTGTGATAATACGTGATGGGATATCAGTCAAGATACGAGTAAGCGATTTAACTGATTATCAATTTCTTTTCAATGAGGAACCTTGTTGTAGACTGGCTGTCGTACTCTCGTCGATTGTGCACTCTAAACTTCTTGGTACTCATCGGGAAGTCAATCGATTTTCCCCATGAAAGTGTGCATTGACATACCCATACGAAGACTTAAAATATTTCAAATTATATGATTCTGCGCCTACGCAGTTAGCCAGAACTCATCATAACGATCAAACTGGTTAATGCCAGGTCTCTCAAGATAAGAGCCAGTACCCAAGTCCTTCGCTCGAGCATGACAAAGTAACCGGACATTTTATCGCTGGTTTACATGGACTGTGACATAGAAAGCCTAACTTGGAAGGTGGCTTTCCAGGATAACAAGCATCTGTAGGCTCAATAACACCCAGCTCACCGTAGACAGCGTTGCGAGACGAGATTGTCCAGAGTGAACTCGTAAGTTTCATGCTTCCAGATCAAAACATTAGCTCCATTCTAACAGTTTAGACTTCGTATTAAAGCAGCTTGATGATCATTTGGGGTTAGCATTGTGATCTCGAGACACAGAAATGGTTAACATGCAGCAAGCCAAAAGCCACAGTTGGTATGTAAGCAGTTAGACTACCCCGCGATGAGGTGGATCAAGGCATAATAGGCATAGTTCCAGTGGAAGAGAAGGGGGCGCCACTGGTTGGAATTGGTATCACAGCCTGCCTACCAACTATCTTGGGCATCTGCTGTGTGCGTAGAAGAGGCTGGTATTATTATGTGCAAGTCGAACATGTGGGAATGTAGCTTACCAAATTCGCGTGCAGTGATACAGAACAAAGACTAGGTTATGGGAGGCTGATGATTTATTGAGGCATGCATGCTTTCCCTAATTTAGAAGTCGGTTAATGTCTGACATTGCAACATGACGAGCTCCGAGTGCAGACCCTACAGGCGCGCCCTTCGTCTGACCGGTGTCTTGTAGGATGACGTCGTATTGGTTCCCAAATCTAACGAACTCTAGGACATACGTTTGTTATAAAACTCCCGGGAATATCCAAATGGGTTTTCAACAAGTCTATGTTACTTGATAAAACACAGCAGACCATGACATCCACAGGAACAATCACAAATAAAATGCCATTGGCCAGTCCTGGCGTTCTCACACACCAGAATGAGTCGATCGAAATGTCGACCATACGTCCAGCCACGATAGACTCTTCAAAAGACAACCCATTAGTGGAGGACGAGGTTCCTGATCATGCAACAAGCGCCATTCCGGATGGCGGATATGGCTGGACGATAGTAGCTTCATGCTTCATTCTTCTATTCTGGATCAATGGGTACACTACAGCCTGGGGCGTGTTACAAGCTGCCATCGTCCAGTCGCCCCGGCTGCACACCAACATCCGCACCATTACCTTCGTTGGCAGCTTATACATGGCATGCATGGTTGCATTTGGCTTGGCTTCAGTCAGATTATCGAGACAATTCGGCATTCGATACACTAGCCTAACAGCGACTATTCTGTTTGGTGCCGGCTTGATTATCACCAGTTTCACTCTAGAGCATCTTGCAGGCCTGTTTTGTGTAGCCGGATTACTTGTTGGTCTATCAACATCTCTGCTGTACACAGCTACGAACACGCTCCCTGTGCAATGGTTTAGCAGCAAACTCGGCACAGCGAACGGAATAGTCAAAGCTGGAGGTGGTGTCGGAGCCACAATCCTCCCCTTGGCGACACAAGCCATGATCGATAAAGTCGGGTTGCAATGGACTTTTAGGATTCTTGGATTCTCTATCCTCGCCACAGGAATTCCCTCGGCGTTGTTTCTCAAGGACTTTATCCGGAACAATTCAACATCTCGATTTGACTGGTCACAGTTAAAGAGCATGCCCTTTCTCACACTGGCCATGGCAGGAGCTGTTGGAGTGTTTGCCTTGTTCGTTCCCCCATTTTTCCTGCCTGTCTTTGCTAGGTCTATCGGTCTATCTGCTTCAACGGGAGCGGGGTTGGTCGCAGGCTTTGGTGCGTCGACGGCTGTTGGACGGTTTGCTGGTGGTTGGGTTTGTGACAAGATTGGTGCCTTGAATGCTCTGGCTCTGGCGGCTTCGATCAACAGCGTGTCTATGCTAGCCATCTGGCCAGTCAGCTCTTCATTGCCGCCGCTTTTTGTGTTTGCTATCATTAACGGTTGTGCAAACGGGAGCTTTTTCGTGGCGTTGCCGACAGCAGTAGCGACGCTTGCTCCAGGATCTGCTGCAGCATCAATCAGCTTGATGACCTCTTTCTGGACTCCAGGTTACTTGATGGGTGCACCTATTGCCGGTATTCTGATTGACTCACAACATGCATCAGAAGCCTCTTCTATCGAACCATACAGAGCGGCCATTTTTTATGCAGCTGGTGTTGGATCTCTTGCTACTTTATTGGTCATTATTTCTCGAATGTTGCTAAGTAAGAAGCTGATCAAGAGGCTGTGAGAATGTGGAAAACATGGAGAGGATCAATCAAAAATTGGTTCCGGAGCACAGCTTAGATGAAAACAAAAATCGGTTTGAAAGCGCATTTGCGGTTTAGGCAACCTCGAACTCTGGTCTGTCGTAACGTGTTTTGGGCTAGTGTAGACGCTTCATCACTTACCCTCGAGTCTCTGGAAGATGCCAGGGCCACTGTAATATATTTAGCTATGCGGCTTACTTTCTTGTGATTCCAAACAGAAAAACGTGGTCTCGTTACCCTGTACTAAGATGTATGCATCGACCTAGATGAGCCTATCAAATAGCGTGTAGAGTGTGTCATGCTTTGCTTACTCGTCTAGGCGTTTCGAATCGCAAAGCAGCAATTCCGAGACTCGCAGCCACATTCGAAATTAATCTGTAAAACGTAACCATTTAGTTCAGTCGATGGTAACTCGGCAGTTAGCAGTTGTCAAAGATAGCGGCTAGATAAAGTTACAGCCCCCTAATTTTGCCAATCAATGTGCATGACGTGGACAGGGTCTAGCCTGAACCGGTTACACGAGGTGTCTATCACCCTGAGCGCTGCAATATCGCCAACTTGGCATCTGGAGTTTGAATCCTTCTAACCCTTCGCTCTAGAACAAGTAGGCAAGGCTGCCGGCTTGGTGCCTTGTCTGAGCCCCATGATCTGGCTGACTCTCAACCAAAGAGAACGATCGTGGACGTCATTGTATGTGGTGCAATTCTTTTTTTGGTCAAGCTACTGTCTACTTTTACGCGATCATGCGTTAGTGCTCACACCGACGCTGCCGGACGGCCGCGCTGAAAGCTTGTTGGGTGTCACTGCCTCGACCCTAATATCAATCCCTGCATATGGAACGTGGGCTAGAAAATGCAAAATGTTTGTTTATATGAACCATGCCTCGCTTTGAACATCCTAATTTCCTTTACCATCGATACTGCTACGGCAAGATGTTGTTTCGTTTTCTGGCCTTACTGCCGTTTCTGGCTGGAGCATTCGCCGACTACAAGATACACGATGACACTTTCACGCCTGACTACGTCCTAGAAGCTACTCAAGATGATATCAAGATCAATTGCAAGTCAAGATCGTCCATCATATTCAATGGTACCTCTCCTGGACCGACAATCTACCTCCAAGAGGAACAAACAACCTGGATTCGTGTCTACAATAGGATTCCGGACAACAACGTCACAGTTGTAAGCTTGCATCTACTTGCTCTTCCCTTCAAAGCTGACACCATAAGCACTGGCATGGTCTGAGTCAGCGAGCAGCACCCTTCTCTGACGGTACTCCCCTCGTCAGCCAATGGCCCATCCCGGCCGGGCAGTTCTTCGATTACGAGATTCGACCACAGCTTGGAGACGCAGGATCCTACTTTTACCATTCCCATGTCGGCTTTCAGATCTTGACTGCTTACGGGGCATTGATAGTCCGAGACGCCGAGAAGCCAGAGTACAAGTACGATGGAGATATTCCTCTTATGGTGGGCGACAACTATGCTGCTGAGGATGAAGTGATAGAAGAAGGCTTGCTTGCGGATCCTTTCAAGTGGTCTGGAGAGCCTCAGTCTATCACCATCCAGGGAAATAGCGGCAACAAGAGTTTCTATGAAGCACAAGACTCGAGCTGTATGCCTCACGTTATTCATGTTGACCCAGGCAAAGTCTATCGGCTTCGATTCATTAGCTCCACAGCTTTGTCTATGATTAAGCTAGGCATTGAAGATCACAACAACTTCACAGTGATTGAGGCAGACGGGTCATACACAAAGCCTGCTCACATTGATCATGTCCAAGTGTCATCCGGTCAGCGCTTTAGTTATCTCATGAAAACTAAAACGTCGAAAGAGGTTTGCGGGAGCGGGAAGTCGCAGTTTTGGATCCGGTACGAAAGTCGCGATCGACCGCAAGTTATCAGTGGTTACGCCCTACTCAAGTACAAGTGTGGCAAAGTCCAACATCTTCCAAAATCACTTCCCAAGACCTCACCCATCGAACTATCCAACAGCACTTCTGACTATCTGGAATATGCTCTGGAAGGGCTGTCAGAAAAGAACAACAGAATGTTCCCTAGGTTGTCAGAGGTTACGAGAACTGTTACTATTCAAGTAAACCAGATTCTAACCACCGGCGCCTATGAAAACGGAACCTTAAATGGCACGGTAGCCTGGGCGTAAGTAACAACACGTATAACAATTTGTCACACTCCACTAACAGCGAGCAGCCAGAATGGCCTACCTTGGAAAGAAAGTGTCCAGGCCGAGCGTCACCAAGTTCCATATCTCATCCAAGTCTATGAGAATGGCACGACTCCAAACTATACCCTTGCTCTGGAGCATCATGGTTTTGATCCAGAGACCAAGGCATTTCCCGCCGAGGTCGGTGAAGTTTTGGACATAGTATGGGAGAACAACAATGGTCCTACAGGTGGCTGGGACTTTCACCCTATGCATGTGCATGGATACCATGTATATGATCTTGGCTCTGGTAATGGTACCTACAACGCGACCGAGAACGAAGCACATTTCGACAACTTCACTCCTGTTCTCCGGGACTCAACGAATCTCTATAGATATGCTGTCAAGGGTGTTCCGCATCACACTGCTGGCTGGAGAGCGTGGCGCATTCGCATCACTGAGGAAAACATTGGTGCCTGGATGATGCATTGCCATATCGCCCAGCATCAGGTCATGGGCATGGCCACTGTTTGGGTGTTTGGTAATGCAACGGAGATTCGTGGCAAGTTCCCTGCTCCGCCGTATACCCAGGGATATCTGAACTATGGTGGAAGTGCTTATGGAAGTGAGGATAGTCAACCTTGGGTGAACCATTACTTCAGTAGCGAAGGTAATTAGGATGCATCAGGTTTATAGACCAAGCCAGCGTTTGTTAAGAGAATACAACTTGGATATCATTTACCCCACTGGCTACTCAGAAATCATCAATGTAGGGTCCAAGCAGATTTACCAGATCCTCAACGCTTTGCTTGTCATATCCCAGCGATGACATAAGTTGACTTGGCCAAGAAGTCTTCTTTGACGGTGACTTTGTAGGAGGTAACAAAACGGAGTCTATCAGATGAATAACACCATCCATCAAAATAATATCGGCTGTTGAAACGGGGACATAATCGTGACTCGTGCCCTGAACCCCACGGCCGTTGAGAATATTCAGGCGACACTTTTTGGTAGCCTTCCGGCTTTCAACCTGCAGAGAAAGGTTGCTGTGCAAGGTTGGTAGATCGAGCTGGATTATATGTGGTCAGCTCTGAGTCAAATCTATCAATCTGGCATGTTTTTTTCACCTTATGAGAGTCTTTTGTATCAGCTTGACTCAAATCAATCAATTCGGCTCCATTATGAGGCCAGTAAGTGTCACTAAATAGTGTTTTGTTGGCCACGACGTGATACTTCAGCAGAGCTCGAAGATAAGGTCTACCTCCGTGACTGAAGAGGAACTTGGTTACTTTTTTCCCAAGACGATCAAACGCGGCATTGGTTGGAGCAAAGATAGTTTGAGACACATGCGCGTTAGTGTCATAGATACCCTCGGATAGTTTTGAGGCTTCCAACCCTCGTCGCAGCCTTGAAAGCTCTGGTCGGGTACGAAGGGCATGAGCAGTGGAGTTGGGGAGTTCCATTACAGTGTCAATGTGATGGATGAACCCATTGACGGCGATTGATTGAGACTTGTTCAAGGGGAGTAGTCGAGCCACGTGATTGAGGGTAAGCTCATTCTTGTCCTGCTGTACACTAATACGTTGTTTATAAGTGAAAAATATGTCTCCATTGACAAATGACGAGACTGTGCCCATTATCGGGAGGCGCTCAGCTGGTACTGGCCCGGGTCCCATGTGGCATCCAGCGATGAACAAGCCGAAGAATGGTGGTGGATCAGGTGGAAAATAAAAGGAATCGAAAGCCTCATTGACAGGGGCATAGACAGTGAAGCGAGCCTGTGGTGCTGAGAGACCACGGACTATATCAGGCAATTTGCCCACAATCTCGACAAATTTGGAAACGCGGTCATCGCTACTCAAGACTTCCCAGACAGTGAGATTTGTCTCGTGATGAGCTTCATGTAACGCTGGGGCAGGTGTAATTTGTGATGTGCTGTACCATTTGAGGACAAGATATTGTATAAGCAGGGGAATTGATATGATGAACGCAAGCGCTCTGAGCGCTCTCCAGAGTGAAGGTGTTTTCTTAGCCATTGTCGCCAATTTGCCCACAGAGTGAATGCACAGACGTTGCTGCTATCAATTAGAGCATATAAAGTATTCTCGATCACCAACGGTTAGCCAAGCCAGTCAACCCGACCGTTCGGGCCGTAGCACGGGGTGGGGCATCGGGACCCGATACATGTCCCGAGACAAGCGACGTTGACTCGGGATTGTAATCGCCACGATGCAGATCATCTATCTGCACCAAGAAATAGTTTAGTACAACAAAAAACAAAGACTATGAGTAAGAAAAATAATCCTCTTAGAAATCGATTTGCAGTTGGTCAAGTTTGCTCGATTTTCGTACCATTTGAACCAATAGCTCCAAAGTATGCATACTTCTCCACGTCTAACAACCCTATTACTAGCAGGGGTGTTCTCAACATTCGTGGCCAGTACCCTTGTTAAACATGACTGGACCATTACATGGGAACCAGGAGCGCCCAATGGCCAAGAGAGGAACATGATCAAGATTAATGGCCAATTTCCAGGACCAACCATCCTCTGCGATGAAGACGATGACATTGAGGTCACGGTTCATAACCGAATGCCATTCAACACTACTGTTCACTGGCATGGACTTGAGTAAGTAGGAAGTTTCACAGGCATATCCAGTATAGATGGGTTAACTGTATCAGGATGCTCGGAACGCCTTGGTCAGACGGGACCCCAGGCATGTCCCAGAAACCAATAGAGATGGGCCAAAGCTTCATCTATCGATTTAAAGCCTCACCAGCAGGAACACATTGGTACCATTCTCACTCACGCGCTACTGTTCTCGATGGGCTTTATGGGCCTATTTTCATCAGGTACATTTGATACGAGTTGACTACACTATGTTTGATGCTAAGGAGTACGCCAGGCGAAAGTCAGATGTCCCGGCACCGTGGCATCTTATCAGCGAGGATCAGCGTCATATTGACGCAATGAAGCGTGCAGTTGTCGACCCCAAACTGGTCATGGTGTCCGATTGGACCCGTTTCATGTCTTGGGAGTACATGGCTGCTGAGGAGAGCTCTGGAATGGCGATCTTGTAAGTTGTTGCTACATGATGAAGTATCTATGGCTTGACTTGACATACAAAAACATAGCTGCTCGGACAGTATCCTCGTAAACGGGAAAGGAAGTTTGTATTGTCCTGACGTCGATATGTTGATCAACCACACCAGCACGTACATGAAGTATGGATTGTATCCTCGACAAGTCAATGATAAGGGGTAAGTGAAATTAGATCTAAATATCCAGTGGTATGCTGCTGACTGATCAAGGTGCTTTCCATTTATGAGATCAACCCAAGGCCCATACTTGACCACTGGAAAACCAGAGACGATTCCGCTACATCTACAACATGGCTGCACACCAGCTGAGGGTGCCAACGAGACAATAGTTGTAGACTCAGCAGACGAATGGGTCAGCCTCAATTTCATTGGAGGCGCAACATTCAAGACCATCGTCTTCTCTGTTGACGAACATGACATGTGGGTCTATGAAGTTGATGGACACTATATAGTCCCACAACGCGTCAACACGGTACACATGTACGCAGGCGAGCGCTATGCCGTTATGATCAAGCTTGATAAGATAGCCAAAGACTATACTATCCGTGTCGCAGACAGCGGCCTCACCCAAGTCATCTCGGCATTCGCTACACTTCGATACAAAGGCGGTGTTCAAGGAGGCGAGAGTCAGGGGGTGATTGACTACGGTGGCCAGAACAGTACCAAAGACGGATCTGTCATTACACTAGATCGTGATCACCTTCCACCTTATCCCCCCAATCCACCAGCACGCAAGGCAGATGTAATGCATGTCCTTTCAACGCATAGATGGAAAAGCGCTTGGCAGTATACCATGTCTGGACATGGCATGTACGAAGAAGACCGCAGCGCATATGGACCTCTTCTGTATGATCCTCATTCAGCGGACGCGATGGACGAAGGTCTTGTCATTCGCACAAAGAATGGAAGCTGGGTTGATCTGGTACTCCAGGTTGGTTCAATGCCAGGTCAGCCCCAGGAGTTTCCTCACATGATGCATAAGCATACGGGGAAAACGTGGCAGATTGGTTCCGGGCTGGGGATCTGGAACTATTCCTCCGTCGAAGAAGCCATCGCTGCTGAGCCGCATAACTTCGATCTTGATACACCCAAGTGGAGGGATACTTTTGTTACCTCTTTCGACGGTTCGGCATGGATCGTACTGCGGTATCAGGTCACAAATCCTGGGCCTTGGCTTTTTCACTGTCATATCGAAACACATTTATCTGGTGGCATGGCGGTTGCAATTCTGGATGGTATCGATGTTTGGCCTCAGATTCCTCTTGAGTACGGACCTGATCAGCGGGGCTTTATGCCGGGCACGCTTCCTGAGTTGGAGAGTGGGGGGCAACATGGTTCAGTACAAAAGCAATGTCCGTTGCTGGCAGTTTCTCCTAGTGGCGGCTCTAAGAACAATGCAGATGAAACGTCGGCCAGTGACTCGCGCTGGGAGACTTTGATCCGTGGCTTGATTCAGGTGTTGCAGGGTTGGCTTTCCAGTGAAGGAAGTACTAGTTCGTCTTAGTCTAGTTAGTCACAAAAGAATGTTGCAAAACAGTTGGTCTTCTCTTTTTTGTTTGTGAATGTATCCTGGCATTTACTCATCCAGAACAACGGGCGGATGCACTGAGGAATACTTTCAAGACAAGGACAACCACAGATTGAGTAACACAATAGACTCAAACAGATAAAATCGACAAAGGTGGAATTAAGTTCTTGGACTCTTCATCAGTGCACAAAGTATTTCGATACCACTCAGTCATTCCTAGTGGACAATGCAACTACTTCAAATTTCTGCCATCAATATCTACCTATGAAAGTTCAGGTGCCACCATAGCTAGATAATGCCTCCTTCCCCATAACCCTTTGCTCTTCATCTTTAACCCGAACACGTACGCAACAAGAATCAATCCATAGGTCCAAATCTCGATTCCCGATCAGCATTCATAGCAATGATCGCATCTCTCGCTCCTGGCCAAGTCTTTCGCTTACCCGGGAACACGCGGTAGGCATGGGGACTGAGTAGGCCATCCATGAGAATGTTGCAAAACTTGCGATCGCGTAACCAAAAGTTCCATCCCTTCATAGTGTACCCGAGATGTTCTGGCAAGCCTGAACCAATTACTCGGTCAACCCATTCCATCCACTCCGACGGCTTGACAATGGAAGGCGTAACAGGTCCTTTCTTGGCGAGCTCAATAACCCAGGCATGCTGATCATCGACTTGTTTGTTCATCTCTGCTTGAGATGGGAAACCGGAGGGATCTTTCCATAGCTGTGCGACAGCCATGCTGGCAAGGTCAAACATGAAAAACGCGGGGTTCATGAAGGACAGATGCCCTATGAAAGCGAGAGTCTTTGGGTGGTCGAGACTAAAAATGTTCTGGTACAGTCTTGGTAGTGGTCGACCCGTGAAGCCCCGTGATTTTTGCCAATCTGTGGTTGTGGCTCGACATGGATCTGCATCCACACCAACAACCGAATAGTCCACAGTAAAACCTGTACAAAACAAGATAGCGTCTACCTCATACTGTTGACCATCACTTGTCTCGACTGTATTCTCGTCGATGACACGAGCTAGTCCATGCGTGCTAATGATAGAACCCTTCTCTAGATATGGGATCAACTGGTCGTTGACTAGAGGACGCTGGTTAGTGATCGATGGGGCAGGGTCAAAGCGCCATTCTGGCTTGAGGTCAAAGGTATTGTGAACAAGCTTTCCAATGACGCTATTCATTGTTTTCTCCCAAAGGCTTGGCGTATAACGATTCATCAAGTTGAGCATCACGTACTTGCGATAGGTTCGCACGTGGTCTACCGGCTTGCCCTTAACCCATCTCGGGACCTGGAATCTTTAATCAGTCTCTCGTTCCTTGACAGAACACATCTTGCCCAGAACTTACAATGATGGCACCGTGCCGATGTGCGAGGTAAACCTGATCAGCGATAGGAGCCAACTCGGTTGCCATGTCAGCTGCAGTGTTGCCGAAGCCAAGAACCATAACCCTCTTCCCGGCAAGCACTTCGGGACTATCACAGTGTTAGAAACGGAATATATTCGTCGCCGAAGGATAATCAGCTTACTTCTTAAAAGACATTGAGTGTTCTACGAATCCTTTGAACATCTCAATGCCTTCGATCTTAGGCCTAGAAGGTATCTGATCTGCTCCCATTGCAAAGACGACCTTGTCAAACCATTCCATATGCGGCTCTGGAGAGTCGGGTGTAGACAGTGATAGGCGCCATTGCTGCTTCTTTTCGTCATATCTAGCGCCATGGAAGCTGGTGCGAAGTCGACAATGTTTCAAAAGTCCAAAGTGCTTGGCATAGTCTTGAAGGTATTTATCAATACCCTCCGCAGGGATGAAGTCGGGGCTGTCTGTTAAAGGTCAGTCCATGTGTTAATCAGTAAATGCTCAGCAAAGGTGCTATACCTTCAGGGAAAGGGAAATCTGTAAAGCATCCTCGTTGCTTAGAACCATTGGACAGCGTGCCTATTCCCGTATAATTAGTATCACTTTAGATATAAACAGGTGATACATTTACTTCTCATCACAGTCAGTTTGTTTCCTTCGTCAAAATGCCACAGACCTCCAACGTAGTCATTCCGATCGAGTCCCACCGCATCAAATCCTTCCTCTCGGAGGTTCTTGAGAGTTACGAGGCCCAGGGCACCCAAGCCTACCACAGCAACTGTAGGGGCGGGCATGGTGAGTAAAAGAGGCTTTTTGGTCGATGAGATTGATGGTCTTGGAAAACCCAAGTCCGAAAAGACCGATTAATCCGTGTTAATTAGTGGAAGATTAATATGTTGCTTGTGGTCTATTGTCTGACATGACATGTTTCTCACACACAATGTAATTTCCACGGATGCAGTGATGCTACATCTGACAATTGATGGTCATCGCCTCTCGGGTCGGAGTGGGTCAGCATTTCGGGCTCGGGAATCGTGTTGCAGGGTCTAGTCCGAACCCCGTAGGTAGTCGGTGCGAGTAGTATATACTCGCTGGAGAACGAATGATTTAGGTGCTAAATAAAGTCTTATCAGAAAACAGGCCATCCGCTGTATGATCCCTGCAGTCGTCATTTTTTTACATTCCAAGTCCCTATCTCATCACCTGTACAAGCCATACTAGTTCAGAGAGTAGTCAGCACTCATTCAAGCTACCCACATAGACCCAGCAACAATGGGTTCAATCTCAGCCTCTCCATCCCTCATTACTGACCTTGCAAATGCTGTGTCCTCTGCAGCTAAAAACTTGGACACGCAGTTGCAGTCTCAAGGTCTTCCACAGCCATCTTTTGCAGCTGATGGCCCAACATACGTTGTTCCCAAGGATGCGCCTAAAGCAGCCCACGAAGCCCGTGTGGCGACCGCAGAGGCAGCTTTGAAACTTTTCAATCTTGTATCCGGGCCCAGCGAACTTCTACCAAACATGACAGCTAGTGTATGTAGTGGCCCTTCCATTTCTCTAGACGTTTGGCTAAAGTGGCTGTAACAGTATCACACTATCTTCGCCCTTCAATGGTTACACTATTTCAACGTATTTTCTCACATTCCTCTCGATGGCTCGGTATCATATGAAGCACTCGCTACCGAAGCCAACGTGCCGGAGTCTCTACTCAAGAGCGTTGCGCGCATGGCAATGACAAACAACATATTGGCGGAACCAACCACCGGTCAAGTCGCGCATACTGCCAATTCTGCCATGTTTCTGAAGTTTCCCAATACACGCGACTGGGCCTCATACATGTTCACTGCCTCTATTCCTACAGCTACTGCCATGGTTCAAGCTACAGAGAAGTGGCCAGGAAGCGTAAAGAAGACCGAGACAGCGTACAACGTTGCATTCGGTCACGATTTGCCCTTCTTTGATCATTTGTCGCAGAGCCCTGTCTTGACAAAGCAGTTCTCTGGATACATGAGAAGTGTGACTGACGGTCAAGGCATGGATCTCTCTCATCTTGTCAAAGGGTTTGACTGGACCAGCCTGCCCGAAAACTCACTCATTGTAGACGTAAGTAGCATCAGCGCCTTCAATAATTTCTAGAACAATTTTCTGATTTTCACAGATCGGCGGCTCTACAGGTCATGCAAGCTATGCTCTGGCCGCTGCCTATCCTCATCTCCGCTTCGAGGTACAAGACCTTCACGCCGTGGTCAACGGAGAAAAGGCTGCCAAGGAACATGAAGAAGCAGCAAAGAAACATGTTCTTAGCGCTGATGCTCGGGTGTCCTTCAAAGCACACAATTTCTTCGAATCACAGTCAACCAAAGACGCAACCGTTTACATGCTACGAATGATCATTCACGACTGGCCGGATGCTGAAGCAAAGACCATCCTGAGCAATCTTGTCCCGGCACTTGAGGCATCTAAAGCAACCCTCCTCATCATGGATACGGTTCTTCCATCCCCTGGAAGTATACCATCGGTGCGAGAGCGTGTCATCAGGACTCGTGACTTGACCATGCGCCAGGTTTTCAACGCAAAGGAGCGCGGTGTAGATGATTGGGAGGCGCTCTTACGCGAGGCAGATTCTAGGCTGACTTTGAAGAATGTGCGACAGCCGGAAGGAAGCAACATGTGCTTGTTGACCATCAGCTTGCAGGATGCTTAAAATTGTGTTTTCAAATGAGTGTAGTTGGCTCTCTAGCTAATTGACCGGCACTTCGCGCCTCTTGATTGTTTTTAGCGTCTACATCCGCTTGTTTATCAACATCACTATTAGCATAAACTTGGAATAACACGGCAATAACATATTTCGACTCACGACATACTTAGGCGTTGTCTGCTCAACCACTTCACTATCCTTTCAAACGCAATTTAAATTATCAGAGGCGACATTGTTCAGATTTTGAACATTTGTTACTGACTACTGATTTTTACGATGGTGGAATCCGTATATTTATTCTACAGGCATATTTCAATCTTTAGGGACAACCTTGCCATCATTGACAAATTCTTCAAAATACCCAACAGTCATACTAACCTCGTTAGTCAAATCATTCACATACACTGTTGCGATTGAAGAAAACTTACGTTGATCGCTTAGTATCAGCAAAATTTACATGATCCGGCGCAACTTTCTCGAGGAAGCGTGGATCTGCTTTCATACGCTGAAAGTCTAAGATATCCTTGAAAATGAACTGTACGATGCAATCATAGTCGGACTGATGGGAGAACTGAGGATCGTAGAGCTGATATAGCATTGGGCGGGTCTTTGTCGTGTTGTGTGTCATGGTGTAGCGAACAATGCCATACTCCTCCATCAAAGGGCTGACGAGTTTGGCGTGAACTTTGGTCATGTGGTGCCTATACTCTTCTTCACTAAGAGATGGCTTTTTGAAGGCCGTGATGGTCAAACAAATAAGGCTTTTGGGTTGGCTGGAGAGTGTGTCTCCATCCATGGTTTCCTGGGTATCACTATGCGGCGACATTATGAAGGTTGATGCTTGCTGGGTGAGAAACGAGATTGAAGCCGATAGATCAGTGGTAACTCAAGCTGCAGATAAGCACAGGATGATAAGAATCTGTATGGCTACCATCAACCAGAACTGTATCAGCTCAAGACCATAGGACTTGGACAATGACCCGAAGGACGAGAGATGACTCCTCGGCACTGCCAATCTGCACCGGGCTTGTTTCGGGGGTATCTGCATGGCGGCACCGAAGTGCGATGAAGCCCGAGTAGTCATTTCCGACGGACCCCGACCGACTCGATCCGAAGGCCGGTCAGCTTCATACAGCCCTTACCAATTCGAATGGATGATCTGCCTGGAACTTGGCTGTTTTAATCACTCAGCTGATCTCAGCCCCGAAACACGTGGAATTTCCCAATGTTTGTATGATTCTCTGTCGTCAACAAGCCACTTTGTATAGATAGTGTATCGGTTCTCACCGCTTCTCCTGTAACGCAACAACTTCTTGGAGTGCACATCACAACACCTTAGCTCATTTTCAGCTCATTCAACATGACTCCTCCATCCATGGTGGAGGTTTTCGTGTTTGGCGATCAAAGCACACGCTTTGCCCCTCCACTGACGGACCTGCTTCTCAAAGGCAACAGTCCATATTTGACACATTTTGTTGAACAAGTCCATGTACTGCTCAGGAAAGAAATCTCATCTTTGCCAGGGACCCAGCGGAAGCTTTTCCCAAACTTTGCCGATATCCAAGAACTCATATCCAAGTCAGACTGGAACAATGGTAATCCTGCTTTGACAAGTGCTCTGGCATGCTTCTATCACCTCTGTAGTTTCATCCAGTGAGTGATATGCCCAAGCATTCATTAATTAATCCTAACCGTCTAGCTTTTACGATGGACAAGGACGCACCTTTCCACCAGAAAACAGTCGCATCATTGGACTTTGCGTTGGTTCTCTCGCTGCCGCTGCTGTCAGTTGCTCTAGATCATTGAGTGAACTTGTATCAGCTGGCGTAGATGCTGTTCGCGTGGCCTTATATGTTGGGTTACGAGTATGGCGGACTACTTCCCTTTTTGACATACCAGACACACCCTCAACTGCTTGGTCTATAATTGTACCCGAGACAGCGCTACCAAGATCATCAGCTCAGGACCGATTAGACTCCTTTGTCAATGAATTGGTAAGTAATCATTCATCTTTCTGGTACTCGAAACAAGTATTTACTATGCTATAGGGGCTTGCTCGATCATCCGTTCCTTATATCAGCTCAGTTGCACATCATAACATGACCATCAGTGGCCCACCATCCGTTCTGGAAAGTTTCATTCACAGAATATCATCATCAACAAAAGATGCTCTTCCAGTCCCCATCTATGCTCCGTACCATGCCAGCCACCTTTACAGCCAGGACGATGTGGACGAGGTCCTCAGTCTGGCTGCACCTGCTTTCGCATCAGAGTCTATGATTCCACATATTTCAGGCAGCTCTGGAGAAGAGTTTCAACCAATAGACTATGCGAGCCTGCTTCATTGCTGTGTGACTGATATGCTCATACATCCACTGGACCTCACCAAGGTCTCGCAAGCAGTGGGTAGACTCCTCATGGATAGCTCATCGACTACACATCTCATATTGAGGCCTATAGCCACCGGCGTCTCGAACAGCATAATCTCTGCTTTGGAGCCAAAACTGGCAGAAAGATGCGCCGTGGACAACAGTATAGGTTCCTCAGCGACAAGTAACTCATCAACAGGTCAAGAGCCCGAGTCATTCAGCAAAGCCTCTAAAATCGCGATAGTAGCTATGTCTGGTCGTTTTCCAGATGCAGCTGATTTGGGAGAGTTTTGGGATCTCCTTTACCAAGGTCGCGATGTTCATCGGCACATACCTGAGGACCGTTTCAACGCAGAACTCCACTACGACGCCACTGGGCGACGCAAGAATACCAGCAAGGTCATGAATGGTTGCTTTATTGAGAAGCCAGGACTATTTGATGCCAGGTTCTTCAATATGTCTCCGAAAGAAGCTGAACAGTCAGATCCGGGCCAACGGATGGCTCTCGAGACAGCCTATGAGGCGCTCGAGATGGCTGGCTTTGTCCCCGATAGAACACCTTCGACTCAGCGGGATCGTGTAGGTGTGTTTTATGGGATGACTAGCGACGATTGGAGAGAGGTCAACAGCGGTCAAAATGTCGACACGTATTTTATTCCTGGTAAGTTGTTAGGTCTTACTCCAAGATGGTGCTGACTACAGACTCTAGGTGGCAATCGGGCTTTTACTCCTGGTAGACTCAATTACTTCTTCAAGTTCAGTGGACCTAGCGCCAGTGTCGATACAGCCTGCTCCTCCAGTCTTGCTGCTCTGCACTTGGCGTGTAATGCCCTATGGAGAAATGATTGCGACACAGCTATCGCTGGCGGAACCAACGTCATGACCAACCCTGATAACTTTGCTGGGTTAGATCGAGGTCACTTCCTGTCAAGGACCGGTAAGTCTCTCGCTAATGGTCAAAGGCTCCTTTCTCTTACTCTTACTAACTCTGGATCAGGCAACTGCAATACCTTTGATGATGATGCAGACGGATACTGTCGAGCTGATGGCGTCGGAACTGTCATACTGAAAAGACTTGAGGATGCGGAAGCTGATAATGACCCTATTCTTGGGGTCATCCTGGGAGCTTACACAAATCACTCTGCTGAAGCAGTATCCATCACCCGACCGCACGCCGGAGCCCAGGAATACATCTTTTCCAAGCTCCTCCGCGAATCGGGCGTCGACCCTTACAATGTCAGCTACATTGAGATGCACGGCACAGGCACGCAAGCCGGCGACGCAACCGAAATGGCGTCGGTTCTCAAGACCTTTGCTCCTACTAGTGGCCTTGGTGGTCGTTTGCCTCACCAGACCCTTCACCTAGGTTCAGTCAAGGCCAACGTCGGACACGGTGAATCTGCGTCAGGCATTGTTGCTCTAATCAAGACACTGCTTATGATGGAGAAGGACATGATCCCTCCACATTGTGGCATCAAGACTAAAATCAATCATCATTTTCCTACGGATCTCACGCAGCGCAATGTCCACATCGCTAAAACGCCAACATCTTGGACAAGATCGAGTCAGGGGAATGCACGCACTGCTTTTGTCAACAACTTTTCTGCCGCTGGTGGCAACTCAGCTGTGTTGCTGCAAGACGCTCCTCAATCATCGCTGGTTACGGACGTCTCAGATCCTCGCTCATTTCATGTTGTCGCCATGTCTGCTCGGTCGGCGGACTCCCTCAGAAGGAACCTCGTCAATCTCAAGGAGCTTGTAGAGAGCCAAGTTGACTCAGGCGATGAATTCCTCGGCAGGCTGTCCTATACTACGACCGCCAGACGTATTCATCATCAATTTCGAGCCTCGGTCACAGCTTCGAGTCGTGAGCAGCTGCTGAAAAGTCTCGACTCAGCTATCCAGAGACAAGACCTGAAGAGGGTTCCTGCCGTCGTCACTCCTATCGGCTTCGTGTTTAGCGGCCAGGGAGCCCAGTATCGTGGTATGGGCAAGGAGTACTTCACACATTTCACTGTCTTTCGCTCGGAGATCATGTCTTACGACAACATCGCTCGATCCCAGGGCTTCCCTTCCATCCTTCCACTAATCCGAGGGGAGGTGGAAGCGGATTCGCTAAGCCCTGTTGAGATACAGCTGGGCTTAACGTGCTTACAGATGGGACTAGCCAAGTTGTGGAAATCATTTGATATCGAGCCGAGCTTCGTTCTTGGTCACAGCTTGGGTCACTATGCTGCTTTGCAAGTTGCTGGTGTTCTTTCCGTCAATGACACCATTTATCTGACTGGAATGAGGGCACAGCTACTCGTGGATAAGTGTCAAGCAGGTAGCCACTCAATGCTGGCAGTGAGGGCATCATTGTTGCAGATCCAACAGTTCCTAGATGCCAATATTCACGAGGTTGCGTGTGTAAATGGGCCACGCGAAGTTGTCATCAGCGGACGAGTTGCCGACATCGACCAGCTGGTTGATCTCTTATCTGCTGATAACATCAAGGCCACACGCATCAAGGTGCCATTTGCCTTCCATTCAGCCCAAGTTGACCCAATTCTCTCGGACTTGGATACGGTGGCCTCGCGTGTCACCTTTCACTCCCCTCAGATTCCTGTCATCTGTGCGCTTGACAGCTCTGTCATCCACCCTGGAAATCATGGAGTGATCGGTCCGCTTCATCTACAGCGTCATTGTCGCGAGACAGTCAACTTCGAGGGCGCTCTACATGCTGCAGAGCGCGACAAGATAATTGCCAAGAACTCCACTCTTTGGATCGAGATTGGTCCTCACGTTGTTTGCTCTACATTTCTCAAGTCTAGTCTTGGCCCAGACACACCGACTATTGCGTCGCTTCGGCGAAATGAGGATTGTTGGAAGGTCTTGGCTGATGGTTTGAGTACTCTCTACAGCAGTGGGCTGTCGGTTGACTGGAACGAGTATCAACGTGACTTCAAGGCATCTCACCAGGTGCTACGCCTTCCTTCGTACAGCTGGGAGCACAAGAACTACTGGATCCAGTACAAGTACGATTGGTCCTTGACGAAAGGCAACCCTCCAACCGCTCCCAACAGTTCAATGGACGCAGTCTCAACTTTATCAACACCCTCAGTCCAGAAGGTCCTGCAGGAGACCTCTGATGGTCAGGTGTTGACCATTGTTGCTGAATCAGATCTTGCAAACCCTCAATTGGCAGAGGTCGCCCAGGGCCATCGGGTCAACGGCGTCAAAGTCTGCACCTCGTCCCTATATGCTGATGTTGGCTTGACGCTGGGTAAGTACATATTGGACAACTACCGCACCGACTTGGAAGGTTATGCGGTCAATGTTCACGGTATCGAGGTTCACAAACCACTTCTACTCAAAGAAGACGCTAAAGGTACACCTCAGGCTACGCCATTTCGCGTCGAAGTGCGATATCCTATCCAAAGCACTACAGCGCTGATGAGCATTTCCACTACTGGTCCCAACGGTCAACACATCAAACATCTTGACTGCGAGCTTCGACTCGAGCACCCATCACATTGGGAAGCTGAATGGGATCGCCAAGCCTACCTCATCAATCGCAGCGTCAACTACCTTCTCCAGCGATCCGCCCAGGGCATGGACAGCATGTTGGCAACTGGAATGATCTACAAGGTTTTCTCTTCCCTCGTCGACTATTCTGATGGTTACAAGGGTCTTCAAGAGGTTGTCTTGCATAGCCAAGAGCTCGAGGGAACAGCAAAAGTGCGGTTCCAAACTCCGCAAGGAGGCTTCGTTTGCAATCCCATGTGGATTGACAGCTGTGGTCAGACGACAGGCTTTCTTATGAACTGTCATCAAACGACACCCAACGATTATGTCTACGTCAATCATGGCTGGAAGTCAATGAGACTGGCCAAGGCGTTTCGTCAAGATGTTACGTATCGAACTTATATCCGGATGAGGCCTATCGACGGCACCAAGTTTGCCGGAGACCTATACATCCTTGATGAGGATGACACTATAGTCGGTGTTTATGGTGATATAACAGTGAGTTGCACGAACCATTCTCGATTACAATGCTAACGCCAGGAACAGTTTCAAGGATTGCCACGCCGGGTTCTCAACACAGTCTTGCCTTCTGCCAACACGGGTCCAGTTGATGCTCCTAGGGGTCGACGAGATCTGCCACCCTCAGGAATGGATAAATCTCCTATCCGAATTGGAGAAGGACCACCGACTTCAGCACCCACACAGCCAGCTCTGACGCTGCCATTCGCAGCTGATTCATCCATGAACACTCGATTGAGGCCGCTTCTACGCATTTTGTCGGAAGAGATCGGTCTCGGTCTTGATGTTCTTTCTAACGATGAACTCGACTTTGCGGACCATGGTGTCGACTCGCTTCTCTCGTTAACCATCACCGGTCGCATGCGTGAGGAATTGGGTCTTGACGTTGAATCTTCAGCATTCTTGACCTGTCCGACTTTGGGTAGCTTTAAAGCATTCCTAGGACTTTCCGAGCAGGATAACAAGAGCAGCTGTAGTAGTGATGGCAGTGGTAGGAGCAGTTCACCACCGGGTATTGAGTCTGGCGCCACCACACCACCGATGAGTGATGAGGAACAGGACAAAACAATCGACAAGCACTCGCTTCACCAGTTCCAAGCCACTTCAACGCTCCTACAGGGCAGTCCTAGCAGGGCTCGCTCGACTCTGTTCCTACTTCCAGATGGTTCGGGCTCTGCTACATCCTACGCTTCCCTCCCTCCTATTTCTCCAGGCGGCGATGTTGCTGTATACGGGTTGAACTGCCCATGGCTAAAGGACGCCGGTTACCTCGTCGAGTTTGGACTCAAAGGGCTGACAGAGCTCTATGTCAACGAGATACTCCGACGCAAGCCACAGGGTCCATACAACTTGGGAGGGTGGTCAGCCGGTGGAATTTGTGCCTATGAGGCTGCCTTGATTCTCACCAGAGCAGGACACGAAGTTCAGCGTCTTATCTTGCTTGATTCTCCCAATCCTGTCGGTCTCGAGAAGCTACCTCCTCGCTTGTACGATTTTCTGAATTCACAAAATGTCTTTGGATCGGACAACCCACACAGCACTGCAGGGACGAGTACCAAAGCTCCAGAATGGCTTCTTGCACATTTCCTTGCCTTTATTGATGCTCTGGATGCTTATGTTGCTGTACCTTGGGACTCTGGTCTTGTCGCTGGAGATGGTCTTGGATCACCACTTCCTCCACCACCACAGACATATATGCTGTGGGCGGAAGATGGAGTGTGTAAGAGCCCAGATGATAGTCGTCCAGAGTACCGAGATGACGACCCACGCGAGATGCGATGGCTGTTGGAGAACAGGACAAACTTTGGTCCAAATGGTTGGGAGGCGCTACTTGGTGGTAAGGAGGGTCTGTTTATGGAGCGAATTTCGAAGGCAAATCATTTTACAATGTTGAAGAGGGGACGGAATGCGAAATATGTCTCAGCATTCCTAGCTCGGGCCCTGGAAACTTAGACTTCGAGATGACCGGTAGAAGCAGAAGAGATGAAATTAGGAGGTCAGTTTGTGCCAGTCAGACTATGAGCTTAGTTCATTTGTTTTTGTATCCTGAAGGCAAAAGGTCGTTGTGTCTTCCACCCACTAGACTGGACATTTATTAGTCACGATGGGAAGGTCGATTTACGTGCTTCTGCTTTTCTTCAATTAATCTCAATGTTCGTTTGTCTTTCTAAATATGTAGATGATAGTATGGAATGTTTCTTGATTTTTTTTACAGTTACTCTTCCAAATCATTCCGGTAACCCAGTAGAACAAGAAGACTTGTTAATAATTTACCTCTTAGGCCTTGTTTATAAAGGACGAAAAATAAAAGGTCTCGTGGTCATCTCTCGCTCGTGCATCATATCCATTCCCATCCAATAGTTGCTGCCAAAAGTCCCAGTCAACATCAACACCCTTCATCATGTCCAAAATATCCTCCCCAGTGGCCATGCCCAAGTCCGCTCGTGAGACGAGGTCATCCATCATGCCTGAACCACCAGAATAACTATCTGGCGCTTCCTGTAGCTGAGGGAGGCTCTGTGGCGTAGCCGGCCCAGAAACGTCTGTGGTGGTCGAAGCTTGCTGAGAGGTTTCACCAGCCAGCGACGCTCGTGCATGAACAAGCCTAGTTATGCAAGATGGCTCACAAGGAACGGGCATCCCTCTCGTCCTGGCGGCTGTAACTCTCTGATCCCATGCTTTGAGAGTGATGTTGCCCAAAGCCCAGTATAGAGGGTCATCAGTATCTGAGATGAACGATGGGTGGTGCTCGTACACTTGGTCGATCACCTCCCACGCCGTATCAACAACTTGGCCTGCCGGACGACCAGACAAAGTGCTAATCAGAAGGACAAAGGTCTCGAATGGGAAGAAATTGGCAACGTGCCACAAGTAGCACTGTAGCGCTGGGGTCGAGTGTGCTAGAATGTCATAGCGTATGACTTCCAGACTGTTTTCAAGCAGCATATTGATTTGTTCGGCACTTAGATCAGAGGCCCTCTCGGGGCGGTGAATGGGATGATAAACCGAAAGACGTAGCTGACAGATAGCTGATCGTGCGAGGTATGCCGTCAAAAGATTGAGAGGAAGTTCTTTGTCCATGTTGCCGAGATATTTGTCCTCGATATGACGCTCTAGCTCATCTATGGCTTTGAAAAACTTGTCTTTGCCAGCGGCCGACGGCTGAGAATCGAAACCGAGTAGACACTTTTGTTGCATCATCCACACACCAATTTCGATGCGGACTTTGCAAAAAAGCATGTCAGTGGTGATGGGTGAAGGTAGCGGTACTGTGCTTGCCGATGGCACAAGGTCAGCGTCGCTCAAATTGATTGGTTGTTTAGTGTCGCCATAGAGCTGCATGTTTGGGTTCATGGATGCCCCCGTCAATTGCGAAGCCCGGCCATCAAGTATGACGATCTGCCACCAGACCCGACGTCGTAGTTCAGCTTCGAATGGGGGCAGGTCTTTGAGTGAACTTTCGCGATGAAGACCCATTCTCTGACCCATGCGTGTCGCAAGGCCTGTCAGGAGCCATAGAATATCATGGTCACAGATGTGACGCAGGGAAAGCTAAGAAATATTAGTATATCATTGACATGTTGTTATTGCTGGGTTTGGTACCTACCAGGTGAAGAGTGAAGGCTTGAAGTACCCTCAGATCTGTAGATCTCAGGAAATCGGCTTTGCTCAAAGCTACTTCGGTTGCGTCGCAGTATCGAGCTAGCAGATCCTTTCTAGGCTCGCCAAATCTACTACGGCATTCGTCATCTGTCAAAGAGACAACAGCAACGAGGTAGATGGAAAATATCAGAGCCTCTGTGGGGCTGGGGGTCGATAGCGGTTCAGAAAAGGTTTCAAGAATGTCTTTTTGAACTGTCGGGCCATGGAGGATTTTGGTCAGAGGATGGACGTTGTTGATGAAGACTTGCCACAGTTGGAATGAGTGTACGGCTGAAGGGTACTCAACCGAAGAAGACGTTGACTTTTGATGACCAAAGATGAGGTTTACTTCGGTTGACGGCATGTCAGTTCTTGCCTGTAGAGATAGACGCTCTGGATCTGGGCTGACATCTTTGCTTCGCATCTGCCAGAACAATAAAATAAGCCACTTTTTCTTGGTTTTCTCTTGATCGATACTTACCTCATCTCCCAGGGACTTCCATAATTTATTGCTAAATAATTGTTACTGGACACTCGACAAAAACAGAAATTGGTAGGGACATACTCTTCGACATAACGGCGCTGGTCTCCACTGAAGATAACCTGTCCATCACCACTAGGACCGCCCGTCTGAGCATTTGAAAGTCGTCGGTGGTTTAACCGGGTATTGCGCGCGTGAGAGGGCGACATACGCATGCGCAAGCATTCTTTACCGGTTCTGATACAATATGCACATGGAGTTTGGCCGTTGCATCTAATCTTTCGATGCTGGCAGGGAACGCATGAGTGTCCCCTGGTAATCTTTGTTTCTGCCATGTTTGTTTGAGGGTGATTGGGGAATTGTTTGTGTGAAAGAATAGAAGAAATGGTAGTACCAAAGAGTAGGTAGACTAGGCATAAGCCACTTTCTTTGTGGGTGGAATTGATTCCACCTGTTAGCGGATTGTTTCCTTAGTTTGTATACGATAAGATTGAATTAATTACCGAACAAATGAAAACTGTCAGATCATCACTAGTTAGAGTCAGGGACATGCCTGGTCTGCGACATGTCCGCCACCAACGATCAATTTTTTAGACCGAGCCAGTAATCGGAGACTATTGTTACCCTGTTCTTCCCCCGCGCGGGACCGCTCTCAGGGCTGAAGGAATCCTTCGGTCCCGAAACTTAAATTTGGCCTGTTTATACCCGACCCGCCTTTTGACACCGGCAGAGCGGTCCCGCGCTGGAGATGCTATTGACAGTGAAACATCTTCCATCGCCGAGATGAAGTCTTCCGCTCCGTTGTGAATTTTTCTTTCCCCCGTCCGGAGTCCATCATGTCCCGGCATGACTCTAGTATTTCAAGGCCCTTCTCCGACTGATATTTCTTCGGTTTTGTCATCCATCAACAACACTGTTCAATCCTTATTCATCATCACCTAACACCGACACTCCTTCATCCTCAATACCATGACAGACAAAGACAACACCAACGTGGAGAAGTTCGACAGAACGAACACTCCAACGCCCACCCCCAATGAAGCCCCGTCAGCATCCGAGCCGTCTGATTCCAAGCCTGAGGAAGCAGAGGATGAGTCCAAATACCCCCACGGCCTGAAGCTGGCTGTCATCATCCTCTCCAACATGGTGGCCATGTTCCTCGTCGCTTTGGACCGCACAATCATCGCAACCGCCATCCCTCGCATCACCGATGACTTCAAAGCCCTTGGTGATATCAGTTGGTACGCCAGCGCTTATCTCATCACCAGCTCTGCTACACAGCTTCTCTGGGGCCGCATTTTTACCTTCTACCCAACCAAAACGGTCTACCTTGTTGCTATTTTCCTTTTTGAACTCGGTTCCCTTCTCTGTGGTGTGGCACCTAACTCGGTCGCTTTCATCATCGGACGCGCCATTGCTGGCGCAGGTTCTGCGGGTATCTACTCTGGCTCTACTATCCTCATCACCACCGTTACACCTCTTTCCAAACGTGCTGGATATGTAGGTATGATGGGGGCGGTCTTTGGCATTGCTTCCGTCATCGCGCCCTTGATCGGAGGAGCCTTTACTGATCACGTCACTTGGCGATGGTGCTTTTACATCAAGTGAGTCTTTCTCCCTCTTCACCTTTAGGCTAAAACAATACTGACTACTTCTTTTCCAGTCTTCCCGTAGGAGGAGCAGCTGTGGCTTGCCTTATCCTTCTCTTCCCCAACTTTCCCACCAATGAATCCGTCTCGATCAAACAGCAGATTAAGCAACTCGATCCATGGGGAAACCTCGTCTTCCTCCCTGGAGTTATCTGCCTCATCCTCGCCCTCCAGTGGGGTGGTGAGAAATACTCCTGGGACGAGGGCCGCATCATTGCACTTCTCGTGTTGGCCTGTGTGCTTCTCATTGCATTTGTTGGCATCCAGATCTGGCAACAAGAGAACGCCACCGTTCCACCTCGTTTGTTCAAGATCCGCAACGTGTGGCTCGGTACAATCTTTGCTTTCTGTCTTGGATCTGTTCTCATTGTTTTCTTGATTGCCCTACCCATCTGGTTCCAAGGTATTCGAGGCACAGATGCTATCACCTCTGGTATCGACACGCTCCCTCTTGTCCTGTCACTCGTCTTTGGCGCAATCGTCTCTGGTGGTGCCATCAACGGCATCGGCTGGTTCAACCCCGTCTTCTTCTCGTCCGTTATATTCATGTCAGTCGGCGGCGGTCTCATCACCACCTTTGTTGTTGACACGCCCACCCGCACTTGGATCGGATATCAGATCATCCTCGGTCTCGGTATTGGCCAGGGTATGCAGCTTGCTAGCTTGGGAGCTCAAGTTGCTGTCAAGCAGAGTGATGTGCCTACGGGCGTATCTCTAATGTTCTTTGCCCAGTCCCTTGGTGGTTCAATCCTTGTCTGTGTTGCCCAAGCCGTCTTCAACAATGACCTTCGATCTCGGCTCACTTCATTTGATGGGATTGATGTTGCAAAGATCATTGGTGCTGGTGCCACCCAACTACGCCATGTCATTCCAGCTGATCGTCTTACCGATGTGCTCATCGAGTACAACGCAGCGCTTCGCAATTACTTCTACGTCGGTCTTGCGGCTGCTTGTTTTGCCATTGTGCCTTCACTAGGCATTGAGTGGAAGAATGTTAAAGGGAAGGAATTTGTACATTAGTTTTATGGATGAACAGTTCTTTACTCTTGGGCTGATATAACGTACCACAAAGTTAAGTCTGGTCAATCGAGTAGCAATAGAGGAATTAGAAAATGGGTAATTCAGACTACTACTTGGAGTAGTTACACTGCTGTAGCATAATAAAATTCACTATGTATTTTAAACGTTTTTCAAGTCTATTTCCTAATTCTTATTAGTAATTTAATTATTTGTCCGCTATAGTGTTTTACATAATATTGGCCTTTTTCTGCGGCCTCATTTGAACTTGTGTGGGTAAAAGTTCACTGTACCATACCTAGTGGATGGGGTAAATGTAAAAGATGGATTACATGGGATTGCCTCACTCAGTACCGAGACAATTGGATTATCTGGCTACTAATTCCGTGACTAAGTAGATGTCTTGGAGATGGTAAAAGGACAGGTGGTCTTTTTCTTTTCTTTTTTTTTTTTTTTTTTCAAAACACGGAAATTGTTGGCTGCAATGATGTGATAGCTCACAATCTAACTATCGATGTCGATCCCGGCAAGATGCACAGACAGACCGGTCAGGCGGCTGGAATACGACCATGCACGAATCTAAAAACATCGTTTGGGTCGATCTCCCTCTTGACAGCTTTCAGCCGATCCCAATTCTCCCCGTAGCAACCCCTGGGGTCTTTCTCTGACTCCAGGAAGCTGACGTATGTCGGTCCAATACTATCTCCAGTCGCTTCCACGCCTTCCACCACGTGATCTGCCCATGTGATAGCGATGCCTTCATGCGCCGCTTCCTCAGTTACAGCGTTGATGTGGAACATGATATGCGGCTGCCGGGTGCCGAAAGCAGATAACGCGTTGGGCTGGGCCGCCTTTCCGTGCAAGATCGTGCAGGAGATGGAGCAATCAGCCTCAACAGGCATTGACTCGCAAGCGCCGATCAGGTCTCTCAGCGTATCACTGGTGAATTTTGAGATACTTATGTGCCGAGATGTCACGTTGACAGGGTTGCTGATATCGCTGGAAATGCTGCGCTGGAAAGCCTCAAACGTTGCTATTTTTCTCGTGTTAGTAGTCTCTCTACAGGAGCTGATAGGTGGAAATAGGCAAGGATCAGCAAACTTACTTTCCTCAACTGTATCGACAATGCAGGTGCCAAGATCTTTCAGCTTCTGGAGCCACTTCTCACTTTCAGGCCCAATGGTCTCGGCTTCAGGCCAGATGTAGGTGACGGACATGCCTAGACCCCAGTCGCCCTTGCTAAACCCTGCCTGTAAACAAAGTTTGTCGGGGACCCCAGAGTCCAAAAGGGACTGCAAACGCAACAAGACGTCTGCAGTTTCTGGCCAAGGGTACACGAGAAAACCAGCCTTGATTGTAGACATGGGATAAACCCGCACGTTAGTCTCGGCAATGACACCAAAGTTCCCCCCTCCACCACGTAGTGCCCAGAGCAGCTCCGACTCCCCGTCTGCGTGAACAAGATCGCCGCTAGCCGTGACGATCTTGGCGCCGACAATGTTGTCTACGCCTAATCCGACATAGTCCCCCAACGGGCCGTACCCTCCCCAAGACGCCCAGGACGTCCATCCCGCTTCACCCGCGAAGCCGTTGGAGGTGCACAGATTGTGCAACCCCAAAAAGCCAACAAGGTTTTTGCTTGTGATACCACCGCCGACACGAACGGTTTTCTTATCTTCGGAAAGCTCCTGCGTGTCCAGCTCTCTCATGTCGATGGTGACAGAATCGGCAATGCAGCCCCGTCCAAAGACATCATGGCCGCCGCCCCGAACCCCGAGAGGCACATTCAACCCCGAGACAGTTTTCACAATTGCCTGTACTTGGGCTACCGAAGTGGGTCGGCAGATGGCGAGGGGTTGAGCTGTAATGAGCTTGTTGTAGACCCCACGAAGGGTCTCAAAGTGAGGTGACGAGCGCGTGTAGATCTTGATGTCCGGAATGGCATCGGTCAGCTTAGTAAGTGCCGGGTTGCCGTGAGTCCGAGCATCTTGCTCTGCACTGAATGGCATTATGATGTGCCGATACGGCGCAGCAGCAAAATAAGACATGGCTTTGCGGGATGATATGATTGAGTAATGGTTGTGGGGTGATGATCTGATGGCGGCACTTCTGACACTGAGGTGAGCAAAAAAGAACCTCCTGTCAACCATGACTGTAAAGTTAGACATCATTTCCCCAAGAGGTAGATAAGGTGCCCTTTTTGAAGTCAATTGGTCGTAAGCTGTTAAGCCTCTTTTCTTCCCATCCCTCCTTGCATACGCCGCTATCGCTGTCGGGATAAAGATACAGAGTGATTCGGGGCTTGCATCGGACCGAAGGCACGACAGTAGGGGCTACGGCGCGGCCCGGCTGTTGAATCCCCCGAGAAACGACGGCGTTAGAAACGCCATGCAGTTGTAGCCTGACTGTTTAATTTTATCAGTTGGCTTGAGTTACTTGTTATCATGGCCAGAATTTCCCCTTTGAGCGACGATTCAAGTAACCGCCATATTCGTGGCGATTAGCTCAGATCCTTGTATGCATCATATCCGGAACTTTTGTCCTTTTTCCACTTTGGTTACTTCGTTTAAGGTTAGGATTTGGATCGGATCATCTTGCAGTTTTCGTTCAGCTAGCCGAAAACCTAAACGAATCCTCTTGCAGCTCTCTTTACAGGCATCAAGTAATGGCAATGATAATACGAGTCCTTAGCATAGTCTTTCCCGTCATTCCACTGTTTCCTCAATAGCTTGAGGCAAGATGAATGTACTGTACAAATTTCCACACAGTCTTAAATCTAAGACTAATTTCAAACATAACTGCAGGGCGTAAAGATCGTTCGTTTATTGGTGTCGGTCTAACGTAAACCTAACAGGTCAAACGTCAACACACAAGTGAGGTAATATGGGTCCAGATTACTGTCGCGGCACAAGTCATCCGTCCTGCATGTATCTGTGGCTGCGTATATGTAGTCCTGCGGAAGCGGACACATGTCCCTGAAACGACCTTCCTGAACGGAAGCTATCAATTTATGTAATCGTATCATGACACAGGTGCATAAAAACCCTGGTCACTCAAAGGAATCAATGAATGTATGCTGTCATCTCATACCCTGCATTGGTGGAATTCATCCCGCAAGTTGGCGATGACATGTATCATTCCCAACGCGAAATGCAGTTCGCAGCTTCTTCTCAGCTAGCTGCGTTTTCTTTTTTCAGCTTACTGTAGTTGGTTGTTGTATCAGATCGTCCTGGAACAGTATCCCGTGTCTTCGATCCAGATCTGGAGCTGAACAGGTCCTTATGTATAAGAATGGTCTAGGTCCGTCTGAATTAATCGACGATCTGCCTGAAAGGAACTGGGACACTACAACTACAGCTTACCATTGTCATAATTTCCCGATCACATTCTCTTGGCTGGATTGGCCCAAAACGTTTCAGCGTTCACCCTGTCATATCACATGCACCACTGTCTGTCTATCCACATGAGTTCCACGGACCCCCTTCTCCGCAGGGTAGAGAACTACCGCGAGAGTTGCGACAATTGTGCCAAGTCAAAAGTTCGCTGCGGCAAGGAACAACCTTGGTGTCAGAGATGCGAGCGACGCGGTCTAGTCTGCAGTTATAGTCCCTCCCAGCGATCAAGAAAGAGGACACTAGACAGTACGCACCCTGAGGGAGACCAACGGAATGGCACTCCTCCATTTACGACAATCAGCAGCGCTGCATCTGTAGCAGCAGTGAGTAATGGCTTCAGTACCTTGCTTAGCCATGCTGATAGCTGGGGCTCTTGTCCCGACATCGTCGAGCTATTAACCAGTGGTAGTAGCTCTGAGTCTCTCACACCTGACAATACCAATATGGTGTGGCTATCGGATATGGATTCAATTGCCGGCAATGCTAGTGTTGGCAAGAGTATGGACGCTTTCGTATATCCGAAGGGACATGCCACGGATGCCTTATCGGCGGCAGGAATGGGTAGTGGAGCTGGTATCAACACCACGGGACAAAGGTCAAGATGCTCCGTCGCTGACAGACAGCATTGCGAGGCCGATCTTATATCCGCTTTGGCAAAACCCGACCTTCCTTGCCTGTCGTGCTGGGGTAACCCCAGAGATTCCCAAAATCTTGGAACCATCCTCACAGCCAGCCGCGCAACACTCAAGTGCGTGACCACTGCAATGTCATGCACATGCACCCCGGATGACAACGTCGCATTGTTAGCTACGGCTGTGCTGCTACGTATCTTATCCTGGTACCACATCGTGCTGAAAAACTGCCGCGGTCCCAATGATGGCAGTGCAGCAACGATCGACGACCACAACAGCCCTGCTCCTTCCAATGATGGTAAGGACACCGAGAGATCATTATCACGGGAGACAGATGTGTCACAAGACAGAAGTGAACAATCAAGTCTCATCATGCCACCCATGACGATTGGGGCATACGAGCTAGATTCGGAGAATAGAGAGCGCATGATTGGGCACATCATACTCAGCGAATTAAGTAAGATGGGCAATTTGTTGAGTGACTTCTCAAAGAAGTTCTGTGATCCCCAATCTACCGCGTTAGGTAACGATAATAGAAGCCAGTTGTTTCTCGCTTTGGAAATGCTGATTCGGAATAAACACATGGCAACGGTTCTGGATGTGCGGAAGAAGCTTGAGGTTAAGTAGATAGATCCATAACTATACCCTAAAGAAGAAATGAAACTTGTGTACCAAATTGGTAATTTTAGTAACAGCTACTCTGACAGTCGCGTGATTTCGCTTCGTTTTCACTGTTGATTATGCTCCTGTTCCAAAGACCTCTTGAATTCATTCCCAATGGTAAATAGCATTGTATCGAGAGACGCGAACGCTACTTGATCAAGGTATCGCCTATTCGCTTTATGTCAGTGGTACTACTCTGTTGACATCACCTAATTCCGCTCAACGTATCGTCGTTTTTGATTGCAAGCTCGACTGCGCAGGGTTGCATTCTAGGCCTACAACAGTATGGTAGGGAACCAGGCCTCAAACTAAACTTTGACCACAGTCATCTCGTCAGGAGCCTGGCAGGCATTAGGTATTCCGTCAACACGTCCAGAACTTGTCCAAAAAGTGGCGAAATGACGGTGAAAAATAGAACAAGGCAGTCATTTCACTATCGACAACCCTAATTATACACAAGTTCAGGCGTTAAAAGACGTTCTAGGTCTTCGAGCAGAATTTTCCCAAGAGCGGCTGCTATGCCTAGCGTGTTATACTTACATTTCTTCGCCATTCAGACGAAGTACATCTGGAAAGGTATGCCGTCTGAGTTGTTGCATACACGTGTTCAAAGAGGCGGCAAACATGACAAAAGGGTTGTAAAAAAAATTATGTCTTCAATATATATAGCCTTAATCTGTCTCAAGACATCATAGGCGTAAATGATCAGTTACGTTCGTAATAATATCCCTTGATCGTACAGGAGCGTGAGTCAAGGCCGCACCAGGCTGACCACTGACATGAGCTCACTCCGCCGATAGCCGTGTTGTTATATCTTTAACAACGGCATCCTTTATCCTCTTGACCGACTCGTCACTGACTTGACCCTCTTGGATGAAGTTCACAATCCCCTCCAGTGTGTGGATGTCGTCTCGCAATTCAGTCAATTCGTTATCATATGTATCCATAAAGCCCTCGGTGGACCTGTTGAGAACTTCGAAGCCATCTTCCAAGGCAGTGCATCGCTCTCGGATCTTTTCCATGCCTCGAACCAGTTCTTCGTTCTCCTGCCTTAATCTCTTATTCTCCGTCTCCAAGGCTTCAATCTGTTCTCTGTCCCGACATCTTGTCTCTTTTAAAATGCGAAGCTCGTCCCAAATAAGGGCGATATCACTGTCGCGAGGGGACTGGCTGTCTTGTCGAGGGCGCTTCTTGCTGTGATTGCAATCGATTGGTGGCGGCGGCGGTGGTGGCTCGGTTTGGTCATAGGCCGGTGGTGGGATTGCTGTTGGAACCGAAAGATCGACGAGCTTGGCTCCGATACCGCCGTACATACTAGCAAGTTGATATCGGAGACTGCTAAAAGACTTGAGAAGACCCTCGCTGGCAGCATCACTAATTGATTGGAGCGCAGAGGGTGCAGCTCGAGCCTCAACATATATGGATAAAACCGTGGCATTGGAAAGATCACGGATGGCGTCAAGGACGACGCCTGAATGTTTTCGGGCGGGAGATAGAGGCTCTAGTGCAGGAGTGGGAACAAGGACGTTGAGGTGGTGGTGCAAAGTGAGATTGAGGCAGAGAGTGGCAGACTCAAATTCCTGTTGTATTGTGACGGGAACCGTCGGGTTCTGAACCACGTCTAAAGAGATAATGGACGAGGCGCATGCGCGTAGTGTAACGGCTGTGGTGGTGTCTAATCCTTTGAGCTTGACAGGAATGCTCAGCTCGAAGAGAGCACATGTCTTATCGAACCGCAAGTTGAGCGTTATAAAGCTGACTAGAGGGTCGGGCTTTGCCAAAATACGTGTCGTGGTATCGGACTGCCATTGAACTACGGCCTTGGTGGAGTGGTGAATATCGAGGCATGATGAAGACGACATTCCTGCAACCATTAAGTGTGACGATAACCTGCGTGACTCACCTGGCTACCTATACCTGGCCCTGGCCGCGACCAAAGGAGGAACAGCTTCGCTGCCAGGCAACCCGTCAGTCTCCAGCGCGCTGCGAGACTAAGCAGGTCCCTTCTACAGACCCCGGTTGTTCCAACAAAGGACGCAACGCGCTCGTTTGAAGGGTACAAGTCGGAAATTTAATGGCCTGTAGCGCGATTTACCGCCTCTTTGGACGCGGTTCGGGTGATGGTTTCGGTTCATGAAAAGGTTGCTGGATGAGGGTCGGAGACGTGGAGAGACGATGACGGCGAGGGGAAGACAAAATAGGACCCCATGGTGATGGAAGGATGTGCGAAGAGTCAGCGTGGCATCGTGAGCGAATGTGAATATGGATGGAAATGAAGGCGGATGATCGAGCCAATGGGAATGAAGGAAAGAAGTCGGAGGATAGGTAGTTATTCCGTCAGCCGCGCGAGGCTTCGAGGCAGCAAGGTATCCACCCAAATTGTGGATCTTGCTTAGTAAGACAAGTGGTCATCTGCTGCGGTATTCTGATTGGCTAGCCACTTCTGATGCTTGAGCTCTGAAGTCAACTAAAAGTTGATATAATTTCGCAGCGACCAGAGATCATCAAGTTACATGAATCCATCCAAAACGCTCTACTTAATGAGAATTGCGCCCGATACTAGCCATACTACCTAGGATTTTAAAAATTAAACAAGTCTTAAGTAATAGACTACTTACTACTAAAGAACATACTTTTCGATATAAATAATATGAAATGTATTGAGTAGTTATTCCTGAGATGCTACCCTAAAGCTGAGTAACTTCAAGGCTTTTGAGGTTTTACTGGGCTGTGATCAGGATGACGAAACGATCCAGCCTCGCTAGAAATCTTAACCAATCAATTATTCCTTTTGAGACGCGTATGTGGGTCCCATTAAACCGTGCTGATTTAGTGGTTGATGGAAATACCGGACCAGCTTTAGTGTACAGTTAGACTAAAAATGTGCTAATATTTATGTCCATGACGCGCTCTCATCCCTCTCCTACAGACTACTGCTTGTCCTCCTCCTTCTCTGTCGCGACACTCTGGTTCTGATACATTGAGGCAAAGGCCGACGCATCGGGGCCCTTTGCCAAAAGCTCTTGCGGGTGTCCGACCTCTTGCAGTTTGCCCGCGTCAAGGACGACCACCATGTCAAAGTCCTCCAGCGCAGACTCAAGCTTGTGAACGATGGAGATGACTGTACGATTCGAGAATCGCTCTCGCACTAGACGCTGGACAAGCTCGTCGACACGCGAATCAACACTGCGTAGATACTACATTAGCACATACTTCACTAACACAAACACGCTAGTTGTGGGTATATGCATACCTGCTGGTGGCTTCGTCAAGCACCACGATGGGCGATGGTCGTAGAATAGCGCGTGCGATGCAAAACAACTGCTTCTGACCATGTGAAAGATGAAGCTCCTCAATCGCCACGTCGAGGCCGCCATTGTCCGTAACAATATCCCACAACTCGACGGCTTTCAAGGCATCTTCAATTGCTGCATCCGTAAGTCCCCCAGCCGGGTCTGCATTCAACCTCACGTTACTTCCATCAATGAGGAACGCGTCCTGAGGCACGCCGACAAGTCTAGTACGAATCTCCTCGCGAGGAATCGTGCTGATGTCAAGGTCGTCTACTATTATGCGACCACCATGAAGGTCTATCATGCGAAAGAGGCATGAAACCATAGAACTCTTACCACTGCAGGAAAATCGATCAGCCGATGAAATGTTAAGAGAAAATGAATGACATACCTTCCAGTCCGTCCACAAATGCCAATCTTTTGACCAGCTTCAATAGTAAGTGTTATGTTCTTGAGGACGTCCTCGGATTCTCTAGAGTATTACAGATCAGCAAGTACCTTGGCACAAAAATCATCCATAGACGTACTTGTATCCCGCCGAAACTTGATCAAACATTATTGTTCCTTTGGACGGCCACACAGACGGCGGCTGCTCTTTTTCCTGCGGCTCGTGCTCAGAAGCAGTGTCAGATGTGAACGACTTGATCCTAGAGATTGCACCAATATGTGTCTCCAAGGTTGTCCAGAAAGTTAGCAACAGCTTGAGGTGCTGACTGAATTGGATGATGTTGACGAGAGCTACACCGATCAATCCAGCTGGTAGTACGCCTCGCAATTGTGTGACAAGAACCACTACCAAGACAGCTATGACAGTGACAATCATGTCAAGAACAAGAGTAAGCCACCGCTGAACTGCGTAGAGGAGGTAGAAAGGTCTCTGCGACCGGTCTAAAAGCTCATGGTGCTTTTTCTCAAGAGCGTCGCGCCAACCAAAGGCGCGCAACGTGGCCAGTCCAGTCACAGTCTCGGTGAAGAGGGCGTAGAGCGGACTTTTTGCTTCCAGATCCATGAACCGGAGCTGGCGGGAGGTTCTCAGATACGCATGTTGAACCACCCACAGCGTCGCAAGGAGAAAGGGAAACGCAATGGCAGTATAGTGCGACCCAACAGCGATCAAGATCATCTCGGCAATACAAAGAACAAAGGTGGCAAATGTGTTGAGGGCAGAGAGGGGCAAGTCCATGTCGATGAGCTGGAGATCCTGACTGAAGCGGTTGATGGTGGTACCAGCGTCAGTGGCTGCGAAAAAGGACATGGGCGCATCGAGAACTGTCTTGAGCAGACTCTGGTGGAAGTTGTTGCCCGACAGTGGTACCATGGTGACAATCATTTGCCATGTGCTCAGTACCAGGAAAATGATGGACAATGCGCCCAGCATAGCGTAGATCCCCAGGTAATAGCCAAGTCTTGTAAATGGCTCTTTCGCATTGGCGGCAGCCCACCAGTTGAGCCAGATGGTAGGGAAACACTGGCAGAATATGTAGGCACATATGGCTAGGACAAAGATCAAAGTCGGGATCCAGCCAATAGCATGCATGTAGTACATGTAGATTGCCATATCTCCGCTGCGACGACCTGCATCATCCTGTTTGCCCTCGATGAGTGCCATGTCCAAGTCCGCCAATGCGGCTGCCGAGGAGTCAGGAAGAGGAGCAAGTGTGGAATCTGGACCAGAACCAGGCGCTTTCGACTGTGTCCCGCCAGTGGAAGACATGGCGGAGCAAGACACGTAATTGTCCGACTTATTCAGCTCATCAAAAGTCCCTTGGACACAGCCTGTTCCAGTACCATCAAAGCAAATAATGTGATCTGCATATGGGAGGCGGTTGACTGTCAAAGTTAGCTGGTTCTAGAAGACACGATAAAATATTGTACGTACCACGAGAAGAGGCGATGATGACAGTTGTGTTCAAGTCTCTGAGGAGACCATGATTCCCAAGAAGATTGTTAAAGATGGCATTCTCAGTATGAGCATCCAGGCCACTGAAAACATCATCAAGAATAATGGTGCACATCTGAGCATACACTGCTCTTGCTAGGCTGACCCTTTGGCTTTGGCCTCCACTAAGGACAATTCCTTTGCTTCCTATAGTGCTGAGATCTCCCCGAGGTAATTGAGCCAGGTCTTGCTTCAAGGCACAAGCTTCCAATACTTTCTGGTACCATCGCTCGTCTGGGCGAGAGAAGGCGATAATGCTATCTCGAACTGTGCCGTTCATATGCCAAGGAGTTTGATCGCAGTATGCAATTTTGGAGTTTGATACCTGTATAGACCCATGCATGATTCCGACCTCCCCAAGCAATGCCTTGAGAAGAGTCGACTTGCCGCTCCCAACCGGTCCAACAATAAGGGTGAATTTACCTGAAGGGACCACAGCGTCAATGTTGCTGAGGGTTGGGCTCTCATTCTTGTCGTATCCAAAAGAGGCATTCTTGATGACGAAGGCGTTACCATCCGTCAGATCCTTTAGCGGTTCAGTCTCCATCATCTTAGACTCTTGGACAAGTGAGACGGAGCGCTTCTCTTCACTACTTGAAACCTCAGAGACCAGGTTGTTCTCACCCTCACCGTTATCCTGCAGTATCCTGCTATCTGTGCGGGTGTCTGAGTTGAGGAACGCTTGGATGCGGACGAAACTCCCAACAGACCCCATGAAGGAGGATAGCGCAGTAACGAAAGACGTCAGAGGCTCTTGTAAGAGCGCGAATAGTGATAAGGAAGTGAACATGCGGTTCGTGTCCAAATTTCCTTTCCCTCCCTGTGATTGAGCCAGAAGACTATAGGTCATGAAGCTCAGAATGGGGGCAAAGATAGGAGCGAGGTAGGCTGCAGATACAAGAGTCAGTAAGAAAATTATCAAGGTCACTACAATCACCAGCACTTACCCAATACCATGTTCCAGATCAAAAGTCTGCGAAATTTGCCTGAAATATGCAACTCTTCCTCCCGCATGGCTTGAATGCGTGTTCCCAATACTTGGGACAGCCCGCACATCTTGACGCCCTTCATACTTCCCAGCATCTGCGAAGTTACAGAGATTCTCCTCTCAATAGCCTCAAGCCACATAGCTTGGCGAGCCATGACGAAGCTGACGGCAATGACGGATCCGATGATGGAAACTGAGTCGATAGTTAATCAGAATAACCCTCAAGAAGTGCTTGAGGGAGACTTACAAATGGCGGCTCCAACAGGTATAAGACACGCCAGCCCGAGCTGGCGACCTAATAGGTAGACTGCAATGACAATTTCGATCAAATTTGCCCATACATCATGAGCTGTTCGCCACCCGGTGTCGATTCTCTCAATGTCAGCGCTCATCAGAGTCAGGGCAGCCGTAGGGTTGGCAGATGTGATGCTCAGATTTGTAGCCTTGTCATATAACATCGATATGAGCTGACCACGTGCCATAGTAGTGGCGCGGACTGTCAAGTGCTGGTACTGGCCCGTTGTCACCTGTCATGTTGTGTGTCAGTAAGATCTCTCTCAGAATCATTTACAAGGTAGTCTCACAGCTAGACCGACAAAAACAAGAAACCAAGCACCTATAAGGCCATAGCCCTGGTTCATGTCATCGGAATTGGGATCCCTCTCAGCCCACGCCAACGTTGCCGAGATGAGAAACGGTTGACAAAAAGTAAAACCAATGAAACATAGGCGCGGAACGATAATAGACAGAACTGGTCTCTTTAAAGTTTTAACAACAGCGAACATCAAGTCATAGTCTCCTTTCTTCGGTGCTAGAATCATTAGCACACGATGTACTTGAAGGACAAGGAAAACAAACCTTTCGCCCATGCAGTTTGTAACAATCTCTGAAGATAGGAAGACTTAAAATGCTTCTCTAGAGGGAATAGACTCTCAATCTCCAAGTCGTGAGAATAGCCGACCCGGAATAGAGGGAGTTGCCAAGAGAAGAACCAATGCGAGAAAACGCCACTCGTAACTTCTGAAGGCAGCTCGCGATACTCCGGACGCAAGAATCCACGTTTCTCGATAGCTTCTACCGACAGCATCACAACCTTGACCACGGTTGAGACAAGGGCAGTGATGGCTGCAGGTCGATTGTAGCCTTGCAGCCACAGGGTACGCGTTCGCGTAGCATCGAAAAGAACAGAGAAAAGCAGAAATAAGTTAAGCACGGTTGATGGTCGATACGAGTAGACGTGCTCCACGTAGGACAGGCCTAGTAAAGTAATCGATGCAACAATAGACAATGCGGCAGCGGGCAGAGAAGCTTTGGTAGCAACGGCTGGAGACTGAGTCCAGCAGATGAGGAAAGCGATCTGCGACGCCAATAAGAGCAGACATAAAATCTTTGACTTATTAAAATATGCATGATAGAGTCATTCGAGGCCATCAACTTACGATTTTGCAGTACAGCCAGTAACTATCTTCAACTTTGACGCTGTGTTTGCGTAAAAGGTAGGAAGCTCGGAATGGGGCTGCCAGGAGTAGCAGAGCGGTGATAGGCACGACAAGTATGGATTCTTCAAACAATAACGTGAAGTCAAAGCCACCTCTACAGCCCTCTGCGTAAGGCCCAAAGGACCTATCACACGAGGAGTAATTCATGGTAGTTGGTAGCAACAAAGAAGTCTTCTAAATCTGATCTGCCTGTTTGATTAATTTAGTAGATTTGTTTCTGGCTTTCGACACAAGCCAAGTGGTGTGGAAACTGGAGCAAATTCCTAGGTAGTTACTTACCCTGCAACTCGCTTGGAGATTGCCCCAGTGAAATGGTTGGACACAGGAAAAGAGGCGAGGGAACAAAGGTACATACACGATCGAGATGAGACACGTATGTTAGCCAGGGGGTAAGGGAAAACAGCGGAAGGATCTTTGTGAGAGATCGGCAATTTTTGGTGTAAGCCCTTCCGGTACTTTTTGTTACCCCGAGGGTCGGGAAGTAGGAAAATTGTTGCCACCCTTGAAAACTCTGCTGAATGTCCAGTGAGCGAATCACGACTGTTTGGATAATTAAATCGTAATGTGAATGCCACCTACCTACCTGATCTGATGTTGTACCTGATTAAAGAACGCTAGATACGGGACGGCACGAGAGCGTGTTAATCCATATGGGGTAAAGATATGCAGAGCTAGCAAAGCTGAAAAGCATGTTCTGACTGAAAACGGCGCGTATTTTGCTCCGCCTGTCCAACGCAGACATGTCACATCCTGGCTAATGCCAAAAAGAAGACTAGCCGGTTATCCGGATGCTATGCCGGTTCGTTTAACTTGTTCTCGACATAGCGGAAGACAAATAAACCGGTGCCAAGAATTCTCCTACAATCCAATCATGTAGCAGAAACACTTTTTCTTCCAGGATGTTTGTTTCGACCCCAGACTATCGATTTCGCCTAAATATCGTGCAATACATCTCCTTACCAGAAACTGAACCTTCTTTCATTGCCAAGGAAACGCACCGTTGCGAATGCATGATGGCATGATGGCTTGAACAATATTGGCTAAGTTGTTTTGGGTGAGATGATGAGGGAGAGATGAGCTACCGTATCAACTCGTGAAATTGGGTAGCGTAAAGTGGCGCCTGTTCACGTGGATCCCTTAGTACGCCACTGACACTCTGTAACATTATTGACTCGGCTGGCTCTTACACGGCAATAGAGGCCATCTCCAGTTATTCAGACCTATAAGAGCAGTTACTTGCCTGCATAAGGTCTGCATTAGCCTGGATGAGTCAGAAACGCGCTACCCAATTTCATGAGTTGATACGGTAGGATGAAATCCTTTACCATTTTGTGATCTGTACGTTTAGACGACGTCGAGATCTAACCCGTATTTAGTATAAATCGGCAGATCTTGCTCTATAATAAAACGAGAAAAGAGGAAAAGGCACTATACACAGAGAGTCTAGTGGGAACCAGAAAAGTTGGCCCCTGAGCTTTAGGACTCAAAAGTAAACAGCCTAAAGACTCCGATCTGAGTCGCGTAAACTGACCACATAGTTTCGTCTTTATGCTCTTGGCAGCCAACCTTTCTGCTAACCTAATCAGAGTATGCGAAGACTAATAGTATTCTTGAATGGTAACCTACTTATGCACACCCAGTCCAAAAGACCTCGTATCGGCAGATCATGCAGTTAGCATCGTTTAATCATGGTGCTGCAATTAGAATCCGTTCAATCCTCGCAACCCTCAAGGACTCTGAGAAGACATAATCCCACTATGGAAGCCCTGCGGACTTCTATCACTTGTAGTCTCTTGTGTAAGTGGCTTGCGTGATGTACAGAAGCGGAGCTCCGTCGCGGTTCCGCAACTGCATCTCTCAAAACATGAGTCATTAACCCGGTATCAAGGGCCACAAAACCAGGTATTGCTCTTAGACCTGCGCAACCCGTTGAGCGCAGCTGAAGAACTGTGCCACACGTAACTGCAACAATATGGGGGAGCCGAGAAAAAAAAAGACTTTGGCAGGATTGCATCAACTCCACTATGGAATGCAAGTCGATCATGTTATATTATTTATCGGTCGTTTTAGTCCGCGTCTAAGTGGCAACCTGACGGGCCTCACATCTAGACCAATCGGCACCGATTTCCCGATCCTCTTTAGAGGCGAGCATATTTCTTGATCGATTCAATAGTGTGATGTGTTTCCAAGATGAATTGGTTTGTTGGTCGCATTCAAGTGAACGACTTGTCTCCCTATTCTTCACCGGCTATGAAATACTTGTTTTGTTGAGCCAACTCCCAGGCGCCGCATCGTCATAGTATCAAGATAGAGTGATGACACTATGACAAGGGACCCAATGCTCAGCTCCGGAGGAAACGTGACCAAACGGTTTAGCTGCATTAAACAAATAATCCTTGTTACCGGAAGACATTACTGACAGTTGCGGGTAACGAACTATGACGAGAGAATGTCTCGGCAAGTCTAGAAGCCGTAAAAAAATAAATATCCTTTAATTTCGATTCTATCATACCATGTACTCGGCTAATGTTCGTATGATGGTGTCCTCAGGGTATCAGAGAAACTGATCACTCAAGGTGTAGATAGCAAAATTAGTAGGCGAGTTTATGTCATTTATGCTATAGTTTTAGTTTGTTTATTTTTGTACTCTCACGCTTAGAGGTCAGCCTTTTTGCTACCCAGCAGGGGGTGTAGATACAGTTCAGTCCCATTATTCTAGGGAGATATGGTGTGATACGACGGGACTGGTGGCCGACTTCGAGCTGCAGGGCCATGATGTTGCGAGAGTGAGGTATACGGCACAAAAGCAACGATGCTGACTCTAATGATGCCAACTCCTCTTGGTTGGTTCACACCTTTCATCCATGATATTGTCATACATGTAAAGGAGTGGGTAACGTGTGGAGTAACGTGTTGCCTCACTTCAAAATCAAGAGATACTCTCAGGGACTCTTGGAGTAAACCGAGGTGCTATCTTTCCGGCTGATACGCCACGCGTGTAATGAGACTGGACGCAAGGTTCTATTCAGCTGAAAACCAAGGTAGGTCTTCGGAGTGGTCTCTTCCATTGTACCCCTGGACTCTATATTGTAATCGTGAATCCTTCCCGTATGACCAGGTATTTGCAGCAAGGATATATCCGGCTTGTTGTCCGTTCGAACTGCGTTCTGCCGTTTCTTTCTGCAAAGTGCAACATCGAATTGAACTGTATCACCTCAAAGAACCATTCAAAACCATCGTTTTTGCGATATACCACTTTGATAGAAATTCTTTTCATATTTTTTGCTCATTTTACTGCACAATGGCCTCAACTATCTGTGGCTGTGCCGACTTTGAAAGTCAGTCTACCTTGGACATGGAACCAACCATGTTCATAGCGTCTGAATTAAGGGACGAAAATCAGACGACGATCTCCAACTATTCCAGCCGCCTGGAACACGACGTCGATGGAGATCTTACCAAGCCGTGTCACATGTTCTGCATGGCATGGGCGATCCTCCTGGAACGTTTCACTGGACTCGACAATGTCTGCTTCGGGTTCCGGAGCGAACACATGCTGACAGCAGGATCGGAATGCACAGACGGTGTTACATCTGCCATGCAGGTACACGTCGCTGCCGATCACAGCGTTCATGACATTGTTTCTGGGAATCGTTTCGCTTCGGCAATGATACCGAAGGTCAAAGCCAAGACACTTTTTAACACCACCCTTTCTATCTGCAACTTGGGCAATGAGCTTAAATGTGACAATGGAGACAGCAAATCCAATTCATGGTGCAAGATTCACATGTCGGTGGATCCTGTCACTATGAAAACTTTGTTGTCATGGAATTCCACCTTCGTGACCAGAGAACAAGCAGAAACCATTAGCAACACCTACAACAAGATATTCAGGGAGATTGCTACACAAAAGAAGACTGTGATCTCTGAGCTCAACTGCTGCAGTGAACAAGATGAGCTGAAGATTTTGACTTGGAACGGCTCTCCATTGAAGAATGTACAGAAGTGTATCCATCAAGTTTTGTCGGAGCAGGGAGTGCTACGGCCTGACGCAGAGGCAATCTGTGCTTGGGATGGAAGCTTCTCATATTCTCAGCTCCTGTCTCTGTCAAATCGCCTTGCCTTCCATTTGCAGTCATTAGGTGTTCAAGCCGAGACCTTCGTACCCATTTGCTTCGACAAGTCTAAGTGGACCGTTGTTGCCATGCTAGCTATTCTCAAAGCTGGTGGCATATTCGTTCCACTTGATCCAACCCAGCCGTTGATGCGCTTGCAAAACCTGACACGCAAGGTAGATGCAGAGACTATCTTGTGTTCACCCCAACACCAAGACATGTTGGAGAGCATAGCATCCAAGGTGATTCCAGTCGACGCTCATCTATTCGAGAGACTCGAAGAGCCGGCAGGAGAAGTCGACTGCGGCTTATGGAGCTCTGGAGCGTATATGATCTTCACATCTGGAACCACTGGCGAGCCCAAGGGTGCCTTGATACAACATGGAGCTTTGCTATCAAGCGCGCTTGCTCATGGGCCTGCGATGATGATGGATAGCAACACAAGATCACTTCATTTTGCTGCGTCGACCTTTGATGTGAGCATTACCGAGATCTTGACCTGCTTGATTCTGGGTGGTTGTGTCTGTATACCCAGCGAGGAAGCCCGGCTAAATGCTATCGAGGAAGCCATTACGCAGCTTCGAGTGAACTGGGCGTTGTTGACACCGACCTTTGTCAAATTCATCAACCCTGCCAATGTTCCATCGTTGAAGACTCTTGTTACTGGCGGAGAAGCCATGACACAAGCTGTCATTCGATCATGGTCTCATATCAATTTGATCAACTGTTATGGCCCGGCAGAAACATCTGTTGTGTCACACGTCCATCGAGGTATGAGAGAAGGCAAGAACCCATTGAACATTGGTCATCAAGTTGGCATTCACTGCTGGATTGCCGACCGGTACAATCACAACCGCCTTATGCCAATCGGAGCGGTCGGAGAGCTCGTCATTGAAGGACACACACTTGCCCGAGAGTACTACAAAGAGCCCGAGAAGACAGGTGAGGCTTTCATTGTTGATCCTCAATGGGCTCTCGGTCAACCTCACCATGAAAGCCCGAGAAGAATGTACAAGACAGGCGACCTTGTTAGATACAATCATGATGGCTCCTTTCACATCGCTGGACGGAAAGATGCACAGATCAAGTTCCATGGACAGCGAATTGAGCTCGGCGAGATCGAGTACCACATCAATGTTGGTATCAGTATCAAGCATGGCATGGTCGTTCTTCCCAAGGCTGGATTTTGTGAAGGGAGGCTACTGGCGATCGTTCAGCTAAGTGATGCATCAGGCAACGACCTAGTACCAAATGGCCAGCCTTACAGACTGGTTGATGGTCCCCTAGAACAGGTCGCACTTGCCAAGGTTGAAGAGACCAAGCAGCTTCTCGCTAAAAGATTGCCTTCCTACATGATTCCATCCATGTGGATTGTGGTCGAGTTCATTCCTCGTCTACAATCAGGAAAGCTCGACCGCAGGCAAACAGGGAAGTGGGTGGAGGACATGACGGAGGACGTCTACCGGAAACTCAACCCCGTTGCTCTCAGCGGCCTTGCGAAAAGTTTGAACTTCTCAAATGAGACAGAGTCCCAGCTACACGACATCTGGATTCATGTTCTCAATCTCAAGTCAGAACAACTTGGACTCAACCAGTCCTTCCTGAGTGTCGGTGGTGACTCCATCTCTGCCATGCAGGTCATGAGTGAGTGTAAGAAACGCGGCTTGGGATTGACTGTCTCGCACATCATCAGTTGCAAGTCCATCAGCGCCCTTGCTAGGCATGTAAGAGATATTGAGAAGCCAATGCTGCTTCAGGAGACCACCGAAGTACCATTTGAGCTCTCGCCTATTCAGAAGCTCTATTTCTCCAGATCAAATCACGATCAGGGACACTACAACCAGAGTTTCCTTCTTCGAATGAGCCGGCGCATTGATGAATCAGCTATGCGTGGAGCTATCGAGGCTATCATACGGAGACACTCGATGCTTCGCGCTAGATTTAGCCGAGATGCTGGTGGTATTTGGCAGCAGAGGGTTACTGACGAAGTTAAGACCTCTTTCCGTTTGCGATCCGTTCAAGTCACCTCTGACGAAGGCCTTCGTCATGCTCTAATGGGCAGTCAGACATGTCTTGATTATTCTAACGGCCCACTTCTCGCCGCCGACCTAATTGATCAAGAAGGCCAAGAACAGCGCTTGTTCGTTGTCGCTCATCATCTGGTCATAGACCTCGTATCTTGGAGAATCATCCTTCAAGAGCTAGAGGAGCTATTATTACGGCCTGAGTCGGGTCTCGATATGGACTGTCCTTTGCCTTTCCAGACTTGGTGCAAGATGCAACATGATCATGCCAGTGCTCAGGCACCTGAACAAGCACTCCCAATCCATGGAATCCCTGACGGGAACCCAACATACTGGGGAATGGAGGGTATACCCAACGTCTATGGGCAGATGGTCTCTGAAGGGTTTGAAGTCGGATCTACACAGACGTCTCTCTTGTTATCCAAGTGCCATGATGCTTTGCGTACTGAGATCCCGGACGTTCTCATGGCGGCAATGGTCTACTCCTTTGGCCAAGTATTCACGGATCGTCAAATCCCGGCAATCTTTGCTGAGGGTCACGGTCGAGAGTCTTGGGACCCTTCCGTTGATTTATCCAACGTGGTAGGATGGTTCACAACCATTTACCCAGTCTTTGCTGGGACAAATGCATCATCTACACTCATTGAAACCATCAAGATGGTAAAGGATGGTCGTCGAAAGGTCCCTGATAACGGAAGGCCTTACTTTGCCAGCCGCTGGTTGACACAGGACGGCGAGAGTGCTTTCTCTCGTCACTGGCCACTGGAGATCACGTTCAACTACCTTGGGCAATATCAGCAACTAGAGCGTGAGGGTGCATTGTTTACACCCGTCGGGGACATCGCAGGAGAAGTCAGAAGTGCCACCGAAGGCGCTGACGTCGGCGCTTCAACGACTTGTATTTCGCTCTTCGAGGTCTCCGCTGTCATCACAAGGGGAACTCTACGATTCTCATTCTTGTTCAACCGTAACATGAAACACCAACCCGAGATTCAAAAGTGGATTGCTTTGTGCGAACGGAATATTGGCCTTCTGGTTGAGTCCCTAGCTATCATGCCACCAGAGCCAACATTGAGCGACTTTCCACTTTTATCCCTGACTTACGACCGCCTCCAACTGTTGATGCAAGAGAAGCTTCCCGAGGTTGATGTTGAAGACATGGGCAGGGTTGAGGACATATACCCCTGCTCTCCAATGCAGTCAGGACTCTTGGTTAGCACAACAAAGGACAGCGCCACATATGCTGCTTACACACTCCATCAAGTCAAGAGCAGGAGTGGTGGGTCGGTAGATGTGACGAAGCTTGCCAATGCCTGGAAGCGTGTGGTGGACTACCATACTATGCTGAGAACCATCTTCGTGGAGAGTGTGACCCTTGACGATTCTCTATTTGATCAGGTGGTTCTGAAAGAGGTCCAAGTCCCTCTTGTTATGTCCGAAATGGGAACAGACGATGAGGTGATCAGTACTCTGAACATACCACGACGGCATAAAGATTACTCTCAGCTGCTACACGTGTTTGAGATTTGCAAGTCCAAAACGGGCAAGGTCTTTTGCAGATTGGACATCAGTCATGTCATCATGGATGGGATGTCTCTATCTATCCTCTTTCGCGACCTCTCGCTGGCCTACGCTGGTATGCTTGGGCCTGATAAAGGTCCTCCGTACAGTGAATACATTAGAAGTCTACAATGTCAGGGTTCACAGCATGGAATAGAGTATTGGAAGTCATATCTGATGGATATAGAGCCTTGCCACTTCCCCGTTCTGGATGATGGCGATGTTGCTGAGTCAAGGGAGATGAGGTATTTCAGGGTTGAGTTCGAAGAACTGGCTGAACTACAGAGCTTCTGTGGCGAACGGGGAGTAACCATCGTGAACGCCATCTATGCTGCTTGGGCATTAGTGTTACGTCTGTATACTGCGTCAGATGAGGTCTGTTTTGGCTATCTCACATCCGCTCGTGACTCGGAGATCCACAGCATCGAGGATGTTGTTGGGCCTGTTATCAACATGGTTACGTGTCGTGCCAACATTTCCAATTCGACAACTCTGGCCGACGTAATGGCTGCATTGCAAAAGGACTTCCTGAACAGTCTGGAGTATCGCCACATTCCGCTCGCCCAAGTTCAACACGCCCTGAAGCTATCCGATACTGCGCTTTTCAACACAGCATTGTCATACCGAAAGCTTCCACCTGTACCGCAGAATGCCCCGGATGTTGTGTTTGAAGAATTACGCCCGACGTACGATCCTGATGAGTACGATGTGTCTATCAACATCGAGGCTGGTGAGAGTGACATGGCGATTGACCTGATGTACTGGTCGGATACAATGTCAGACGGACAAGCTAGAAATGTTACGAGCGCTTTTACCACAGCGCTCAGTAATATCTTGCACCATAGCGACCAACCTATTACCCAGCTCAACCATCTTGGCCCTGAACATCATCGGCAAATCTCACAATGGAATCATGTTATCCCCGATGCCATTGAAAGATGCGTGCATGATCTGTTTAAAGAGCAGATGACCCTTCGTCCTGAGGCTCCTGCAGTTGCTTCATGGGACGCCGACTTTACCTATGCCGAGCTTGATACGGCCTCTACTAAACTCGCCCATTATATCGCTGACCTAGGGATTAAACCGGAGAGTTGTGTGCTGGTCTGTTTTGACAAGTCGGCCTTTGCAATCGTCGCGATGTTAGCCGTTCTGAAGGCTGGCGGCGTATGTGTCCCATTGGATCCAGCTCACCCAGATGCTGCAATCAGACTTCGTGCTGAGGATACAAGCGCCTCAATTGCTGTCGTGTCCTCGTCAATGGCGTCTCGACTCAGCAACATAGTCGAGAAGGCCTTGGTCGTGGACTCACACCTCCTCCAAACCATCTCGAAGACTGCACTTCTCCCTCAGGTCCATCCTCACAATGCATGCTTCGTCATCTACACATCAGGAAGCACTGGGCGGCCGAAAGGTGTTATATTAGAGCACAGGGGAATTGCTACCAATGCGAAGTACTCTGGACCGAAGCTTGGATACGGTCAGGAATCGAGGGTGCTTCAATTCGCCTCTTATACTTTCGATAACAGTCTCTCTGAGATGTTCACCACCCTTGCTCTTGGAGGTTGCGTATGTGTGCCTTCGGAACATGAGAGATTTCATGACCTGGCTGGTGCTATCAACCGTTACGAGGTTACACTGGCCGACATCACTCCAACCGTTGCCTGTCTGATCAACCCGTTGGACGTTCCGACTTTGAAGACTTTGGCCCTGGGTGGCGAGGCCGTGACTCAGAAGTGCGTTGAGGTCTGGCGCGATTTCGTGTCTCTGCAGTGCTGTTACGGGCCATCTGAGTGCTCTGTAAACTCCACCTACTCTGGCGAAATCGCTCAGCCGGGCAAGGCTACCAATATTGGTCGCGCTGTCGGCAGTGTCACTTGGATAGTCGATCCTGTTAATCACGATAACCTGGTACCGATTGGCTGCATTGGAGAGCTCCTCGTTGACGGTCCCATTGTCTCTCGTGGCTACCTCAACTTGCCCGAGAAGATGGCACAGTCTTTCATACCACCGCCCGCCTCTCTTGAAGACATCTGTCGCAATGGCGAGATGAGTCGCAAGCTCTACAAGACTGGTGATCTAGTGCGCTATAACTCTGATGGTACAATTACATACCTTGGACGTAAGGACACCCAGGTGAAGCTCCATGGTCAGCGCATCGAACTTGAGGAGATTGAGCATCACCTTGAGAAAAGTCTTCCTAAGCACTGGACGTCTGCCGTCGAGCTCGTCCAATTCGAGGGGAAAAAGTCTCTCGCAAGTTTCATATGTGCCGATCCAGGTGCCTCTATCCGTGACGGGAACGGAGACAGCACTATGTTGGAAATGGACGATTCGTTCAGATCACGGGCCAAGGAATTGGAGATCTGCCTTTCAAACGCCATTCCTGCTTATATGATCCCTTCAGCCTGGTTTCCAGTTTCAGAGATGCCCTTGACCTCGTCAGGAAAGCTGGACCGCCGACGTCTTCGATCGCTAGTTCAATCAGTGCCTGTAGGACACATGACCTCCTACAAACTAGCCTTGAAGAGCGGAAGAGCCCCATCAAGCGACATGGAGAAGCAACTGGCTGATCTGTGGGCCCGTGTGCTGAACTTGGATGTCAACACTATTGGGGTCGAGGATCACTTCTTTAGGCTTGGAGGAGACTCTATCGCCGCGATGCAGTTAGTGACGCTAGCGAGAAAGTCAAACATCAGTCTCACTGTCACTGGTGTCTTCCAAAAAGTATCTCTGCTCGACATGGCTCAATCCGCGCTCCCATTATTCAGAACTGCAGTCACGGACGTCAAGCCGTTTTCGCTCTTACCTAACGTGGCCTCAATGGATGCATTGAGAGAGGAGATCGCAGACGCAGCTCGGATTAATGTTGGGGACATTCAGGATGTTTTCCCTTGTACTCCTATACAAGAGGGTCTCATGGCCCTGTCAGCCAAGGAACCTGGAGCGTACGTCGCTCAATTGGTCTTCCGTATGCCGAATGGTACCGACATCGACGGTTTCAAGATGGCATGGCGGCTCGTGATAGAAGCCGAGGGAAATCTGCGGACTAGACTCGTACAGACGACTGATGACGGCATCTTGAACGTGGTTGTGAATAGAGATGTTCCTCAATGGTCCAACTTTGGTGACCTCTCGGATGTCGATGGTGTTCGATGCCAGCTTCCATCACATAATGGTGGAAGGCTAACTGACTACGCTATTGTTGAAGATGGTTCTGATGTCTTGTTCGTGTGGACGATTCATCATGCCCTCTATGACGGCTGGTGTCTGCCTTTCGTTCTCGATAAAGTCAGGCAGTGCTATGAGAACATTCGACAACCCACACCAGAACCCATTACCAGGAGCCCTAGTTACTCCCGATTCATTCGGTATCTTACAGAGATTGATTCCAACCAGGACATCAAGTTCTGGGAATCCTACCTGTCTGATATCTCGACCCAGCACTTTCCTCGCCTTCCCGACCCCGACTACAAGTCAAGCGCGAGTGGCCTCATCATTCACAAGACTAGTTTCGACCATTCCAAGGATGGTGCGAAGTCTTCTGGATTGGGCATAACCTCAGCTACAATGATCCGGTCGGCTTGGGCATTGACAATGTCAACCTATGCTGCATCAGACGATATCATCTTTTGGGAAACCATGACAGGTCGCGATGCTCCTGTCGAAGGAATTGAGGACATGATAGGTGTCACACTGACTACAGTTCCGTCACGCATAGTACTGAACCGGTCGCAAAAGGTCTCTGACCTTCTCAGCGCCGTTCAAGCTCAGTCTGCAGTAGTCAGAATGCACCAATTTACGGGAATCCATCGTATCAAACGTATCAACAATGATACTGCCTTTGCTTGTGGCGCACAGAATCTTTTGGCAATCAACTATGGGCCACGGACGTCGACAGACTCGTTCTGGTGTGATCAGACTAACGAGATGGCTGGGACCAACTTTTACTCTTACCCGCTTATGCTGTCTTGTCATGTCACAGATGGCGAGCTGGAGACTGTTGTTCACTTTGACTCCGACATCATTTGCGAGTCGCAAATGCATCGAATCATGGATCATTTCGCATTGATGTTGACATCCGTCACATCCAAAGACCTGATGGATGAGAAACTGAATGACCTCGAACTCATAAACACTCGGGATTTCGAGATGCTTTCCGAGATGAGCGCTCAAATGTTGCCGCCACGCGACATGCTTGTACACGATGTTATCAGAGCCACGGGAATCCTCCAAGCGCACGATAAGGTGGCCGTCTGCGCGTGGGATCAGAGCCTCACGTATTCTGACCTGGATTCCCAATCTACGCATCTTTCGTCCATCCTGATTGAAGCTGGTGTTCGCCCCAACACCTTCGTCCCTTTCTGCATGGAGAAGTCATCTATGGTTGCTGTGACAATTCTCGCCATCCTCAAGTCTGGTGCCGCATTCGTGCCTCTGGACTATGCTCATCCCGACGCCCGTATCAATAGCATCCTTACCGATGTTGAGGCGAAGATCGTCCTATCTTCACCCCAATACGCCGAGCGCCTGACAAAGCTTGGTCCAAAGGTCATCTCCGTCTCCAAGTATTCAATGCAGGACTTGGGAATAATCCAGCAGCACGACCTGTCTGTATCTCCCAAGTCTGCGGCCTATTGTATATTTACATCTGGCACGACTGGAAGGCCCAAAGGTACAATCATCGATCACTCTGCCTTCTGTACTGGAGCGATGGCCCATGGAAAGGCTATGGGCATGAGTGAATCATCCCGAGTGTTGCAATTCGCTACGCATACCTTTGATGCAAGCATAATGGAAAATCTCAGCACCCTAATTCACGGCGGAACTGTTTGTGTACCTTCTGAGGAAGAACGAAGCAACGATGTCGCTGGAGTCATTCGTCGCATGCGCGTCAATTGGGCTTTATTGACACCTTCTGTCGCTCAGCTGATTGAGCCACGTACCGTCCCCGACCTCGAGACGCTGGTACTTGGAGGTGAGGCTATGTCTCTTGCTCATATATCAACTTGGGCACCATCTGTTCAATTAATGAACGCCTATGGACCTAGTGAGACTTCCGTTGTTGCTACGGTCAATCCTAGCGTTACACCAGGTTCTGGCCCTGCCAATATTGGTCGCGCTGTAGGAGGTCTTTCCTGGGTCGTCGACTCTACCGACCACAATAGACTTTTACCTATCGGCGTCGTTGGAGAGCTTTTGATCGAGGGTCCAATTCTCGCTCAAGGGTATCTCAAGAACCCACAGAAGAACGCTGAGTCTTTTGTTACCAACCCGCGATGGTGTAGCAAGTTTCCAGGTAAGACTCTGAGCAACGAGCGCAAGTTCTATAGGACCGGCGACCTTGTCAAAGTCAATGAAGATGGGTCTCTTGAGTTCCAAGGCAGAAAAGACAACCAAGTCAAGATTAACGGCCAAAGACTTGAGTTGTCTGAGATTGAACACCATCTGAGCGCGGACCCAACTGTTCAATCGTGTCTAGCATTTATCCCAACGACTGGACCACTCAAAAACCGTCTAGTCGCTATCCTGTCACTGCATTCCACCTTCGTTTCTGAAGCAGCTGATGCGATGCAACTCGTGATTGACTTTGCGTCTTCTGAATTGACCAGCGTCCGTGACAGCCTCACAGGACAGCTGGCCGCTTACATGATCCCATCTACGTGGATCGTGGTCGATCACATTCCTCTCTTACCATCTGGTAAGCTTGATCGGAGAAGAGCTGTTGAATGGGCTGAGGCAATGTCCTCTGAACAACACCAGATGGTTGTGTGTGCTCAAGACGACAGACAAGCATCCGGTCTAGACCGAGAAGCTACAGACATCGAAACTAAGCTTAGGGTCGCCTGGGCTAAGGTCTTGGGCATTGAGGTCAACAGCGTGCCATTCGCGCGATCGTTCATTCAATTGGGAGGAGACTCGATCTCGGCGATGCAGCTGGTGGCGATTTGCAGGTCTTTCAACATGGCTGTTTCAGTCAGCCAGATCATGCAAAGCAAGTCCATCATCGAGCTCGCGCCATTTGTCAAAGCCGTAGAGGACGCGCAACAGGAAGATGAACAAGTGAACAAGTCGTTCCCTCTATCTCCCATCCAGAAACTCTACTTTGAGCACATGTATTCCGAGTCTACCCACTTCAACCAGAGCATGGTTCTGGAGACCACACGGAAGATCACCCCTCGTGATTTGTCCAGTGCCTTGGAAACCATCGTCAAAACTCACAGTATGCTGCGTGCGCGCTTCTCCCATATCGATGGGGCATATTCCCAAAGCATAACTACCGACATTACTGGCTCATATGTTTTTGAGTCCTATGTGGCTATTGATCAATGCAGCGTGTCTGAGTTGATTGAAAGGACCCAAAAGTCTCTGGACATCTTCAAAGGGCCGTTGCTCGCAGCTGCGAGTATTGAGATGGAGGACCCAGACAAGCAGATTGTATTTTTAGCAGCTCATCACCTTGTTGTCGATGTCGTTTCCTGGAACATTATCTTGCAGGATATGGAAGAGTTGCTATCATCGAATGTCTCCAACCTAGCCAAACCACTTTCGTTCCAGACATGGAACTTGCGACAACTCGAAGAAGTACACAAGGAAACATTGCGTCATGTTTTCCACGACGTTCCCGTGCCTACACAGGATCTTGCCTACTGGGGAATGCAGTCTGTATCCAACATCCATGGCGACGCGATTACGGAGACAGCAGAAATAGCTTCTGATGTGTCACTTCAGTTGTCGGGTCCCTGCCATGCAGCTCTTAACACGGATATTGTCGACGTCTTGCTTGGATCTTTGCTATTGTCATTCCATGAGTCGTTTCCGGACCGGCTTTCAATGCCTTCTGTATTTAACGAGGGTCACGGCAGAGAGCCAATAGACAACACGCTAGATCTATCGCGCACCATAGGGTGGTTCACAACACTTTGCCCTGTTTATCTGCCCGAGTTCTTACCTGCAAACCCAGATATTCTTGACATCATTTGCTGGGTCAGAGACTTTAAACGGCGAGTTCCTAGCAAGGGTCGCCGTTATTTTACCTATCAGATGCTATCTGTGGGGGATAACACATCTTCTCCCTCTTGGCCTGTGGAACTAGCTTTCAACTTTCTCGGCCAAAGACAGAAGGCTGAATTGGAAGGGTCAGTATTCAGGTCACCGACTAGCATGATTCAGTCAGTAGCTTCGGAGACTGACATTGGAGCTGATGTGCCGCGACTAGCACTCATCGAGATATCTGCCTCGTTCTGCAGAGATATCTTGAGCTTCAGCTTCTCCTACAACAGACACATGAAGCATCAGCAGTGTATTCGACAGTGGTTTGAGAGATTCTCGGACACCCTCCAGACCGCTGTCGAGCGACTATCTCAGGCCAAGCCTGAACCTCGGAATCCCGACATTTCTCTTCTTCCGCTTGCATTCAGAGGTGCCTCCAAGGTCGACGCAAAGCTTGCCGAAATGGGCGTTTCTTTTCGGGACGATGTCGAAGCAGTCTATCCATGCTCTCCAGTTCAGATGGGCATTGTATTTGCCCAAATTAAGAACCCCGAGTTTTATTCGTACTCTGTCACTTTTGGAGTCGACCACATCGAACCAAGTCATGCCGTGGATCTGCATCGTATGGCGGATGCATGGCAGCGTGTTGTGCAGCGCCATTCAACTCTTCGAACTATTTTTGTTGATGGTCTCGTAGAGGAGGGCGGCATCAGCCAAGTAGTCTTGCGCAATCATTGTGCCGAAGTTTCTGTCTTTGATGGTGCCGCCGATGAGCGACCTCGAATGATTACAGAGCCATCTGCACCGCAAATCATGAGCAATAGACCGCCTCACCATCTCAGAATCTCGAAAAGTACAGAAGGGAGGGTTAACTGCCTTTTAGAAATGAGTCACGCCTTATGCGACGGGACATCCATGCCAATTCTGTTCCGTGACCTAGCAATGGCTTATGAAGGGTCTTTGGACTCGACAATTGTCTCGACTTACAGAGATTATGTCTCTCATCTACAATACCAGGGTCCTCATGACACAGAATACTGGCGTAAGTATCTGAACGGGGCTGAACCATGCCACTTGCCGTCCGCGTCGAGATCCGCTCTTCCCAAGGTCTTGCGATATCTGGACCAGACTATCTCTCATGCAGACAACCTACAAGCATTCTGTAGCGAGGCAGGTGTCACGTTGTCCAATGTTCTCCAACTCGCTTGGGCGTTGGTTCTGCAAGCTTATACAGGCCACGACGATGTGTGCTTTGGATATCTCGTTGCAGACAGAGATGTGCCTGTTTCCAATATCGACAAGGCTGTTGGGGTCTTCATCAACATGCTGGTTCTTCGAGTGCGACTGGATGTATCTCAAACGGTTGAAGATACACTTAGTACGGTTCAACGAGATCTCAGTGACGCGATGGCACACAGGAATGTTTCACTTGCCGACATACACCGTCTTACAGAGTTAACCAGCGAACCACTTTTTAACACTGCCTATTCCTTTCAACGAAGGTCCACCGACAAGTCCATGCAAACAGGATCTCTCTTTTTCGACGTTCAAGACGCGCAGGATCCCAACGAGTACGACTTGACTGTCAACGTTGAAGTCTGGGAGGAAACTGCAGAATTGCAACTGTGTTACTGGACAGACAAGATATCCGACTCACAGGCCAGTAGCATTGCCTCTACGTTTGACAAGATTTTGACTTCGATTGTCACGAGCGACTTGTCGCTTCCTACAAGTCATCTCGATATTCTTAGTGATAATTGCTCGCAGCAATTGATGCTTTGGAACAAGGCTGAACCAAGTCTGTTGGACCAATGCATACACCATGTATTCGAGCGAAATGTTCAACGCCTTCCCCACAATGCCCCAGCGATCGACGCCTGGGATGCAAGATTCACTTACAGTGAGGTTCATGTGATGTCTTCGCGACTGGCTCATCATTTAGTATCTCTTGGGATCGAGCCTGAGATGTACGTGCCTCTATGTTTCGAAAAGTCTGCATGGACACCAATCGCCATGCTCGCGGTTCTCAAGGCTGGCGCTTCATTTGTTCCAATCGACCCCAGTCACCCGCCCGAGAGAATCGCTTTCCTCGTCCGAAACACCAATGCGAAAGTCATCCTTTGCTCAACGAACTTGGCGGACAAGTTTAATATGGATATACCATTCGTTGCTGTTGGCTTCGAGACTGTTTGCGCACTATCTGCGGTGTCAGCCACTTCCCCGCTTATCTCTGTTCAACCCAACCACGCAGCGTACATCATCTTTACGTCGGGGACGACTGGTGTGCCCAAGGGCACTATCATTGAGCATGGAGCGTTCACTACCGGAGGCACTGCTCATGCCGCAGCCATCAAAATGACTACCTCATCTCGCGTCCTGCAATTTGCGTCATACACGTTTGATGCCAGCATTATGGAGATTCTGACTACCTTTCTGGTAGGAGGATGTGTGTGCATTCCTTCTGAAGAGGAGCGCATGAACGACCTCGCAGGCGCTATAGCCAAATACGATGTCAACTGGGCCTTGCTCACACCATCTGTGGCAAATGTGCTCAAACCAGGCAGTGTCCCAGGACTTCAAGTCCTTGTTACTGGTGGTGAAGCAATGTCAGCTGATCACATCACGAAGTGGTCAAGACATGCTGCGCTTATCAACGCTTATGGTCCAAGTGAGGCTTCGGTCATCGCTGCAGCCCATACCAAGGTGGACCAGAATGGGGAAGTCCTGAACGATGAGCCTGCCAACATCGGTTACCCTGTCGGCTGTCGAGCCTGGGTCGTCGACTCTCACGACCACAACCGCTTGATGCCCATTGGAAGTATTGGAGAGCTTCTTATTGAAGGCCCTATTGTGGCCCGAGGCTATCTTGGTAACGAAGCCAAGACAAGAGATGCGTTCATAGATTGTCCGCGGTGGCGTGCAAATATGAGACTTTACGGCGACCGCGTTGACCGCATGTACAAGACCGGCGATTTGGTCGCGTATAACTCCGATGGCTCATTGAAATATTTCTCGCGCAAGGACACACAGATCAAGCTCAACGGACAACGTATTGAGCTTGGTGAGATTGAACACCACGTCAGAGTCAACTTGCCAATACACGTTCAATCCGCTGTAGAATTGGTCATTCCTCAAGGCAAGACATCGACTAAGACTCTGGCCGCTTTCTTCACGATTGATGATATCGACGAAGCTGTTGTGATGGAAGCGAACGACGCTCCATTACCTATGTCAAGTGCTTGCATGAAGATCAGCCAGGCACTAAAGACAGCAATTAGAGCGGCTCTCCCTTCACACATGGTGCCATCTATGTACCTACCAGTAGCGAAGATGCCTTGGACCTTGGCTGGAAAGCTCGACCGCCAGAAACTGAAGGCCATCGCCCAGTCTATACCGTCTCAGGATATTGGGCGCTACAAGCTGGTCGGCGCGACCATCAGCCGATCTCCGACTACCGCAGTGGAGCGCAAGTTGCAGGAGATCTGGGCAAAGGTTCTCAACATCGAGACCGGAACCATTAGTATTGACGACAGTTTCTTCAGACTTGGTGGCGACTCTATCAGTGCCATGAAGGTTGCTTCGTCGGCCAGAGTGGAGGATATCTCCCTCACCGTCATGGATATACTCAAGAGTCCCACGTTGTCGGAGATGGCTGCCTGCTGTGGTCATACTGAGCACAATACCACTGTAGACGCTGAGCCCTTTTCACTGTTACATGACGTCGAATCTCCCTCTATTCTTCTCGATGAAGTCGCAGAGTGCTGCAATGTTCATACAAGTCAGATACAAGACTTATACTCGTGCAGCTCCCTTCAAGAAGGACTTGTGGCAGCGTCTATGCAACAACCCGGCGCGTATGTTGCCAGGTACATCTACAAGGTACCATCATCTATCGATATTGACCGTCTCAAATTGGCATGGCAGAGGACGGCCAACCACGTCGACATTTTGAGGTCGCGCATCGTTAATTCTCGATCTCTCAAGACTTATCAAGTCATTCTGGAGCCGCAAGCAATTGATTGGGAGAGCTACAGTAGTATTGATGCTGCCATCGGACAGAAAATGACATTGCCAGAACGAAATGGTGGTAGCTTGGCCAAGTATGCGATCGTGGACTCGTCCGATCATGACCTCCGGTACTTCGTGTGGACGATACACCACGCCCTTTATGATGCTTGGAGTATGCCCTCTTTACTCAAGCTTGTCTCTCGATTTTACCACGGGGCGAATGAGGAACAGCTGGGGCCAATTGTTCCCTATGCTAATTTCGCAAGATACCTGGTTGGCACCGATGCACTAGCCTCTGATGAGTTCTGGAGGGTCGCGTTTCAAGGCTCATCTACCGTATCTCACTTTCCAACCATCACTCCATCAGACGTCGAGTCGTCCCACTCATCGTTTCGATATAAAATGCAGTACAGAAAGGATGAGGTTGGTGCCGATATCACTATCCCAACAATCATCCGTGGAGCTTGGGCGCTTCTTTTGGGAGCTCATACTGGGTCCGATGATGTCGCCTTTGGTGAGACGCTGTCTGGCCGCGACATTTCACTGGAACATGTCGAAGATATCCTTGGTCCAACTCTTACGACAGTGCCTTGGAGGGTTCAGATCGATCGAGGCGCCACAATTGGCCATTTCTTGCACACTCTCCACAAGAATTCAGCAGAAGTCATTCCGTATCAGCATACCGGTCTCCAGAATATCAAGCGTCTAGGAGGATCAATCGCGGTTGCTAGCGACTTCAGGAACCTGCTTGTCATCCAGTCCAGTGATTCAGCAACCGACCAACAAGACCTTCTGGAACCGCTGGAGGAGGAAGTGAATCATGAAAGCTTCTTCACTTATCCACTGGTTGTTGAATGTTCAATAGAAGCAAACAATTTGGTGCTGACGATTCATCACGACGAGACGGCCGTGACAAGCTGGCAGGCACAGCGTCTCGCTCACCAATTTGACGCCCTTGTCAAACAGCTCAGCCATCTATCCCAAGAACCCAATCGCAAGGTGGCGGAGCTTCAGTTCTGCGACCACGAAGACATTCAGATGATTAAGGGATGGAACTTAGGAACTTACGGTCCAGTGAACCACGGTATTCCCAGCCTATTCTGGCAGTCTGTGGACATGCATCATGATGCTACTAGTATTCGCGCTTGGGATGGTCATCTCACCTACGGCTCCCTCGCCCAACACGCCGGACGTCTCGCAAAGCGCCTTGTGCTGGAAGGAGTCGAAATTGAAACCATGGTGCCCTGTTGCATGGATAAGTCCCTTTGGACTACTGTGGCATTAGTTGCTGTGCTTCTTGCTGGTGGTACAATTATCCCGTTGGACCCCGCTCATCCTCGTGCTCGACATGCAGAGATCGCCCGCGAATGCAATGCCACCATTGCTCTTTGTTCACCACAACATGAAGACCGCTTCAGAGACGTTGTCAGCGCTGTTATTGCGGTCGACCAAAAGCTTTTCCATGAAGAGCTCCGTCAAGAACATGTCACTGCTGAAGATCTACCAACTGTCACAAACAAGGATGCTGCCTTCATTATATACACTTCCGGCAGTACCGGCAAGGCCAAGGGTGTTGTGATTGAGCATGGATCATTTATCGCAAGCTCCAGAGCCTACACGGAACGCATGCAGCTTGTCTCTACCTCAAGCGTCTTCCACTTTACGTCATACGCTTTCGACATCGCTATGGCAGAGACGTTTAGCACCCTCATTACGGGCGCGTGTCTTTGTGTTCCCAGTGAAGAGATGAGAGTCACCGATTTGCCGGGCGCAATGAACAGCCTCGGGGCTACGTGGGCGTTTTTGACTCCGTCACTCGCTAACATGCAAGACCCCTCCGACTTCAAGACACTCCAGACACTTGTCTGTGGAGGTGAAGCCATGTCATCCGAAACTGTCAGCAAATGGTCACACAAGGTCAAGCTGATCAATGGATATGGACCTGCTGAGTGTACTGTCTTTGCCGTTGCTAATTCCAACGTCGCTGAAGATCAGGATCACTCCAACATTGGTCGTGCCCTGCCCAGCTGCAACACTTGGATCGTCGATACTAGAGATCACAATCAGCTTGTTCCTGTGGGCTGTGAAGGCGAACTCCTCATCAGTGGACCCATTCTGTCTCGAGGTTACCTCAATGATAGTGCAAAGACATCACAACTATTTATCGAAGACCCTGCATGGATGCATCATTTTATCGATGATAACCGTCAACAGCCAGTTCGGTTGTACAAGACTGGCGACTTGGTCAGGTATCAATCGGATGGGACTTTAACCTTCATTGGTCGTAAGGACAATCAGGTGAAGCTTCACGGTCAGCGTATGGAACTCGGCGAGATCGAAGCCTGTCTTGAGTCTGACTCACGCATTCGCAATGCTCTGGTCGCACTGCCAAAGTCCGGAATCTCCAAAGGCCGGCTGGTGGCTGTTGTCTCTTTTAAGAACAGGAACTCTCACAATCCGGGCCTTGTTTCTTCGCAATTCAGTCCAGTTTCCGAATCTGCTATGGAAGTAGCTCGGCTACATGTTCGCGACTTGCAGCAGATTCTGTCCGAGAACCTACCGCCTTACATGATGCCCTCATCCTGGCTCGTGGTCGAAGCTATCCCCTTGCTATTGTCGGGGAAGCTCGACAGGGTCAGTACTCAGACATGGCTGGCCGAAATGAGTGAGGAATTGCCAGAGTTTCTCGTCACTCCACCTCCCAGTCAAGATGATGTAGAGTCTGATGCAACATCGGTTGGCCAACTCTTGCGACGTATCTGGGCTTCAGTTCTCCGCATTCCGGACGATGTGTCATTGAAAGGTCGCTCCTTCATCTCTCTCGGTGGTGACTCCATCATGGCTATGCAAGTCATGTCTCGTTGTCGCGACCACTCCATTCAATTGACCATGAAAGATATCATGAGTGGCAAGTCCATCGCTGACTTAGTAACCCTCATCGAGAAGGAAGGACGCGAGAGACAGAATGCCATCCTTGAATATGAAGACGACACCACACAATCCTTTGCGCTGTCACCCATTCAGCAGCTGTTCTTCAATAACAGTTCCAACAAGGACCATGGAGACCGTTTCAACCAAAGCCAACTCTTTTCAGTCGGGGAGTCCATTGACCCATGCACTTTCGACAAGGCCATTCACGCACTGGTGCAGAGACACCCAATGCTTCGATCGCGCTTCAGCAAGTCCTCGAGTAATGGGCAGTGGTCTCAGCACATTGCCCCAGGTACCGAAAATTCCTATGGCTTCCATTTCCACGAAGTCAGCAACGCCTCTCAAATGGCTCAGTACATCGCTGCCAGTCACAAGAGCATCGATACTTCCGGCCCGGTCTTTATCGTCGACCTATTCAAAATGCCCGATGGCTCCCATCATGTGTCCTTGATCGCTCACCACCTTGTCGTCGACGTTGTGTCCTGGATCAACATTACTCAGGACCTCGAGAGGCTGCTTTCATCGCCTACTTCATTGCCACCAAAACCTCTATCGTTCTGGAGGTGGAATGCAGCACAGATCGAGCATGCCATATCAATGGAGAAGGAGAGCAAGGATTTACTGCCATTCCCTGTGCGACCTGCAGATATAGACTTTTGGGGGGTTTCAAACGCCTCCAATAGCTATGCAGATGTCACTCAGCAGTCATTTTCTCTTTCGAACCCCGACACTGTCTCTCTACTGTTGCAAGACGCTCACAAAGCACTCAGAACTGAGGCCCTTGATCTTTTTATCTCGGCCCTGCTCTTATCATTTGGACAGTGCTTCCCCGGTCGCGAACTTCCAACACTGTTCAACGAAGGACATGGACGTGAATCCTGGGACGACACTATTGACCCTTCTCAGACAGTTGGATGGTTTACTTCGCTTTGTCCTATCGATGTATCACATCACACAGTTGATCCTACCGACACTATTGACTATGTTCGTAAAGTCAAAGACTTGCGACGCGCAATACCCGATAACGGTCGACCTTACTTTGCTCAACGCTATCTGACCGATTCCGGAAAGGCCTGTGTTGACAATGATGAGCCAATGGAGATTCTACTGAACTTCCTAGGCCGGTCACAACAAGCGGAAGGAGCCGTATCGTTACTACGCCCTTTCAACCTCTCCATGAGCGAGGAAGATATGGCTTCTATTTCCGATGTCGGTCCCGAGACGCGTCGTCTAGCTCTCTTTGAGATTTCCATATCTATCATGGATGATGGCATCCACTTCAACTTCATGTACAACAAGAACATGCTACAACAAGATCTCATCAATCAGTGGGTGATCTCCTGCAAGGAGGTCCTTAGCGATATGGCAATGGAGCTCAGTAAAGCCCCATCTTGTCCAACTATTAGCGACTTTCCACTCATGTCGGTGGATTACCCTGAACTTGACAAGTTGGTAGCTAAGTCTTTACCTGCTGCTCACGTTCGATTCGAAGACGTGGAGGACATATATCCATGCTCGCCTATGCAGATGGGTATACTACTCAGTCAGCTGCTTGATCCGTCGCAATACTTGTTCCACGCTATCCTCGAAGTTTCTGCCTCTAACTGCCCAGCAATTGATGCTGCTAAGCTTGCTCGGGCCTGCTCGACGGTTGTTGAGCGTCACGCAGCACTTCGAACTGTCTTTATCGAGAGTGTCCGTAGTGGAGGCTCCTTTGATCAGGTCGTCATAAGTCCTGGAAAGGCTCGAATCACCACCATCAAGTGTCGAGAGATTGACGTCATGGCAAAGTTGAACGCAAAGTCACTTGCAAAGACCAATAAGAGACACGGTGCGCCCGTCCTTCCCTATCAGATCACGATATGCGAAACGACACAGGGCAAGATCTTCATCAAGCTTGAGATGAACCATGCTGTCACGGATGGTGCATCCACAGCAATCATCCTTCGCGACATCTCTAGCGCATACGCCAATGGCCTAGATAGCGCCAGAGCTCCATCGTACAAGGAATACATCGGTTACATCTCGAAGCAACCAATTGATTCAAGTTTGATGTACTGGAAGAGCTATTTATCCGGCGCCAGATATACCGAATTTCCAGCCATCAACTCGGATCATATGGCAGGTCGAACTCTGGGCTCCGTTGCCGTCGAGTTCGACAGATTTGCCGAACTACACTCACTTGGTTCAGATGCTGGTGTGACAATCTCAAACATGATCATGTTGGCGTGGGCACTCGTGCTTCGTAAATACACCGGTTCCCAAGATGTTTGCTTTGGGTATTTGGCTTCTGGTCGCGACGCTGAGATTGATGGTATTGATGAGATTGTCGGACCATTGATCAACATGCTCGTCTTCCGCTTCCAATTCACGCACGGTATGCTTCTGAAGAGGCTCTTACTAGACACGCAAGAAGATTACGCCAACAGTCTCCCACATCAACATTTCTCTCTCGCTCGTCTTAGTCATGAGCTGGGACAATCGAAACGCGGTTTCTTCAACACGGCCGTATCCATTCAGAATGCTGGTTCATCAGACCTCCCAGATGCCAGTGCGCTCAAGTTCCAGTCGGTGGATGCTTTCGATCCAAGTGAGTATGCTGTTACGCTCAACGCAAATACTACTCGCGGCGACGAAGGCATTGTATTTCGATATTGGACCAACATCCTTTCAAATGCGCAAGCCAAGGACCTCGCCATCGTCATGTCCGAGGTACTGAGCGATGTCATCGATCACAGCGAGGAAGCTTTGTCGCATCTACGGGTGTCGCGAGATTCTTCAATGCCCATTAGTACCGCAGGACCATTGGATGGATGGACCTTCCAGCACAGCCATATGAATCGCCAGATTACAACACCTACCTCGACAATCAGTAGCTACTCTACAGGGCCTGGTGCCACACTTTTCTCGCCATCGACGTCTTGGGGTTCGTTGCCCCGAGGTAAGGATCAGCTCCATAGCAAGCTATCAACGTTGTGGAAGCACCATCTTGATGTTACAACAACTGAGATGACATACGAGATGAGCTTTTTTGAGTGTGGAGGTGATTCTATCATTGCCATGGCGATGGTGGGCGATGCTAGAGATCAAGATCTGCCGCTCACCGTGGCTGACATCTTCAAGAATCCAACCTTTGGCTCCATGCTCAATTGTCTCAGAGATAAGTCATACAGAGACGGAGATGTGATGTCTAGTGATGGGAACACATCCCTGCCCAGCACAAAGAAGGAAGGCATCATCACTGATGAACATACTTATGAACCACTCTCTCTTCTGTTGGAGCAGAACGCTGAACATTTTGTTCGAGAGCACGTTTGTCCTGTTGTTGGAGTTTCCCGAGCCAGCATTACAGATGTTCTACCAACTACCGACTTCCAGGCCCAAGCCATAGAAGGGAGCCTCCTTGATTCACGATGGATGCTCAATCATTTCTACCTTGACGGTGCAGGGCCGCTCGAAATTTCCCTTTTGCAAGAGAGTATCACAAACGTGATTGCTGCACACGACATCTTGCGCACTGTATTTGTCCCATACCAGGCGACTTACTTGCAGGTCATCCTCCGTCACATACAGCCCGAGCTTATTGTCCGCGATGTGGATGATATTGAGCAGTTTACCTTGGAACTTGAATCAAACCACCTACGCCAAACTCCTAGCCCTGAGAAGTCTTCTCTCCGCTTTATTCTTGCCCGACACAGGTCCTCAGAGCGACATAGAATCTTCATCAGACTGTCTCATGCCCTGTACGACGGTGTTTGCTTCCCCACTATCCTCAACGCTTTGAAGGCCTCGTATGAAGGCGAGCCTATCGTTACGACACCTTCGTATGCGACTTACATCCACGGCTTATTTGGCAAGGCTAATTCCGACCAATACGCCTACTGGAGATCTCTCCTCAAGAACTCCGCTGCCACAAACCTCGTTCCACGACAATGTCACTCGATGCACACAGCTCCTACGGAAGTACTGAAAAGAATCGTGGCTACACCGTCGCTCGCTGCTTTCAACATCACGACAGCTACCGTTGTCAAGGCAGCCTGGTCTATCGTTCTAGCAAAGAATACTGGGAAGAATGACGTTGTCTTTGGTCACCTCATTAGTGGGCGCAACTCACGCCATGTTCCAGGAATCGAAGCCATTGTTGGCCCTTGCCTCAACGTGGTTCCTGTACGCGTACAACACCAAGACTCTTGTACTGTGCTAGACCTTCTACAACACATTCAACATCAACAGGTAGACAACATACCGTACGAATCACTTGGCTTCAGAGAAATCATCAAAAATTGCACGGACTGGGACGATAATGGTGTAAACGGTTTTTCCACTGTTGTTCAGCATCAAAGCATGCCTCAAACCGGGAGCCTTGAAATCGGAAAGAATACGTACGAGGTTGGTGTGGTAGCTTCCCAGGAAGATACCGCTGACTTCAGTGTTGTCACTACGCCACAGGACTCAAGTCGCACCGAGGTCTGTTTCTTGTACCGTCAGGATGGAGCTGAAAGAAAGGAGTTTGCTGAGCGATTATTTGACTGCCTTTGCAGGACGATAACCGACTTGTCCACAAATGTTGGGAGGTTGGTGGAGTTATAGATTGGGGTTGTTCTTCACTTGGATCAGGTTTCTTTTGTTTCGCGAGGGTTTACTCATATTTTCCTGTTATTTATTTCTTAAGTCTAATTGTATATTTCTATCTATCCTGATCTCTATGAGACTCAATAAGTCAAAATGAAATCGAATGGTAATAAATTCTTATACAAGAGGTCCAACTTCAATTATGCTCACGTTGTGTATATGAATAGAAAAATTGGGAGAAGTTGCTCTCGCATCACTCCCGTACAGCGCGGCGGCCATATTACTTGACTTGCAAAGCAAGTGAAAACCCTACTATCTCCGCGCCTGTAAGTGGTCAGATGAATGGGTCAGTTTATGCCATTGAGACTAGAATTTTACTTCATTTGTCTTTGTACACTAAAGCTGAGTGAGAACGCTTAGCGAAGTTGAGCCCGCGAGGCTTTGATGTTCCTCCCCATTATTTCCACCGCGGTGCCTTTCTTTGACCAGTCTAAAAGTTCGACTTCAATCTCTTCAGAAGGCAGTAAAGTAAAATAGTTATCAGACCAGGTCAATGGAGCCACATCATCGCCGTTTTTATCCACAAGGTTGAGCTGGACGAACACCGCCGGAACTGGGCTGGTGTTCTTCACTCGAATCTTCCACTTGCCAGAGTCTTTGCCACCGGAGGTTTTCAGAGTAATGGCTGCTTGATCCATATTATTCAACGCAGTGAAATTGGCGAACTGCTTGACCTCGGAGACGTACCACGTCGTGGATGCCCAGTCTACTTTGTCGTTTTGCTTTGACAACCAATACGCGTTACGGCTGAGTACCGCATCACTGCCATCATCGACCAGTGTCAGGCGAAGCACAGCGACATCTTGAATTTTCTTGATGGAGCTAGCAATGTCGCCGACCTTTTGAGACTTGCTAGGCTTTGTCGATAGGCGAAGAGTCTGGCGAGAGATTTCTTTTCCTTTCAGGTCCACCAAATCAATATGAACAGAGCGTGAGCCGGACTTTTTGAGCGAGCGATTAATCACCCAGACAAAGTTATTGAAGTAATCAAACGTGACATGCTCGACACGAGTGGCGATTTTGGTACCGAAATAAGTCCCAGCTGGATGGAGATAATAATCGAATTGATTCCAGTGAAGACTTGGCCAGGCGTTGTTCAACATCCAGTAGATGAGGCCTGTGGCTGGGCGAGTAGAGCTCCAGTGACTTCCCCAACCTTCAAACTCAGAGCGAATTGCCTCATAGTCCATCATTTGTGCACTAATAAGGTAATCGTCCAGAGATGTAGGTTTGCCGTACCGCTTAAAAAGTGCCTTGTTGTAAATGGACCGATCGTAGAACTGAGAAGTGTCTTGAGACATATGGTAGAGTCCTTTGTTAGGCTTCTTCCATAAGTCTTCCATGTCGTCATTTGTCAAGAATTTCTCTAGACTTCCTTTGGTAGGCGTTCCGACACCTGCACCGAGCTCTGATCCGAATCCAAAAGATGATCCAAACCTCTTGGTTGTCGGCTCTCTATCAAACCAATAAACCGGCGGAACCCAGTCATAAGGTCCTTCCATCTTCATCCCGGATGGACCATTAAGTTTTGGATAGCCACGTTTTGCGGCCGAAGAAATGATAGGAACTTGCCACCCCGCGTCGTGTAAGCCGCCCAAGTAAATCTTTGTGGCCCGGTCGTCGGGCCAGTAGTCACTTCCGATTAAAAAGGCAATGACACTTGGGTGATGTTGCATGATGGAGGCTTCGTGTCTCATTGAAGCGTTGACGGTATCGTAGTCAGCGTCATACCACAGAGGGGGAGGGTCCTGAGATAAGTCGTGATTGTAGGGCCAACTTTCCCATCGATCGCAACACTCCCAGCCTGCCATGATCATAACACCCAGTCTATCAGCAATATCGTAGAGTTCGGGCTGCTCCATCTTTCCCTCTAGTCGGATCGTGTTCATGCCCATGTCTAGAGTGTAGCGTACTATATCCTCAAAGCGCTGTGGATCCCACCGCAAGAACATGTCAGCGGTGTAGCCACCACCAGTGATCTGGATAGGGTATCCATTCACGCTAAAAATAGTGTCGTTGTGTGAGTTGACTTCAGATGTAACGGTCCGGATGCCAAAATTGGTGACAGGGCTCACATCTGAGGCGTCGTGTCCGATAGAGTAAGTCAGTTGAGCAGAGTATAAAGGTTGTTCGCCCCAAGCAGCGGGCCACCAAATCTCTGGGTTTTGGATTTTTGTAGAAAGTTCTACCGTGGTTGATTCCCCAGCTCTGAGGTTAAGAGTCTTCGTGAGTACTGTGAGGGCCTTTCCGTGGGGGGACCTGATGTTGGCTTTGGCAACGAACTTGACTGGGCCCTTTTTCAAATTGCGAGCCTGAGCTCTGACGGTAATGACTGCGTGATGGTTTTGACTCTGCTTGACGGGTGTATCCATATCCACAAGTACGCTCACAGCACCCATAAAGACATCGCCGGTCTTTTTGATAGTGATGTCCCTCCATACTCCCGTCCCGTTATCAGGTGGGTAGGGATTCCAATCGACGAATCCGACAGCGAAGTCTTGTTGATAGTCCGTAGGATATACTTTGACGACGAGTGCATTTTCCTTTGCAACGAGAGGCGAGATGTCGTATGTGTGGCCGCCATAAGAACCAGATTGCGTGATGTTATCGGCGATTTGCTTGCCATTAAGGAACAGGTCTGCAGCGGGGGTGATTCCGTTGGTTTGTAAGAAGTAATGCACGTCTGCTGATTCATATCCGGTTTCCAGGTTGAATTGATGGCGATAAACCCATGGAGTATGAAAGAGACTGTCGTTGAAGTGCGCGAGATTGTCAGAGTACCAGAGACCATCATGACCGTCTAATTTGTAGGTACCTTCGGCGAGAAGACAGGCCATTAGGGTACACCGGGATACAGGCGCATGATGCCACGAGGAAGTATCAACATTGGGTAAAGAAAGAGATGAGACTTTTCCGGTGACTTTAGTGATATGTTGGAAATCCCAATTGGGAATTGCATCTTGATGACCGATGTTGTTGGCCAGTGGCTTCGACTTTGCAGTCACAACAGCCGTGCCAAAGAGGAATAGCAGCAAGGCTTTCATTTTCTTTGGACCACTCAACAAGTGTTGTTAATAATGAACGACCAGTGTGGTGTGAACATGCGAAAAAGTAAGCAATGTGTCGTTCTGTTATTAATATTAGCCTATCCTTGATTTCTTGCCAAGTTCGTTGTATGTTGTGCTACGTTACCGCAAAAACAATATGCTACGTTACTCGAAAATACCTTACATATAGCTCGCCGGAGTTATGAAATCGCGAGGAGAGTCATCGTTTATCTCTCAATTCGATTACAGCCTGAACGGAAAGGGCCCCCGCATTTCTACATGAGGTGGGTGATGCGGCTCCAGATCGAGATAGGATCAGCAATACCCTGTTTAATGGCGTCAAGTCTTCAATGGTGTTGACTCTTTGGCACAAAGACCCTGGAATTGAAATTGGTGGCTGGGTCTACGCGGACTGGTACAAAGAATTGCTTCTCTATCGGCCACGCCCAAATTTGCCCTGACAGTGTCCCTAGTCTTGTTATCGCCCCTAGTCGGCTTGGGGTGGAATAATCGGTGGTAATAGTTACTTTAGCTTGGCGCATCTCCCATATCCTACCCTACATTATCCTCTGGTTCTGGACCACAGCGATATCAGATTGCTCAGGTGTTCATATGTCGAGGAACATAAGTTTGAGGCAAAATAACTGTCTGGGAAATGGCTTGCATGAACTGTGGCTCAATGTTGTTAAATGAATCGTGGATTTAAAGTTCCATTCTCATAATTTACTCTGTCAGATGTTTGATCATGCATGGGGGAAGGGAATGAGAGTTCTGCCACCATAGACCGCCTTCTATGCTGGGACTGTCCCTCCTACGTCTGCAGCGGGCCGGGTTGATCATTTCTAAAAATAGTGATTCTTTCTAAATCGACCATGGCGAGTGCTTCCAACACTCGAGCATCCGCTCCAGGACGGATTTTTTCGGATGTGCTTCTCTCGATCAAGCCACATCATTTAGCTAATATCATCAGCCGCGACAAGAATCACGAGTACCGCAAATACCGCCTGAAAGACGGCGTGTCACGTCTCTGGCTATACGAGACTGGCAGTGGCGGAGGAAGCTCATCAATAACGTAAGTCCAAGGCACTTGTTATTCACTCGACTCTCTGTGTACTAATCGACTTCTCAGTCATATCTCCATCATCCCACCCACCACACGCCATGAACCAGGCTCTGTGCCCACTGAACCACCGGGTATTGGCAACGACGACTTCAACGCAGGGCGCAAAGAGTCCAAGTACGGTTATCCCATTCTCGAGCTGTACGAACTTGTGAATCCAGTCACCCTCGATGAGATGAAGACGCGATGGGGAATGGGGGGTGCGCCCATGGGCTGGCAGTACATGAGATCAGATCTTTGGGAAGACAGATGGGGTGAGCGAGAGGAGGAGAGGAGCGACAAAGTAAACAAAGTGTTTTAAATGATACCCTGGGGTGGTTCGGCGTTTTGACTATTTCATTTGAGCATGGCACTCATTTATATTTCATTTCTCTCTTTTCTGTTGAGCTTTCAAGCATATTCCTGTCGCATAGCTAACGGCGCAGATTCCTGAACTTGATGAGCCTGTAGCTTCATACCCTTGAACTGCCTCGTAGGCAACTTCATCTCAAACATCTGATCAATCTCAATCGCACTTCGTCCCTTCATCTCAGGCACAAACAGCCATGACAAAACAGCACCGATGAGTGAAGTCCCGCAAAAGATAAAAGCAGTCTTGGCTCCTAGGGCTGCCTTGTCTCGGCTAAAGAGGAGGGGCAACACAACAGCCATCATAATAGAGAAGCCCTTCTCAGCTATACTGGCCAATCCCTGGGTAAGAGGTCGAATTTGAAGAGAACTTGTTTCTCCTACGATAGCAAAACTAGCAGGCCAGGCTCCAAGGCCACAAACAATGATGACAGACATCATGATACCGCCTGCGACCCAGGTTAGTGCCTCGCTGGTCCAGAAACCAGTGATACCCATAGCGCCCCAGAGAACAGCGGCTACGCCCATAGACGGAATAATCATGTTGCGACGACCAGTGCGCGAGAGAAGCCAGAAACCGATGGCATTGCCAAACATTCCTGCAACTACACCAGCAGCCATAAATACCAACGAAGGAGTGCTATCCATGCCCATACTTCGAAGGAAGAGATTTGCGCTGGAAAGAAGTTCCATTCCAAATAGTGCGGGCAAGATAGAAGCCAGGCTGACGATTAGAGTTCTTCGGAGGTTTGTTCCACGGAGACAAGACCAGTATGTCGCAGATGCCGTATTAGCCTTCTCTTCCTCAATCGTAGCACGAATCCGTTCAAGTTGACTGTAAGGATTGGTTTTGGGCGCGTAGAGTCGAGTCGCCGATCTGATAGCGCGCTCTTCCTGTCCTGTCCGGATAAGGTGTGCTGGACTCTCAGGCATGAGAATGGAGAGAAGAAGAGGTCCGATAGCGAGGATCCATTGTGATCCAAAAGCTCCAAGGTAGCCAGAATTTCCTTCAATACTGTTGACAGCGAGCGTGACCAGGAGACCGATCAGTTGACCGACTAAAGTGAAGACCGGAAACAAGGCCATGGCTGATCCACGTAAAGCTGTAGGTGTGTTTTCTGAGACCCAAGTAACACAAACTCCCCTAATGATACCGACAGTAAATCCTTGGATAGTTAGACCAGCGGTAAGAAGCATACGCTTTGTTTCTAGAGGCTCGGGGATGTGGGAGAAAAACATGCAGGCGATAGCAATAGTTGACACAAGAGTGCCCATGAGGAGCGTGAACTTTCGCCCAATCTTGTTCTGAAGCCAACCTCCCAGTAGTGATCCAATTGCTGCACCCGCTGGAGGAAGGCCTAGCCATAGAGATAGCCAGTTACCGGGCATGTCCATCTTGCCATGGATCTTCTCTCCGTAGTCGTCTAGGAAGCTATCCGTGCCGACAATGGCTCCGACAATGACCAGATCGTAGCCCCATCCGATAACAGGAATGCTCATGGCCATGCAATAAGCTGCAACCTTGGGATACAGCTTAATAGCTTGTCGCAGAGGCATCTGGCCGTCATTCTCTTCGAGGTTCTTGTTGTCCGCTGAAGCTGACGCCGAATAGCTCAAGTCTTGTGTTTGAGAAGTGTAAGGGTTGTACGATGTGACGTCTTCTTCACTTTGGGGGACCTGTTGCCAGGATCTTGATGTTTCCATCTCATGCATGCTCGGCTTAATAGGGTCGCTGTCGCGACGGTCGTGGTAACTCATTTTGGTAAAGTGATCCCAACGATCGGAGGATTAGAAGAAAAAGGCGAAATTGACTTGAGCGTTGCACCGTACGGACTAGTGCTCTGATGTGTGAGGACTAGAGTTGTCTGATGATGTATAAAAACAAAATTGGGAATCGAGGATTACTTGGGTATTAAATTATCCCATTCTCGCATTTTACACCCTCGGACTTCACGAATTGCCCTGCGGACCTCGTCAAATGTAGTCAGAGTCGCAGTAAAATCCAAGCTCGAATCCTTCCGTCCACGATGTAACGCTGAGTGTTTTCAGACCAATCGCATAAGAGCCTGTCTGCGATTGAAACAAGGTTGGCTTATTTGCTGACATGGCGCAGTCAAAGTTGTGGATCCTACTATGTGATCCTTGTCGCTAGCCCTACGGACCTCGGACTTGGGAGGAGGCCAAAGTGTTTGGTGACGGAATTCTCCGAAATTTAGAGGATCCGTAAGGATGAGGAACGTATTAATGTTATCAGGGAACCTTTTGCAAACCTGGTCCTGAATAAAGAGAACAGAGACGGAATTTTTTTACCTTCTAAGCAATGGACAGAAATATGGTAGTAGGGTTCAGATCTGCAACTCAGTCCTTGCAAGTTGCACCTCACGGACACACGTCAGCTTACAGACTAGGAATCACATTATACAAGCTTAAATCTGAAAGATAATGGGTTCTGGGGGCTTTTTTGTTAGCGTAGATGTTTAAATGGCCGGCATTTTCAACTAGATCGATCTATCTGCCGCAATGCCACAGTAATTGAAGCCAGGGTTATCCGTAGGACAAACAAGAATCTGCAGCTTACCCGTCGGACCTGAGATGGATCTTTCCTATGGCGCTAGAGAACAAGCCCAAACATACTCGCTGATAGCATCTCTGGCAGGGATTTGGACAGATATGTAAGGTCATCGTAGCGCTCAATACAACAAAAATCGCAGATACCACTCTACTAGTCTTCATTCCGTTGTGATCATCAACAACAGCCCCGTCGTCAGCCTAACTACTCGGCGCATTCTTGTCAGCGTGCATAAGACACGCATCAGTCTTCACAATGGACCCAAACCCAATCTGTCAGATCGTCACGCCTGTTGGCATGTTAGGTTATGGCTTTGACGAGAAAATCATTCATCAAGAACTTGGTCGCCTTACTTCGAATGGCATACCCACGGCCTTGATAATGGACTCTGGGTCTACTGATAGTGGACCACAGAAATTGGCTCTTGGGTCTATGTCATGTCCTCGTTCAGCGTATGCTCAAGATCTTACCAAGCTGCTTCGACTTGTACATACTTTCCAGGTGCCACTGATTTTTAGTTCGGCTGGTGGCGATGGAACTGATGAGCACGTCCAAGTTATGCAGGATATCATCGAAGAGATCACAGAGGAGGAGGGAAATAGGTTAGTTGCCAACTGTATTTCAGCAACGTATATTGACTTTCTCGTCCTAGTGAATACTCTTTCAGCGTCATTTCTTTATTCTCCAACATTGATAAAACAACCATCCTCAAACGTTTCAAGCAAGGTCGTCTTACAGGATGTGGACCCTGTGTACCACCCGCAGACGCAACCGAAATTGAAGCTTCGAATCACATAGTCGCTCAAATGGGCTACGAACCTTTCCTCGACGCGATGAACTTCAATCCAGACTTCGATGTCATAATCGGCGGTAGGGCCTATGACCCGTCCCCATACGCTGCATACTGTATACACCAGCTTATGCGCCAGACAAGCGATTTGAGCAACGAAGAACTTCATTCCAGCTTGGGAGGATTCCTACACATGGGAAAGATCTTGGAATGTGGAGGTCAATGCTCCACCCCAAAGTCTCATGGAGCTGTGGCTACTGTATACGCGACGGGGCTATTTGATGTCAGGCCTACGGCACCAGATTCAAAGTGCAACCCTCTTTCAGTTGCTGCTCATACCCTCTATGAGAATACGAGGCCAGATGTCTTAAAGGGACCAGGAGGTTCCATACATCTTCAAGACTCAAAATATGAGCAATTGTCTGATGGGAGATCTGTTCGTGTCAGTGGCAGTAAATATCGCTCTTCAGAAGAGGACGGACTGTCTTATCAGTTTAAACTCGAAGCTGCACGGGTTGTAGGTTATAGATCTCTTTTCATGGGCAGCATCAAAGATCGTGAGTAATTCCATCCGTGCTATCGATAGAGACTCTGACTCAGGTACACAGACATTCTCATATCTCAGATCGACAAGCTCCTCGCCCGTGTCAAACTTTATGTAGCTCAACAACACACCGAGCCCACAAGCCAATGGAAGCTTGACTTTCACGTTTACGGAAAGGATCAGTACAGTTCTACGGGACTGGGAGAGCTTTTTATCGTTGGTGAGGCGCTCGCTTCGACCCAAAAGTTAGCAAACAGTATTGCGTCTAAGGCCAGAGTTGGGATGATTGTAAGTTTCTTTTGATACAATTTTGTTACACAACTAACTTGTGAAAGCACGCACCGTATCCTGGGCAAAAGGCTACAGCTGGTAACTTCGGGTTCGGGCTTGGCGGACTTATGGAGTTTGAGATGGGTCCTTGTGCCGAATTCTCTCTTTATCACCTAATGGACCTAGAGCCGGACGAGCAACGTTTGTTCCCCATCAATAATGCGAAGTGCCAGACACTAGAAGGGCCATTATTGCGAGGCAGTATATCTCGGATTGGTAAGGGAACCACGAAAGAGAAAAACAAGAGCTTATTGGATATATCAACCAACTTCAATATGCCTTCGTTAGGCGTTGAACAAATCGCACCGACTCCGGATCAGCATGTCCAGGACCCTCGGATACTATCAGACCTCTGCCGTGTTCTCCGTTCCAAGAATTCCGGCCCATACGAGATTACTATAGATGCCATGTTTTCGTCAAAGACCAATTACGAGGCAATCAAAGCCTCCGATTTTCTCTCATCCAACAATGTCGCCGAAGCGATTGGTATCACCGAGAAAGACATCATCTGGATTGGGTTCTTTGATCCAGCCATGTCTTTCAAAGTAACTATTCCCCGAATCCGAATGGGTGTTAAGAAATCGGCGGGCGGCTTTATGGAGAACGATATACATGGTTCGCAGGAGCATATTGGGCTTGCCAACATGAAGTTGCCTAAAGACTTATTCTTTCAATGAGTTCTTATTGATATATAGTGTTATATCGTTCTTCGAGACACCAATTGTGTATTTTTAGGGCGAAATCTTTTATAATCAATTTACCCGCCAGTCGAGACTAATGTGACGACCCCCTCTCCAGAGGAGAGGTGTTGAAAGTGATTCCGGGCCAGTAGCCGGCCCTGCACCAACGTCGCTGTGATAACCCAGCCCGGCTCCAAAAATAACACAACAACAACATAAATGTCTTTTCAATAAGGCTGAAAATAATATTAATAATACTATCAGTTAAGTTCTTTTAAATGATATAATTTTTGATTTCTTCTGATGTTATTTGATAGCTATAGCTTATACGGCGATATTGTTATGTGGTTACGGTTTGTACGCAGTTACGGGTTATCTCACCCCCGCTTCCCTCTCGTGTTGTACGTGATACGGACAACCCGAATAGCCAAGCGCGCGCTGCAGCCGCAGCATCGACCTAGGACTTCTCTTAAATTGATGATATAATAAATCCAGATTGAAATGAAACTATTAGCAAAAGTCTGGATTTTTTTGATGCAGAATTGAAGGTTTTGTTGATCACGGCGATGTTGTTATTTGGTTACGGTTTGTACGTAGTTACGGGTTATCTCACCCACCCAACCTACATCTGTTTGTTATTGCCGTGTTATTCCAGGCTGTGTCTGGTGTTATTCGATGGCGGACATTTCTAAGTCCGTTGTACCACTTCCAACCAATTGTGGGGCTCAGCCTAAAAAGTCATTTGTTGTTTGTCAGGTTTAGAAATGTGCCATTCTAAAGAGTGCCAGCCAGTGCTTTCATCGTTCAACTTTAATTCAATCAATACAATTATACAAAAGTGCAACAAGACTTTGGATTTCATTTAATTGTTAGGGTTTCCTAAATTGAGATCAAAAATAACCAACATGTTCAATACTCAATCTAATATCCAATGCGAATCCATCACTCGAATCCGGGAATGCCTGAGCCCTTGAGGTTTGATGAAGCAGTCTAAAATATGTCAATAACATCATCTTTAGAAAGGTTTTGGGGTTCCTTACGCATGCGAATGATTTGATGTTTGATATACTGAAACCAATCCCGGCAGAATAGCTCTTGCAAGTTGGGATATTGTCTTTAGGGTAGACCAGTTCACCACCAACTTCACAGTGGTCATCGGCATAAACCAGGCAGGCCGTGTCTGGCTGAACGAGTATAGACCAAGGCTGGAATTCCTCGCCATCACAAGCACCTTTGTTAAGACCTCCGTTTGTGAATTTGTCACAGGAGGTGCCTGGCATGTCCTGACCCAGGACGTTGCATCCACCGTCGACATCACCAGAGATGATACGGTATTGGGTGTCATCGTCTGCAAGGCAGATCGAATCTGTGTAAAGTGTTGCTGTGGTTCTATGTAAGCCCAATGTTCTAGGTTGAACGTAATGCTACTTTTCAACTTACCTTGCCATGCTGAGACAGGTGCCAATACTGCGGAAAGAATAGCAAGATAGGTGCTAGTAGAGAAGTGCATATTGTTGGTATTGAGTGTAGATTGAGAGATATTCGTAGTGTTGTACAGAGGATAGGAGGGCGACTTGAGAAATAGTTGTAGAGTTATGTAGAAAATATGAAGTGAGAATGAGCAGACAGAACACGCTTTATATAGGCTGAGAAAGTCAATGTTAAAACACCAAGCTGGAACTTCACTCTGTTACCTTGGAAAGATCAACAAAGCTAATTCCATAGCCACAAAAGAGCTGAGTCTGTGTTGATGGCACAGCCTCTTCCTCCTGGCTAAATTGGTGAGTGAATTGATAGCTTGGCGCATGTTCAATCGGCGGTTATGCATCGAGGAGGATGTCGCATTTTTGAAGGATGTCTCCTGTAACATGCACAGACTAGGGCTGATGGTTTATGGCTCTATCTGAACCAAGCTTTAATTAGACCACCCGAGGCAGTGCCTGTCGTCGACGCAGCCAATCAAGGTGGAGACAAGCTTGTGCCACAACCGGTTCAATGCGTTATCCTTGTTAATTAGGTGTTAAAATATGAATAGGTAGCATGAGGCTTAGACACGTCTTGATAGCAACATTGCTATAGTGAAACATTTCTGTATAGAAGTTTACGATAGAGGGAAAAGTACACTCTATCGGATTGTGCTGGCAATCCAACAGCTTGTTGACCAGGTGGGTAGATAACCACAGACCAAGTTATGATGGCCTTGAAAGGCAGAAAGAAGCAGGCGAATTGGTGCCGAGACTAGAGAGATGCCTCATTGAATGATTAACTTGCATCTTCTGTCTCATACATGTATTTGAATACTGTCAACTGTTACCCTACGTGCCTACCCAGTTTTGTCCATGTGCGTGACTCATCTCCCCGCAACCAGCTAAGATAATCATTTGACTATCGCGGACAATGAAAAGTCCGCAGTAAGAAATAAATAAAAACCTATTAGTAAACCTACCCATACGTAGATCGAACAATTTAAAAACTGCCTCACAAAACAGCGTTCTCTACCTCAATATGACTATTCCAAAAAGACAAACTCCCTCGATCGAGGAACTGCGTCAATTTTACATCGGCAAAAGTATCAATGACGTTCCCAAACCAGCAGTTATTCTTGACAAGGCTAGAATCAATCGCCATTGCAAGTCTATGCTAGACTCTGTCGATGCGCTAGGCCTGGGCTTTCGTGCACACGTGAAAACTCATAAAGTGAGTCTCACGTCGGTTACTTGAAGTCTAAGTACTAATTTGCGCAGACGATCGAAGCTGCTCGCCTTCAATTCGGACAGGGCAACCGTGATGTGAAGCTCATCGTGTCCACATTGGCTGAGATTGACCATCTTCTACCTTTGCTCAAAGAGTATAGAGAATCAGGTCGTGGACTCGACATCCTCTACGGTTTACCACTTCCTCGCTCCCAGATCCCACGCTTAGCAGCCTTGGGCAGAGAGTTGGGCCCAGGCACTATCTCTGTTCTCATCGATCACCCATCGCAACTCGAGTCGGTCAAAGCCTTTTACCAGCATGCCAAATTCCCTGCAAGAGTATTCTTAAAGGTTGACACGGGCTATCACCGCGCTGGACTCCCTCCGCATTCACTAAACAAAAATGGTTTGATCGAATCCCTTGCGGAGCTTGAGAAGAGTGGTGAGGCCGAAGTGTTGGGGTTGTACTCGCATAGTAGTCTAAGTTACAAGGACTCGACAGCAGAACAAGCCATGGCAAACTTGGAGGGTGAAATCCAAGGGTGTCTCGATGCAGCCAACGCCCAAGCGCACTTATTTGCAACGAACAAAGAGATTGTCATAAGTGTTGGTGCTTCTCCTCAAGTCACGGCTGCCGAGAACCTGGTTACTTCGACCGGCGACTTATCGCCTGCAGCTGAGTCGCTGCGAGAAGCCATCAAGGTTGTTACTACTGGTCAACCCGGTGGCCTACAGACTAAGCTTGAGCTTCACGCTGGTGTATACTCCATCCTCGACATGCAGCAAATATCCACCAAATCAAGAAAACATCTAGGCTCGCATGAAGAAGAAATTGCCATTTCTGTCATTGCAGAAGTTTGCAGCATATATAACGACAACGAACGAGCTCAACCGGAAGCTCTAGTGGCTGTCGGTACACTGGGTTTAGGTCGTGAGCCTTGTGCTGCTTACTCAGGATGGGGCGTGGTGAGCCAGAGGTCTTATGATGGTGGGGCGAATGCAGCGAGGCGGTTGATTATCGACAGAGTAAGCCAGGAGCATTCAATAGTGGCATGGGAACACACCGAGAATGAAGATACGTCGGAGTTACCACCCGTGCCTCTGGAAATCGGGCAAAATGTTGTTATCTTTCCGAATCACGCTTGTGTTACTGGGGCTTTGTACGGATGGTATCTTGTCGTGGACTCATCTGAGGGTGACGATGAAAGAATTGTTGATGTATGGGTAAGGGCTAGCGGGTGGTAAAGCAATGACAACATATAATAGTATGCTGCAAGGTGAAGCTGGTCCCATCAATCGTATTGTGAAACACTGTCTTGGCTGGATTCAACAGCCCATATGAGTGGAAGTTAGCTATCTACCCACTGATGCTACCAAATTTTAACGATCAGCGGTAGAAACTACAGGAAATGTTCCTCGAGTAAAATGCTATCAGTGAAATCAAGGATACCAGAAGGCGTCTTTACGTTATTGGTCATACCGGAAGCACCTCTAGACTCTTTCCGAGCTACCAACCTTCGCATCATCTCGACTCGTCCAATCAAAAGCAGAACCCCAAGCTGCTTATCAAAAGTGGGCGGAAACTGATGCCGGGGGTGATTTGCCGATTCCGCGTTTTGTCTGTTCATTTTGGCGTCTTGATGAATCTGATGGGGCTTACAAATGAAGAAAGTAGCGGAAACCTCGGAATGAGGTTCCGTTCCAACGATACTATATCACATATTGATGTTTTTGTACGCTTCTCATATGGTCTAAGTAGTTCGAATCTACTTTTTGTCATTTGATTATCAAGTTGATACAAGGGACAAATTCTCCTTTCGTATAATAAACGTTTCGCTGTGCCAATCGCGCGACAGATTTCCGAGCGATTCTTTACACGTCACCTATCCATCTACATCAATTACGGGCAGAATCATCAATATGGCTAAAGTTACCATTGCTGGTGTAGGCGGTCGCAAGATAAATGGTGAGTTTCAATCCCTCACATCAATGGTTTTTGTCGTGTAAGCTAAGAGGAGTCAGTCCACACTGGACTTTTTATCAACAATGAGTTCGTCCCTGCACAAGATAATGCCACCGTCCAAATCGACAATCCTTTCAACGGAAGCCTTCTTGGGCATGTCTCGGCAGCTCAGGCCTTAGATGTGGACAAGGCTGTCATTGCCGCTGAAAAGGCTTACAAGGGGACCTGGAAGTCGACTCAACCTACAGTTCGAAGGAATTTGCTTAATCGTTTAGCCGACCTGATCGAAAGAGACGTTCAAGATTTAGCCTCTCTCGAGTCTGTTGATGCTGGTATTCTATATCGAGATTCTAGCACTTTGTTTGTTCCTCAAGCCGTGGAGACGCTCCGCTATTATGCTGGATGGGCTGACAAGGTTGATGGACATTCTTTACATATACCCCAGGGTATCTCGTACTCACGAAGAATCCCTTTTGGCATCTGTGCTGCCATCGTTCCCTGGAACGCACCTCTGTGAGTAACCATATATCTCCCGAGTTCAAGCAATGGCTTCCTAGGACTGACTAGCGGCCGTGTAGAATGATCACTGTCTGGAAGCTTGCCGCTGCTTTGGCTACCGGGAATGTCCTCATCATCAAAACACCAGAAGCTTCGCCATTATACGGCCAGAAGCTTGGTGAGCTCATTGTTGAAGCAGGGTTTCCTCCAGGCGTTGTCAGTATTCTATGTGGTCTAGGAACGGTAGCTGGCTCGGCCATCTCTGCACACCCGGCTATCCGTAAGCTCTCTTTCACGGGAAGCCCTGCTGTAGGCCGTCAGATTCTGGCTGTATCTGCAAAGACAAATCTAAAGAAGATTGGCTTGGAGCTTGGTGGCAAGGGCCCTAGTATCGTCTTTGATGATGCCAACTTCGAAAATGCGCTGCAGTGGACAGCAGCTGGCATCACCATGAACAATGGCCAGATCTGTGCTGCAGGAAGCCGCATTTACGTCCACGCCAATATCTACGACAAGTTTGTCAAGGCCTTTTCAGAACAAACCAAGGATGCCATTGCTGGTGATCCGTTGTTGCAAGAAACTACAAAGGGCCCAGTCATCAACGAAGGACACAAGAAGCGGGTTATGGATTATATCAAGAAAGGTCAAGATGAGAAGGTCCAAGTCTTGCACGGAGCAGATGATTCCAAATTGCCTGCCGAAGGTCATTTTGTGCCCAACACTGCGTTTGTGAATGTCGATCCACAAGCGACTGTGATCCGGGAAGAAATCTTTGGTCCCGTTGCTTGCCTTGTCAAGTTTGGCACGGAAGAGGAAGTTGTCAGGCTGGCCAACGATAGTAACTTTGGACTTGCTTCAGCTGTCTTTACTCAAGATATCAACAGGGCGATTCGCGTGAGCGAAGAACTGGAGAGTGGACAAGTTACCATTAACATGTGGGGTGCTGTTAATGCAAACGTAGCTTTTGGTGGATGCAAAGAGAGCGGATTTGGTCGGGATCTGGGCAAGGAGGCGATTGAAGACTGGACACAGGCCAAGTACATTCAAGTGATGGTTCCGAAATTGTAGGAGGAATACTCGGGGAGTCCATCTTACAAGAGCTCTGCATGAATCTTCATTTCAATTTCCATTCAGAGAGATATCGTCGTTGGGTTTGGGAGTGTGAGTTGAAGCCGTGTTGGATTTTGAGTGCACAGCGCGATACACGCTGTAATCTTGGCGGTATTAAGCATTGTCAAACAGAAGGGAAGGAAAGCGAATAGCCCTAGCCCACATCAGTTAGCGCTATAATTCTGTAGCCTAAGCGTCAATCGGAGCTGAAGTTTCCGAACTCCGATGTATCAATTGCAGTTCGTCCGTTACCGATGACCTCGACGCTCGTCAGTGACGTATTGCACTGGAATTAGTTTATGAAGTGCCGAGGTTCAAGGCGGATTTGTATCCAAATTCAACATCTTCAAAGCCTAATTGGCATTATTGACGCCAATTAATCACCACTCGACCGTCGATATTGACTGTTGCCATTTTCCTTATATAGACCTTTTAATGCTCCCTCGGTCTGGCTCTCAGTGCATCAACAAACATCATCACTGTTCGCTTTCTCATCCACCAAGAAATTTCCATCCATAGCCTTTCTTCACAATGCCTTCTTTCGCAGCGTCATTCGTGGCATTCTATGTCAAATGGGTCCGACAAAGTAAAGTCACAATGGCAAGCCCTGAAACTACGCGCAATGCTCTCCAAGAGGTGTTTATCCGGCCACAGAACTTCCATCCTCCCACGAACCTCGGGGCCGACATTACAATAGATCGCGTCGACGTACACGATTGGCCTCTATACAAACTATCCGTGCACAAACCCTCAGCTGAAAATGAGCCTCGCAAGTCTCTTCTTTACATCCATGGTGGCTCCTTCTTCCGAGAGATCGTCCCACAGCATTGGAATCTCACTGCACAGATCGCTCGCGAGACAGGTCTGGACGTGCTGATCCCGATTTATCCACTTGTACCACGGCCAGGAGCTACGGCAGAGAAACTCGCGGCTGGATTTCTTGATATCTGCCGCTTATCTGAGCATCCGGTTGTGAGTATAGCGGGTGATTCAGCTGGTGGCATGCTTGCCATGGTGACTGCCCAGCAACTCCGAGACCAAGAACCAGAACTCTTCAGCAAAGTTCAATCCCTGGTTCTGATTTCGCCAGTTCTCGACCTCGGGCTAGATCACCCAGAGCTTGTGCGCCTGGAACAAATCGACCCTTGGCTTGCGATTGATGGCTTCCGCGACGTCGTCATACCGAAACTGGCGGCGGGCGTCCCTATCAAAGACCCCATTGTCAGTCCTCTGTACGGCAGTATCGAGAACCTGCCTCCGACGCTTCTTCTGTGTGGTACTTGCGACATGCTTTGCAGTGACGCACGGCGATTGAAGTCAAAGTTTGCTGGAAAGGATATCAACGAGACGTTGCCCGGAAGCACGGAGATAGGTCAGTTTATGTATGTTGAGAAGGAGGACATGATTCATGTTTGGCCTCTTCTGCCGCATCCTGAAGGTGCCGAGGGACGGCAACTCATCACGCATTTCATAAATAAGTACTTGGAGAATTAGTTTCAGGATGCGTGTAGACATACATATCGACCTCTCGGCAATTCAAACGTCATTTGCATTCTATTCACAGAAGCTCAAAGTCTCGACTGGGTCAACGGTCCAGTGATGGACATAGTAGCATAGTAGGAATTCAGGTTTTGCACTCCGATGTCATCTAGTCCAGACACCCACAAACTCTAAAGCATGGCTAAATCTACCCGAGTATTCAAAAGAAAAAGGAATCATGGTCTTTCAATATTTCGGCCATGTCTGGAGAACGAAAGATGGCGAGATCCTCAGTAGTGAAGTCCATCTCTTGTGGGTCTGATGGATCTGTGGAAACAACTGGCCATATTCCTTCAACTCTAGGAATACTTTCGAACGATACGCCTTGTGCCGGCGAACTTCCATCAGATAGATTTCCCGCAACTATGACATTGGACGAATCCTCTTGATTCATCCAGATTGGCCGCGAGGGCTTTGGATCAGGTATCACCGGTGAAGGGATGATTGTTTCTGCCTGCAAATCTGCTGCTGTACTGGTTCTTATTTGTTGCAATGGTAGTTGATGGACCGCCGCCCACGTGTTGAGTGAAACTGTCGGTATATCCACTTGTCCCGATTGCTGAGGATGTGCTGAGGGCTTAGAGGACTCAGACTGCACAATCTCTGCTGCATCATTTCTTTGAGAGGGCCCTTCCAATGCTGTAGTGTCTCTGGTCGTCGCGTCAAGATTTGACGGTCTCAAACTCTGCCCATTCGCTTCGAAAATCAGTTGTTGAATACCCTGCAGTTTGTTCTTCAATCTTTCGGATATAGGTGACCTTTTAGCCAGTTGCCTTATAAAGTCCATTGCCATAAAGACATCTGACAGACATGCTGAGTGGTGAGACGCCGCAGGCGAACAAAGAACCAAGAGAAGTGAAGATAGGGCTGTTTCTAGAAAGTGATTAAAAGTCTTGTGCTGGGCATAGTAGATGTCTGTCTCGCGAGCAATCGAAAGAAGTACATGAATGGTGCTCTGGGCAACCTCAATCATGGTGCGAGTTGTCGATGAGTCAAGAGTATCCGTGTCCGACCTTGTAGCGAATTTGCGATGGATGACTATTCTCATCTGATTGGCCCTCAAATAGAGCAACAACCGAAGTCTGAATTCACCTCGTGATTCTTTAGAAGAGTCGAACATGTCCTGGGGACCTTGGAATCGTAATTCTTCCGGCAGGTTCCGTTGCCACTGGAGAACACGGAACTCCAGAAAGTCACGCGTCGATGTAGTTGACGCAGCCGCTGGAGATGAGCTGAATAATGAGTTTCGAACATCAGAAGCGATGTTACAATATGAAATCATCTGATTTAGGTATGATGATGAGATAATTCCGTCCTTTTCCATCGTTAATAAGATGTCTCCACTTCATTACCCTGACCTAACCAGTGGCACTTACATCCGGCTTCGACTTGCGGGTTATGTCCGTATCTGAAACAGCAAAAGGCAGCCCTGTGCCAAAGCTCCATCTCCTGTCCAGTGTATAGACTGTCCAGAAGAGTTTGTCATCGATTTCGTTGTCATGACCATTGTTGTCTTCACAATCAAGTTCCTGAAGCAGGCGAAGAGCCGTTCCCGTAGTTCTCCATGCCAGAATCTCTCGGTCGACAAGGAATGAATAGACAGCCTTCAATGTATACAAGATCAGTATAAGATATACGAAGGAGATATATTGGGATGAGTCGTGGACATAAAGATGCTTACAGTGAGAAGTAACAATACCACGGGCTCGCGTCTTATGCTTCCGGTGTGAACCTGAACCAAAACAATTCCATGAAGCTCTTGAACCGCAGGATCAGCCACCTCAACTGCACTTGCGTCCTTGATACAGGAAAGTATTGCAAGAACAAGAAAGGCGATATCAGAGGCATACTGGTATTTGGAACTCGGAGATGGCTTTGGTGAGATAGCGTCTTGTTTTGCTGCATTAATCTCGCTGAGAAGCTGGTGTATGTTGAGAAGAGGGTATTGAAGGCCGACTTCTTCGTCCCAAAGTTGCAACACTGCCATCCAGGTATCCATGCTGAAGGCTGCAAGGGCGCCTCCAATTGAGCCAGCATTCCTGTATTCAATGGCTTTGCGAATCTGATCAACTCCTAGAAAGTTGGAAGTAGACTTTCCAGCTGGCTTCCCTGTGCCGTTGTTGACAGAACCAAAGTTATTCTCGCCAAGGCGGATTGAGTAATCGTAGATTTCAGGCCTCAAAGGTACTGAGCTAGCACCAGAACAATCGCTTAACACATCGTTCGTCAGGTCCCGTTGTTGACGCACAGGATTTGCCCTGTCAGTATCTGTTGTCGAACGTGAAATAGCCCTTGCATTCCAAAATCAGTATGTCGCATATATCTATCGATATAGAAAATGCGCAAGGAAGAAGCGTCTGATGTGTGCTTTTAGTACTTACGAGTCTCGACGACCAGAACGGTATCGGGTCGTTCGTGGATAGGAACATGTTGCTTTATGCTCACGGCATCGGTTACAGGGATCACCACCGCTGCATTTGCTCTTTCGTTTCCGACATGTATCGCTGAGTTCTAGACATCAGTATTTGACTGGCTCATCGGGCAGCACACAGGGTCACAAGATGTTGTATTGTATAGTCGGAGGGCATACCAAGCTACAGTCACGTATGCAGGTCGCCGACTTCGCTGCTTCGTTGTCTCCATACAAGTAGCAGGGGCGAGAGCAGTCATGGAGGTCGTCGAAGGAGAGTGTACATGCAAATTGGAGCCAAGTCTGAGATGTCGGAATGAAAGGTTACACGACCAGGGACGGAATGAAAATAAATTAGGCGGTATATGGGGAAGAAGACTCAATGCGGGGTAGAAAGCTAATCAAGGCACTATCCAGCTATGGGAAAGATTGACAAGAACAAGGGTCGATAGCCCAATTAGCGCTCCATCATTACCGAAGCCGAACCCCAGACTAAGACCCATTATTGATGTCAGTTGCACAGCCGGCAAGGGAAAGAAACCTCGTGACTCCTCAACTACCGGCTTGCTAGATTCCGTCCATAACCTCTTGTCCATTCTGTAGTTCAAGATATGAACCAGGATTGCCCTCTTGAGTTCAATTCAGAGTACCTGAAACTTGCCAGGAACGTCAGATGCACCCTTCGCCTGGACGCTGATGTCAATGCTGTCAAAAACGACTTCATGTTAGCATAGGATACAATTGATGCAAGAGTAAAGATAGATGGGATCTTACAGTTCCTTGAAGCTGTCATCGCTGAGTTGACTCAAATTATACTCAGTTCCATCAGGTAAAACAAGGACATCAGGCCTCTGGCACCCGACTTTGCCATTTTCGGAGTCTTTTTTGGAAAAGCCAGAAGTATAATCGCACCCGGTGTAATTGTATCCAAGACCGAGATTCGGGATGCAGATTATAGAGCTTCCACGATTGTCAGCTCTAACCCGGCGCTTGGTGCAGTTACCACCGTCGTACCCGGAGAGACGGGCTACATATCCATCCATGACACCGCGAATAGCAACGGACTGAAAAGGACTGTCGAGGGTGTCAATGCCACAGCATGTGTTTGGTCGCAGGCCATAGCAGCGTAAGTAGCTGCCGAATCCCCCTTCAGGATTGGCGTTAGTAATGCAGTTAGGCTTCATGAAAAGGAAGGCATCTATGACTCCAATTACAGGTGGAACCAGAGTGAGCGCTGCGAGGTATTTCATTGTAGATACCCAGGGATGAGAGGGACTACTGATATTGAGGTCTTTGCAAGGTCGGAGTAGAAGTTTGTAAATATCAATGCTAAGATGTCTGGAAGATGGGATGGGGCTTCTTACTCTACTTTCGACTACTGGAGCAACGCCAGGTCTTAAGAACGCACTGATACCTTTATAATCAGCATAAAACTCAGTGCTTGCTCTTTCCGGGGCAATCGTACGATACTGCTACCTCGGAATGTTACTTTTCTACGCCTGTAAGCGACATATTGATAGGAAGAATTGGATAACATTAGATACGCTGGCCGGCGTTGCATTCAGTGAGGCGTGGTATAGCCTAATAGCTTGGGGATCAGTAGAAATTCAGGCTGAAGCAGATAAACTCAAGACACCATAAGCAAAATACTAAATAGGCAATTTTATTCAATATGTATTGTTTCAGTCCAAGAGATACAACCAACAGTGTTAATCGTTCGAGAAGATGAGTGGACAGAGTGGTAGGATAAATAAAACTCTTTTCACTTGTTGCTAGGTGTCGAACATCCATTGATGAGATCTATTGAGAGCCAAGATGCTTCCTAAAGTAAGTCGCATTATGGGACTGGCAAGTCTCATAGCACCTGCTTCTGTGAAAAGACACTCCAAGATATAATTCTAGTTTTAGTATCCAATTTATTCTGCTGGCAATTTCGATGTCTCCTGCGAACCATACAGCATCTTGTGCTTGCTGAGATACAACAATGCTGGTTTCAGTGATCACGACGGGCATTTATATTGGCAACAAAAGGAAAAGTTGGAGGTTCATGTAACAGCAAAGATTTAGCATGTCTTCATCAATCAGGTGATTACTTGTTTTCGCATAGATTTCCAATTTCGGGCTTGGTGGACGGGATGGCTATCGAATTGTAGAGCGATGTAGCCTAGCCAGCATGAAGAATGTATCACTTTCTGACGCAGGATTCGGTTTATGGGTGTTAGTAGCAGCAAATAAGGAAAACCTCAATCACACCGTCATACAATCCTCTTCTGATAAGCCATCCCCGCCTTTCCTATAGAGAAATCGCCGAAAGAATTCTCGTATACCCGTCAGCCACGAACTCCATGGGGTAGCATCAATCACTGCCAGGCCAATCTGACGTAAGCATGGAATTAGCAACATTGAAACCAGGATCCAAATTCAGAAAACATCGCAAAACGACTCTTGGCTGGCTCTCCTCTGGTTATTAAAACACCAACATGTCCTCTCTGTTCGGTCTGATGGAACCCTAGACGACCAGCCCTATTTCTACCATCTGGTTCTGAAGACTTTCGAAGTGTTAATGGATTTCTAGTCAATATGCCTACTGCCACAGAGTTCTGGGGCTTTAGCGCCCAAAATCTAGGTCCTCTGACGACAACTTACACCGCGCCATCCAGTTGCGCGACAGGGACAGACCGACGAGTCTGGGTCAACGCAAGTGACCCAGTTAGATGGTACAACGCTCCTACCTGTGGTCTTCTGACATTCGGGGATTGCGTTCCTAGCGGCAGTTCTTGGGACTCTTTCCGTCAACAGACTACTGAGTTTGTGCAAGGACGGTACGCCTATTACTCACCCGGTCTCGCTTGTCCCTCGGGTTGGCGTACTGTAGGAACTCTTGCACATGGCGACGGTAACAGCGACAAGGCCAGTGCGTCAGGCGCCCTTGCAACACCGAAATGGGAAGAATTCGCAGGACCTCCTGTTCGTCTGCATCCAACCGAGTTCTGGCTTGGATTTTTGGAACCTTCTGAAATTCTGGTATTTTGCTGTCCAAGGTGAGCTAATAATTTAAATGAAGAGCCCAGCTATGACTAACAGTGACAGTAATTACCAAGCGGATGCCTTTGGACAATGCGTCTCTATTCTTGGTCCCACCGAGTCCTACACCTACTCCGAGATGTGCCTGACCCTTAGCAAGAACATGTGGGCACCGATCAGTACCTGGGATGGAACCACTTTGGGAGATATTCAGCTGATATCTGTTGCATCTCAACTTGCTGAGCCCAGCACTACATTGGCTGATTTCCTCTTGACTGGAACTGCTGTTCGGGAACACTGGGCTATTGGGACCTACGTACCTGCCGTGCCGCTTGTATACAAAGAGAGTGATAAGGAGGACTCCAAGGATGACAATGACGACGACAAAGAGGGCAAAAACGACAATAAAGATACAGATGACGATAATGCCGCTTCAGTCACGACCCCACGACATGGACTCGTGAGCGTGCTTGGTATCGCCTTGGGACTACTCACAGGGGCCGGTATACTCCTATAGCAATTTTCGACGATCTCTATCTAAAGTTTCTAATACCTTCTATTTATTCTATCAAAAAAGCTCAATTGAGTGTTTTTTTACAAATTCTTCGTTTGCAAATATATGAGCCATGTTAGCCAGCCATCAAGTCTACTCTCTGGTGCCAGTAGACCTTTTGATTGACAAAGATGATTATAACATAATTTGCATCCCAGCATCCATTCGTCTCCATTGAATGCCGATCATACACGGCTTCAGAGGGTTCCAGCTGTTGGAAACAACAAAAGATGGAATACAAACCCAGTGACGCGTCTTGCAGGGCAACTGATCTTACCTCTACACTACGACAATGTTAGCGACAAATGGAACAACATGACGATCAGCTTGCGTAAGGGAGTTTCACGTACCCATGTTGTTTGATACAATACGACGCTTCAATGGTCGCGCCGACACTTGAAACCTCCAAATCCCTAGCTTCGCTTCTGTTACATCCGGCCTAGTTCACATCCGAGTTCCAGGTCTCCGCAACTCCACCGTGAAATTAAGTCGCCAAGGGAAAGCTTAGCCGTAGATCTGTGGGATCTGAAACTGCCACACGTATTCTAACTTTACTTTCTGGGGTAATATGATACTGCAAACGAATCAAGCTTGGCGTTTGCTGTCTCAGCCATGTTTACGACGACAAGCTTTTCTCAGATGATCTATTTCGAGATTTATCTTATGATATACCGCTATAGAAAATTCATTGGGATATCAAGGATATATCTCCTATAAGAAGCCTGCCGTTTGATGTAGGTTGGCTGTTTTTATTAACTCATCAGACAATACTTTTATAACAAAAGAATCGCTTGACGCGACATTTTCTTTCTTCCATTCTACCATCAATCATATTTTCATCGTCTCTTTGTTAATTAACTTTCTAATCTTTCTTCCTTCTCTCTGCTAATATTACTGCTGCGCGGTAATTCTTGTTTCTTCTCTTCAATCAAGATGTATTTCACCAATGTCGTTGTCGGCATCTTAGCCGCCCATGCCGTATCAAACACTAGAGGACCAAGTCCTGCGCAAGCAGGCAAGTATGCAGTACGTATTTCAGTTCATTGTCTCAGTACTATTCTGACCAGATGACAGGCCTTGATGGCTGCTGGGGCTCTACCAGTCTCCGGTGCACCTTTGATGGGGCTCATTGAGCCAAGAATGGTAAGTCCGCGTCTATAACGTTTTTTCTGTTCTTTCCTAACAACCGTTGTAGTCACATCACAAGAGAGGCCAAAATGCCCAAGGTGGACGAGGAGCACAGAACGACGATCAGGAACAAGATGATCAAGCCAATCAAGACAATCAAGACGACCAAAATGGCGATGACGAACAAGCCGGTGAACAGAACAACAACGATCAGAATAACCAAGGCAACAAAGACCAGAACAATAATGACCAAGAAGATGGCCAGGACAATAACCAAAACAACGGTAATCAGGATGGAGCACAAAATGGCGATCAGGGCAACAACCAAGGCAACAACCAAGGCAACAACCAAGGCAATGACCAAGGCAA